>CM057345.1:122832326-123457326 GCA_030015575.1 Agapanthus africanus
CCAATCTAGGTACATAGACACCATACTAAAGAGGTTTAGTATGGAAGATTCCAAGCGTGGGAATTTACCCAAAATCACACGACTCACTCTCTCCAAAGAGATGGCTCCCAAGACTGATTTGGAGAGAGCTCGCATGTAAGGGATACCCTATGCTTCGGCAGTAGGCTTTATCATGTAAGCGATGTTATGTACCAGACCCGATTAGCATACTCACTAAGTGTAGTGAGTAGGTATCAAGCAGATCCAGGAGAGAGTCACTGGATAGCTGTGAAGAACATTCTCAAGTACTTGAGAAGTGTTAATGTATATGCCCTAGAGGCCATTACTGTATCATACTAGTTTGTATATTACTTAATGGAAGCTTGGGATATTCACAATTGTATAGACAATCTTGCTCAAAATAGTAGTATGCTACTTGGTTTGTTTCTACTTCAATGTGTGTACATGTGTTTCCTTTAACATATCGCCTATACACATTAGTGGAGCCCTTAGGATCTTTGCTTGATTACCAGCGTTGTGATGGCAGTCACACTCATGGGGGCTGGGTAATCCACAAGCACATCCTTATGCAGGTCCCTAGTCGTAGGACTATCGAGACAGGGCATCGATACTCCGGAGTAGACTAGCGTATGCGCTTCTCATCCCAGCATGGGAGACGGTCTGTCCCACAGCCGTCAGTATGTCGTACTTGAGATAGTATGCGGGTGCTCGTTAGGTTACGAGTACACTGGACAGGACTCATCGGGAACTGTTGGTTGGTACTATACCTATCGTCAGTTATCAGTTCCCAGGTGACATGAGTACAGCATAGTCCGCTGACTTGACACTGTCACTTCGCCTCGAGTGTGTTCCCACCGTACTTTGATTACCACCCTACCACGGCTCAAAGGAGTCGTGCAAACATGTAGTAGTTGGGTGCAGTCCCGAAGCACTTGGAGGCAGTGACGGTTAGATAGGATCTGTCTCTCCCGGTATTGGGAGTTGATATCGTACTGTGTCTAGGAGAGCCATTACACATAGTCGTCCCTGACCAGGGCAAGCGAGATTCACTGGTAGGTTTCCAGTGTTATCTCAGAGTGTTCTGGGCTACACTCCGACACGACTTGTACCGCTATTAGGGGAGTGACGTTTACCACCCCCTAGGCCCACCATGCGATATTCTCAGACGAACAGACCGGACTGTACGCAGATTGTCACAGACAGGCTCAGTAGGAGTTCGGATGGGTTCGCCTCATCAGTCTTCCTATCGACCTCTACCTCGGGGCCGTTACGTACAGCTAGTGCCACTTGCGGTCTATGGTTAAACCCACTGCTAGTGTAGTGTCGAGTCTTTAGAGTCCCACATAGAGGGTTATTCGCCTTTGGGCAAAACTGAGTAGAGGTCGCATGGTTTTGCGACGGGGTTCGTTCATATCCGCGCACTTGTGCACGTTGGGTGCCCAGACAGTCATTACTAGCGGGCTCTGGTTTGAGCCAGATCCTAGTATATGTTTTGGGATTAGTTTTATCTTATTGTATTCGTGTTTCTTGGAACACGAATGCAGGTGTGTATGTACAGTTAACTGAGGCAGAGGCAGAGGATTCTCATTAGGGTTTTGGTACGGGTGTGTATGCACAGTTGACAGTTGTCGTTTACCAAACCCTAATGAATATGTGAAATATCAATTAATAATATTAATTAAAGGAAATTGAGTTATGGTTAGGGTTGTTGACTTGTTGACCAAGGCTGAAAAGTTGACTATCATCATTTCAAGCAAAGATGCTCTTTGATCTTTGCAAAACTCATTTAATGTGAAATGATAATGGTCTTTTCAACCTACCATCACCTTTTTCTTTTTGATTAATATTGTTAATATGATAATTCACATATATTTGTTATGGTTGCAAAACTCATTTGATTCTCTCATATTCATTCTCTCTCATCCTTTGCTCTTCCTCTAGCTCAAGGAAAATCCTTCTCATGAGTTGAGAACCATTTCCTTTGAGATAAAACACCAAAGCCACTCTCTACTCATCCTAAGGTTGAAGGTCTAGCAAGTCTAATACTTTAGTTACCTCAAGTTCGAGGAAGGAGCTCAAGGTAGAGACCCTCAGGTGGATCCATATTCGGCAAGAGAAGGCGACGAGGAGAGAACCATCCGACCACCACAAGGAGTCCAAGAGAAGGAGTTCAAGTTAAGGTATAACCCCCTAACCGAGTTGGTAAAGCTCTTGTTAATTTCTATTGTGCTGTTTAGCAAAGATCCGGGTTTTCTAGTCCATGTTACCTAGACCCTAAAATCGTTTTTCACCATTTCCGTAAGCCCGAAAGAACCGGGAGAGATAACGTGGACTTACAGTGGTATCAGAGCCTAGCTAAACACACACTAGCATGTTAGCAAAGTATCTAGAATTTCAATCGGACAAAAAACCGCAAAACACCCCGGAAAAATGAACTTTCTGTCGATTTTATTTTCTGCTCAAAAAATAATAAATCATGTACTAAAAATCGGCTCAGGATTTTTAAAGAACACCCAAGAAAAATGATCCAGTGACTCGGCCAACTCACCGTGGAACCGCGGCAAGAGCATGCTCTTGCCGCGGATCCGCGGCCGAGTTGACTCGGTCGTGGGTCGTTTCTCCTGCAGTGTTCTTATATTGGTGTTTTGTGATTTTTATGATGGTTTGTTTCTGCCCAGAATTTCCAGAGAACAAATTTGTTCTTGGGGTGGTTACAAATCCGTATTTGATCGATTTTCTGTAGACTTTAGCTAATGGGTTGTATCTGTGATGTTATATATGTATTGAACGTCTGCTAATCGCTATACGTCGATTAGTGGGGGTTATACATATCTGTGATCTGTAATGTTGATGGTTTGTGTATATGAATTCGTTGAATTGTCGCGGATGAATAACCGAAGGGTTGTGAGATAAGAGTTTTGTTTATCTTTCAATTCATGTAATATGTAAATTTGATGTAATATTATTTGTATGGCCGCACATCCGGGATGAGGTTGTTGCCACCATTGTATAATTTCTTTTTACTGTTTTTGCTCCTAGGATAGACCCAAGGTGGGGTGCACAAACTACCGGGTATCTCGAAGTGCCGAGTGGCCTACTCACGTTGTTGAGGGAGGTTGCTTCGCTTCGGGTACTTGGCGGGTAGTTTGCCACACCCGTAGGGGTCTAGGGTGGGGTATTGGCTATTCATCGCGACCGTGTAATCCGCTTTTCGTTACAGGCTCGAACGGAATGAGGATTCCTAGTATATCCAATGTATTCATCTGTGATCTGGAATGGCTATCATTGCATCTGACGAATGTATATATCTATATATGATATCTATTTAGGCGTTGCTTATGTTTTGCATCCGCGCTAGTCCAGCCCCCGCTCTGTCGTTAGTTAAGTAACCTAACGGGTGATGACGGGGCTCCGTGGCGAATGCGGATGGCATAAGCGTACGTCATATTTTCGTTGTTTTCTGCAATGGTAGGATTAAATGATGGGACGCATTAAATTAATGCAAGAAAATAAACCAAGTAAAAGTCGTTGGAACACTTTCAAAACCACTCGGTTCTTTTCAAAAACCAACTTTTAAATGCGGAGCTTGAACCACTCCTTTTAAAAGCTATCTCGTTCCATCGATTATATCAAGTTCACCACGTTCACGGTTTCGCCAAAACCATTCGTAGCCCTCCATCATTTCAGTTAAATATTCGGTAGTATTCAAGCTATGTATTTTGACATACGCCAAGGCATAGTGATTGGTAGCTGCCGGATATTTATCTGTTGCATAGATAGATGCGTCGGTTTGAGACAGTCGTACTGCCATTTTGGCCTACGTCAAGGGTATGTACGGGTGGGTTCAAATTAACTTGGATAATGATGGGTAGAACTTGACATGTGACTTATGATATTTTGACCTACGCTAAGGTCATAAGAGCATGGGGCAAAAATCCACATCGGGAGTTTCAAAAGAAACTGAAACTTGCTAGTGCTGCATACCATTTGGAGTGTGATGATTCTGGTAGGATTCCTTCAGTTTTATCACGCGATGATATTTGGATCCCGAGCCTACTGTGAGTATATCCTGCTCCTCGGGAAATTTCTCATTTAACGATCAATGCTATAAACCTAGTAGGTGTCTAGAAAGGTGTTAGCGGGGATACGCCCCCAGGGAAAAGAGGTTCTTAAATTAAGAAACTTCGCGAAAGCGTTGGAAAACCTCCCTCGAAGTACCGACACTGGCCTGGCTGAACGGTTAAGCAAGTATTGTACGGTGAGATTGATCCCGACTAATTCTTCCTTTATGGTTTGAGGAGGGATTCGAGAGACAATGGGAGCCATCCTGTTTAGACAAACTAAAAACCACTCTAAACTTGCAAGAGCATCATGCTTAAGTGTTTCTTCTCTCTCTCCTAATTGCAGCGACCAATCGACATAACCAGATTTAAGTTATTACTAGATAAAAATATACTGACAGGGCCAAACTACAAAGATTGGCTCAGGAATGTCAAAATGGCAATCACTTATGATAAGTTGGGGTATCTCCTTACCACCAAAGCTCCCCCTGTCCCAGGTCCCACCTCCAGCGTCGCGGATATAGAAATCCGTAAGACATAGAAGATCAATTGCGCGAAGGCCAAGTGCCTCGTGCTTGCCTCTATGGACAATGAACATCAGAGGAGGCACGAGAATATGGACCTGGAATCCATATTTCTTCATACAAAAGAACTGTATGGAGAGCAATCCCGTATCGCCCGATACGAAGTCTCGAAAAAGTTGTTTTCGACGAGATTGGCCATCGGATCATCGGTAGCGGAACACGTGCTTAAGATGATTGGCTTCATTGAAGAGCTCGTGGACCTTGGAACCACGTTAGAGAACGAGCTCTATATGGACTTGATTCTCCAGTCCCTTCCTTCCACTTACGCCCAGTTTATCCTGAACTTCAACTTGCAAGGAAAAGAGGTTGAACTTCCGGAGCTCCTCAACATGTTGAGGAGTGCAGAGGGCACCCTACAGAAAGGTAGGGAAACATCCACTTTGTTTGTAGGAGGATCTTCCTCTTCTAAGTCCAAGGCGAAAGCCAAGAGAAAGAAGAAGAAAGCCCCCGCCAAACCAAGAGGCGGTGTTAGTAAAGTGGATATGAAGGGAAAGGCAAAGGTAACAAAGATAGTGGAAAAGCTTGTGGGAAAGGAAGAATGCTTTTACTGTCACAAGAGTGGACACTGGAAAAAGGATTGCAGGGCTTGGAAGGCCAGAAACCAGGATCCGAAGCAAGTTACGGCTTCGGCTTCTGGTGTGTATGTTATTGAAAACCGTCTATCAATAAACTCTACATCCTGGGTATTGGATACCGGATCAGAATCTCATATCTGTAATTCTTTGCAGGCACTGAGAAGGCGTAGGGTTTTGAAGGCAGGTGATATGACCCTCAGAGTTGCAAACGGAGCTGGCATGGATGCTGAGTCCGTGGGGGACTATCACCTGGGATTGTCAGATGGGCATGTTTTGGTTTTGCGTGATTGTTATTTTGTACCCAATGCAACTTGTAATATCATATCTGTATCTTTATTATCTAAAGATGGTTATGAATTTGCATTTGCAAGCAATGCTATAAACATTCACCTTAATCAAGTTTTGATTGGGTCAGGTACATTAAACAATGGTATATGCGTATTAAACCAACCACAGATTTTCAATGTCCAGAATACACACAAAAGAAAGTCTCCAGAAATAAATCATGCTTTCTTATGGCATTGTAGACTGGGTCACATCAATGAGAGAAGGTTGACAAAGTTACATACAGAAGGATATTTGGATCCGTTCGAATATCAATCATATGCAACTTGTCAATCCAGTCTCAAAGGAAAGATGACAAAGACTCCGTTCACTGGACACGGAGTAAGAGCGAGCGAGCTCTTGGGGCTCGTACACAGCGATGTGTGCGGTCCAATGTCTATACATGCGCGAAGTGGTTATTCTTACTTCATTACTTTTACGGATGATTTTTCAAGGTTCGGACATGTCTTCTTAATGAAGCATAAATCTGAAGCCTTTGAAAAGTTCCAGGAATACAAGAATGAAGTAGAAAAACAAACAGGCAAAAGTATCAAGACACTAAGATCTGATCGAGGTGGTGAATACTTAAGTGCCGAGTTCCTGGATTACTTAAAAGAGAATGGAATTCTCCCTCATCTTACTCCTCCATACACTCCGCAACATAACGGTGTATCGGAGAGACGGAACCGAACCCTATTGGATATGGTACGTTTCATGATGAGTAACGCTGAGTTGCCGCGATCATTCTGGGGATATGCGCTAGAATCAGCTGCATACCTTTTGAACTGAGTTCCAACTAAGACTGTGCCTACCACACCATATGAGATATAGAGTGGGAAGAAACCCTATTTTCAATATCTGAAGATCTGGGGATGTCCAGCTTTTGTCAAAAAGCAGCATGCGGACAAACTCGAAGCACGCTCAGTACTGTGCAAGTTTGTGGGATACCCAAAGAACTCCAGGAGGTATCTTTTATATTATGCAGAGGAACAAAAGGTCTTTGTTTCTCGTAATGCCCACTTTCTGGAACACCAGTTCTTAGAAAAGGAAATAAGTGGGAGCGCAATAGAACTGGAAGAAATTCCAGAACCACAGACTATTACTGAAAGCTTAGTAGAACCAGAGGGTTCGAAAGAACAGGACATTTCTGCACCGCTCCAGCAGGGCATTAAGAGCGTTGACTCGGTAAAATGGCTGGATGCAATGCGAACCAAAATGGAGTCCATGTACACCAACAAAGTATGGACTTTGGACGTTGCTCTAGATGGGGTAAAACCCCTGGGATTCAAATGGATCTTCAAAAGGAAGATTGGTGTAGATGGACAGGTCGAGACCTATAAGGCTAGACTTGTTGCAAAGGGTTTTCGTCAAAGACCTGGTTTGGACTATGATGAAACCTTTTCTCCAGTGCTATGCTGAAATCCATTCAGATCCTTCTTGCCATTGCTGCCTTCCACGATTATGAGATTTGGCAAATGGACGTAAAGACCGCTTTTCTAAATGGAAATTTAGAGGAGTGTGTCTATATAGACCAGCCAGAGGGTTTCATTCAGAGTGGGAGCAGCGGAAAGGTGTGCAAGTTGCTTAAGTCCATTTATGGACTAAAGCAGGCATCGCGGAGTTGGAACATCTGTTTTGATGAGACGGTCAAAGATTTTGGCTTTATCAAAAATCCATATGAACCATGCATCTATAGTAGATTTGTAGCACGAACTGTCGTATTCCTCATTTTATACGTGGAAAACATTCTCTTGATAGGAAATGACATTCCTATGCTACAATCTGTCAAAGGATTCTTGTCACACAGGTTCTCCATGAAAGACCTGTGTGATGCCTCTTACATTCTGGGGATCTGGATCCATCGTGATAGATCCAAAAGGATATTAGGACTTTCATAGTCCAGGTACATCGATACCATACTGAAAAGATTCAGTATGGAAGATTCCAAGCGCGGTAATCTACCGGCTTGTCACGGGATCACCCTCTCCAAAGAGATGTCTCCCAAGACTGATTTGGAAAGGGATCGCATGTCTATTATACCCTACGCTTCTGCGGTAGGCTCTATAATGTATGCGATGCTGTGTACCAGACCAGATGTAGCTTATGCACTGAGTGTGGTAAGCCGGTATCAGTCAAACCCTGGGGAGAAGCACTGGATAGCGGTAAAGAACATTCTCAAGTACCTGAGAAGGACTAAGCAGATGTTCTTGGTGTATGGCGGAAAAGACCTCCAGATTGAGGCCTTTGCTGACTCCAGCTTCCAGAGTGACAAGGATGATTCCAAGTCCATGTCGGGTTTTGTCTTTACCCTCAATGGAGGGGCAGTGTGTTGGAAGAGTTCCAAACAGGAAACCGTTGCTGACTCGACAATGGAAGCGGAATATATCGCTGCATCTGTTGCCGGAAAAGAAGCCGTCTGGAAGAGGAAGTTCTTGAAAGAACTTCAGGTGGTTCCGTCCATTGTTGATCCAATACCTCTGTATTGCGACAACAACGGGGCTATAGTGTTAACGAAGGAACCCAAGTCCCATCAGAAATCCAGACACATCTTAAGGCAGTATCACCTGATCAGGGAGATCGTGGATCGCCAGGAGATCGAGGTTCCGAGGGTTGCATCAGAAGATAACACTGCAGATCCATTCACGAAGGCCTTGCCCCAGACTCAGTTTGAGCGGCTGATCGAGATGATAGGTCTTCGATACGCCAGTACATGGCCTTTGTGCAAGTGGGAGATTGTTAGTGTATATGCCCTAGAGGCCATTACTGTATCATACTAGTTTGTATATTACTTAATGGAAGCTTGGGATATTCACCATTGTATAGACAATCTTGCTCAAAATAGTAGTATGCTACTTGGTTTGTTTCTGCTTCAATGTGTGTAGATGTGTTTCCTTTAACATTTCGCCTATACACATTAGTGGAGCCCTTAGGATCTTTGCTTGATTACCAGCGTTGTGATGGCAGTCACACTCGTGGGGGCTGGGTAATCTACAAGTACATCCTTATGCAGGTTGTAAGTACACGGTAGCGCCCCGGCCGTCTAACAGACGCCAAATGCGGAACAAAAACTTTTACAACTGGCGCTATCGTATACTATAACCTGGATCTACCATTAAAGCTAAACTAACAAACTACAAAGTGGGTAGAAATGTTATACCGAACGATCCGAGTCCTTCGGTCTTCAACCATCATCCCACGCTTGGTTGCGGCTGCTCCGATCTCGTCGATCTCCGATCTCTTCGTCCAGGTGGCACCACGTCAACGGTTCTTTAAACGGGCTCCCGCCTCTGACCCGAGGCAGCTCGGTCATCAAGTTTGCTAAAAGAGATGACCAAGATTGATGTAGAGAATGAGTAGAACACTTTGTCTCACTTCGTCTAAAGCCATAGACGAACGGTTAATGAAGTTGCCTTTTTGGAATGATATGAAATGAGAAATGAGCTATGAAAAAAATGAACCAAATCCATCTCTCAATATTTTACAACCATCTCATTTTTAATCAAATCTACTATCTCAAAATGAAAGGGCCGGCCACATTATAGGAGAAGGGAGGTGAGTGTAGGAACAAAGAGGGTAACCATTAGCCAAAAAAGAATTAATGCAAATGGTGGCACATTTAACCTAGTCATCCATTCATTAAATACATATAATGAATCACCTTAACACATCATCTAATCATTTAATGCAAATGGATGACTCACTAATCCTAGTCACCTCTTCTAGAAGCTTCCACACACATCACCCTCATGACTCACCCAAGTGACGAAAAGATAAATCCGCATTTAACTGAATGTTAAAAGCGGGTGATAGAAAACTGAAAACTGGAAACTTCCAAAAGTGATCCCGAAACGAATTTCAGGATAACCCCGTAACAGTATAAACATACTCGCATTTGTATTACGACCGAATACAAATGCAACTGAGACAAAGATATTATATCTACACAGTATAATACTCGGATCCGGCTTAAACCAAAGCCCACCAGTATTATCTGCCCGAAATATGACACGTGCGTAAACGCACGTGCATTTTCCGAACCCTACCATAAAACCATACGGCCTCTACAACGTTTCGCCCGAACTTGGGAAACTGTCTGCGGGGGACTCTAATGAGTCATCAATACACTGGCACTGGGTATAACCACTAGCATGTCAGAGGTACAAGCTGTACGTAACGGTTGCCTATGTATTGATTGAAAGGGAAGCTGACGAGCGAACTAATCCAGAAACCCTACTGAGCCTGACAGTGACAATATTCGTACAGTCCGGTCCGTTCGTCTAAAGAGTATCGCATATCGGCCTAGGGGGCTGGTAACGTCAGACCCCCAATAGCGGTATAAGTCGTGTCGGAGAGTGGCCCAGAACACCCTGAGATACTACTGGAGTACCTACCAGTAAATCTCCTGCCTCGGCCGACGGCTTTGTGTAATGGCTCTCCTAGACACAACGCGATCTCACCCGCAATACCGGGAGAGACGAATCCCCTGTCGATCCGCTCACTTGCCTCCATATGGCTCAGGACTGTACCCAAAAAAGACCTGTTTGCACGACTCCTTTGAGCTGTGGTAGGGTAGAAATCAAAGCACAGTGGGAACTCACACGAGACAAATGACGACCTCAGGTCGATGAACTAACCTGTACACATGTCTCCAGGGAACTTGTCACGACCCGAAAGAGCACGTGACTGGCCCTTGAACCATATGAAATCTATAGGACTCCATCTGATCCAAGTAAGCCAAAAGCCCAGAAATCTAAAACCATTTTTAAGAATAAGTAAAGAAACTGGTTTAAAGAAGTGAAGAAAACATGTTTGAAATCAAGGTTTGTAAATAACTAAGCCGAATGTGCATTTTAAAAACAGTACAGTCTTTTCTAAAAATTTCGGCAGAGTTCCTTTTGTAAAACTGGCCCCGAATGGGGTACAACAAGGATAACAATATATATATGCAAAGATAACGGCATCCCCAAGCGGGAGCTAGCTCTTCGTCAATCGACGGTCACAACCACACAATGATATGATAATATACAACGCCAAGTGGCGAGGATCAAATCCAAAGAAAGCTCAAAAGCAACAAGAAAACCGCAATACTACTAAGCGCGACTCTAGGTCGAATAATACAACACTGTCTCTAAGTCTGAAAGAATATACAAGTTTTGGTTGATGGAAATTCTAGATACAATGAAATAAATAAATACAATGGTGATTCTTGATACGAAAGAATCCACCTACCAAAGCAAATCACCCACAAGAAGGTAGTGTGCCAGAAATGCCGCAATAGAACCTGTACGGCAGAAACTGCAAGAACTGTGGCACAACGGGGGTGAGTTGCCAACTCGTGAATAGAAACATCTACAAGCAGAAATCGAATGCAAGACATAATCCTAAGTCAACGATCAGTAATACAATCCACAAGAGTACATCTGAGTGTGATAAAGTGGCAAGGTAACATCTAATCATGTATGTAGTGCCAGGTACTCAGGTGATAACATGTCATCAGTATAAGGTATGTCTGCATGAAGTAAATATGATGAAGTATCAATGATATCAATACACATATATTAGCGTCCCATACCACTAATATTGGTGTAAGGGTATATATAACAGCGCCCTCATACCCTGTTATATATACAAATGAAGTATGATAAGTGTAAATCCAGTCTGTATATGAACCATGTCTGTAAATATGTGGAACCCGTCCACCTGTCACCCACTGACAGTAAGCATCATGTATGCAATGTGAGGATATAAACAAAATCATGGAAAAGCATCATGAAACCCGTGCCTAGCATCGACACGTAAATCCCCATCCATATGGGGCTCCGTCTGCGGTATCGGCCCTCGGCCCCCGGCAGTACGAGTCAACCAATGTCCATCTCTGGGCTCCGTCTGCGGTATCGGCCCGTCGGCCCCGGCAGTACGCCCATCTCTCGGCTCCAGGCGGTATCCCCCGGATATCCGCCGAGCTCAGATACAATCACCGGTAGGTACTCGCCCGCCTCCAGGCTCAATCGGCATAAACCATCGATCATCTCGCCGAGGGGAACCATACCGGGCCCACCACGAACCCGCAAACGGATCATCACTCCTCGAATCGGGTTTCAAGCACACGTCTCAGCACCGAGAAAACGCGTGGTGGACGCACCGAAATATCATATCACGAGGTACCGGGTTTTCATAAAAGTGCCTCTTTTCTTAAATAACCCCACGGTCCTCAAAAACCAGAAATCACATGAAAGTCCAACATCAGGAAGTAAATCCAATGCGATGTGCTATGCAGTCAATCCATGATGTATGCGACATGTAAAGAACAGTAATCATATCGGAAATCATGCAACATGGAATAGTAATGTGCATATGTCGAAGGAAGAATCATCTCATGAATGCAATAGTACTACAGTGTAGTGGCATGGCAATTATCGATGATGAAGTGTGTGAGCCGGCAAATGGTGTACGTGAAACATACGCATCATCGATAATGGTGCTGGTGTCCTAACAGCATGATAATAATATAGCAATGCACATATGCCAGCAATACGAAAAGCATGAAGATGCAGAAATCTAGTAGTCAACACCACAGAGAAGTATCTACTATGCAACTACCTCTAAGTATCAGGTCAATCAGGAGGGGTAGGTGTGGAAACCACCTAAATCTGAGTCGGTACATATATAAAGATATATAGTCGGTGATCTCGCCTCAATGTCATATCATAAGATATCCTCGAGTTATGAGTGCGGATCTATCATCAATATTGGCTCGTACGGTAAATCATCGTACGGCATCCCCAATAGCTGGGTAGGGGTCAACATCTCACTGTCTCATCACATAATAGATATCACCATCATCAGATCATATAGTCTGGAGTACTACTCTATGTCTAGTACAAAACGGTAACATCAGTAAGTATGCATGCGGGGGTAAACACATATCCCAAGCCCGCAAGAATCACAAGTCATATCCCACATATGAATCGTATCAAATCACCGATCCCAGGGCACCAAGCCCACATCATCGACTCATCTCCAAAGTCGTCACATATCATCAATCACAGTGCAAGTACAAGTGATAAGCAAGGGTGTGTGTATAGGTGTAATTCTATCCTAGGGTTCGCGACTATGAGCTATACTAGTCACTCCTAACCCTACACTATCCAAAATACACCTACTATCACAATAACTACATATTATTCTATCTACGGACTGCGGGGGTGCTATACGCCATCCACCCGACTTCCCCCTGTAGATATAATCTACTCACCTGCATCATCATTTGCGGACATCACCACGCATTTGCTTGTCGTCCCGAAGTCTTCATGGGTACCTACACATCAAATATCGTATATGCGCATTAAAACCAAATCCAAGCTAAAACGGCACATGAAATCCAAAACGATACGATAAGGGGGCCTATAGGTAAGAACCTATGGCACGCTTTCAAAACCATCAATAAATCCTCTATATCGTCGTATAAACGACAAATAGTCGAGGCAAAACACATTCCACCATTTCGGAAATGAAAATACGGAATACGGAAACTAAAGTCCAAAACAGCAACTCATAAAATGTGTTCCAGATTTTATCCCAGGTCACTTTATACAAATCTATATATATCAGGGGCCTAAACTAACAATGTAGGAGCTACAGAACCAAAACGAGCCAAGAAGGTGGGACCCAGGCCGCAATTGGCGGCCAAAAGAGGAAAATTGGCGGCCGGAAAAGGGAATTGGGGGCCAGGGTTTGGGGTGTTGGTTCATAGGTGCCTGCACATGTCACTGTCCACTCAATATTATTTTAGGGTTCTCAGGGTGCTAGCAGATTCTAAATAACATTGACAGATTCCAGTTTTTCCCCGATATTGGTTTCTAAAATCCGTATTCTGGTTCAAGCTTCAGGTTTTGGGTTCCAATTCAAACACTAGGGTGTTGGTAAAACCTCTACTAAGCTCAATTTCATAATACAACACCAATTTCCCTCAAACCCTAACTAGGTTTTCACCAAGTCCATAATATCACACAATATCGATTAAATCTTAACATGGGTTTATAAGAAAGGCTATAATTAAGCTAGTGGTTCAGTAATTACCTCCATTAGCAACTCAAGAAAATTCTTGAGTTGCCCCTAGTGGCTAAAATCCTTGCTTCTTTAGCTCCATGTGTAGATCTAGGGATTTTGCACAATTTTAATGAAAGGAGATTGGGGTTTTGGAGTGATTTTTGAGATGAAATGAGGAGTTGAAGAGGGGAGGGAAAGGGCTAGGCAGCAGCAGCAGCAACTATGGGAGAGAGGGGAAGAAATGAGAGTGAAGGAATGATGGAAGCATGGTTCAAAAAGGTGGGGTTGACCTTGCCCCTCTCTCTCATCATTATACCTACTCTTTCCTTTTCTTTTCTTTTCATTTCCTTTAATTCCAATCCTTCTCATACCAATAGTAAACCCAAATGAAAACCATGGCTAGAAAAATGCACAGGTGTAGAAAAAGTGATATGTGCAAGGTTTGCACAAAATTGCCAAAAAACCCGATTAGCGATTTTAATCGCGATTAGCACTAAATTAGTGTCAAACTAATCACAAAAACTCAAAAATGTCATAATTCACTAATATACCCTATTTTAGAATTTTCCAAAATTTTTCATAATTTTTCTAACATTTTTCCTATTTAATTGCATTTAATTATAGATTTAATATTAAAATAATCAATAAAATAATATTAAATTATAAAAATTCCCAAAATTAATATTTTATATTTTTGAAAATGTTACAGAACTGCTATCTGACGCTAGGTATAATACCAACTAGCAGATTCCCGGTGAGTCCTGTCCGGTTTACTCATAACCCAATGAGCATTTGTATACATCTTAGGTGAACCAACTAACACCAATGGCTTATGAGACCGGCCACCGCCCCTCGTCGGGGTCTCGACTGTATACACTAGTCTACTCTGGAGTATCGATGCCCTGTCTCGAAACTCCCACGACTAGGGACACTTTAAGGATGTACTTATAGACCCCAGCTCCCACGTATATGATCGCCATCATACTGCTGGCAGTCAAGCAAGAATCCTATGGGCTCTATCATCATGCAATAGTGAACTAAAGCATGTATAAGATGATAAAGTCAAACCAGATAGCATACTATCATCTCGAGCAAGACTGTCATATCGGTATAGGTCCTGTCTCAATCATTGCAATCACGTACCTGCGATCCAATAATTGACTTTGAGGGCACTATATCCAACAATCTCCTACTTGCACTTAAGGCTAATTATTGCGATGTCGCATACTCACAGCCCGTGTGATACCGAACATCCAACTCCTCTACTAATCAGTTTCATAAATCCCGTTTGTAAAACTATTGTGTTCGAGAAATAGCCTTAGTGAGTGGATCCGCCCTGATGTTTCTTTCTTTGTCTCTCTTGATCTCAAGTTCGCGGAGAAAACCATCTCCCGAATTGAGCAATACCTGTCTTAGAATATGTATGGATATCTGATGGGACCTAGTTCATAAATGAACTCCAAATCCAAACTTCTTAGACTGTATCGATAACTGAACCTAATCAGTATCCAGCACCATGCCTCCCACAGTATCCTCTTGGACCAACTGTCTATAATACTATCCCTCGTCAGAGGGAAAACTATAACTCTGACAATCACTCTGTCATCCATGTCACCTTTGAAGCCTGGAATGATAACCGTCTCCCGAAGGAGGCTGCTGTCATCAAATCCGTAGAACATGCACTTATGTTCTAAAACTGCTTCCTTATGTTTCTTCAGGATTGGATTAATATAAACTTATCGCAACTAGTGCAAAAACAACATCTGGTGTGGTACTTGACATTTCATGATTGACTCAATTGCCTAAGCAAGTGATCTGCCAATCATGCACATTCCTCTCTCCTTTAGTCTGTAAGACACCTTTAGAGAGGGTGACTCCATCACCTGCAGGTACACCACCATGCCTGGAGTCATCTATTCTAAAATACCATTAGAATACTATCAAAGTACCCACATTGGGAAACTACCCAAATCTAAATCTAAAACCATAGATCTAGTAACCAGAATGTCTGATATTATATCTATATCTTTTGTAGAGAAACAACTGTGTGACGACCACAGTACAACCGATCGTAGTATAGGAATTTTACTTCCTACTGTGTGTATGTCATCCAAATACCTGGACATCACACCCTACTACCTTCTTAACAGATCCATCCCCTGTTCTGATGAAATCAAAGCCATGACTGTTATATCAAAATTAGATGATCTATCTCCGCTATATTTGCTCAAGTCTATAAATAGACATAAGCTACTTGCCCACTATGCTTCCGCTGCTCCCACTGACTACGACAACCCTCTGGCAGAATAATATATACGTGCACTTCTAAAGCTAGTTTAGAACGACGCTATACTTAACCTCCTGCCGGGTCTCATAGTCGGGAACAACAGTAGTGTCAAGTCTGGGTAAACAGGAACCTCCCTGTCACCATCCTTGAGGCTACCGGAGTACCTCTCGGGTGTCTGAGGTTACTCACCATATCTACGGAGTGGCTATTGGAATGTCAAACCTGATTGAATATATAGGTCCTATTAAATTTTCTGTAATCGTTTGCGGTTCTGGAATCACTTCCAGTTCTACCATACTCCCACTACTGTTTTCTGAAAAAAATCCATTTTACTAAAACTGTGGCGAGTCAAGAACAATATCACCATTGATCTTCCAAATGGTAGAAAATCAACCCTCGACATAGCCCGGGTCAACCCACAAACTGCCATTACAAAAACGTGTCTTGAGTTATCCAGAGTCTGGTTTTAAGCATAAGCTGGACAACTCACCGTACCTTAACATCGTTAAGATATGAACCATTCTATATCCAATATAGAAACTTTGGCACTTATTTAATTGGAACCAGATTCAAAAAACATGCAGCTATCTCCTGTGCATATCAACTTAATGGAGAGAGGCTAATCAACATTACTCAACTTAGGAATCTATCCAATTATGAGTAATCTGAAAGAGAAACAAGTTTCTCAAAACCGTTACTATCAACTGAATACCTATCACAAGAATCTACATCTTCGATTTCTTTGAAGAATCCCGATACTTGCGACACCTGGTTCTCTACTTTATTCCTATACCCACAACTTCTCAAAACTTAGACATTGTATTTCTACGAAACACTTGTCTAAAAACTAGAGAAGTTACAAGTAAATAGAATAGAGTATGAGGACCAACCCCTTTGTCCTGATGGACACTGGACAACATACAATACTCTGTATAAGTCCGCTGAGTTGAATAACTCAAAACCTGTGCGTCGTAGGTTGAAAACTGTACTTATGGTTAAGAACTACTCCGTTGTTCAATACTCCTTACCCAATCGTATCTGATATAGGTAAATGTCACGGACATAATCTCAAAAAGTTATATCTCACTTTATAAAAATAAACGTACAGATATATCATTTTGAAATTGATGCACAACAACGGATATTCAAAACCAAATACATGCCGTCTGGCAAAAACTCAGGCGACTTCCTCAAATATCACCAATTACAACGAATTCCGATATCATGAGGATGATCACCTAATTCCCAATAAATTACTCCTACTCATCATCTGTGAAACCATACAGATATGAGAATAAAACCTGGTAAATACATACCCTGGAGTAAGTATCTAATCGGGAAATCAGTTTTCCTTTAACAATGCACTGAAACATGAAAATGTTTCGTAGGGGTATCCTGGTATTCATAGTAATGCCTTTTCCATAATCCAATTCATGACTTTAACTGTATATTTCTTTTCCTTCTCTCCAAATCCCTTTTTTTGTCTTTAGTCGTTACCTTCTGTACACCCCTTTAGGCTAAGTGGTTTTCTTCCTTCCCTACCGTTCGGCACCAGCCTATGGTTTGGAAGAAGACTGTCCAGTAAGCATAATGGGTGTACTCTCCTAATCCTAGGAGTACTCGCAACTTGAGAGAAGGTGATGATAAAAGACAACTGAATAATACCTTATTCTATTTCTCCCGAACTGGGGGAAAAAGCAAAGGTGAAATAGGAGTGGCGATGAAGTACGCGGTTTGGTCGCGAATGATAGCAGTCGCAATTTACTTTGCGCTCTTTCTAATCCCTTTATTTTGTCTTTAGTTATTACCTTCTGTACACCCTACTTAGGCTAATTGGTTTTCTTCATTCCCTACCTTTCGTCACCTGCCTATGGTTTGGAATAAGACTATCCAATAAGCGTAATAGGTGTACCCTCCTAAACCAAGGAGCCCTCGCAACCTGAGAGAAGGTGATAATAAAAGCCAACTGAATAAACCAATTCTATTTCTCCTGAACCTGGATCCATCCTCGAAGAAGTCTCTTCGAGTTCGTATATAACCATACGATGGATCTATCCAATGGAAGTGGATATCCGTAGTAATACGGGGTGTTCTGAGAAATGCAAAGGGTAAAAGGAGCGGCAATGACTTATGCAACTTGGACAATCCAAAAGCCATTATTTTAAGAAGGTTCGGTCAACTTGGTCACTGAGTCATAGTCTAGGGTCGGTCAAAGGTCGCTGCCAAAGAGAGAGAGAGAAAAGAAACACTCTGCGTGCACTCTAACCTAGATCAGAATGGTTATCACTTTATCTAATCAGGAAACCTCCCACTGTAATCTCAAATTCTCCTCCAAACTTGAAAGAAGAATTAGTCGGGATCACCCGAAGAGTAAACCAACTCATCAGTAGGAATCGGGATCCAACTCTCATCGCATGATAACGTGAAGGAATCCACTCACGTTATCACACTCCAGAAGGTATGCGCATGCCTAGAGAATTTCAGTTTCTTTAGAAACTCCCGATATGATTTTTACCTCGTGCTCTTATGATCTTGACGAAGGCCAACAAATCATAAGTCACATGTCAAGTTCTACCCGTCATTGTCCAGGTCAATTTGAACCCATCCGTACAAGCTCTTGACGAAGGCCAACAAGGTTATATGACTGTCCCAAACCAACACATCTATCTATGCAACAAATGAATACCCCAGCAGCTACCAAACACTATGCCTTGACGATGGCCAACAAACATAGCTTGAATACTACTGACCATCCATAAGAAATGACGGAAGGCTACGGCAGGTTTTTGGCGAAAAACCTTTAACGTAATGAACTTGATCTCGTTGAAGGAACCTGATAGCTTTTTATAAAAATATAGTGGCGAAAACCTTTTGCTAAAGAGGTCACTCCCGGTGAAGGGATCTCAGCTCTTTCCTCGTGGAATGAGGTGCAGGATATTCTAACTGAATACCGCGATGCAAAGCAACTTGTAATCGACTATAGTGAAGTTATTACCCTAACGCAAACTTCTGCCCAAGGGGTCATTCCCGGTGAAGGGATATCGGCCCTTGCCTCGTCGAATGAGGTGCAGGATATTCCAACTGAATATCGCTATGCAAAACAAAAGGAAACGTCTTTGTAATAACACTTTTTAAATTGGTTCTAACAACATAAAATATATGTTTGTTTTATCCTTGCATTGATAAGAATCAATGCAGTCCCATCAATCAATCACACCATAAAAGAACGAAAATATAATGTACGTATATGCCATCCGCATTCTCTACTGGGTCCCGTCATCACCCGTTAGGTTACTTAACTAACGACAGAGCAGGGACTGCACTAGCGCGGGTGTAAAACATATACAACATCTAATAGTATATATACCAATATACAATAATCGCTCCAGGCGTGATTATATGCAACATTACAGAAAAGTAATAAGCATCACAGAACAATCCAGATAATCTGGGATCCCCGGGTTTCACAGAGCCGCTATTGAAACCCGACGTTCCCGTGGTCGTGTGGATAGCCTGTGCAATGAAAACCTAGACCCCTACGGGTGCGGCAAGTTACCCGCCAAAACCTGAAGCGAGGCAGCCCCCTACAGCAAAGTGAATGGACCACCCGGCACTTCACGGAATCCGGTAACTTGAGCACCCCTCCTTGGGTCAACCTGTACCCCCTACGAGTGCGGCGAATAGTCTGCCAATTCTAGAGTGAGGCCCCTCTGCCTCTCAAAGCCAAGAGATACGGACCCGTTGCCCTCCAGAACCCGGCTATCCGTGCACTCCGTCGCGGGGTAAACCTAGTACATAAATGAAAAATATGTACAACGAGTACATCGACCTCAGCCCGGTCGTGCCCCAAAAGAATATTATACAAACAGGCAGTGACGGCAGTCCACATGTTGGACGCTCGTCCCGCAATATCAAATGTACAAATAAATCCAAACTGCACTACCATTGCACACTGCTATCCAGCACGACAAATCCGCGACAACATAGCACAACACAGAACATCAACGCGAATGTCACGTTCGCAAACCCGTCTAAAAGAACTATAACAATTAGACGCAATTTACCGCTCAAATGACATTCCCGGTCGGAGATATAATATAAGTATTGTAAACTAACACGTTTAAAATTTCGATCGACAAAATATCCCAAAGTGGGCCCCACGTACATCTGGTGTACAGTAATAAAATCTGGGCCCAAAAGTCATATACCAAAATCCACAATTTACCAAGGAATGCTCACTGGAAAAATTTGGCGCACTGTTCCCACATACTGGCCGCGGTTCCGCGGTCAAACCCTAGCTTTGACCGTGGATCCGCGGCGGTACTGTGGGATCACGTGACCAAATTTTCCCAGAATGCTTAAAAAATCCTGCTCTTTTTTCTGTGATATGTAAAATAATTTTTATACCCTTTTAAAAATTGACAGAAACTTTAACCCAGAAAATTGCAGTTTTCGAAAATCCGTTCGATCGATGTTTTAAACGCGTTAGCACAAGTTAGTAAAGCTTAATGGCGAGGCTCTGATACCACTGTAAGTATACGGTAGCGCCCCGGCCGTCTAACAGACGCCAAATGCGGAACAAAAACTTTTACAACTCGCGCTATCGTATACTATAGCCCGGATCTGCCATTAAAGCTAAACTAACAAACTACAAAGTGGGTAGAAATGTTATACCAAACGATCCGAGTCCTTCGGTCTTCAACCATCATCCCACGCTTGGTTGCGGCTGCTCCGATCTCGTCGATCTCCGATCTCCTCGTCCAGGTGGCACCACGTCAACGGTTCTTTAAACGGGCTCCCGCCTCTGACCCGAGGCAACTCGGTCATCAAGTTTGCTAAAAGAGATGACCAAGATTGATGTAGAGAATGAGTAGAACACTTTGTCTCACTTCGTCCAAAGCCATAGACGAACAGTTAATGAAGTTGCCTTTTTGGAATGATATGAAATGAGAAATGAGCTATGAAAAAAATGAACCAAATCCATCTCTCAATATTTTACAACCATCTCATTTTTAATCAAATCTACTATCTCAAAATGAAAGGGCCGTCCACATTATAGGAGAAGGGAGGTGAGTGTAGGAACAAAGAGGGTAACCATTAGCCAAAAAAGAATTAATGCAAATGGTGATACATTTAACCTAGTCATCCATTCATTAAATGCATATAATGAATCACCTTAACACATCATCTAATCATTTAATGCAAATGGACGACTCACTAATCCTAGTCACCTCTTCTAGAAGCTTCCACACACATCACCCTCATGACTCACCCAAGTGACGAAAAGATAAATCCGCATTTAACCGAATGTTAAAAGCGGGTGATAGAAAACTGGAAACTGGCAACTTCCAAAAGTGATCTCGAAACGAATTTCAGGATAACCCCGTAACAGTATAAACATACCCGCATTTATATTACGACCGAATATAAATGCAACTGAGACAAAGATATTATATCTACATAGTATAATACTCGGATCCGGCTTAAACCAAAGCCCACCAGTATTATCTGCCCGAAATATGACACTGCGTAAACGCACGTGCATTTTCCGAACCCTGCCATAAAACCATACGGCCTCTACAACGTTTCGCTCGAACTTGGAAAACTGTCTGTGGGGGACTCTAATAACATATTAACACACTGGCACTGGGTATAACCACTAGCACGTCACAGGTACAAGCTGTACGTAACGGTTGCCTATGTATTGATTGGAAGGGAAGCTGACGAGCGAACTAATCCAGAAACCCTACTGAGCCTGACAGTGACAATATCCGTACAGTCCGGTCCGTTCGTCTAAAGAGTATCGCATATCGGCCTAGGAGGCTGGTAACGTCAGACCTCCAATAGTGGTATAAGTTGTGTCAGAGAGTGGCCCGGAACATCCTGAGATACTACTGGAGTACCTACCAGTAAATCTCCTGCCTCGGCCGAGGGCTTTGTGTAATGGCTCTCCTAGACACAGCGTGATCTCACCCCCAATACCTGGAGAGACGAACCCCCTACCGATCCGCTCACTTGCCTTCATGTGGCTCGGGACTGTACCCAAAAAAGATCTGTTTGCACGACTCCTTTGAGCTGTGGTAGGGTAGAAATCAAAGAACAGTGGGAACTCACACGAGACAAATGACGACCTCAGGTCGATGAACTAACCTGTACACATGTCACCAGGGAACTGCTATCTGACGCTAGGTATAATACCAACTAGCAGATTCCCGGCGAGTCCTGTCCGGTGTACTCATAACCCAATGAGCACCTGTATACATCTTAGGTGAACCAACTAACACCAATGACTTGTGAGACCGGCCACCGCCCCTCGTCAGGGTCTCGACTGTATACACTAGTCTACTCTGGAGTATCGATGCCCTGTCTCGAAACTCCCACGACTAGGGACACTTTAAGGATGTATTTATAGACCGCAGCTCCCACGTATATGATCGCCATCATACTGCTGGCAGTCAAGCAAGAATCCTATGGGCTCTATCATCATGCAATTGTGAACTAAAGCATGTATACGATGATAAAGTCAAACCAGATAGCATACTATCATCTCGAGCAAGACTGTCATATCGGTATAGGTCATGTCTCAATCATTGCAATCACGTACCTGCGATCCAATAATTAACTTTGAGGGCACTATATCCAACACAGGTCCTTAGTCGTAGGACTATCGAGACAGGGCATCGATACTCCGGAGTAGACTAGCGTATGTGCTTCTCATCCCAGCACGGGAGACGGTCTGTCCCATAGCCGTCAGTACGTCGTACTTGAAATAGTATGCGGGTGCCCATTAGGTTACGAGTACACTGGATCCTACTTGCCATCGCTGCATACCATGACTACGAAATCTGGAAAATGGATGTTAAGACCTCCTTTCTAAATGGTGATTTAGAAGAGAGCATGTACATGACTCAGCCAGAGGGCTTCGTGGACAATGGGAGCAGTGGAAAGGTGTGCAAGCTACTTAAATCCATCTACGGGTTAAAGCAGGCATCGCGGAGTTGGAACATCTGTTTTGATGTGGTAGTCAAAGAGTTTGACTTCATCAAGAACGTAGATGAACCTTGTATATACAAGAAGGTGGCAGAGAGTAAGGTTGAATTCCTCGTATTGTACGTGGATGACTTACTCTTGATAGGAAATGATGTTCTTATGCTGCACTCGGTCAAGCTCTTCTTATCACAAAGATTCTCAATGAAAGATCTAGGTGATGCCTTCTACATCTTGGGGATTAAGATCTGTAGAGATAGATCTAAACGAATACTGGAATTGTCCCAATCTAGGTACATAGATACCATACTAAAGAGGTTTAGTATGGAAGATTCCAAGCGTGGGAATTTACCCAAAATCACATGACTCACTCTCTCCAAAGAGATGGCTCCCAAGACTGATTTGGAGAGAGTTCGCATGCAAGGGATACCCTATGCTTCGGCAGTAGGCTCTATCATGTAAGCGATGTTATGTACCAGACCCGATTAGCATACTCACTAAGTGTAGTGAGTAGGTATTAAGCAGATCCAGGAGAGAATCACTGGATAGTTGTGAAGAACATTCTCAAGTACTTGAGAAGTGTTAATGTATATGCCCTAGAAGCCATTACCGTATCATACTAGTTTGTATATTACTTAATGGAAGCTTGGGATATTCACCATTGTATGGACAATCTTGCTCAAAATAGTAGTATGCTACTTGGTTTGTTTCTACTTCAATGTGTGTACATGTGTTTCCTTTAACATATCGCCTATACACATTAGTGGAGCCCTTATGATCTTTGCTTGATTACCAGCGTTGTGATGGCAGTCACACTCGTGGAGGCTGGGTAATCCACAAGCACATCCTTATGCAGGTCCCTAGTCGTAGGACTACCGAGACAGGGCATCGGTACTCCGGAGTAGACTAGCGTATGCGCTTCTCATCCCAGCACGGGAGACGGCCTGTACCACAGCCGTCGGTACGTCGTACTTGAGATAGTATGCGGGTGCTCGTTAGGTTACGAGTACACTGGACATGACTCATCGGGAACTGTTGGTTGGTACTATACCTATCGTCAGTTATCAGTTCCCAGGTGACATGAGTACAGCTTAGTCCGCTGACTTGACACTGTCACTTCGCCTCGAGTGTGTTCCTACCGTACTTTGATTACTACCCTACCACGGCTCAAAGGAGTCGTGCAAACAGGTAGTAGTTGGGTGCAGTCCCGAAGCACTTGGAGGCAGTGACGGTTAGATAGGATCCGTCTCTCCCGGTATTGGGAGTTGATATCGCGCTGTGTCTAGGAGAGCCATTACACATAGTCGTCCCTGACCAGGGCAAGCGAGATTCACTGGTAGGTTTCCAGTGTTATCTCAGGGTGTTCTGGGCTACACTCCGACACGACTTGTACCGCTATTAGGGGACTGACGTTTACCACCCCCTAGGCCCGCCATGCGATATTCTTAGACGAACAGACCGGACTGTATGCATATTGTCACAGACAGGCTCAGTAGGAGTTCGGATGGGTTCTCCTCATCAGTCTTCTTATCGGCATCTACCTGGGGGCCGTTACGTACAGCTAGTGCCGCTTGCGGTCTATGGTTAAACCCACTGCCAGCGTAGTATTGAGTCTTTAGAGTCCCACACAGAGGGTTATTCTCCTTTGGGGAAAACAGAGTAGAGGTCGCATGGTTTTGCGACGGGGTTCGTTCACATCCGCGCACTTGTGGACGTTGGGTGTCCAGACAGTCATTACTAGCAGGCTCTGGTTTGAGCCAGATCCCAGTATATGTTTTGGGATTAGTTTATCTCATTGTATTCGTGTTCTTTGGAACACGAATGCAGGTGTGTATGTATAGTTAACTGAGGCAGAGGCAGAGGATTCTCATTAGGGTTTTGGTACGGGTGTGTATGCACAGTTGACAGTTGTCGTTTACCAAACCCTAATGAATATGTGAAATATCAATTAATAATATTAATTAAAGGAAATTGAGTTATGGTTAGGGTTGTTGACTTGTTGACCAAGGTTGAAAAGTTGACCATCATCATTTCAAGCAAAGATGCTCTTTGATCTTTGCAAAACTCATTTAATGTGAAATGATAATGGTCTTTTCAACCTACCATCACCTTTTCCTTTTTGATTAATATTGTTAATTTGATAATTCACATATATTTGTTATGGTTGCAAAACTCATTTGATTCTCTCATATTCATTCTCTCTCATCCTTTGCTCTTCCTCTTCCTCTAGCTCAAGGAAAATCCTTCTCATGAGTTGAGAACCATTTCCTTTGAGATAAAACACCAAAGCCACTCTCTACTCATCCTAAGGTTGAAGGTCTAGTAAGTCTAATACTTTAGTTACCTCAAGTTCGAGGAAGGAGCTCAAGGTAGAGCCCCTCAGGTGGATCCATCTTCGGCAAAAGAAGGCGACGAGGAGAGAACCATCCGACCACCACAAGGAGTCTAAGAGAAGGAGTTCAAGTTAAGGTATAACCCCCTAACCGAGTAGGTAAAGCTCTTGTTAGTTTCTAGTGTGTTGTTTAGCAAAGATCCGGGTTTTCTAGTCCATGTTACCTAGACCCTAAAATCGTTTTTCACCATTTCCGCAAGCCCGAAAGAACCGGGAGAGGTAACGTGGACTTACAAGAAGAACTAAGGAGATATTCTTGGTGTATGGTAACGGTGACCTCCAAGTAGAGTCCTTTACCGATTCGAGCTTCCAGAGTGATAAGGACGACTTTAAGTCGGTCTCAGGATTTGTCTTTACCCTCAATGGAGGGGCGGTTTGTTGGAAGAGTTCCAAATATGAAACCGTGGCAGACTCGACGATGGAGGCTGTCGCTGCCAACGATGCTGCCAAAGAGGCTGTTTGGATGAAGAAGTTCATAACCGAACTTGGTATGGTTTTGTCCATCGAGCATCCAATACCTTTGTATTATGATAACAATGGAGCAGTGGCTTTGGCCAAGGAAACCAGGTCCCATCAGCGATCCAGACATATTCTGAGGCGGTATCACCTGATCCGGAAGATAGTTGATCGCCGGGAGATCGAGGTCAGGAGAGTTGACACGAAGAACAACACGGCGGATCCACTCATGAAGGCCATACCCCAGATACAATTTGAGAGACTCTTCGGGATGTTGGGTATGAGATACTAAAACAACTGGCCTTAGTGTAAGTGGGAGATTGTTAGTTATGTGTATGCCCTAGAGGCCATTATTGTACATATGATGTATATTATAGTGGATGCTTGGACATATATAGAGAGGACTTTCTTGCTCGACATGATAGTATGCTATCTGGTTGCTATTTGTCTTAACATGTAGATTTGTATTGTGATACTGTCTTGCTCTCACATGTTGATAAAGCCCTTAGGATGAGTATTTGACTACTAGGACTATGATGGAGATCATACTAATGGGGCCAGGGTAGTCCATAAGTACATCCTTTAATTGTTCCTAGTCGAGGATGTATCGAGACAGGGCATCGATGTTCTAGAGTAGACTAGCGTATACGCTTCTTGACCCATATGATAGGCGATGGATGATCCCACATCCATTGGTGTTTGACATCTGAGATGGTATACGGGTGCTTAGTGGAGACTGGGTACACTGAACGGACTCGCCGAGAACTCCTAGTTGGTATTATACCTATCGTCAGATAGCAGTTCTCTGGTGACACTGGTACAGGTTAGTCTGTAGACCCGAGATCGTCATAGAGTCTTGTGTGATTCCTACTGTGCTTTGATTTCCACCTTACCACGTTCAAGAGAACGTGCAAAACGGTGGCTTTTGGATACAGTCCCGAATCACATGGAGGCAATGAGCGATAGGAGGGGATCCGTCTCTCCCGGTATTGGGGGTTGATGTTGCGCTATGCTCAATCGGCTATAAATGGAAGTCCCTGGCCAGGGCTAATATGGAGATCTACTGGTAAGTGTTATCAATAGTTTCTCGACCCGTTATGAGCCTTACATCGGCACGACTTGATGGTTACTGGGGTCTAACGTTTACCACCCCTAGACTAGATATGCGACATATCAGACGAAGAGACCGGACTATATGGTAGTGTTAATGACAGGCTTTACAGGAGTATGAACAGGCTTACTTGTTGATATTCTGATAGCTCAATACCCGGGTAGCCTTTATGTCCAGCTAGTACCTCTAACGGCTTGTGGGTAACTGATATGATCATCACCTACTGGTAGCGTATTGACGAGTCTTTAGAGTCCTACACAGAGGTTTACTGGCTCAGGCAAAACGAAATAGGAGCATATATGTGATATGTGCGGGACCGAGAATAATACAAGTATGTAATACCGTATTCTATTCTCACGATATGTGATATCGGTCGGTTATATGTGATATAGCCGGGTTATCGAATCAAGTGTTGATTCGATAAGTGGATACATATAATATTAGTCGGTTATATGTGATATAGCCGGATTATTAAATTAAGTGTTGATTTAATAATTTAATGTATAATTGTATATTTGATATGCTAATTTACATTATCTAATATTTCCTCACTTATACATTTCTTTTCTCACATGTGCACACTTAATATATATGTGATATATATTATTTGTGTTTTTTTTGTGTCATGCTTGATGATACACACTACATGGGTGTATGAGACTCATACCATGCCATTAAATTATTAGGGTTTTATTTATTTAATGCAAATATAAATTTGTGGGAATTAAGAATGGTTGCAAGCTTTGGAAGCTTGTGGAAACCATTGACTTAATCCACTAAATTTGTCTTGCATTAGATATTTATTAACCTAACCATAATGTTTAGCCATGGTTTATTCTCTACAAGAGTTATATGTGATATGAACTCACCCATAGTTGCCATTCACTCTCTCATCCATTATTTACTTCATCTTCTTCATTGAGCTCTCTAGCTTTCTCAAGAGAAAAAGAAAAAGAGTGAGAAAAAGAATTCTAAAGTGAGCAAAAATCCTACTTCATCATCCTCTACTAGATTAGCCATTTAGTTTAGGGCGTTAGCTTCACTAATCCCTAATTAGTGAAGATGTAGCTTGAGTTGGTGTCTCCTCAAAGTAGATCATCTTCGGCCTCGAAGATCATTGAGCAAGCTCGTTCATTTCGACTAGTGGAGCCTACGGAGAGTCCGGATCACCACTACTTGGAGCGAAGGGACATCTACACGGAGCATTTGATGTGAAGGACCGGTCTACAAAGGTTGTATTCCATATTCACTTAGATTTAAAGTTGTTTACATTTTGTATTGTCTAATTATCAAGTTAAGATTCTAGGGTTAGGGTTAAGTAGCATGGCAATTTTTTGAAAATGGCATGGACGATGCCTCCCGAAACCTTACTGTCGTGCTAGGTAACCCTACAGGAAATCCCCTGTAGCTAAGCCATCTTGGATCTCCGGATCTAACCCTTGCTGAAATCGTCTGGACCTGATCTCAGAATGAGGTGTGCCGAGAACCTGCTCAACATAGTGAACTCAGTATCATACTCATCCACCGATTTGCTCCACATAGAGCCTTGTTGTAAGTGGATGAATTGCTGCTCTATATTGAATCGGGCAGTCTCGGGAAAATACTTCGCGTCGAACATGTCGCGAAAAGTTTTCTATTCGATAGGCTGGGCAAGACGGCTTTCTTCCGCCTTCCACCATACTCAGGCGTTATCGGTAAGTTGCAGCTTCGCAACTCTTACCTAAGCAATGTCTTTTAATTGTGCTGCTTCCAGATCGTTCTCAATGCTCTGAGCCCATTCTTCAGCTTCCAAAGGGCTCTCTTTCCCAGAAAATTGCTTCGGGTGAAATGCCCGGAATTCCTCCACTCCGGGTGCTTCCGCTTCTGGACGGTTCAATAATATAGAAGTCTACTGCCGCTGTCCTCTCAGGAGGCTTCAGATTGCCTCAAGCAATACTGTTTGCTCGTTGATCGGAGCTGCAACAGTAGGAGTAAGTGGAAGAGGTGGTGGTGGTGAGTTGTTGACGTTTGTGCGGGTATTGTTGGGAGAATCCATAACCTTGAAAGAAAAATAGGATTAGGATAGATTCAAAGAATATGAAATTGTAAGATTCAAGAAATATGAAATGTAAAAAATGTTTTTAGTTGCTGATTCTTGTGTTATATTACTTAGGACTTCATGCAGAATTGACCTGCATGTCTATGCAGAATTGGCCTGCATGGTAGGGTTCCATGCAGCACTGACCTGCAAGGGCCGCCAACAAAACCTGTCATGCCCCGCTTCCCGATGTACGGACAAGGGGACGTGGCGGGTCACACGACGCATTTACTCAGAAGTAAACACGCTAAGTGTAAATAAGCAATTTAATGTAAATGTACACAAGAAAGACAACATATATAAATGAACAACAACTTTTATTTATTAAACATTTCTTTACAATACAACTGAAAATGTAAATACAAGAATGGAAAGCAATGCCTAAACAATGGCATGAACTGAAAGAAAAGTTTGTACAAGTGAAGCCTAGTGGTCGTGCTGCTCAGTGGTCTGCTCCAATTGCTCCTGGCCGGTCTCGAACTCCTTAGAGTCGGGTCCTCCTGACAACATTCCAAAGAAAGAAGAGAAATAGGAATGTCGTCAGCGAACAATCACTTGGTAGTCCCAAAGAGAGATAGAAATAGAATAGGCAGATAAGAGGATATAACTGGTATAATGTTTGATTGTTATGCTAACACAGTTTGTAGTTTGGTATAGAATGTGCCAGTGTATACGAGAGGAGTCCAACTTACACTGTGGACTATGGTAACCCTTAGTACAAGGCTCCGTCGATAAAACCACAGAACAATGACAATGGATATATAGTTACGTCTTTTAATGACCATCTCGTGCCACTTTTAACACATTCCTTGCTAGTCTACCCCTTTAAAACCCGGTAATGTATTTTGTATTGATTGTATTGAAGTAAATTATAGATGTAAGACTTGCCGAAATCATGATATCGGTAGTTCATCTAAACGGAAGGGATATAAACAGATAGTCATGTAAATGGAGTATATCCATGGTTCGGTTCGGTCAAGTCATGTTGATATTGATTGTATCTGGTATAAATGGATTCATGTTGTATTGCAGTTATATTTGAATTGTATTCAAGTATAGATTGTATTCGGATTGGATCGAATTGTTTTCAGATTAGACTGGGACTCAGATTGAGTCAGACTCTTTAAACAGAATTGAAGTCCTGAATTAGTTTTGATTTTATCGGTAACTGCTGCACATGGACGGCAGAATTTATGTATTTTTCCAAGACAATTACCGTGTTGATAACACCGTTTTTAGTTTGTCTACCTTAAATAGGCAATCACCCAAATTCTCCGGCTCCCTGAGGCTAAAGAGAACTGGTCCCGCTTAAACGTATATTTACTAAGGTCCTTATTGTAATTTAATATAACATGAGGGGGTTTTATGAAAAATAGTTTTGATATATATTTTCAAAATACACCTCAAGTATTTAATCATCGCCTTTAGGGTTTTCATAGATGTAATTTTTAATAGTGATGAGATAGTTTAGTGGATATAAACCTAACTTGAATAGTATATGGTATTTTCATGTAATTTGACTTGTATTGAATGTGATGGTATTTTCATGATTTTTTGTGACACTTCTGATTTAAAAAAAAACATGGAATATATATAATATATTTAAAATAGATATCTTGATAATATATATATATATATTTATAAAAAAATAGAATTTATTTATTAAATAGAAATCACGTTTTTCTTAAAAATTGTAATACAAATTCCATCGAGATCGTATGCTCCGTGAGGAGGTCTGCATGTCGTCCTACTAGTCCGATAGATTGCGATAATCTGCACCTACCAAATCGGATTCCCCAAAATGGGTTGTAAGGACTTAATCGTATGGAATTTAAATAAGACAATTTAAAGAACACGGTTTGTAATAGTTTAGGGTATTTTATTGTAAACCTGTAATTATCCCACAAACTAAAGTTCGAAAAGCCATCGTGCTATATCAAGAATGAATGTTGTGATGAGGTAGGTCATTACCTCGTAAGTTTTCTAAAGGTAATACAAAGGAATATGATGAAACATGTAGAATGTAAAGTTTGTGGTATTTTTTCGTAAAAATGTGATAAAAGTTGCACAACATGTTATTTTGAGATGAAACTTGTTCTAAAGTATTTGGTCATGATTGTTAAATAATATATGAAGAATTGGTAGGTTTGTTATTAAGAAAATTTGGGTTTTTAAAGATAAGAGAATCGGAAGTCGGAATAACTCCACTTCCGACGAGTTTTGAAATGAGAGTGTTTTAGATTAGAATGAGAGGAAGGGAGATGTGACTTACTGATTTGGAGAAGAGATAGGAGGTAGAGGGAAATTTTGAAGGCGTCGTGGAGTCGCGTCGTCACCGGATTTGTCCCGAATCGTCGCCGGAATTTTGACCTTGGCTAACTCCACTTGCACAACTTTTGGACTTAGGAATTTTAGAGAGTTTTGGCAATGGATTTCTGAATGAGGAGGGATAGGGTGTAGGGTTGTATTTATTGGAGAAATTAGGGTTTAGGGTAATAAAGAATGGAATTAAAAATACATTAAAATTTGGTTTTAAGGCTCGTTTTAATTCTCTGGAATGTGCAGGGAAATCAAACAGACTAGGGTTAGTAGGGGGAGTCCAAGGGGTGCTAGGGTTAAAGAATTTGAGCAATTGGGACGGTGGGACCGACGGCGCCTGTCCCAATGATGATCTCGCCGGCCATTTTTGGGGTGAGGGTACTTAGAATGCTGCCACGTATCAGGGTTTGTATAAATACTAATTTGCACATGTTTGATTTTTCAGTGACTTTTCATTTTACGTGTAGTGCACGTGTAAACTTTTGATCTTCTAAAAGTTTAAAAGAAAAATCAGCAAAAATATTATGTGGCTGAGGGGATTCAAACACAGGGGCTAAGTCACAGCAGTGCAAGGCTTCAACAATGAGCTATAAGTTGTTTTTTGCTGTTCAAAAGCAATTTAAATTTATAACCTGTGCTCAGGCTAAGGTATTTCTTTCTGTACTTTACAAAAAAAATTTTGTACAGAAGTTTAGGGTTGTTACATTCTACCCTTCTTATAAAAATTTCGTTCCTGAAATTTATAGAAGGAAGTTGTAAAAGATTCAAGAAAAGTTTGATGACAGTGGTGGTGAAAGAATACTGGTTGTGCATGAAAAGTAACAAGATGATGCAAGGGTTTGAAAAGATTGAAGGGAATTACTAGTGTTACCTTGACCTATATCTTCGGCTTTCACGGCCGCTAAAGTGAAATCCTGACGTCGGGGTACATTCCTCTTACCTAGAGGCACATTCCTATTTTTTTAGGCATATTTCTCTGCCCTCAAGGCATGTTCCTTATTGCCTGATGAAATTGGCGAGGAGGCTGTATAGGAGGTCTACGTGGAGGTGGAGCTGGGAGAGTAAGACGAGGTACAGGAGCCTACGTAGCTGGCCGCTGCGGATAAGTGATGTGAGTTGGAATTGGGTTGTGTCTATAAGGACATGTTCCAATTCCATGAGTGGATGCGCCACAAACTAAGCACAAGCCTTTTGCACGCCTACAATCCTTCCATAGGTGTCCATCCCTCTTGCAGTAGAAGCAAAAATCTGGACTTGACTGGTTATTTGTTACTTCCAGTCTCCTGGGTTCAAAAGTTGGTATTGAAGAGGCTCCTCTTGCCATCTGAGTGGCATGGCGCTTCACTCCTGCAGATTGGGGTCTGCTTTTCATCTTTACTATTACCTCATATCGACGGGCAACTTTTAGAGCTAGTTCGTGGGTTGAGAAATCCCCTGTTGCTAAGGCAGCTTGGATCTCCGGATCTAACCTTTATTGAAATCGTCTGAACCTGATCTCAGCAGTCGGAATGAGGTGTGCCACAAACCTGCTCAACATAGTGAAATCAACATCATACTCATCCACCGATTTTCTCCACATAAAGCTTTGTTGTAAGTGGATGAATTGCTGATCCATGTCGAATCAGACAGCCTCGGGAAAATACTTTGCGTCGAACATGTCGTGAAAAGTTTTCCATTCAATAGGCTGGGCAAGACGGCTTTCTTCCGCCTTCCACCATACTCGGGCGTTATCGGTAAGTTGCAGCTTCGCAATTCTTACCCAAGCATGTCTGGCACTTGTGCTGCTGCCAGATTGTCCTCAATACTCTGAGCCCATTCTTCAGCTTCCAAAAGGCTCTCTTTCCCAAAAAATTGCTTCGAGTGCAATGCCCGGAATTGCTCCAATCTGGGTGCTTCCGCTTCTGGACAGTTCAATAATATAGCATTCTGCTACTACTGTCATTCCAGGAGGCTTCGGATTGCCTCAAGCAATACCGTTTGCTCGTTGATTGGAGCTGCAACGGTAGGCGTAAGTGGAAGAGGTGGTGGTGGTGTGTTGTTGACGTTTGTGCTGGTATTGTTGGGAGAATCCATAACCTTGAAAGAAAACTAGGGTTATGATAGATTCAAAGAATATGAAATTGTAAGATTCAAGGAATATGAAATGTAAAGAATATTTTTAGTTGCTGATTCTTGTGTTATATTGCTTAGGACTTCATGCAGAATTGACTTGCATGTCCTTGTAAAACTGACCTGCATGATAGGGTTCCATGCAGCACTGACTTGCAAGGGCTGCCAACAAAACCTGTCATGCCCCGCTTCCCGGTGTACGGACAAGGGGACGTGGTGGGTCACGCGACGTATTTACTCAAAAGTAAACACGCTAAGTGTAAATAAGCAATATAATGTAAATGTATACAAGAAAGACAACAGATGTAAATGAACAGCAACTTTTATTTATTAAACATTTCTTTACAATACAATTGAAAATGTAAATACAAGAATGGAAAGTAATGACTAAACAATGGCATGAACTGAAAGAAAAGTGAGTACAAGTGAAGCTTAGTGGTCATGCTGCTCAGTGGCCTGCTCCAATTGCTCCTGGCTGGTCTCGAACTCCTCAGAATCGGGTTCTCCTGACAATATTCCAAAGAAAGAAGAGAAATAGGAATGTCTTCAGCAAACAAATGCTCGGTAAGTCCCAAAGAGAGATAGAAATAGAATATACAGATAAGAGGATGTAACTGGTATAATGTTTGATTGTTATGCTAACGCAGTTGTTTGTAGCTTGGTACAGAATATGACAGTGTATACGAGAGGAGTCCAACTTACACCGTGGACTATGGTAACCCGTAGTATAAGGCTCCGTCGATAAAACCATGGAACAACGGCAATATATGTATAGTTATGTCTTTTAATGGCCATCTCGTGCCACTTTTAACATATTCCGTGCTAGTCTATCCCTTTAAAACCCCGTAATGTCTTTTGTATTGATTGTATTGAAATAAATTATAGTTGTAAGACTTGCCGAAACCATGATATTGGTAGTTCATGTAAACGAGAGGGATATAAATGGATAGTCATGTAAATAGAGTATATCCATGGTTCGGTTCGGTTCGGTCAAGTCATGTTGATATTGATTGTATCTGGTATAAATGGATTCATGTTGTATTGCGGTTATATTTGAATTGTATTCAACTATAGATTGTATTCGAATTGTTTTTAGATTAGACCGGGACTCAAATTGAGTCAGACCCTTTAAACAGAATTGAAGTCATGAATTAGTTTTGATGTTATCGGTAACTGCTGCACATGGACGACATGATTTGTGTCTTTTTCCAAGATAATTACCGTGTTGATAACACCGTTTTTAGTTTGTCTACCTTAAATAGGCAAGCACCCAAATTCTCCGGCTCCCTGAGACTCAAGAGAGCCGGTCCTTCTTAAACCTATATTTACTAGGGTCCTTATTGTAATTTAATATAACTTAAGGGGGTTTTATGAAAAATAGTTTTGATATATTTTCAAAATACACCTCAAGTATTTAATCATCGTCTTTAGGGTTTTCATAGATGTAATTTTTACTAGTGATGAGATAGTCTAGTGGATATAAACCTAATGTGAATAGTATATGGTATTTTCATGTAATTTGACTTGTATTGAATGTGATGGTATTTTCATGATCTTTTATGACTCTTCTGATTGAAAAAAACATGGAATATATATAATATATTTAAAATAGATATCTTGATAATATATATATATATATATATTTATAAAAAAAATATAATTTATTTATTAAATATAATCACGTTTTTCTTAAAACTTGTAATACAAATTCCATCGAGATCGTATGCTTCGTGAGGAGGTCTGCATCTCGCCCTACTAGTCCGATGGATGTGCGATAATCCGCACCAACCAAATCGGATTCCCCAAAATGAGTTGTAAGGACTTAATCGTATGGAATTTAAATAAGACAATTTAAAGAATACAGTTTGTAATAATTTAGGGTATTTTATTGTAAACTTGTAATTATCCCACAAACTAAAGTTCCAAAAGCCATCGTGCTATGTCAAGAATGAGTGTTGTGATGAGGTAGGTCATTACCTCGTGAGTTTTTTTAAAGGTAATACAAAGGAATATGATGAAATATATAGAATGTAAAGTTTGTGGCATTTATTCGTAAAAATGTGATAAAAGCTGCATATAATGTTATTTTGAGATGAAACTTATTCTAAAGTGTTTGGTTATGATTGTTAAACAATATATGAAGAATTGGTAGGTATTTTATTAAGAAAATTTGGGTTTTTAAAGAAAAGATTATCGGAAGTCGGAATAAATCCGCTTCCGACGAGTTTTGAAATGAGAGTGTTTTAGATTAGAATGAGAGGAGGAGAGAGGGGACTTACTGATTTGGATAAGAGAGGGGAGGTAGAGGGAACTTTTGAAGGCGACATGGAGTCGCGTCATCGCCGGATTTGTCCTGAATCGTCGCCGGAATTTTGACCATGGCTAACATCATTTGTACAACTTTTGGACTTAGGAATTTTAGAGAGTTTTGGCAATGGATTTCTTAATGAGGAGGGCTAGGGTGTAGGGTTGTATTTATATGAGAAATTAGGGTTTAGGGTAATGAAGAATGGAATTAAAAATGCATTAAAATTTGGTCTTAAGGATTATTTTAATTCTCTGGAAATGTGCAGGGAAATCAAACAGAATAGGGTTAGTGGGGGGAGTCCAAGGGTTGCTAGGATTAAAGAATTTGAGCAATTGGGACGGGGGGGGGAGGGGGTGGGGCGCCGGCCCCAATGATGATCTCACCAGCCATTTTTAGGGTGAGGGTGCTTGGATTGCTGCCATGTGTTAGGGTCTGTTTAAATACTATTTTGCAAATGTTTGATTTTTCAGTGACTTTTCATTTTACGTGTAGCGCACGTGCAAACTTTTGAGTTTCTAAAAGTTTAAAAGAAAAATTAGCCAAAATATTATGTGGTTGAGAGGATTCGAACACAGAGGCTACATCACAGCAGTGCAAGGCTTCACCAATGTAACGTTTTAGAAATCGTTATGCAAATTTTTCCGTTTTAGCGTTAAATTGTCGGTATTTTCCGTTTTAACCCGACTGTGTTCAAAAGACCATATATTCTTGCTAGCACCTAGTTTAGATAAAATAAAGCTAGTGCGCAAGCTTTGGGGGTATATGAGACGTTTTGGTTCAATTAGAATTTTTCCCAATTTTAATATTTTTTAATACGGTATTCACATTTTGGGAAATTTCTGTTAAGTGATCTTCTCATCAATTAAGTTTGAGTTAAACCAAAACCTTATCACATTATCTAGATATTTATTTGGAATTAGAATTTAGGTTAAAGAAAAGAAATGAAAAGAAATTCAAGGTGCATGCATGTGTGCATGTGTGTGAATGCATTTATTGTAAGGAAATTGCTAGAAAACCCTACACAATTCCTCACCCTTTCCTCACTTGGCCGAATCCCTCTCTCTCTCTACTGCTCTTGATCATTTCTCTTCTATTTTGCATCAATCCAAGCCAATAAATTCCCAAATTTCCTAAATAAATCCCAAAAATACAACAAATCCTTGTTCTTACACTTTGATCACTTGGAAACTAGGAAAGCTTGGATCTTGTGAGCTAAAGCTGATAGGTATAATCCCTACACTGTTAATTAGGAGTTTTTATGTTGTTTAGCTCATTGGTTGTGGTGTAGAACACTTTTTATATCGATTAGTGCGGTATCGTAGTTTTTAGTGTCTTTTTAGAGCCTCTGTACCTGCTGTGACCTGGGATTTTTAAAGAAAAATCAAACGAAATTGTAGTGATGTAATAGTGACCCTGGAGCACTACCTGAGACATGAGACCCACCCCACCGGCCTCGGCCGGCGACCCTAGGCAAAATTCCGGCGACGTCGGATTAGTAAAGGGGGTTGGGGTTTGGTTTTTGTGGGTAGTTATCTGCTGTTGGTTAGAGGTGTTTGGTACTGTTTACTTTTTTAGTATTTACAGTATGCAAAATCTGGGATCGTTTACCTATAATCTAGTGTTTTGAGTCCGTGTGTTACGTGTTGCGACACGAATCGTGATCTTGTGCAGCTGCTCTACTCAGTTTGGTTTGGTAGTGTCGCAATGCATGTTAACCACTAGACGGAGACTTGTGAGTTAGTTTAGTGTTGGTGCGTCGTTTAAAGTGTAGTTTTATGTTATATTAGTCGATTCTGAGATGTTTGCACTATTTGTGTGTTTTTGAATTTATAGCGCCGCAAGCGGGGACTTCGGACGCTGCGAACAAGGGGAAGCAGGTGGTCGGATTTTCATAGCTAGAGACCTTTGGTGAGTAAATTTAACATCTATGGGGAAATCGCCCGTATGGAGTTATGCATCGGGGCTGATATGATAGGATAGCTGCATGGTATTTGCATATTAGTTACTTTCATATGAATATCATTGCATAGCATTGTCTGTTGTACCTGACTCGTACCTTTAGATATAACACATTACTGACAGTTCATGTTGCACGAGTACTAAATTGTATGCTACACCCACACCGTCTGTAATTGCCATGACACGCACAAACCACCTACATACGTGTAATGGTAGTGGATAGGGGTAGTGGAGGTAGTAACTCTTATTCCTTTGTGCATAGGAGATATTGTTGACACCTACATACGTGTTATTGTGTTTGACATGGATAGTTAAGATAGTAACTCTTAATCCATTTCACGTATACCTTACTATAGCTAGTTGTACATCTTGCATACATATTGACACGTACACCCACATAGTCTATTACAGCTACATGTATATCATGCACACATATTGACATGTACACCCACATAGTCTATTACAGCTACATGTATATCATGCACACATATTGACATGTACACCCGCATATTTTCGCTATAGTTGTATGTACCCCAAGTGGTATTGTTTTGATATGCGATATTGAGTTGTTGATCATTGCGCTTATGAAATGCATCATACCCACTTGTTTATATGTAGATACTTAAACCTTGCTATACTTACAAGTACACTTCATATGATACTGCATTTGTTTTCGGAGGATTTTGGGAACCGCAAGATATATTTTAAAGATGGATTCATTTAAAAGAGCGATTTTCCCTTTATATGCTCATATTGATGTTTTATGTTGCATATATCAGTTTTATATGGATTTATGCATTGAGATATGGATTTCATATGATTTATGGATTTGAGAACCGTGGGGGTATTTTCAAGAAACTATGTATTTTTTGAAAACCCGGTTTCTCTTGATATGATATTTGATGCGTCCACCATGAGATTTCTCGGTTCTGAGATTTGTGATATATACCCGATGCGAGAAGTGAGTGGGCCGTGTGCGGGTACATGGTGGGGCCCAGACGGTTCCTCTCGGCAAGATGTTCGTGGTACAGACGATGAGCCTGGAAGGTGGGCAAGTACCTACCGGTGACTGTATTTGGACTCGGCGGTTATCGTGGGGATACCGACCGGAGTGATGTACGGCATATCGTCTGGGCCAGTCGTGGTGACAGCGCCTGAGTTATGAGGATTTACGTGTCGATGCTAGACACGGGTTTCATGATGTTTCGAGTGTCAGTGTTAGACACTCATGTTTTCATAATTTTTACGTATCGTCGGTGGACATACGAGGTTGATATTCTCATACTTATATACATATACACACACACAGGAATATGTTTTCATGATGTTTCGGTGGTGATGTTTGAGAATCAGGTTCCATGAGACTTACAGGATGTGATGGCCGATCTGTGGATGCGGTGCCTGAGGATTTGGGATTTGATGTGTCAGTGAGGGACACTGGTGTTTTCCATGCTGATGATTTTGCATGAGATTTTATTGTATCATCCCACACACTCAGGATTATTGTTGTTATGCATTGTTTCATGTAGTTGTAGTACCCTGATAATATACCTTTACATGATTGTTGCATATTCACTTGTCATACTTATGCTATCTGATTACATGTGATAGATAAATCGCTGCTCGTGCATACCTGCGATTACAGTATGATGTTATTTATTATTCACAAGTTGGCAACTCACCCCCGTTGTGCCACAGTATTTTGCTGGACTTACCCTCTGAGTGGTCACGGCAGGGCGTCTTATCATCTCTACTTTTGCGGATACCGCCACGTTAGGCAGTGAGGCCTTGCTTTTAGGTGGGTTTGCGGTTATCTGCTTGTATATTGTATATTTTTTGTTGGATCTAGTATTCTCCATCTACCACTGTTTGTATATGACTTAGAGACGACTTGTGAGGATTCAGTGTTGTATTATTTTGGTGACTTTGGGTGCCGTGCTCGTGGGAGCCAGTTTTGTTTTGGGAAAGTTTACTTCTTATTGCAGTCTTTCTTTGTTATTTCTTCGCTTCGGCGTCGTATACATGTTGTGGTGATTGTCTCCGCCGTTGGGCATAATTTTGCTCCCATTTGGGATACTTTATATATTATCTGTGTTGTACCCATTTTCGGGGCTAGTTTTTACAAAGGAGGTGCTGCCGAAATTTTCAAGAGGGAAAACTAGAGTTAGAGATTTTACTTGTGATTTTCCAAATGTTAATACTATGTTTTTCTCCGTTGATCCAGATTTGGGTGGTTTAGATTTCTGAGTTTCGACTTACTTGAGTTGCGTACGCCTGTAGACGTTACGTAGTTTAAGTGCCGGTTACGGGCCAAATTTTGGGTCGTGACAAAGTTGGTATCAGAGCATAGGTTTTACCTTTCGGAGTGTAGGATGACTTTGGTATGATGGAGTAGGTAGCTTAAGCAGAGTGACGTAGCGTGTGTATGTTCCGCGGCATACTTACGACACGGTACTTGTTAGGGATAGTACCCTCAGAGTCAATTATTGGATCACACGCCCGTGATTGCAATGATTGAGGGAGGACCTATACCGTTAGAACAGTCTTACTCAAGATGATAGTATGATATCTGGTTTATCTTTATCATCGTGTACTATTTCAGGTGACCTTACAGGTCACTATTGCACGTTGATAGAGCCCTTAAGATTCTTGCTTGACGGCTAGCAGTATGATGGCGATCATATACGTGGGAGCTGGGGTCTATATGCACATCCTTAAAAGGTCCCCAGTCGTGGGAGTTTTCGAGACAGGGTATCGATACTCCAGAGTAGATTAGTGTATACAGTCGAGACCCCGACGAGGGGCGGTGGCCGGTCTCACAAGCTACTGGTGTCAGTTGGTTCACCTAAGATGTATACAGGTGCTCATTGGGTTATGAGTACACCGGACAGGAGTCGCCGGGAACATGCTAGTTGGTCTTATACCAGACGTCAGATAGCAGTTCCCTGGTGACATGTGTACAGGTTAGTTCATCGACCTGAGATCGTCATTTGTCTCGTGTGAGTTCCCACTGTACTTTGATTACTAACCTACCACGGCTCAAAGGATTCGTCCAAACAGGTTTTAGTTGGGTACAGTCCCGAGCCACGTGGAGGCAGTGAGCGGATCGGCAGGGGATTCATCTCTCCTGGTATTGGGGGTGAGATCGCTCTGTGTCTAGGAGAGCCATTACACAAAGCCCTCGGTCGAGGCAGGAAATTTACTGGTAGGTATTGCAGTAGTATCTCAGGGTGTTCTGGGCTACACTCCGACACGACTTGTACCGCTTTTGGGGGTCTGACTTTTACCAACCCCCTAGACCCGCCATGCGATGCTCATAGAAGAACGGACCGGACTGTACGGATATTGTCACTGACAGGCTCAGTAGGGTGTCAGGATGAGTTCGCTCATCGACCTCCCTTTTAGTCAATACTTGGTAGCCCGTTACGTACGGCGAATACCTCTGACGTGCTAGTGGTTAAATCCACAGCTAAAGTATTAACGAGTCTTTAGAGTCCCCTACAGACAGCTTCTCTAGTTTCGGGCGAAACGTTGTAGAGGCCGTATGATATATGGCAGGGTTTGATCATATACGTGCGGTATTGCACGGATCATGATCGGACGGATCATACTAGTGGGCTTTGGTTTAAGCCAGATACTAGTATTAGATTTGTTGGATTACTTTAGTCTCATCGCATTCGCATTCAGTCGGAATGCGGATGCAGGTATGTATATACAGGTGAGGGGTATCCTTGTGATCCGTCACGAGTTTACTTTAGATGTTGCCGGATCTTTTTGTTGTGGCAAACATTTGGATTAATGTTTGCTTAAGGAAATAATGAGCTAGGTTTTCATCATGACAATGCATTAATGTGACATGGACATGTATCATGAGTCATGGTCTCTTTTCTTGCAAAAATGTCACATTATTGAATTGTTTAATGTGTTGAAATGAGATGGAGAGAGAGATAGAGGGGCTGCCATGGTTGATATTATTGGTCTTGTATTTTCATAATCTCACTCTCTCACTCTCATTCCAACAAAAGAAAAGAAAAGAAAAAGAAAAGCTCTTGTTCTTCTTCTTCTTCCTCTAGCTCATTGCTTTCATCAATGGCAACACTTTAACCTCCATCCAAAGCCATGGATGCAAGAGACAAAATGATCACAACATTCTCTACTTCACCTTGGGTATGTCGGCTAGCACACTTCGCGCCCGAGTTGCTTCGGATGAAGCGGGAGCCCGTAAAAAGACTTCTCGATGTGGTGCCCTTTCCGACGAGGAGATGAAGGCCGGAGATGCCGCGAGGAGCTTGGGATGGTGGCCGAAGACCGAAGGACACGGATCGATCGGTATAGCCCTCTATCCCTTCTCTTGATAGCTAGTTATAGGTTAATGGTTCGATCCGGGTTTTAAGCATACGATAGCGCCGGTTTTCAAGTTAAGAAAAATTTTCGTTTCCGCATTTTGGCCTCGGATAGACGGCCGGGGCGCTACCATAGTCTTACATGGTATCAGAGCCACGCCATTAACCTATTCTAGCTTGCTCTAACGTGTTTATAAGTTCGATCGAACGGATTTTCCGAAAACCCGATCTCTAAAGTACAGTTTCTGTCGATTTTATTTTGTGCTCTAAAATTTTTTCTGGGCATGTCAAAAAATCGTGCAGGGTTTTGTAAGAATTATGTGAAATTTTGGCTCACTGATGTTCCTGTAGCACCGCGGAACCACGGCTTTAACCCTGTTCTGTCCGCGGTTCCGCGGCACTATTGAGGCAGCAGTGAACCAAAATTTCCAGATTAGTCTCTGTCTTAGAATTGGGGTTTTCGGTATATTCTGTTTGGGCCCAGATTTTCTTTGAGTGCTACAGTTGTGCTTGGGGCCCACTTCGGGAAATTTAGTCGATCGAAAATTTTAAACACGTTAGTTCACAGTATCTACATTATATCTGCGACCGTGAATATCACTTGATTGGTAAATCCTGTCTAATTGCTATAGTTCTTTTAGACGGATTTACGAACGTGACATTCACGTTGATGTTTTGTGTTGTGCTGTGATGTTGCGGATTTGTCGTGGTGGATAGCCTGGATGCAATGTTTGTACAGTTTGGTTGTATATGTACATTTGATATTGCGGGGCGAGCGTCCGACATGTGGACTGCCGTTACTGCCTGTTTGTATATTATTCTTTTGGGGAACGACCGGGCTGAGGTCGATGTACCCGTTGTATATATTTTACTTTCTGTACTAGGATTACCCCGCGGAGGGGTGCACGGGTAGCCGGGTTCTAGAGGGAAACAGGCCCGCATCTCATAGCTTTGAGACGGAGGGGGCTTCACTCTAGAATTGGCGGGCTATTTGCCGCACTCGTAGGGGGTACAGGTTGACCCAAGGAGGGGTGCTCAAGTTACCGGATTCCGTGAAGTGCTGGGTGGTCCATTCACGTTGTTGAAGGGGGCTGTCTCGCTTCAGGTTTTGGCGGGTAACTTGCCGTGCCTGTAGGGGTCTAGGATTTCATTGCGCAGGCTATCCACACGATCAGGGGAACGTCGGGTTTCAGTAGCGGCTCTATGAAACCCGGGGATCCCAGATATCTGTATTGTTTTGTGATGCTTATTACATTTCTGTGACGTTGCATTTTATCACGCCTTGAGCGATTATTATATATTGATATATATACTAGTAGATGTTGTATATGTTTTGCATCCGCGCTAGTCCAGTCCCCGCTCTGTCTTAGTTAAGTAACCTAACGGGTGATGACGGGACCCAGTGGCGAATGCGGATGGCATATACGTACATCATTATTTTCGTTCTTTATTGGTGTGATCAATTGATGGGACTGCATTGATTCGGATCAATGCAAGCTAAACAAATCTATTCTGATGTTGTTGGAACAATTTTTAAAAAGCTGTTATTGCAAGGACGTTTTCTTTTGTTTTGCACAGTGGTATTCAGTTATGAATATCCAGCACCTCAGTTGACGAGGCAAGGGCCGAGATCCCTTCACCGGGAGTGACCCCTTAGACAGAAGTTTGCGTAAGGGCAATAACTTCACTATAGTCAATTACTTTTGCTTTGCATCATGGTATTCAGTTGGAATATCCTGCACCTCATTCTACGGGGAAAGAGCTGAGATCCCTTCACTGGGAGTGTCCTCTTTAGCAAAGGTTTTCATCACTATATTTTTATAAAAAGCTATGCAGTTCCTTCAACGATATCAAGTTCATTATGTTAAAGGTTTTTCGCCAAAAACTAGCCGTAGCCCTCCGTCATTTCTTACGGGTATTATTTAGTATTCGTGCTGCGTTTGTTGACTCCGTCAAGGCGTAATGTACGGTAGCTAAGTGGTGCTTGTTTGTAGCATGAATATGGGATTGGTTAGGACAGTCGTGCGGCCTTGTTGACTCCGTCAAGGGCACGCACGGGTAGGTTTAATGCAATCCAGATAATGACGGGTTGAACTTGACTAGGACTCTTTGATTTGTTGACTCCGTCAAGGTCACTTCGGTCCTAGGGGTAAAAACACACATCGGGAGTTTCTAAAGAAACTGAAACTTGCCAGGCATGCGCATATCTTCTGGAGTGTGATAACGTGAGTGGATTCCATCACGTTATCATGCAATGATAGTTGGATCCCGATTCCCACTGATGAGTTGGTTTACTCCTCGGGTGATCCCGACTAATTCTTCTTTCAGGTTTGGAGGAGAATTTGACGGTACAGTGGGAGGTTTCCTGATTAGATAAAGTGATAACCATTCTGATTTAGGTTAGAATGCACGCTGAGTGTTTCTTTTCTCTCTCTCTCTTTGGCAGCGACCATGGCCCGACCCTTCACTATGACTCAGTGACCAAATTAACCAAACCTTCTTAAATACTGGCTTTTGGATTGTCAGAGTTGCAAACCTCTTTGCCACTCCTACTTTTACCCTTTTCTCCAGAACACCCCGTATTACTACGAACATTCACTTCCATTGGATAAAACCATCGTATGGTTATATACGAACTCGAAGGAATTTATTCGAGGATGGTTTCTGGTTCTGGAGAAAACGAATAGGACTATTCAGTTGTTTTTTCCTTTTACCTTCTCTCAGGTTGCGAGTGCTCCTTGGTTTAGGATGGTACACCTATTACGCTAATTGGATAGTCTTCATCCAAACCATAGGCAGGTGCCGAATGGTAGGGAATGAAGAAAACCATTTAGCCTAAAAGGTGTACAGAAGGTATTAAGTAATGACAAATAAAGGGATTAGTAAGATGGCAAAGTAAATTGCGACTGCTATTCACAACCAAACCAAGTATTTCATTACCACTCCCATTTCACCTTTGTATTTCTCTAGAACACTCCGTATCACTACGAAGATCCACAGTTATTTGGATACTCTATTGTATGGTTATATACGAACTCGAAAGGAACTTGTTCCAGTTCGAGGATGGATTCTGGTTCGGGAGAAATAGGAATAAGGTTTATTCGGTTGTCTTTTATCTTCACCTTCTCTCGCATTGCGAGTGCTCCTAGGATTAGGACAGTACACCCATTATGCTTATTGGATAGTCTTCATCCAAACCATAGGCTGGTGCCGAGCGGTAGGGAAGGAAGAAAACCATTTGGCCTAAAGGGGTGTACAGAAGGAAATGACTAAAGACACATGAAGGGATTTGGAGAGATGGCAAAGAAATATATGGTTACAGTTGTGAATCTGAATAATGGAAGAGGCATTACTAGGAATACCCGGATACCCCTTCGAAACATTTCAATGTTTCAGTTTCACTGTGTATTGTTAAAAGAAAACCGATTTCCCAATTAGACACTTGCTCCAGGGTATGTATTTACCAGATATGATTCTCACATCTGTATGGTTTTACAGATGTTGAGTGGGAGTAAGTTATTGGGAATTAGGTGATCATCCTCATTATATCGGAATTCGTTGTAATTGGTGATATTTGAGGAAATCACCTGGGTAGTTTGCCGGACGGCAAATATTTGGTTTTGAATATCCGCTGTTATGCACCAATTTCAAATTGATATATCTATACGTCTATTTTTATATAGAGCGAGATATACCTTTTTGAAATTATGTCTATGACATTTACCTATATCAGTGGATGGTTAGGTAAGGAGCATTAAACAGTGGTGTAATTCTTCTTAACCATAAGTACAGTTTTCAACCTACGACACACAGAGAATGAGTTATTAGACTCAAGGGACTTATACAGAGTATTGTATGTTGTCCAGTGTCCATTAGGACAGAGGGGTTGGTACTCGTACTAGATTCTGTTTACTTATGACTTCTCTAGGTCTTAGACATGTGTTTCGTAGAAACACAAGGTCTAAGTTTTGAGAAGTTATAGGTAGAGAACCAGATATTGCAAGTATCAGGATTCTTCAAGATGATCGAAGATGTAGATACTTATGTATGGTATTCAGTTAAGAGAAATTGCTTCTCTTTCAGGTTACTCATAATTGGAAGCACTCCTAAGTTGAGTAACGCTGATCGACCTTCTTCCATTTACTTGACATGCACTGGAGACAGATGCATTATTTGAATCTGGTTCTAATTAAATCAGTGCCTCTGTTTCTATATTGGATATAGAATAGTTCATATCTTAAAATTGTTAAGGTACGGGGAGTTTTCCGGCTTATGCTTAAAACCAGACTCTGGATAACTCAAGGTACGTTTCTGTAATAGTTGTTTGTGGGTTGACCCGGGCTATGACGAGAGTTGACTTTCTACCATTTGGAAGATCAATAGTGATATTGTTCTTGACTCGCCACAGTTTTAGTAAAATGGATTTTTTTCAGAAAAAAGTAGTGGGAGTATGGTAGAACTGGAAGTGATTCTAGAACCGCAAACGATTACTGAAAATTTGATAAGAACCTAAAGATTCAATCTGGTTTGACATTCCATTGGCCACTCCGCAGATATGGTGGGTAACCTCAGGCACCCGAGAGGTACTCCGGTAGCCTCAAGGACGGTGACAGGGAGGTTCTTGTTTACCCAGATTTGACACTACTGTTGTTCCAGGCCATGAGACCCGGCAGGAGGATGGGTATAGCGTCGTTCTAAACTAGCTTTAGAAGTGCACGTGTATATGATTCTGCCAGAGGGTTGTTGTAGTCAGTGGGAGCAGCGGAAGCATAGTGGACAAGTGGCTTATGTCTATTTATAGACTAAAGCAGAAATAGCGGAGATAGATCATCTATTTCTGATGTGACAGTCATAGGTTTGACTTCATCAGAATAGGGATGGATCTGTTAAAAAGGTAGTAGGGTGTGATGTCCTGGTATTTGGATGACATACACAGAGTAGGAAGTGATGTTCCTATACTACGATCGGTTATACTTTGCTTGTCACACAGTGGTTTCTCCACATAGGATATGGACATTATATCAGATATTCTGGTTACTAGATCTATGGTTTTAGATCTAGATTTAGGAAGTGTCCTAATCAAGGTACTTAGACAGCATTCTAAAGGTGTTTTAGAATGGACGACTCCTGGCATGGTAGTGTACCTGCAGGTGATGGAGTCACCCTCTCTAAAGGTGTCTTACAGACTAAAGGGGAGAGGGATGTGCATGATTGACAGATCACTTGCTTAGGCAATTGAGTCAATCATGAGATGTCAAGTACCACACCAGATGTTGTTTTTGCAGTAGATGCAATAAGTTGATATTGATTTTATCCTGGAGAAACATTCGAAATCAGTTTTAGAACATAAGTGGATGTTCTAGGGATATGATAACATCAGCCTTATTCCGGAGACGGTTATCATTCCAGGCTTCCAAGGTGACCTGGACGGCAGAGTGACTGTTAGAGTTATAGTTTTCTCTCTGACGAGGGGAAGTACTATAGACAGGTGGTCCAGGCGGATACTGAGGGAGGCATGGCGCAGGATATTGATTAAGTTCAGTTGACCATACAGTCTAAGAAGTTTGGATTTGGAGTTCATTTATGAACTAGGTCTCATCAGATATCCAGACACATTCTAAGACAGGTATTGCTCATTTTGGGAGATGGAATTCTCCACGAACTTGAGATAAAGAGAGACATAGAAAGAAACATTAGAGCGGATCCACTCACTGAGGCTATTCCTTGAACGCATTAGTTTCGCAAGCGGGTTTTGTGAGACTGATTAGTAGAGGAGTTGGGTGTTCGGTATCACATGGGCTGTGAGTATGCGATATCGCAATAATTAGCCTTGAGTGCAAGTGGGAGATTGTTGGGGATAGTGCCCTCAGAGTCAATTATTGGATCATACGCCCGTGATTGCAATGATTGAGGGATGACCTATACTGTTAGAACAGTCTTACTCAAGATGATAGTATGCTATCTGGTTTATCTTTATCATCGTGTACTGTTTCAGGTGACCTTACAGGTCACTATTGCACGTTGATAGAGCCCTTAGGATTCTTGCTTGACGGACAGCAGTATGATGGCGATCATATACGTGGGAGCTGGGGTCTATAACCACATCCTTAAAAGGTCCCCAGTCGTGGGAGTTTTCGAGACATGGCATCGATACTCCAGAGTAGACTAGTGTATACAGTCGAGACCCCGACGAGGGGCGGTGGCCGGTTTCATAAGCCACTGGTGTCAGTTGGTTCACCTAAGATGTATACAGGTGCTCATTAGGTTATGAGTACACCGGACATGACTCGCCGGGAATATGCTAGTTGGTCTTATACCAGACGTCGGATAGCATTTCCCTGGTGACATGTGTACAGGTTAGTTCGTCGACCTGAGATCATCATTTGTCTCGTGTGAGTTCCCACTGTTATTTGATTACTACCCTACCACGGCTCAAAGGAGTCGTCCAAACAGGTTTTAGTTGGGTACAGTCCCGAGCCACATGGAGGCAGTGAGCGGATCGGCAGGGGATTCGTCTCTCCCAGTATTGGGGGTGAGATCGCGCTGTGTCTAGGAGAGCCATTACACAAAGCCCTCGGCCGAGACAGGAGATTTACTGGTAGGTATTCCAGTAGTATCTCAGGGTGTTCTGGGCTACACTCCGACACGACTTGTACCGCTTTTGGGGGTCTGACTTTTACCAACCCCCTAGGCCCGCCATGCGATGCTCATAGACGAACGGACCAGACTGTACGGATATTGTCACAGACAGGCTCAGTAGGGTGTCAGGATGAGTTCGTTCATCGACCTCCCTTTTAGTCAATACTTGGTAGCCCGTTACGTACGGCTAATACCTCTGACGTGCTAGTGGTTAAATCCACAGCCAAAGTATTGACGAGTCTTTAGAGTCCCCCATAGATAGTTTCTCAAGTTTCGGGCGAAACGTTGTAGAGGCTGTATGATATATGGCAGGGTTCGATCATATATGTACGGTATTGCACGGATCATGATCGGACGGATCATACTAGTGGGCTTTGGTTTAAGGCGGATACTAGTATTAGATTTGTTGGATTACTTTAGTCTCATCGCATTCGCATTCAGTCGGAATGCGGATGCAGGTATGTATATACAGGTGAGGGGTATCCTTGTGATCCGTCACGAGTTTACTTTAGATGTTGCCGAATCTTTTTGTTGTGGCAAACATTTGGATTAATGTTTGCTTAAGGAAATAATGAGCTAGGTTTTCATCATGACAATGCATTAATGTGACATGGACATGTATCTTGAGTCATGGTCTCTTTTCTTGCAAAAATGTCACATTAATGAATTGTTTAATGTGTTGAAATGAGATGGAGAGAGAGGGGGGCTGCCATGGTTGATATTATTGGTCTTATATTTTCATAATCTCACTCTCTCACTCTCATTCCAACAAAAGAAAAGAAAAGAAAAAGAAAAGCTCTTGTTCTTCTTCTTCTTCCTCTAGCTTATTGCTTTCATCAATGACAACACTTTAACCTCCATCCAAAGCCATGGATGCAAGAGACAAAGTGATCACAACATTCTCTACTTCATCTTGGGTACGTCGGCTAGCACACTTCGCGCCCGAGTTGCTTCGGATGAAGCGGGAGCCCGTAAAAAGACTTCTCGATGTGGTGCCCTTTCCGACGAGGAGATGAAGACCGGAGATGCCGCGGGGAGCTTGGGATGGTGGCCGAAGACCGAAGGACATGGATCGATCGGTATAGCCCTCTATCCCTTCTCTTGATAGCTAGTTATAGGTTAATGGTTCGATCCGGGTTTTAAACATACGATAGCGCCGGTTTTCAAGTTAAGAAAAATTTTCGTTTCCGCATTTTGGCCTCGGATAGACGGCCGGGGCGCTACCGTAGTCTTACAGTACTCCGCCTAAGTGACCTTAGGACTTATCGGTTGATATTCCTCCGTTATGATATACATCTTTGTGATTCGATTCTTGTTTCCTTATCGAATCTTGTTTTAATTTCCAGCCTATATGCCGCCGAAGAATACGAGGGCACAGAGAGCGGCTGCGAGGGCCGAGGTCAGAGTTGACTCGTCTGAGGCGAGGACTGACCAGGGCAGTACGCCTGTTGTACCGGAGTACATTGCTATGATTGGAGCTGGTATGCAGGATCTGCGCCAGATAGTGGGGACTTTAGTAGAGACCATTCGAGCGCAGGGGCAGGTAGTTGTTCCACCCGTTGCGGGGACCACGATGGTACCTACAGTTCCGGTAGTCGCAGTTACAGCTCCGGAGGTTATTACTGTGTCACTGACAGATTTTATGAGGCTGAGGCCTCCGGTGTTTACTGGCACCGATGTTACTGAGGGTCCGCAGTCGTTCATCGACCAGATGGCCAGGATTTGTCGTTCACTCCGATGCTCCGATGAGAGATGGGTGGAGTTTGCCAGTTTTCGTCTGGAGGGTCTGGCCCAGAAGTGGTGTGAGTCCTTGAAGAAGGGCAGAGCCGCGGGTCTTTCTCCTATAACCTAGGCTGAGTTTGTGACGTCGTTTCTTGCCCGTTTTCTTCCACCAAGCGTCAGGGATGCGCGAGCACGCAAATTTGAGTCGTTACGTCAGACTTTGGGGATGACGGTGTCTGAGTATGATGTACTGTTTACCGAGCTGTCGGTGTATGCTCCGTACCTGGTGGCGACTGAGGAGATGAGGGTGAAGAGGTTTGTTTGAGGCCTACTTACCCAGTTATTCCTAGCCATCAGCATTCAGCATTGTGACACATATGTGGCAGCTGTGTATGCAGCCCTATTGGTGGAGGAGCGTCTATCTGAGTCATCAGTTGTTCCGGAACCGAAGAGGGCTCGTACTGGTATAGCAGCCAGGAGGCAGAGGTTTAGATTCCGAGACAGAGTTCGATCAGACAATGTGGATAGCAAAGACGTGGGACGTGGCCAGTTGTTCAGTACTTTTTCCCAGGAGGGCCAGCCGTCGACACGTGGGTGTTTTGGGTGTGGCAGTTTACAGCACCTAGTGAGAGATTGTACCATGGTGCGTCAGCGAGGGCCGGCAGTACCCCAGGTTACCTTACCACCTTCTCCGCCTCAGAGAGCGTTGCCTCTTATACCTGTTGTTGCGCCGCGTCAGACTCATGTTCTGAGAAGTCATGGTCGCGGGGGTTTTGTACCGAGTGGTCGAGGTGGCGGAGGCAGAGAACAACCAGTAGCCGGTAGAGGGCAGGCTCGGGTATTTTCCTTGACTCACCAGGACGCTCAGGCGTCCTATGTTGTGGTTTCAGGTATCCTTTCTGTATGTTCTTATAATGCATATGTTCTTTTTGATCCGGGATCTACGCATTCGTATGTTTCTACGCACTTCGTGCCGAGTTTAGGTCGAGAGTCGTGTTTGCTAGATCAGCCGCTTGTCGTGACTACTCCTGTGGGAGAGTCGTTTGTTGCGCGACACGTGTTCCGATCGTGTGCTGTCCGTATAGGAGACAGAGATCTGTCCGTCGACTTGATCCTTCTTGAGATATTGGACTTCGACATTCTGTTGGGCATGGACTGGTTAGCTACTTGCTACGCGTCCGTGGACTGCCGCGAGAAGACAGTTAGATTTTATTTTCCCGGCGAGCCAGTGTTTGTTGTGCAGGGGGACCATGGTGCCGCCCCTCACAGTTTAATTTCTGTCCTGTGCGCTAGTCGGCTTTTAAGGAGGGGATGTCGGGGATTCTTGGCTTTCATTCATGATACTGGGGCCACAGTGGAGTCGTTGGACCAGGTTTCTACCGTGCGAGAGTTTCCCGATGTCTTTCCCGATGAGTTACCTGGGTTGCCGCCAGAGCGCGATATTAAGTTCTGCATTGATCTGATTCCTGGCATGGAGCCTATTTCTATACTGCCTTATCGGATGGCTCCAGCAGAGCTTAGAGAGCTTAAAGATCAATTGCAAGAGTTTCCATATTTAGGACTTGTGCGTCCGAGTGTTTCGCCGTGGAGAGCTCCTGTTCTGTTCGTCAAGAAGAAGGACGACAGTTTGAGGCTATGCGTGGATTATCGTCAGTTGAACCGAGTTACGGTGCGGAACAGGTATCATTTATCTCGCATTGACGATTTATTTGATCAGCTCCAGGGTGCGAAACATTTTTCTAAGATTGATTTACGTTCGAGTTATCATCAGTTGAGGGTTCAGAATGATGACATTCCGAAGACTGCTTTTCGTACGTGCTATGGGTATTATGAGTTTTTGGTGATGTCGTTCGGACTCACCAATGCGCCAGCAGTGTTCATGGATCTGATGAACCGGATTTTCAGGCTGTTCCTTGACCAGTTTATTATTGTGTTTATAGATGACATACTGGTCTACTCTAGGAGTCGTGAGGAGCATGAGCAGCACTTGAGGATTACTTTGCAGATATTAAGAGAGCACCAACTATATGCTAGATTCTCAAAGTGCGCATTTTGGCTTGATGAGTTGACTTTCTGGGTCATGTGGTGACTGGTGATGGTATTCTTGTAGACCCGAGGAAGATCGAGGCTGTACAGCTTTAGCCCAGACCTGTATCGGTGAATGAGGTCCGTAGCTTTTTGGGCTTAGCTGGTTATTATCGCCGTTTTGTACAGGATTTCTCGAGTATCACTGCACCGTTGACTGGACTGACCCGGAAGGGAGTTCCTTTTCTTTGGACTGATGCGTGCGAGCAGAGTTTTCAGCAGTTGAAGACTCGGTTGACGACAGCACCAGTTCTTTCTTTACCTTCTGGATCGGGCGGCTATGTTGTTTATTGTGATGCTTCTAGAGTGGGGCTCGGCTGTGTTTTGATGTAGCATGATAGAGTGATTGCGTATGCTTCTAGACAGCTGAAGAAGCACGAGCAGAATTACCCCACTCACGATCTTGAGATGGCCGCGGTGGTCTTTGCGTTGAAGATTTGGAGACACTACTTGTATGGGGAGTCGTGTCAGATCTTCACGGATCACAAGAGCTTGAAGTATATATTCCAGCAACGGGATCTGAACCTGAGACAACGGCGATGGTGGAGCTAGTGAAGGATTATGATTGTGAGATCCTTTATCACCTGGGCAAGGCGAATGTGGTAGCTGATGCTTTGAGTCGTAGGCCCGGGGGTAGCTTGTCCCAGTTGAGCGCAGTTCAGCGGCAGTCGTCTGCAGATTGGAAGCTCTTGTGTGATGGTAGAGTGCAATTCGAGTTCACTTCCACTGGGGGACAGTTTTCTCATGTCCGCACCCGTCCACTACTATTTGATCGTATCCATGAGGCGCAACCCAGTGATGCCCATTTGTCCAAGATTCTTGAGCTTGTTCGACAGGGTACAGTTTCGGAGTTCATGATTGATGACCAGGGTGTGCTACGATGCCGGACTCGCTTGTGTGTACCAGATGCTGACGGGTTGAGACGCGAGATCCTAGAGCAGGCACATCAGTCGGCCTTTAGCGTTCATCTAGGTTCCACCAAGATGTACCGTGATTTGAGAGACTTTTACTGGTGGGAAGGGACGAAACGCGATATTTCGGACTTCGTTTCGAGGTGCCTGACTTGTCAGCAAGTCAAGGCTAAGCATCAGAGACCGGCTGGAGAGTTGCAGCCTTTACCCATTCCGGAGTGGAAATGGGAGCAGATTTCCATGGACTTCATTGTGGGTCTACCCAGAACCAGTAGGGGGTATGACTCCATTTGGGTGATTGTTGACCGGTTGACGAAAGCGGCTCACTTCCTTCCAGTGAAGGCCACTTTCGGTTATGCTCAGTATGCGCAGCTGTATATAGATGAGATTGTGTGATTGCACGGTGTTCCCACATGCATAGTATCCGACAGAGGCACCTAGTTTACTAGCCGTCTTTGGCAGAAGCTTCAGGAAGTTTTGGGTACCCGGCTGAGTTCTGGCACTGCTTTTCATCCGCAGACCGATGGTCAGTCGGAGCGGATTATTCAGACTCTGGAGGATATGCTCCGTGCATGTGTGCTTGATTTTGGTGGCAGTTGGGATCGTCACTTGCCGTTGATTGAGTTCTCCTACAACAACAGCTTTCAGGAGACTATTCAGATGGCACCTTTTGAGGCTTTATATGGTAGGAAGTGTCGATCGCCATTCTGTTGGACCGAGCTTAGTGAGAGTCTGGTTTTGGGACCCCAGCTAGTTCAGGAGACTACGGAGAAGATCCAGCTGATTCAGGATAGGATGAGAGCAGCCCAGTGCAGGCAGAAGTCTTATGCCGACTGTCGTCGTCGCAGACTTGAGTTCGAAGTGGGGGATCATGTATTCCTAAGGATTTCTCCGATGAAGGGTGTTATGCGATTTGGGAAGAGGGGGAAGCTCAGTCCCAGATTTAGAGGTCCTTTCGAGATCCTTGAGCGAGTGGGTTCTGTTGCTTATCGTTTGGCGCTCCCGCCCAGTTTTCCGGATGTTCACCCTGTGTTCCATGTGTCGATGCTTCGTAGATACCTTCATGATCCTTCTCATATGATTCAGCACGAGACCGTTCAGCTTGAGCGCGATCTTTCGTTCACCGAATAGCCGGTAGTTATTTTGGATCGGCAGGTGAAGAAACTTCGGTCAAGGGTCTTGCCGTCTGTGAAGGTTCTATGGCGTAGCCCTACTAGTGAGGAGATCACTTGGGAGGCCGAGAGCGAGATGCGGAAGAAATTCCCTCATCTCTTTGAAGGTACGCCTAGTATGAAATTTTAATTCGGGGACCGAATTTCTATAAGGGGGGAGATTGTAACGTTTTAGAAATCGTCATGCGAATTTTTCCGTTTTAGGCTTAAATTGTCGGTATTTTCCGTTTTAACCCGACTGTGTTCAAATGACCATATAGACTTGCCAGCACCTAGTTTAGCTAAAATAAAGCTAGTGCGCAAGCTACGGGGGTATATGGGACGTTTTGGTTCAATTAGAATTTTTCTCAATTTTAATATTTTTTTTAATGCGGTATTCACATTTTGGGAAATTTCTGTTAAGTGAACTTCTCATCAATTAGGTTTGAGTTAAACCAAAATCTTCTCACATTATCTAGATATTTGTTTGGAATTAGAATTTAGGTTAAAGAAAAGAAATGAAAAGAAATTCAAGGTGCATGCATGTGTGCATGTGTGTGTGTGAATGCATTTATTGCAAGGAAATTGCTAGAAAACCCTATACAATTCCTCACCCTTTCCTCACTTGGCCGAATCCCTCTCTCTCTACTGCTCTTGATCATTTCTCTTCTATTTTTCATCAATCCAAGCCAATAAATTCCCAAATTTCCAAAATAAATCCCAAAAATACACCAAGTCCTTGTTCTTGCTCTTTGATCACTTGGAAACTAGGAAAGCTTGGATCTTGTGAGCTAAAGTTGATAGGTATAATCCCTACACTGTTAATTAGGAGTTTTTATGTTGTTTAGCTCGTTGGTTGTGGCGTAGAACACTTTTTATATCGATTAGTGCGATATCATAGTTTTTAGTGTCTTTTTAGAGCCTCTGTACCTGCTGTGACCTGGGATTTTTACAGAAAAATCAAACGAAATTGTAGTGATGTACTAGTGACCCTGGAGCACCACCTGAGACACGAGACCTACCCCACCGGCCTCGGCCGGTGGTCGTAGGAAAAATTCCGGCGACGTCGGATTAGTAGGGGGTGTTAGGGTTTGGTTTTTATGGGTAGTTGTCTGCTGTTGGTTAGAGGTGTTTGGTACTGTTTACTTTTTTAGTATTTACGGTATGCAAAATCTGGGATCATTTACCTATAATCTAGTTTTTTGAGTCCACGTGTTACGTGTTGCGACACGAATCGTGATCTTGTGCAGTTGCTGTACTCAGTTTGGTTTGGTAGTGTCGCAACGCACGTTAACCACTAGACGGAGACTTGTGAGTTAGTTTAGTGTTGGTGCGTCGTTTAAAGTGTAGTTTTACGTTATATTAGTCGATTCTGAGATGTTTTCACTATTTGTGTGTTTGTGAATTTATAGTGTCGCAAGCGGGGACTTAGGACGCTGCGAACAAGGGGAAGCAAGTGGTCGGATTTTCGTAGCTAGAGACCTTTGGTGAGTAGATTTATCATCTACGGGGAAATCGCCCGTATTGCGTTATGCGTCGGGGCTTATATGATAGGATAGTTGCATGGTGTTTGCATATTAGTTACTTTCATATGAATGTCATTGCATAACATTATCTATTGTACCTGACTCGTACATTTAGATATAACACATTACTGACGGTTCATGTTGCACGAGCACTAAATTGTATGCTACACCCACACCGTCTGTAATTTCCATGACACAGACAAACCACCTACATACGTGATATGGTAGTGGATAGGGGTAGTGGAGGTAGTAACTCTTATTCCTTTGTGCATAGGAGATATTGTTGACACATACATACGTGTTATTGTGTTTGACATGCATAGTTAAGATAATAACTCTTAATCCATTTCACGTATACCTTACTATAGCTACTTGTACATATTGCATACATATTGACATGTACACCCACATAGTCTAGTACAGCTACATGTATATCATGCACACATATTGACATGTACACCCACATAGTCTATTACAGCTACATGTATATCATGCACACATATTGACATGTACACACGCATATTTTCGCTATAGTTGTATGTAACCCAAGTGGTATTGTTTTGATATGTGATATTGAGTTGTTGATCATTGCGCTTATGAAATGCATCATACCCACTTGTTTACATGTAGATACTTAAACCTTGCTACACTTACATGTACACTTCATATGATGCTGCATTTGTTTTCGGAGGATTTTGGGAACCGCAAGATATATTTTAAAGATGGATTCATTTAAAAGAGCGGTTTTCTCTTTATATGCTCATATTGATGTTTTATGTTGCATATATCAGTTTTATATGGATTTATGCATTGAGATATGGATTTCATATGATTTATGGATTTGATAACCGTGGGGGTATTTTCAAGAAACTATGTATTGTTTGAAAACTCGGTTTCTCTTGATATGATATTTGATGCGTCCAACATGAGATTTCTCGGTTCTGAGATTTGTGATATATACCCGATGCGAGGAGTGAGTGGGCCGTGTGCGGGTACATGGTGGGGCCCGGTATGGTTTCCCTCGGCAAGATGTTCGTGGTACAGACGATGAGCCTGGAAGGTGGGCAAGTACCTACCGGTGACTGTATTTGGACTCGGCGGTTATCGTGGGGATACCGAACGGAGTGATGTACGACATATCGTCAGGGCCAGTCGTGGTCATAGCGCCTGAGTTATGAGATGTCACGTCCCGAAAGTACGGAACATGACCGGCACCTAGACTACGACGTCTCAAGGCGTACGTACTCTAAGTAAGCCGAGCCCAGAAATCCAAACCAAGAAAAGTAGTAAAGTGTAGGAAAAACCATAAGTAAATCAACCAGTTTGCAACAATAGTATACAACGCCTAAAGGCGAGGATCACAACAGAAAAGGAAACTCATCCAGCATGAAATCCACAGAAATGTAACACGCGACTCTAAGGTCGAAAGAATAAACATCACTGGTCTCTATCACAAATAAGTATATGTTTGGTTGATGGAATTTCTAGATACAACTGAAATATAATATACAATGTATAATGATGGGTACGATACAACAAACCCACCTACTAGCAAGTCACCCGAAAGGAACAGTGCCCACAAAGCCGTAATTAAACCTGTACGGCAACACCTGCAAGAAAATGGGGCACAACGGGGGTGAGTTGCCAACTCATGAGTAGAAAAAGATCTACGAACAGAAAATCGCATGTATGACGCAATCCTAGGTCATACGATCATAATATATAATCCTCAAATACAATATAACCAGCAGCCTATACAATGGCTAGGGTAAATATCTAACCCAAATGTAATCCCATATGCCCGTGTCAGTACCTCAGGTAGCAATATGTCATATGGATGATATATGAATGCATGAAACAGAATGCATGTACTGAAGAAAACTGATTTCATAAATTAGTGAGATTTCTGTATTTTAAAAATGAGGTATCATAATGAAATCAACATAAAACAGTGCCTAGCATCGGCACAAAACATAAATCTCAATATCTCTGTATCACAATCTCTGTACCTCACTATCTCAGAATCTCAATTTCTCAATCACAATATCTAGGGCGCCGTCAGTCCAGACCGGCCCCTACCATCCATCTCATGACTACGACGGTATCCTCCGGATATCCGACGCGTCGGGTAAAATCACCGGTCGGTCGTGCTCCCCTGCCAGGCTCAACGCCATCTCCTGCGATCTTCTTGCCCCGGGGTACCGCACCGGGCCCACCATGTACCCGAAACGGTTCATCCGCCTCCTCGAATTGGGTCTTGAAATCCATCAGCAAAACTCATGGTGGACGACTCATACATCAATGGAAAAACCGCATTTTTATTAAAAAGAGAAAGCAGTTTATATATATGTTTTGCGGTTTTCCTCCAAATCCAGAAGATCTCATGGAAACCCGAATCCAAATCATCAAGCGCAGGTGAAATCATGAGTATAAGCATGAGAATCCATGAATGCAGCATATAATGAATAACAATATGCATGAAGTGACAAGTAATAACTACAAAGTTAAGCTGGCATATATGGCAAGCATACTACTATCATGTCACTGCTAGCTAACAAGCTAAATCAAGCAATAATATTTTCTAAGTGTTCGTGACATGGCAATTACCGATGAAGATGTGTGTGAGCCGGCAAATAAGTGTACGTGGTACATACGCATCATCGGTAATGGTGCTGGTGTCCTAACAGCAGGATATCAATAATGGAATATGAATCACAACAGTATGCGGTGCAGAGCAACAACAATAAAGTACGGGAGCTGAATACTAAACACAATGATAGCTGAACTGCATCTAATGTCATAAGAGTCATATAGCTACACCACTATAAGGCTGAGCTAAAGCTAACAGTAGGTAAGGAAAACCGCCTAACCTCTGAGTCGATACACACACACACACACACACACACATATATATATACATACATATATAGTCGGTGATCCCGCCTCGATAATATCACATCCGATACCATATCTCTATAATCAGTTATTCCCAAATCAGGAGTGCGGATCAAACATCAATACATAGCTCGTACGTAAATCCGTCGTACGGCATCCCCAAATCTGGGTACGGGTCAATATCACATTCGTCATATCATTCATCTGGTAATCTGTTTGAACAAACATCATAGTCCGGGTACTGACCTACGTCTAGTACAAGGCTAATATCATCACTATAATTATGATCTGACTACTGATCGACAGTCTCGTATAAATCGACATCAGCACATATCGTCACAAAGGAGTACCCATCGCCCAGGCGGCCTATCATAAATATCTTGTCATATCATAGCATATCATAATCACATGTCGATCATTTACATATATATGTTACTATTCCTATGGCATCATCATCCCAAAATCAGCTAAAGCATCAAGACGTATCTCAAATATGAATTTTACCATATCCCCGATATCATAATCTCAGATCAAATATCATCAACTCATCTCGATCCCATGTAGCATCCTCAAGTCCGTCTGCGAACACATAGTCCCATACCCATGTGAACACATAACTATATAGAATCCCATAACCACATATGAAATAAGGATGTATGCAAGTATGTATATGTGTATATGTATGTGTAGTGCACCCACTACTCTAGGGTTTCGTAACCTTTCATCAATTCAACACACCAATATCCATCTTAAACATCATCATAAATCATAATCAACATATAATAATTGTTGGTGTGTATACGCATCCGTATACATCACCACGAACTGCGGGGGTGCTATACGCCATCCACCCGACTTCTCCCCGTAGATATAAATCTACTCACCTTTCTTTATGCGTGCCGGTGCCGACGTCACCATTTGCATCTCCAACGCTTCGACGCCACGTGGGGTACCTACAAGAATATTACACGCTAAAACACATGAAAACCATGTCAGAAGCCAAAATGGTGCATGCTACGTCAATAAGCAAAAACCTATAGCCTTGCGTGCAAACACGGCCCATAACCCTCTGCCGTTGGCGTTCAAACGCCACCCGACAGAAACGAATCATCGAATACCAAAATCCACACGAAAACAAGTAGTAAATCATATGCCAACTCAAGAAAATCAACCCAGATTCTACCCTGTTTGGAACCAGACAAAATTAGACATACCCAGGGTCAAGTTTACAGGCAAAAGAGCCGTGCACGCAAAACGAAGGGGTTTCCCCCTACTCTGGCTGCAAATTGCGGCCATGGGGAATATATCTGCGGCCGGGATAAAGAGGTGGGGCTGGGGTTTTGGGTGTTGGTTCCTATCTGTCTGCATGTCTCACTGCCAAGTCAATTTTATTTTAGGAGGCCCCGGATTGTAGCAGATTCCAGAAAGGCTTATAAAGTCGACAAAACGCTAACCGACACTAAATCGAACAATCTGGTATTTTTGCTGGAATCTGGGGAAATTCCGGGGTGAACTGGTCTCAAACACACCTAATAAGGTTATACCAACCATCAAAACCAACACTTGGTCAAGTCTCACTCAAATTTGCCTAAACTAGCACTAATCACGATATAAACACTAAATTTCAGCTATAACCAGAACTTGGCAAAATAGGAGTTGGGTTGCAAGATTATACCTCAAGGAAATCCTAAGATGAAGGAGAAGGGAAGAAGGAGGAGGGGAAAGAGGCTGTGCTGCTGCTGAGCTGCTCCTTGTGTGGCTGTTTTCCTTGTTGCTGCTGTTGCTGTTGGTTTCAGCAGCTGCTGCTAGCAAATTTCCCTTTGCGTTTCTGGCTGTGTGCAGCAGATGTGGCTGTTGTTGCTTCAGGTTGGGGTGTTTTTGCAGCTGCTACTGCTGAGCTGAAGTGTTGGGGCTGAGTTGTGGTATGATGAGGGTGTGGGGTTGTTCTAAATGATGTTGCTGCTGTGGCTGCAGATGCTGATGCAATTGGGCTGAAATGTGTTGATATTGGCTGATGTTTTTATTGCTGTGGTTGTAGTATCAGCAGATGTAGGGGGGATATTTTGTGGCTGATGTAGCTGCTGATGTGTTGATATGGGGGCTGAAGTGTTGATATGGGTGTGTAGGTGTTGGGCTAGGGTGTCAGGGGCTGGTGGCTGCAGCTGCTGTTGATTGCTGATGTTTGGGTAGCAGCTGATGTAGTTGATATGGGGGCTGATGTGGTGTGATGTGTGAGAGTGAGAGGGAGATATTTGAGTGAAATGAGAGAGAGTGATATGAGTGAGAGGGGTGTGTGAAAGAGCACAAAGGATATTGAAGAATGTGGTGGATCATGGCACACCCTAGCTACCTCTCTCTCTCTCTCTCTCTAGCCACAAGTCAACCCCACCCTAATTACCTTTAAACAAAGCTAAACCCTTAATTAACCCACTTAACTTAACCAAAAGGTTCAACCCATCATGGTTGCCTAAACTTGGCTAACCCACCATGGTCATCTAAACATGGTTCAACCCTAAGCCATCATGAGTCCATAACATGAGACAAGTGTGGAAAATGTTATGTGCACATTTTTGCACAAAATGCCAAAAATCCCAAATAGCGATTTTAATCGCGCTTAACACTAAAATATCATAACTTAACCATAAAACTTAAAAATGACATATTTCCACAAAATACCCTATTTTAGAATTTCCAAATTTTTTCTCCGGAATTTTCCCCATTTATCGGTATTTAATTATACCGACTATTAAAATATTCATTAAAAATTAATATTAAATTATGAAAATTCTCAAAATTAATACTTTATTTTTTTTGAAATGTTACAGTCTTCCCCCCTTAAAGAAATTCGGTCCCCGAATTTAAATTTAAACCCACAAATTCTAAAACATTTCAATAAAATGTCCAAGTTAACGGGACTCCGAAATCATCAATACATGAAAGGCATCATAGCGCAATACATGCGCACGAGTAACGAGCAGATAACTCGAAGCCAAAACTTCGTCAAGCATCCCGCAATCATCGGAGTCAAGGTGAAAATACGAATGCCAAATCCAAAGCAAAACCGATATGCTATAAATCGGAACTATACATGTAAATATCAAATCTGTACAGGTAAATATCTGAAGGAAGTGCATGCCCAATTCCTTAAAGTCGATGTGCAATGCGCATAACAATGCACCGTGGCAGATGTTTTTATAAGAAAGTAGCCATATACGTATATATCCTTTGTTTAGTATGCACGATCCACCGTTTTGAAAATAATTTAGAAGGGTTTCCTCATTTTAAATGTTTCGTGTCGTATCGGACACGTATGTAAATAATGAGACTATAGCTCGCTTTTGGAATCCCTTTGAAATCTATCAATGCATGAAAAATATACCCAGGCACTGTCATCTGACTAGCCCCGCTCAGTACGAAAACACTGGTGAAACCTCACAAAAACGTACTGCTTCATAAGAAATCAATCCCAAAATGTGCATATGAATACTACGTGCGTCTGGTGCGCACGGAAATCAAAATCCATGAATGTGCCATACATGCGTACATAAAAAACATCTAAGTGCATCGGGTGTGCACGAAGCATCTGTCATGGGCCAAGTGTGTGCCTGACAGCAAAAACAGGTGCATCTGACATGCACGAAGAATCTCGATTTAGTGCATCTGGTGTGCACCAAATCACATCTCATAACATGCGCCAAACATGGGCTAAAAATCCAATTCCGGTGCATCCATCATGCACGAAATCATGAAATCCAATATCAGGCGCCGAACTCGCGCAAAATCCAATCAGGTGCATAAAATGCACAAAACAAATATCGAGCATCACCATCGAAATTGAAGTCCAGTGCATCCAAGTGCACAAAATACATGTCACTGCACTGCAAGCATATATAACTATACAGAGTGCAAAAACCAAATCGTGTGCGTGCGTACGCACAAAATCAACTCAAATGTTTAAAACCCATAAAATCACAAACATGTGAACCCAAGGCACGAAAACGATATCAAGTGCAACAATTGTGCAACAATCGTAAATACTCAATCATCAAAATCAAATCATGCGAATAAATCGCCCAAAACATCAAAATCAAGTATGGCGGAATAGTTCCGCTCAAGCACATCCTCCAAGAATCTCTGGCCAACTGTCGTGGTCACTCATAGCATATCTCGCCGACGATCCTGAACTCTGGCCTGTTGGTGTGCGTAACATGACCACTCTTGGGTCCAAGTCTTCTCTGTGGATTACCAATCTCACGATCTATCGGCTCATCGGCCTTGTCAGGTATGCTAACAGGGACGATTCCATCTTGGCACTTCCCTGGTCATCTCTCGGTCAATCATCGCGACCACTCATGAAGCAACTTGTCACTGGCATCGGCCTCTGGCTCTCTGAATGTACGAGACACATCTGACCTGGGTGCAAATATCATTGCAGCAGTGTCCTGGAAGGAATCCTGCTCACGGTCTCTACCAAGTCTCATCTCTGCCAACTGTCCGGGAGTCATCGTCCTTTACTATATCTGCTTCTTGTTCCGGAGCGGCTGCATACTCATCGCGACTCCTTCTGGAAGGTATATCCAAGTACAATGCCTCGGCATGCGCATCGCATCTCTGATGTCGGCGGAGTGGAACGCCATCATATCCAGATCTTGTATGAACCTCTTACTCCACTTTTCCCTAATGTCGACTGCTTCGGATTCGTCTCGTCGTAGCTGCATAGACTGAGCTCCAACGGCTATCCTCGTATCTGGAGTCTCCCAAGAAGTGCATCTCACCACCTAGTATCCGAATAAAGTCGAGCCATTCGATCGAGTCGTCAAAACCTCATAATCCCCCAAGAGCTCAACATCTTGGGTACAGTTTAACAGTATCGAGTACATACCCCAGCATCGGTGATCCAGCCGTAGAAGGGCAAACCCAAGCCTCACTAATGGCGCCGCAGAACTGCCGCAAACCCTATAGTTCAAAGGCTTTCACACGGTCATTAAGTCGAGTTAGGGTTTCATTCTTCTAGAGGGACCATAGAATTGCCTGCATGTCTTCCCGAATACTCTAAACTTGGAATAATAGGTTTCTGACATTCGATCGTCTCTGTCGACTCTCAACGTCTCCGCATGAAGTCGTCTCAGCTGGAATCAATCTATCTGATGACCTCGCATCGGGGTAGCGAACGATCCACATGTCCTAGTCATTCATCCTTGGTGACTAGCAGCCTTCTATCTGTTAGTTATATGTATGCCCTAGAGGCCATTACTGTACATTGGATGTATGTTGTAGTGGATGCTGGGACATATATAGGGAGGACTTTCTTGCTTGACATGATAGTATGCTATCTGGTTGCTCTTTACCTTAACGTGTACACAGATTGTCTCTCTATTACATGTTGGTAAAGCCCTTAGGATGTGTACTTGACTACCTGGACTATGATGCGGATCATACTAGTGGGGACATGGTAGTCTATAAGTATATCCTTCAAAGTCCCTAGTCGTGGGTGTATCGAGACGGGGCATCGATATACCAGAGTAGACTAGCGTGTACCTTCTCGACCCATACAGATGGGCGATGGATGATCCCATATCCATCGGTGTTTGACATCAGAGATGATATACGGGTGCTCAGTAGAGACTGGGTACACTGGACGGACTCGCCGAGAACTCCCAGATGGTATTATACCTTACGTCAGATGGCAGTTCTCTGGTGACACTGGTACAGAGTAGTCTGTTGACCCGAGATCGTCATAGAGTCTTGTGTGGTTCCCACTGTGCTTTGATTTCCATCTTACCACGTCCAAGAGGGCGTGCAAAACGGTGGTTTTTGGGTACAGTCCCGAGTCACATGGAGGCAATGAGCGATAGGAGGGGATTCGTCTCTCCCGGTATAGGGAGTTGATGTTCACTGTGTTCGATTGGCTATAACAGGAAATCCCTGGCCAGGGTTGCTGAGATTTACTGGTAAGTGTTACCAGTAGTTTCTCGAATTGTTATAGACCTCACATCGACACGACTTATCGAGCTATTGGGGTCTGACGTTTACCACCCCTAGGCGAGATATGCGACATATTAGACGACGAGACCGGACTGTACGGTAAGTGTTACTGGTTGGATTCACAGGAGTATGAGCGGGCTTGCTCGTCGATCTTCTGATCGCTCAATACCCGGGTGGCCGTTACGTTTAGCAGACCGCTTGAGGCTTGTGGGTGTTTGATATGATCATCACCTGCTGCCGGCGTATTGACGAGTCTTTAGAGTCCTACACAGATGTTTCCTGGCTCAAGCGAAACGAAATAGGAGCGCATATGAGATATGTGCGGGACCGAGAATAATGCGTGTATGTGATACCGTATTCCATTCTCGCGATGAATGTATCGATTAGGTTATATGAGATATACCCTAGTTATAGAATCAAGGATTGATTCGATAAGCCGATACATTAGACACTAGCCGGTTATATGCGATATGACCGGATCGTTAAATCAAGAGTTGATTTAATGATTTAATGCATAATTATATATTTGATATATTACTTTGCATTAACTAGTATCGGTTCACTTTAAATGGATTTTCTCGCTCGGATGTGCACATTGTATATTTGATATAGTTTTGTGCACATGATTGTATCATGTTTGATGATGCATACTTACTTGGTTTGTGTAAAGAATTAAACCATGGTTATTTAAATGGTTAGGGTTTTGGTTTTCCTTATTCATTTATTTATCTTTTTCATTTATTCTTTTTGGAAATTAAATAATTGGCATAAGAGGATAATGGTGGCTTTCTTTGTTTGTTCGTGAACTTTCATGAAGCTTTGACTTAGTTAACCATTCTTGTCTCTTGCTTAACCCTAACCATCATAACTTACCATGGTCTATTCTCTACAACTAACTAAGGTTAAGATTATGATAAGTTTCCATTTTTATTATTCTTTTAAGATAACTTATCATAACACTTTTCATCTTCTTCTTCTTCTTCCTCACAAGAAGAAAGCTTTCTTCATCAATGGTGATTGATGTATTTGAGTGAGAAATCCAATTCTAAAGTCTACCCACTTCCTATTTCTTCATCCTCTACCTCTTGCCAAGTAGTAGAGTGTGTTTCCTTCACAAGTTTTCATGGCTTGGTGAAGGTGGAGCTTGATCTAGTGATGCTTCGACGTAGATCATCTTCGGCACGTCGTCGATGACCTAGCCCGTCCATTCTCCGATGAAGCCGACGCTAGAGCCCGGGGTTCGACTTGGACAGCAAGGAGACTTCATTGCGGAGCTATGGAGGTGGAGCACCGGATCTACAAAGGTTTTATTTCCGTTTACTTATAGTTTAGTTGTAAACTAGCTCGCTTTATCGCCTAAACTTCTAGCCAACGATCTAGTCTAGGGTTTCTCGGCACCGTATTTTTGAAATTGGCATGGTTGATGGCTTGTGAGACCTCTTGAGAGTGCCTTGGAACCCTACAGTGGTATCAGAGCCTAGCTAGAGCCTTAGGCGAAGTCTAGACGACGTTTGAATCCCGATCGAACCCGAAACCCCATATTTCCTATGCTCTCTGTCCTTTTTTCAAAACTGTGCATTTTTCCACATTAAAAATATGCAGAAAATCAAGCAGGGTTTTATATGAATTACTGTGAAATACGGGGGCCTAATTCAATTAAACCACCGCGGAACCGCGGCACGCGCTTGGCATGTGCGGCGGTTCCGCGGCCGTATGGTCTCCCCTTGCGTTGACTTTTGCACAGTAATTCCTATTAAACAGTGATGTGTTCTCTGGGTATTTTTAATATTTATTCAAGAGTTGAATAATCTGGGATGTTTTGGAGCTTCGATGATTCGATCAGGTTTATCAGATTTTGTCTATTTGGCTTTCAGGATAAATTTTAGAATATGTTAAAAAGTTCGACCGGATATAAATACCCAATTTTTCCCCTGTCGGGAAATTTCCAAGTGTTGGATTTTTCCGTAGTTTAAAGACGTTCTAAGTAGTGCAAGTAACGCAATGGACCCTCTAGAAGACAACAAACCTTAACTCGATTATGTGACTGTAACGTTTTGAAAATCGTTTCGGTGAAATTTCGAAAAAAACAGTAAAATAAGGGGGTTTTATGTAAAAAGTCAAAATACAAATATCTTTATTATAAAATTAAATATACATATTCTAGCTATGAATTTGCTAGTATTTGGTGTTTATTGAGTCACTGGTGAAATTTCAAATTTTCTGAAAATTTTTCCGAAATTAATTATTTTAATATTATTTTAAGCCGTCACTAATACATTTAATTAGGGAAAATTACAAATTGGAATGAGTTGAAACAAATTTTGCGTATCATAACACATTAAACAAAATTTTATCATATGGTTTTTGAAATGAAATGGTTTGCCAAAACGGTTTAGAAAATATCGAAGAAAAAAGGCTTAAATAGTGAAATTAGTGTAAATAGATGTTGGGGTATATCATTTATCATTTTTCCCTCACCCATACTCACCCACACCCTCTCTCCTCTCCCCAAATCAGCAGCCGAAGTTTCCCCCTCCTCATTTCCCCATTTGTTTTGCCCAAAAGAAATGAAAAGAAAAAGGAAATGAAAGAATAAATGAATATATAAGTATGGGCTTTGACCTTGGGTTGACTTGATATCATTTTCCCCACTTAACTCTCTCTCCTCTCTCCCACAACTCCTGGCCGAGTTCCCCTCCTCCAACAGCAGCAGCCCACTCTTTTTCCTCACCTCATTTCACACCAAATCCAATCAAAAATGCTTCAAAATCAACACAAAAATCCCACAAAATAAAAATCCAACTCCTACCCATTTTTACTTAGCCTCTCAAGCATGGATTGTGGTGAAATGTTTTCAAATTGGAGGTCAAGATTTTCATGCTAGATCTCAAATCTTGTGAGGTATAAATCTTGACCTTTTGTTAAATTGTTGTTTGAATACTTTAAATCGAGCATAATTAGTTAATAGTTTGGGTTTAATTGAATGTTTTGAAAAATTCAAGAAAAGGGTTTGTAAATCAAATTAGGGTTTTCTTCATTGGGTATTGATCTTGATGTGGGGATTAACATGTTAATGTGATGCTAAAACTAACCTAGTTGCTAGTTTACTAATTGATACTTGTAATTGTTAAAATTGGAATTTTATGCAAACTAGGTTTTGGAAATTTATTGCAAATGTTAGACTAAAAATATAATTAGGTTTTTCATGACTTCATTAACATTATTAAGTGTAGTTTAATGTTTTAGATCATGCAAATCTAAGCTAGATTGTAGTTTGTGCATTTTTGCTATGAAATTGTTAAAATTTAGGTATTTTGTAAACTAGAATTTTAGGGTTTTTGGAATTTAATGAGATTAAATTATGGGAATTGTTTTTATGACTTATTTAAGATATTTAGTGAATATTGTGGCCGCTAGATTCGTTTATACATCGAGTTTTGTACTAAAACGGTGATTTGTGCTTGCTAGATTTTCGGGAAAATGACTTTTTAAGTGAAATTAGGGTTTTTGTGAATTTTAAGCTATTTTATATTAAAATTAGTGCTTGTAATTGTACAAATGAGTGTGTTAGGAGCTTTCTCGATGGTTTGGCGTTTGTACGCCGACGTCGAGGGTTTTTGGGTCGATTTGTGAAGGCAACCATAGGTTTTGACCTATGTGGGATTCGTGCGTCGTTTTGGTCATGAGTCGGATTTTAATGCGATACGGTGCGTTATGATATGTAGGTACCCCATGTGGACTTCGAGACGACAAGCAAGAGCGTGGCGACGTCGGCACCGGCGGCGAGGACCAGGTGAGTAGATTTATATCTACGGGGAGAAGTCGGGTGGATGGCGTATAGCACCCCCGCAGTCCGTGGTGGTGTATACGGATGCGTATACACACCAGCAATTATTATATGTTATTTGGGATTAATAACGATGTTTAGGATGGATATTGGTGTGTTGGATTATTTTTAGTGTTGCGAACCCAAGGGTAGTGTTGCACTACACATACACGCATACATACTTGCATACATTCCTATTTATATGTGCTCATGGGATTCTTTATAGTTATGTGATCACATGGGTATGGGACTATGTGTTCACATACGGATTTGAGGATGATACTTGGGATTGAGCTGAGTCGATGAGATTTGTTTTTGGTTGTGATAGCGGTGATATGGCAGGATTCGTACTTGAGGTACGTCCTGGTGTTATAGCGGATCTTGGGACGACGATACGGGTGAATAGTGTTATAAATAAAATGGTCGTCATGTGATCGTGATATGAGGCATGATATGCTAGGATATTGATATTAGGCCGTATAGGGCGATGTATACCCCTTGATGATGATATGTGCTGACGATATCGGTTTGTACGAGATTGTCGATCAGTAGTCAGATCATGAGTATATTGAGGATATTAGTATGTACTAGACATAGGTCAGTACCCTAGACTATGATCATGAATAAAGAGGATACCAGAGGAATGGTGTGAGGAATATGATATTGACTCGTACCCAGATTTGGGGATGCCGTACGACGGATTTACGTACGAGCTATATCTTGATGATCGATCCGCACTCTTGACTTGGGATGTCTGATTGTAGATATGGTATCAGATATCATATTATTGAGGTGGGATCACCGACTAATATATATACATGTATGTATATGGATCGACTCAGATGTTATGCGGTTTCCTTACCTGTAGTCCAGCTTGTTAGCTTAGCCCTTTAGTTTAGTTTAGTTGTTAGATTAGATTCGATTCTTACCTATTTCAAAAACTAACGAATCGTGGGTATTTCAAAAGACAGCCCAAGGGATCCTACGGATATTTCAAAAGACGTATCTTTTCATAAAAACACCGTAGCCCCTATTTTCAAAACCCCATGATTCGTGTTATTTCAAAAGGCACCATTTGTAAGACTTATATTAGATTAATGCAGGTTAGTTACAGTTGCGTCTAGTATTCAGCTCCCGCGTATTATTGTGGTTCGCTTCGCATCGCATACTTATGTTATAATTTTTTATTGCAATGTTGATATCATATTGTTAGGACACCAGCACCATTACCGATGATGCGTATGTACCACGTACACTTACTTGCCGGCTCACACACATCTTCATCGGTAATTGCCATGTCACGTACACCTTAGAAAATATTATTGCTTGACATAGCGTACTTGCCTTATATGTTAGTTTAGACATTGTAGTTATTACCTGCTATTTCATGCATACTGTTATTCATTGTTATGCCGCATTCATGGATTCTCATGCATATATTCACTATTTTACGTGTTATTGAGGTTTTGGATTCGGATTTCCATGAGATTTTCTGGATTTGGTGGAAAACCGCAAAAACATAAATAAACCTTTTCTCTCTTTTTAAATAAAAAGTGCGGTTTTTCCTATGATGTATGAGTCGTCCACCATGAGTTTGCTGATGGATTTCGAGACCCGATTCGAGGAGACGGATGAACCGTTTCGGGTACATGGTGGACCCGGTAAGGTACCCCGGGGAAAGAAGCGCGTGATGATGACGATGTGAGCCTGGCAGGGGAGTACTACCTACCGGTGATTTTACCCGACGCGTCGGATATCCGGAGGATACCGTCGTGGTTTTGAGATGGATGGTAGGGGCCGGTCTGGACTGACGGCGCCCTAGATATTGTGTTTGAGACATTGAGATTTCGAGATAATTGAGGTACAGAGACTGTGATACAGAGATATCGAGATATTGGGATTACGTTTTGTGCCGATGCTAGGCACTGTTTTATGCTGATTTCATTATGATACCTCATTTTAAAAATACAAAGGAAATCTCACTAAATTATGAAAACAGTTCTTCATTTACATGTATTCTGTTTTCATGCATTCATACCTCATTCATACGATATATTGCTACCTGAGGCACTGACACGGGCACATGAGATTACACTCGGGTTAGATATTTACCCTAGCCTTGTTATAGGTTGCATGTTATATATTGAGGATATATAATGATCATTGACCTAGGTTGCGTTATTTATGCGATTTCTATTCGTAGATGTTTTTCTATTCACGAGTTGGCAACTCACCCCCGTTGTGCCCCAGTTTCTTGCAGGTTTTGCCGTACAGGTTTCATTACGGCTTTGCTGGCACTGCTTCTTTCGGGTGACTTGCTAGTAGGTGGGTTTATTGGTATCGTACCCATCATATTACTTTGTATAATATTATTCAGTTGTATCTAGTAAATTCCATCAACCAAACATGTATTTATTTTGAGATAGAGACCAGTGATGTTATTCCTTCGACCTTAGAGTCGCGCGTTATATTTCTGCGGTTTTCTTGTGGTTTTGAGTTTCCTTTTGAATTTTGATCCTCGCCGTTGGCGTTGTATATTATATTGCTTGTGTGGTTGTGATCGTCGATTGACGAAGAGCTAGCTCCCGCTTGGGGATGCCTTTTTATTGATTTCGTATACTATTCATGTTGTATCCCGTTTGGGGGCCAGCATTTACAAAGGAGACTCTGCCGAAATTTTCAGTAAATTTTGATGTTCTTAAAAACCGCATAATTCGGCTTATGCTATTAAAACTACTTGTTTTAAATTGGTTTTCCTTCACTATACTACTTTTCTTGGTTTGGATTTCTGGGTTTTCGGTTTACTTAGATTACGTACGCCTCGAGACGTTTCGTAGTTTAAGTGCCGGTCATATTCCGTACTTTCGGGACGTGACAAAGTTGGTATCAAAGCGTTAGGTTTTACCTTCGGAGCGTAGGATGACCCTTGGTTGATGGAATGGGTGACTAAAGTAGAGTGACGTACCGTAGGTATGTTCCGCGGCATATTTACGATACGCTACTCCACTTAAGAAGCCTTAGGATGTAAATTTCTTTGTTCAGTATTATTTTCATTCCCGATTCAGCCTCATCAGTACCAGTTATGGTTTTGCTGCCACGATTACGGGCAGGGAGAGCTACAGCTAGAGTTGCGGTCAGCACGAGCTTGTCACGAACGAGGACTGACCAGGGAGAAATTTCGGCAGCACACGATTGCAGAGATGTGTCTTTTTACTGTGTTTCCGCGCCACGAGCGTTTGGCGGATCACCTTTATGAGGTTACTCGGGTGTGCTAATCGACACTAGAGGATTGAGCCAATGATAGAGGCCAGCCAGATCTTGATGACCGTTGGTGTGTTGCTTATTCATGATGATCGAGGCACTGTTCAGCGTGCAGACGAGCGAGCCAGTTATTGCTGCGAACGACGAGATATTGCCCCAGATGCTGGAATTAGTGCAGAACGAGTTGTACTAAGAGATGATAGAAGGTCGCTAGTCATCGAGGATGAATGACTAGGACATGTGGATCGTTCTCCCACCCCGATGCGAGGTCATCAGATAGATTGATTCCAGCTAGAGACGACTTCACGCGGAGACGTTGGGAGTCGACAGAGACGATCGAATGTCAGAAACCTATTATTCCAAGTTTAAAGTAGTCGGAAAGACATGCAGGCAATTCTATGGTCCCTCTAGAAGAATGAAACCCTAACTCGACTTAATGACCGTGTGAAAGCCTTTGAACCTTCGGGTTTGCGGCAGTTCTACGGCGCCATTAGTGAGGCTTGGGTTTGCCCTTCTACAGCTGGACCACCGATGCTGTGGTATGTACTCGATACTATTAAACTGTGCCCAAGAGGTTGAGCTCTTGGGGGATTATGAGGTTTTGACGACTCGATCGGATGGCTCGACTTAATTCGGATGCTAGGTGGTGAGATGCATTTCTTGGGAGACTCCCGATACGAGGATAGCCGTTGGAGCTCAGTCCATGTAGCCACGATGAGACGATTCCGAAGCAGTCGATATTAGAGAAAGTGGAGTAAAGAGGTCCGTACAAGATCTGGATAAGACGACGTTCCACTCCGCCGATATCAGAGATGCGATACGCATGCCGAGGCAGAGTACTGGATATACCTTCCAGAAGGAGTCGCGATGGGTATCCAGCCGTTCCGGAGCAAGATGCAGATATAGGAAAGGACGATGACTTCCGGACAGTTGGCAGAGGCGAGACATGGAAGAGACCGTGAGCAGGATTCCTTCCAGGACACTGCTGCAATGATACTTGCACCCAGGATCAGATGTGTCACGTACATTCAGAGAGCCAGAGGCCGACGCCAGTGATATGCTGTGTTACGAGTGGTCGCGATGATTGGCCGGGAGATGACAAGAGGCGTGCCAGAACGGGATCATCCCCGTTAGCACACCTGACAAGGCCGATGAGCCGATGGACCGAGAGATTGGTAATTCCCAGTGAAGACCTTGACCCAGGAGTGGTCATTGTTACGCACACCAGCAGGCCAGAGTTCATGATCATCGACGAGACGTCCCATTAGTGACCGCGACAGTTGGCCCGAGATTCTTAGAGGATGCGCTTGAGCGGTACTATGCCGCCATTATTGATTTCGATGTTTTGGGTGATTTATTCGAATGATTTGATTTTGATGATTGAGGATTTACGATCTTTGCACAGTGTTGCACTTGATATCGTTTTCGTGCTTGGGTTTCACATGTTTGTGATTTTACGGTTTTAGACATTTGAGTTGATTTTGTGCATATGCACGCACACGATTTGGTTCCTGCACTCTGTATAGTTTATATATGCTTGCAGTGCAGTGATACGCCTTTTGTGCACTTAGATGCATTGGACTTTGATTTCGATAGTGATGTTCGATATTTGTTTCGTGCACGATGGATGCACCTGATTTGGATTTTCGCGCATGTTGGGCGCATGTTTTGAAGTGTGATTTTGGTGCACACCAGATTCACTAAATCAAGATTTTTCGTGCATGTCAGATGCACCTGATTTTGCTGTCAGGCGCACATGTTGCCTACGACAGATGTTTCGTGCACACCCGATGCACTTAGATGTTGTTTCTGTGCATATGTATGGCACATATTTGGATTTTGATTTCCGTGCGCACAAGACGCACGTAGTATGCATACCCGTATTTTGGGGTTGATTTTTCTTATAGAGCGGTACGTTTTTATGATATTGCTATGTGTTTTCGTACTGAGCAGGACTAGTCAGAGGACAGTACCTGAATATATTTTACATGTATAGTTTCGAGTTATATCATATTGGTTTTGCTTTGGATTTGGTATTGATGTCTTCCCCATGACTCCGATGATTGCGGGATGCTTGACGGAGTTCTGATTTGAGTTATATGCTCATTTTTCATGCGCATGAGTTGCGCTCCGATTTGCTTTATGTATTTATGATTTCGGAGCCCCGGCGATTTGATGGTTTTGGCTGAAATATTTTGGTATTTGGAAGAAGTTTTAATTTAAATTCGGGGACTGAATTTCTTTAAGGGGGGAAGATTGTAACGTTTTGAAAATCGTTTCGGTGAAATTTCGAAAAAAACGGTAAAATAAGGGGGTTTTCTGTAAAAAGTCAAAATACAAATATCTTTATTTTAAAATTAAATATACATATTCTAGCTATGAATTTGCTAGCATTTGGTGTTTATTGAGTCACTGGTGAAATTTCAAATTTTCTGAAAATTTTTCCGAAATTAATTATTTTAAGCCGTCACTAATACATTTAATTAGGGAAAATTACAAATTGGAATGAGTTGAAAAATTTTTTGTGTATCATAACACATTAAAAAAAGTTTTATCATATGGTTTTTGAAATGAAATGGTTTGCCAAAACGGTTTAGAAAATATCGAAGAAAAAATGCTTAAACAGTGAAATTAGTGTAAATAGATGTTGGGGTATATCATTTATCATTTTTCCCTCACCCATACTCACCCACACCCTCTCTCCTCTCCCCAAATCAGCAGCCAAAGTTTCCCCCTCCTCATTTCCCCACTTGTTTTGCCCAAAAGAAATGAAAAGAAAAAGGAAATGAAAGAATAAATGAATATATAAGTATGGGCTTTGACCTTGGGTTGACTTGATATCATTTTCCCCACTTAACTCTCTCTCCTCTCTCCCACAACTCCTGGCCGAGCTCCCCTCCTCCAACAGCAGCAGCCCACTCTTTTTCCTCACCTCATTTCACACCCAAATCCAATCAAAAATGCTTCAAAATCAACACAAAAATCCCACAAAATAAAAATCCAACTCCTACCCATTTTTACTTAGCCTCTCAAGCATGGATTGTGGTGAAATGTTTTCAAATTGGAGGTCAAGATTTTCATGCTAGATCTCAAATCTTGTGAGGTATAAATCTTGACCTTTTGTTAAATTGTTGTTTGAATACTTTAAATCGAGCATAATTAGTTAATAGTTTGGGTTTAATTGAATGTTTTGAAAAATTCAAGAAAAGGGTTTGTAAATCAAATTAGGGTTTTCTTCATTGGGTATTGATCTTGATGTGGGGATTAACATGTTAATGTGATGCTAAAACTAACCTAGTTGCTAGTTTACTAATTGATACTTGTAATTGTTAAAATTGGAATTTTATGCAAACTAGGTTTTGGAAATTTATTGCAAATATTAGACTAAAAATATAATTAGGTTTTTCATGACTTCATTAACATTATTAAGTGTAGTTTAATGTTTTAGATCATGCAAATCTAAGCTAGATTGTAGTTTGTGCATTTTTGCTATGAAATTGTTAAAATTTAGGTATTTTGTAAACTAGAATTTTAGAGTTTTTGGAATTTAATGAGATTAAATTATGGGAATTGTTTTTATGACTTATTTAAGATATTTAGTGAATATTGTGGCCGCTAGATTCGTTTATACATCGAGTTTTGTACTAAAACGGTGATTTGTGCTTGCTAGATTTTCGGGAAAATGACTTTTTAAGTGAAATTGGGGTTTTTGTGAATTTTAAGCTATTTTATATTATAATTAGTGCTTGTAATTGTACAAATGAGTGTGTTGGGAGCTTTCTCGATGGTTTGGCGTTTGTACGCCGACGTCGAGGGTTTTTGGGTCGATTTGTGAAGGCAACCATAGGTTTTGACCTATGTGGGATTCGTGCGTCGTTTTGGTCATGAGTCGGATTTTAATGCGATACGGTGCGTTATGATATGTAGGTACCCCATGTGGACTTCGAGACGATAAGCAAGAGCGTGGCGACGTCGGCACCGGCGAGCGAGGACCAGGTGAGTAGATTTATATCTACGGGGAGAAGTCGGGTGGATGGCGTATAGCACCCCCGCAGTCCGTGGTGGTGTATACGGATGCGTATACACACCAGCAATTATTATATGTTATTTGGGATTAATAACGATGTTTAGGATGGATATTGGTGTGTTGGATTATTTTTAGTGTTGCGAACCCTAGGGTAGTGTTGCACTACACATACACGCATACATACTTGCATACATTCCTATTTATATGTGCTCATGGGATTCTTTATAGTTATGTGATCACATGGGTATGGGACTATGTGTTCACATACGGATTTGAGGATGATACTTGGGATTGAGCTGAGTCGATGAGATTTGTTTGTGGTTGTGATAGCGGTGATATGGCAGGATTCGTACTTGAGGTACGTCCTGGTGTTATAGCGAATCTTGGGACGACGATACGGGTGAATAGTGTTATAAATAAAATGGTCGTCATGTGATCGTGATATGAGGCATGATATGCTAGGATATTGATATTAGGCCGTATAGGGCGATGTATACCCCTTGATGATGATATGTGATGACGATATCGGTTTGTACGAGATTGTCGATCAGTAGTCAGATCATGAGTATATTGAGGATATTAGTATTGTACTAGACATAGGTCAGTACCCTAGACTCTGATCTTGAATAAAGAGGATACCAGAGGAATGGTGTGAGGAATATGATATTGACTCGTACCCAGATTTGGGGATGCCGTACGACGGATTTACGTACGAGCTATATCTTGATGATCGATCCGCACTCTTGACTTGGGATGTCTGATTGTAGATATGGTATCGGATATGATATTATTGAGGTGGGATCACCGACTAATATATATACAGGTATGTATATGGATCGACTCAGATGTTATGCGGTTTCCTTACCTGTAGTCCAGCTTGTTAGCTTAGCCCTTTAGTTTAGTTTAGTTGTTAGATTAGATTCGATTCTTACCTATTTCAAAAACTAACGAATCGTGGGTATTTCAAAAGACAGCCCAAGGGATCCTACGGATATTTCAAAAGACGTATCTTTTCATAAAAACACCGTAGCCCCTATTTTCAAAACCCCATGATTCGTGTTATTTCAAAAGGCACCATTTGTAGGACTTATATTAGATTAATGCAGGTTAGTTACAGTTGCGTCTAGTATTCAGCTCCCGCGTATTATTGTGGTTCGCTTCGCATCGCATACTTATGTTATAATTTTTTATTGCAATGTTGATATCATATTGTTAGGACACCAGCACCATTACCGATGATGCGTATGTACCACGTACACTTACTTGCCGGCTCACACACATCTTCATCGGTAATTGCCATGTCACGTACACCTTAGAAAATATTATTGCTTGACATAGCGTACTTGCCTTATATGTTAGTTTAGACATTGTAGTTATTACCTGCTACTTCATGCATGCTGTTATTCATTGTTATGCCGCATTCATGGATTCTCATGCATATATTCACTATTTTACGTGTTATTGAGGTTTTGGATTCGGATTTCCATGAGATTTTCTGGATTTGGAGGAAAACCGCAAAAACATAAATAAACCTTTTCTCTCTTTTTAAATAAAAAGTGCGGTTTTTCCCATGATGTATGAGTCGTCCACCATGAGTTTGCTGATGGATTTCGAGACCCGATTCGAGGAGACGGATGAACCGTTTCGGGTACATGGTGGACCCGGTAAGGTACCCCGGGGCAAGAAGCGCGTGATGATGACGATGTGAGCCTGGCAGGGGAGCACTACCTACCGGTGATTTTACCCGACGCGTCGGATATCCGGAGGATACCGTCGTGGTCTTGAGATGGATGGTAGGGGCCGGTCTGGACTGACGGCGCCCTAGATATTGTGTTTGAGACATTGAGATTTCGAGATAATTGAGGTACAGAGACTGTGATACAGAGATATCGAGATATTGGGATTACGTTTTGTGCCGATGCTAGGCACTGTTTTATGCTGATTTCATTATGATACCTCATTTTAAAAATACAAAGGAAATCTCACTAAATTATGAAAACAGTTCTTCATTTACATGTATTCTGTTTTCATGCATTCATACCTCATTCATACGATATATTGCTACCTGAGGCACTGACACGGGCACATGAGATTACACTCGGGTTAGATATTTACCCTTGGCTTGTTATAGGTTGCATGTTATATATTGAGGATATATAATGATCATTGACCTAGGTTGCGTTATTTATGCGATTTCTATTCGTAGATGTTTTTCTATTCACGAGTTGGCAACTCACCCCCGTTGTGCCCCAGTTTCTTGCAGGTTTTGCCGTACAGGTTTCATTACGGCTTTGCTGGCACTGCTTCTTTCGGGTGACTTGCTAGTAGGTGGGTTTATTGGTATCGTACCCATCATATTACTTTGTATAATATTATTCAGTTGTATCTAGTATATTCTATCAACCAAACATGTATTTATTTTGAGATAGAGACCAGTGATGTTATTCCTTCGACCTTAGAGTCGCGCGTTATATTTCTGCGGTTTTCTTGTGGTTTTGAGTTTCCTTTTGAATTTTGATCCTCACCGTTGGCGTTGTATATTATATTGCTTGTGTGGTTGTGACCGTCGATTGACGAAGAGCTAGCTCCCGCTTGGGGATGCCTTTTTATTGATTTCGTATACTATTCATGTTGTATCCCGTTTGGGGGCCAGTATTTACAAAGGAGACTCTGCCGAAATTTTCAGTAAATTTTGATGTTCTTAAAAACCGCATAATTCGGCTTATGCTATTAAAACTACTTGTTTTAAATTGGTTTTCCTTCACTCTACTACTTTTCTTGGTTTGGATTTCTGGGTTTTCGGTTTACTTAGATTACGTACGCCTCGAGACGTTTCGTAGTTTAAGTGCCGGTCATGTTCCGTACTTTCGGGACGTGACAGTGACCGTCTTGAACTGCCCTTTGAACCTTCGGGTTTGGGGCAGTACGGCGTGCCACATGTGAGGCGTTGGCTTGACCCTTCTACGGCTGGACCGTTGGTACTGAGGCACGAACTGAATGTTTTTAGACTTGTTTCATGTGTTGATCTGTATCGGGAAAACTTGGGTGTTCGATTGTTCGATCGGAAATTTTGACATTTTCTATTTATCCGGAATGGGATACAATAATTGGAATTCACAAGTAGTTATGTGATAACTGAATGAATGTTATAAACGTAGCAGTTTAGTCTCACTTGATCGGTTGCCACGGAATTTTGATGTGATCAAAAGTCCGTCGCAATCACGTAGCGTACGCGGATACTCGCCGGGTAAACTTAATAGACAGCCTCACTCCATAGCCCCGACCAAGTGACTGTAGGAGAACCCCGTCGCCGAAAGCATCTGTTCGGGTGCTCCCGGTAGCGGTGTTCCGCCTTGGTGCACTTTGTCGGCGGCGTCGGGGGTGCGGCCGTCTACTGAAGTTTGCGACGAGCATTCGATCAGGATGTCGGGAATCTTGTTGAATTGCCCGACTTGATATTGAAAAGTGTTTTCGATTTTGAGACTAAAATGCGGGGTTTATAATTGTTAGGCATGTGATGTCTAAGGAATTCATTCGATTAGGCATGCGATGTCTAAAGAGATTACGGATTCCAACTGTTGTAGTTTTACACTTTCTTTTATGTGACCGTAAGTGTAATATGTGTTATCGCCGTTTTCGTTGCTATATGTCAACGACAATTGGGATGCACATGCTTACTTACGTTGATGACATGTGATGTTATGTGTTGCTGGATATGTTATATTGGATCGTCGTGTTTGAATGGCCGGGGGGTTTTTATGTGAGATGAGTGTTTTTTCATTTTCATTCATGTAAAAAATTGTATGTAATATTCTTTTATTGGGGCGCTTCCAGGTTGCGGAAGTAGTCACCGTTTGTATATTATTTACTTTTCCGCACTAGGATAGACCCAAGGAGGAGGGCACAAGTAACCGGGTTCTGGAGTCCAGTGGGAGACCAACTCGAGGAGTCGAGTCCGGGTCTCCTAACTCTAGAATTGGTAGAGTTGCTTGCCGCTCTCGTAGGGGTCTAGGGGTGTGGGTTTGGCTATTCATCACGACCGTGGAATCCGTGTTTTATACTGGCTCGTATTGAAAACACGGACGTCCTAGTATATCCAATATTTCATATGTTTCTTCTGCTGCGATATCTGTGATGTGATCATGTGATGTTCTGTGATAGATACAGTATATAGTATATATGATATATTATATAGACGTTACTTATGTTTTACACCCGCGCTAGCCCTGCCCCGCTCTGCCGTTAGTTACCTAACCTAACGGTGCACGAGGGGACATCGAGGCGAATGCGGATGGCATAAGTGTACGTCGTATTTATCTGTGATGTTTAGGTACTTAAATGATGGGACTTCATTAATATGATTAATGAAATAAAAGAAACCTAAGATGTTGTAGAATCGAATTCCAAATAAAACAGGTAGCTACAGTTCTTGCTTTGCACAGCGGTATATATGATATATCCTGCACCTTATTCGATAAGGAAAGGACCGAGATCCCTTCACCGGGAGTGAATCCTTTAGCAATAACTGGCAGATGCTACACACTCGGTTTGTCTTTTGATTGCTTTTAAGAGTTCTGCTTTGCACAGCGATATATATGATATATCCCGCACCTCATTCGATGAGGAAAGGACCGACGATCCCTTCACCGGGAGTGACTTCTTTAGCAAAACTAGAAAAGCCTCAAAAGCACTCCATTTCAAAATTCATTCGATCCTGCAACGATATCAAGTTCATTACGCAATAGGTTTTCAGAAAAACCTGTCGTAGCCCTCCGTCATTTCAGATAAGTACTAGTTAGTATTCGTGCTACGGTAGTTTGGCATTCGTCAAGGCGTAGTGTGCGGTAGCTAACTAGTATTTATCTGCTTATGCATATGATGCAGATTGGATTAGGGTATTCGTACGGCGTTGTTTGGCATTCGTCAAGGGTCGTGCGGGTGGGTTTAATTCGATCAAGAAATGTACGGGTTGAACTTGACTAGTGGACTATGGGTTGTTTGGCATTCGTCAAGGTCATAGAACACTAGGGGCAAAATATTATCGGGAATTTCAAGTGTTGAAATTTGCAATGAGATTGCATACCTTCTATGAGATAGTTGGATCCCGATACCCGCTGCGAGTAAGAGTTACTCCTGGGAGAGTTTTATACATTACAATTAGCCGATCAAGTAGGTGTCTAGAAAGGTGTTAACGAGGTTACGCCTCTAGGAAAACGAGGTTTACATTAATTAGGTTCGTGCGAAAGCACGGGGGACCTCCCTCAAAGTACCGACACTGGCCTGGCTGAAAGATTGGCGAACTTGTAGTGCGTTATTAATCCCGGCTAGTCTTTCCTTTTAGGGTTTGAAGGAAGATTTGATAAAAAGCAGTGGGAGCCATCCTGATTAGATAAAATAATAACCAATCTATTCTTGCTAGAGCGCGCGCTGAGTGTTTTCTTCTCTCTCTCTCCTGGTAGCGACCATGTCACGCCTTAATCAAGATAATAATACGGATTATTGACCGAACCCACTTGTTATACTGAGCTGGGGAACGTTGGTCCCGCTCCAACTTATAATTGTTATAAGACAGAGCAGGAAATAGGGGAATACCAGATTTCCCGTGCCGCCCAAACGAAGAAAGTGCATGATGATGCATCTCCTTCGGGTGTATTCGTTACAAAGAACTGTTTCTCAGTATCCTCTGCATCCTGGGTATATGATACCGGATCAGGATCCCAGATATGTAATCTGTTACATAGGGCTACAAAAGGGTAGAAAAACTGAGAACGGGTGATAAGTTTCATAAGGCAGAAAATGGGGCAAGAGTTGCAGTCAAGTCTGTTGGTCACTATCACCCTGTATTGTAATACATTGATTCTGAACGAATGTTATTAGATACCGAACCTGATATACAAAATCATATCTGTCTCTTTATTAGTAAAGAAACGATAAAATTTTGTATTGTTGGATAATGTTTTGAACATTTCCTATATCAAAAGTTGATCGGTTCAGGCACGTTATCTAAAAGCATTAATGTTCTAAATCAAACTACAGTTCTTAGTATACAGAACACACACAAGAGGAAGAGTTCAGATATGAACGGATCCTTCTTAAGGTATTGTAGACTAGGTCATATCAATGCGACCCGACTGGCTAGAGTTACATATAGATGCATATTTAAATCAGTTTGAATTTACATCTTGTGAAACTCGCCAGTCATGTCACAAAGATAAGATGACCATAGCTCTGTTTATTGGAAACAGAGAAAGAGTTAGTGAACTCTTGGGACTGATACATGATGATGTATGTAAGGTCTCCGGTCTACACATGCCAGGACTGATTCTTTATACTTCATTATATTCTCTGATAATCTCTCAAGATTCAGTCATATGTTCCTGTTGAAACATGAGTCCGAACCTTTTGAGATATTCACAGAATATAAGCGAGAAGTAGAGAACCAAAATACCGGTAAAAGTATTATGTCCTTTGATGAGATCAAGGAGGAGAATACTTGAGCACGGAACTCTTGGACTTTTCTAAAGGAGAATGAGATTCTCTCTCAGCATTACTCCTCCGAATACACCATAGCACGATGGTATATCGGGACGGAGCAATTACACCCTATTTGATATGGTGTGCTCTATGATGAGTACTACTGAGTTACCTTTTTCCTATTGGGTGTTATGCACTTGAGAAGTTGCATATCTATTGAATAGGGTTCCAATCAAATCAGTTGCCTACCGCTTCATATGTGATATGGAAAGGGAAGAGCCCATATCTTAAGTTAGTTAAGATTTGGGGTTGTCCGGCCTATGTCTAAAAAGAAAAATCCGGACAAGCTCGTGGCAAGGTCAGTTATGTAGAACTGGAAATGTTCCAGCTATACAAACTGCAGCTGATGATTTGGTAGAACCGAAGGATTCAATAGTAACCAACGAACCTCAGCCTCTCCGCCGATCTAGTAGGGTTTCTCACCCACCTGAGAGTTACTACGGTTTCTCTATGACAGTGGGAGCGAGGATTACATCATGAGATGATGACCCAACTAGTTTCGAGCTGGCCATCAGGAGTAAGACTCTGTAAGAATGGCTGGATGCTTAGCGATCTGAGATGGAATCCTTATACACCAACAAAGTATGGACTTTGGTTGCTATATCTGAAGGGTTAAATCCCCATCAGGAGCAAGTATATCTTGAGAAGATTACTTGGTGTAGATGGAAAAGTTGAGACTTTCAAAGCTAGACTTGTTAAAGGTTTTCGTCATCGACCAGGCATGGATAATGATGAAACCTTTTCCAGTACCTATGCTTAAGTCCATCCAGATCCTACTTGCCACGGCTACATACCATGACTACGATATCTGGTGGTTGGGTGTCATGACTGCTTTTCTAAATGATGTTTTAGAAGAGTGCGTCTATAAGTACACAGCCAGAGGGCTTCGTAGACAATGGGAGCAGCGGAAACGTGTGCAAGATGCTTTATAGGATAAAGCAGGCATCGCGGAGTTGGAACATCTGTTTTGATGGATTAGTCAAAGAGTTTGACATCATCAAAATGGTAGATGAACCTTGTATAAACAAAAAGGTAGTAGGGAGTATGGTAGTGATCCTCGTAGAGTACGTGGATGACATACTCTTGATAGGGAAGGAGTTTCCTATGCTACGCTCGATCAATCTCCGCTTATCACAATGATTCTCCACATAGGATCAAAGTGATACCTACTAAATCCTGGGTTTTGGATCTATGAGATAGATCTAAATGGATATTAGGAATCTCACTAGTAGTAGTGAGATGGTATCAATTGGTCCTGGGGAGAATCACTGGAAGGGTTCCAGGGTGATAAAGACGACTGAGTGTCAGTCGCAGGCATTGTCTTTACTCTCAGTAAAGGGACGGTATGTTGGAAGAGTTCCAAGTTAAATACCGTGGCATACTAGACGATAAAGGCAGGATACATCGCTACTTAAGATGCTATCAAAGAGGCTGTTTGGGTGTATATTGGTTCATGAGATTAACTACGTTCCTACCATTGTGAGACAATGGAGTTGTGGCTTATGCCAAGGAACGCAGGTCCCATCAGTGATCCAGACATATTCTAAGGCAGTATCACCTGATCATGGAGATGGTTGATCTCTAAGGGATCGAGGTTAGGAGAGTAGACTCAGAGGACAACGCGGCGGATCCACTCACGAAGGCCTATTCCCAGAGAGAGACTTTTATGGGATGGTTGAGTATGAGATACTACAACCACTGCTACAGATGGCCCTAGTGCAAGTGGGAGATTGTTAGTTATATGTATGCCCTAGAGGCCATTACTGTACATTGGATGTATGTTGTAGTGGATGCTGGGACATATATAGGGAGGACTTTCTTGCTCGACATGATAGTATGCTATCTGGTTGCTCTTTACCTTAACGTGTACACAGATTGTTTCTCTATTACATGTTGGTAAAGCCCTTAGGATGTGTACTTGACTACCTGGACTATGATGCGGATCATACTAGTGGGGACATGGTAGTCTATAAGTACATCCTTCAAAGTCCCTAGTCGTGGGTGTATCGAGACGGGGCATCGATATACCAGAGTAGACTAGCGTGTACCTTCTCGACCCATACAGATGGGCGATGGATGATCCCATATCCATCGGTGTTTGACATCAGAGATGATATACGGGTGCTCAGTAGAGACTGGGTACACTGGACGGACTCGCCGAGAACTCCCAGATGGTATTATACCTTACGTCAGATGGCAGTTCTCTGGTGACACTGGTACAGAGTAGTCTGTTGACCCGAGATCGTCATAGAGTCTTGTGTGGTTCCCACTGTGCTTTGATTTCCATCTTACCACGTCCAAGAGGGCGTGCAAAACGGTGGTTTTTGGGTACAGTCCCGAGTCACATGGAGGCAATGAGCGATAGGAGGGGATTCGTCTCTCCCGGTATAGGGAGTTGATGTTGCGCTGTGTTCGATTGGCTATAACAGGAAATCCCTGGCCAGGGTTGCTGAGATTTACTGGTAAGTGTTACCAGTAGTTTCTCGAATTGTTATAGACCTCACATCAACACGACTTATCGAGCTATTGGGGTCTGACGTTTACCACCCCTAGGCGAGATATGCGACATATCAGACGACGAGACCGGACTGTACGGTAAGTGTTACTGGTTGGATTCACAGGAGTGTGAGCGGGCTTGCTCGTCGATCTTCTGATCGCTCAATACCCGGGTGGCCGTTACGTTTAGCAGACCGCTTGCGGCTTGTGGGTGTTTGATATGATCATCACCTGCTGCCGGCGTATTGACGAGTCTTTAGAGTCCTACACAGAGGTTTCCTGGCTCAAGCGAAACGAAATAGGAGCGCATATGAGATATGTGCGGGACTGAGAATAATGCGTGTATGTGATACCGTATTCCATTCTCACGATGAATGTATCGATTAGGTTGTATGAGATATACCCTAGTTATCGAATCAAGGATTGATTCGATAAGCCGATACATTAGACACTAGCCGGTTATATGCGATATGACCGGATCGTTAAATCAAGAGTTGATTTAATGATTTAATGCATAATTATATATTTGATATATTACTTTGCATTAACTAGTATCGGTTCACTTTAAATGGATTTTCTCGCTCGGATGTGCACATTGTATATTTGATATAGTTTTGTGCACATGATTGTATCATGTTTGATGATGCATACTTACTTTGTTTGTGTAAAGAATTAGACCATGGTTATTTAAATGGTTAGGGTTTTGGTTTTCCTTATTCATTTATTTATCTTTTTCATTTATTCTTTTTGGAAATAAAATAATTGGCATAATAGGATAATGGTGGCTTTCTTTGTTTGTTCATGAACTTTCATGAAGCTTTGACTTAGTTAACCATTCTTGTCTCTTACTTAACCCTAACCATCATAACTTACCATGGTCTATTCTCTACAACTAACTAAGGTTAAGATTATGATAAGTTTCCATTTTTATTATTCTTTTAAGATAACTTATCATAACACTTTTCATCTTCTTCTTCTTCTTCCTCACAAGAAGAAAGCTTTCTTCATCAATGGTGATTGATGTATTTGAGTGAGAAATCCAATTCTAAAGTCTACCCACTTCCTATTTCTTCATCCTCTACCTCTTGCCAAGTAGTAGAGTGTGTTTCCTTCACAAGTTTTCATGGCTTGGTGAAGGTGGAGCTTGATCTAGTGATGCTTCGACGTAGATCATCTTCGGCACGTCGTCGATGACCTAGCCCGTCCATTCTCCGATGAAGCCGACGCTAGAGCCCGGGGTTCGACTTGGACAGCAAGGAGACTTCATTGCGGAGCTATGGAGGTGGAGCACCGGATCTACAAAGGTTGTATTTCCGTTTACTTATAGTTTAGTTGTAAACTAGCTCGCTTTATCGCCTAAACTTCTAGCCAACGATCTAGTCTAGGGTTTCTCGGCACCGTATTTTTGAAATTGGCATGGTTGATGCCTTGTGAGACCTCTTGAGAGTGCCTAGGAACCCTACACTATCATCTCTTAGTACAACTCGTACCGCAATAGTTCCAACATCTGGGGCGATATCTCGTCGTTCGCAGCAATCACTGGCTCACTCGTCTGCACGCTGAACAGTGTTTCAATCGTCATGAATAAGCCATACATCAACGGTCATCAAATTCTGGCTGGCCTCTGTCAGTGGCTCAATCCTCTGGTGCTAATCTGCACGTCCTAGTAATCTCATACAGCGATCCATCCACGCTCGTGGCGCGAAAACATAGTATAAAGACACATCTCTGCAATCGTGTGTCGCCAGAATCACGCCCCGGTCAGTCCTCGTCCGCAACTAGCTCATGCTGACCGCAACTCTAGCCATAGCTGTCCCTGCCCGTAATCATGGCAGTAAAACCATAACTGGTACCGATGAGGCTAGATCGGGAAGGAATATAATACTGAACAAGGAAATGTACATCCTAAGGCTTCTTAAGTGGAGTGGCGTATCGTAAATATGCCGCAGACATACCCACGGTACGTCACTCTACTTGAGTCACCTATTCCATCAACCAAGGGTCATCCTATGCTCCGAAGGTAAAACCTAACGCTCTGATACCAACTTTGTCACGTTCCGAAAGTACGGAACATGACCGGCACCTAGACTACGACGTCTCAAGGTGTACGTACTCTAAGTAAGCCGAGCCCAGAAATCCAAACCAAGAAAAGTAGTAGAGTGTAGGAAAAACCATATGTAAATCAACCAGTTTGCAACAATAGTATACAACACCTAAAGGCGAGGATCACAATAGAAAAAGAAACTCATCCAGCATGAAATCCACAGAAATGTAACACGCGACTCTAAGGTCGAAAGAATAAACATCACTGGTCTCTATCACAAATAAGTAAATGTTTGGTTGATGGAACTTCTAGATACAACTGAAATATAATATACAATGTATAATGATGGGTACGATACAACAAACCCACCTACTAGCAAGTCACCCGAAAGGAACAGTGCCCGCAAAGCCGTAATGAAACCTGTACGGCAACATCTGCAAGAAACTGGGGCACAACGGGGGTGAGTTGCCAACTCGTGAGTAGAAAAAGATCTACGAACAAAAAATCGCATGTATGACGCAATCCTAGGTCATACGATCATAATATATAATCCTCAAATACAATATAACCAACAGCCTATACAATGGTTAGGGTAAATATCTAACCCAAATGTAATCCCATATGCCAGTGTCAATGCCTTAGGTAGCAATATGTCATATGGATGATATATGAATGCATGAAACAGAAAGCATGTACTGAAGAAAACTGCTTTCATAAATTAGTGAGATTTCTGTATTTTAAAAATGAGGTGTCATAATGAAATCAGCATAAAACAGTGCCTAGCATCGGCACAAAACATAAATCTCAATATCTCAATATCTCTGTATCACAATCTCTGTACCTTACTATCTCAGAATCTCAATGTCTCAATCACAATATCTAGGGCGCCGTCAGTCCAGACCGGCCCTTACCATCCATCTCATGACCACGGCGGTATCCTCCGGATATCCGACACGTCGGGTAAAATCACCGGTCGGTCGTGCTCCCCTTCCAGGCTCAACGCCATCTCCTGCGATCTTCTTGCCCCGGGGTACCGCACCGGGCCCACTATGTACCCGAAACGGTTCATCCACCTCCTCGAATCGGGTCTCGAAATCCATCAGCAAAACTCATGGTAGACGACTCATACATCAATGGGAAAACCGCATTTTTATTAAAAAGAGAAAGCAGTTTATATATATGTTTTGCGGTTTTCCTCCAAATCCAGAAGATCTCATGGAAACCCGAATCCAAATCATCAAGAGCAGGTGAAATCATGAGTATAAGCATGAGAATCCATGAATGCAACATATAATGAATAACGGTATGCATGAAGTGACAAGTAATAACTACAAAGTCAAGCTGGCATATAAGGCAAGCATACTAATATCATGTCACTGCTAGATAACAAGCTAAATCAAGCAATAATATTTTCTAAGTGTTCGTGACATGGCAATTACCGATGAAGATGTGTGTGGGCCGGCAAATAAGTGTACGTGGTACATACGCATCATCGGTAATGGTGCTGGTGTCCTAACAGCAGGATATCAATAATGGAATATGAATCACAACAGTATGCGGTGCAGAGCAATAATAATAAAGTGCGGGAGCTGAATACTAAACACAATGATAGCTGAACTGCATCTAATGTCATAAGAGTCATATAGCTACACCACTATAAGGCTAAGCTAAAGCTAACAGTACGTAAGGAAAACCGCCTAACCTCTGAGTCGATACATATATATATATACATATATAGTCGGTGATCCCGCCTCGATAATATCACATCCGATACCATATCTCTATAATCAGTTATTCCCAAATCAGGAGTGCGGATCAAACATCAATACATAGCTCGTACGTAAATCCGTCGTACGGCATCCCCAAATCTGGGTACGGGTCAATATCACATTCGTCATATCATTCATCTGGTATTCTCTTTGATCAAACATTATAGTCCGGGTACTGACCTACGTCTAGTACAAGGCTAATATCATCACTATAATTATGATCTGACTACTGATCGACAGTCTCGTATAAATCGACATCAGCACATATCATCATAAGGGAGTACCCATCGCCCAAGGTGGCCTATCATAAATATCTTGTCATATCATGGCATATCATAATCACATGTCGATCATTTACATATATATGTTACAATTCCTATGGCATTATCATCCCAAAATCCGCTAAAGCATCAAGACGTATCTCAAATATGAATTTTACCATATCCCCGATATCATAATCTCAGTTCAAATATCATCGACTCATCTCGATCCCATGTATCATTCTCAAGTCCGTATGCGAACACATAGTCCCATACCCATGTGAACACATAACTATATAGAATCCCATAACCACATATGAACTAAGGATGTATGCAAGTATGTATGTGTGTATATGTATGTGTAGTGCACCCACTACTCTAGGGTTTCGTAACCTTTCATCAATCCAACACACCAATATCCATCTTAAACATCATCATAAATCATAATCAACATATAATAATTGTTGGTGTGTATACGCATCCGTATACATCACCACGAACTGCGGGGGTGCTATACGCCATCCACCCGACTTCTCCCCGTAGATATAAATCTACTCACCTTTCTTTATGCGTGCTGGTGCCGACGTCGCCATTTGCATCTCCAACGCTTCTACGCTATGTGGGGTACCTACAAGAATATCCCACGCTAAAACACATGAAAACCATGTCGGAAGCCAAAATGGTGCATGCTACGTCTATAAGCAAAAACCTATAGCCTTGCGTGCAAACACGACCCATAACCCTCTGCCGTTGGCGTTCAAACGCCACCCGACAGAAACGAATCATCGAATACCAAAGTCCACACGAAAACAAGTCGTAAATCATACGCCAACTCAAGAAAATCAACCCAGATTCTATCCAGTTTGGAACCAGACAAAACTAGACATACCCAGGGTCAAGTTTACAGGCAAAAGAGCCGTGCACGCAAAACGAGGGGGTTTCCCCTGCTCTGGCCGCAAATTGCGGCCATTGGGAATATATCTGCGGCCGGGATAAAGAGGTGAGGGCTAGGGTTTTGGGTGTTGGTTCTTATCTGTCTGCATGTCTCACTGCCAAGTCAATTTTATTTTAGGAGGCCCCGGATTGTAGCAGATTCCAGAAAGGCTTATAAAGTCGACAAAACGCTAACCGACACTAAATCGAACAATCTGGTATTTTTGCTAGAATCTGGGGAAATTCTGGGGTGAACTGGTCTCAAACACACCTAATAAGGTTATACCAACCATCAAAACCAATACTTGGTCAAGTCTCACTCAAATTTGCCTAAACTAGCACTAATCACGATATAAACACTAAATTTCAGCTATAACCAGAACTTGGCAAAATAGGAGTTGGGTTGCAGGATTATACCTCAAGGAAATCCTAGGATGAAGGAGAAGGGAAGAAGAAGGAGGGGAAAGAGGCTATGCGCTGCTGAGCTGCTCCTTGTGTGGCTGTTTTCCTTGTGTTGCTGATGTTGCTGTTGGTTTTAGCTGCTGCTGCTAGCAAATTTCCTTTGCTTTTCTGGCTGTGTGCAGCAGATGTGGCTGTTGTTGCTTTAGGTTGGGGTGTTGTTGCAGCTGCTACTGCTGAGCTGAAGTGTTGGGGCTGAGTTGTGGTATGATGAGGGTGTGGGGTTGTTCTAAATGATGTTGCTGCTGTGGCTGCAGATGCTGATGCAATTGGGCTGAAATGTGTTGATATTGGCTGATGTTTTTATTGTTGTGGTTGTAGTATCAGCAGATGTAGGGGGGCTGTTTTGTGGCTGATGTAGCTGTTGATGTGTTGATATGAGGGCTGAAGTGTTGATATGGGTTGTAGGTGTTGGGCTAGGGTGTTAGGGGTTAGTGGCTGCAGCTGCTGTTGATTGCTGATGTTTGGGTAGCAGCTAATGTAGTTGATATGGGGGCTGATGTGGTGTGATGTGTGAGAGTGAGAGGGAGAGATTTGAGTGAAATGAGAGGGAGTGATATGAGTGAGAAGGGTGTGTGAAAGAGCACAAATGATATTGAAGAATGGGGTGGATCATGGCATACCCTAGCTACCTCTCTCTCTCTCTCTCTAGCCACAAGTCAACCCCATCCTAATTACCTTTAAACAAAGCTAAACCCTTAATTAACCCACTTAACTTAACCAAAAGGTTCAACCCATCATGGTTGCCTAAACTTGGCTAACCCACCATTGTCATCTAAACATGGTTCAACCCTAAGCCATCATGAGTCCATAACATGAGACAAGTGTGGAAAATGTTATGTGCACATTTTTGCTCAAAAAGCCAAAAATCCCAATTAGCGATTTTTAATCGCGCTTAATACTAAAATATCATAACTTAACCATAAAACTTAAAAATAACATATTTCCACAAAATACCCTATTTTAGAATTTCCAAATTTTTTCTCCGGAATTTTCCCTATTTATCGGTATTTAATTATACCGACTATTAAAATATTCATTAAAAATTAATATTAAATTATGAAAATTCCCAAAAATAATAATTTATTTTTTTGAAATGTTATATGAGGATTTACGTGTCGATGCTAGACACGGATTTCAAGATGTTTCGAGTGTCGGTGTTAGACACTCAGGTTTTCATGATTTTTACCTATCGTCGGTGGACATACGGGGTTGATATCCTCATACTTACACACACACACACACACACAGGAATATGTTTTCATGATGTTTCGTTGTCGATGTTTGACACTCAGGTTCCATGAGACTTATAGAATGTGAGGGCCGATCTGTGGATGCGATGCCTGAGAATTTGGGATTTGGTGTGTCAGTGAGGGACACTGTTGTTTTCCATGCTGATGATTTTGCATGAGATTTTATTGTATCATCCCACGCACTCAGGATTATTGTTGTTATGCATTGTTTCATGTAGTTGTAGTACCCTGATGATGTACCTTTATATGATTGTTGCATATTCACTTGTTATACTTATGCTATCTGATTACATATGATAGATAAATCGCTGCTCGTGCATACCTGCGATTACAGTATGATGTTATTTACTATTCATAAGTTGGCAACTCACCCCCGTTGTGCCACAGTGTTTTGCAGGACTTACCCTCTGAGTGGTCGCGGCAGGGCGTCTTATCATCTCTACTTTTGTGGATACCGCTACGTTAGGCAGTGAGGCCTTGCTTTTAGGTGGGTTTGCGGTTATCTGCTTGTACATTGTATATCTTTTTTTGGATCTAGTATTCTCCATCTACCACTGTTTTTATATGACTTAGAGACGACTTGTGAGGATTCAGTGTTGTATTATTTTGGTGACTTTGGGTGCCGTGCTCGTGGGAGCCGGTTTTGTTTTGGGAAAGTTTACTTCTTATTGCAGTCTTTCTTTATTATTTCTTCGCTTCGGCATCATATACATGTTGTGGTGATTGTCTCCGCCGTTTGGCGTGATTTTGCTCCCATTTGGGATGCTTTATATATTATCTGTGTTGTACCCGTTTTTGGGGCTAGTTTTTACAAAGGAGGTGCTGCCGAAATTTTCAAGAGGGAAAACTAGAGTTAGAGATTTTACTTGTGATTTTCCAAATGTTAAAACTATATTTTTCTCCGTTGATCCAGATTTGGGTGTTTTAGATTTCTGGGTTTCGGCTAACTTGAGTTGCGTACGCCTGTAGACGTTACGTAGTTTAAGTGCCGGTTACGGGCCAAATTTTGGGTCGTGACAACCAATGAGCTACAAGTTGTTTCTTGCCGTTCAAAAGAAATTTAAATTTATAACTTGTGCTCAGGCTAAGGTAGTACTTTCTGTACTTTACAAAAAAAATTTGTACAGAAGTTTAGGGTTGTTACAGCCCTAAGGGTTAAACAGTCGAATGCCCTAGAGGCGAGGGTGGTGTCGCAGTGGGAACCGATCCAGTTGGTCGATATCCTTGTTGGGGTCAAAAATTATACCCCGGTTGACCAATTCAAAATCAATGTCAACCACAAGTCAAGCGGGCCCGAGCCCAAGCCAAGTGGGCCCGAGCCCAAGTCAAGACAGAGCATGGAGGGGACCGGCCCCCATGATGAAAAGAATAAATCTATAAATTAGTTTAATGTATTTTTGAAAAAATAAATGTATGAAATATTGGAAAAAGCCAAAATTTTGTAAACCCCATGGCTTATGTGCAAAAAGAAATAAGCACATAAGGCATGGGGTGGCACAAGTGCTATATGGAAAAGCCTAAGGGGCTATGTGTAAAGTGTGTAGTCTATAAAAGGTAAACATGATGAAAAAATTAACAACTTTTATTCTCCCAGAAATTTGGGTTCTGTGCCTTCTTCTCTTTCCTCAAGGTTCTAAACCTTCTTCATTTTTCTTGAATTAAATCAAGAGTTTAACTTTTCTTTTCCTAAAAAGGAATAGTTTTTCACCATAAAACCCATAAAGGGAAGCTCAGATCTCCCATCAAATCTCTAAAAAGGGAGATTTTTAGGTCTCACTCCTTTTTCTCCAAGATCCAGCCAACAGAGAGAAGGAAGAAGGAGAACCATCTCTAAAAATCCCATTTTGGGAAGATCCAAGGCTCAAGAGAAGATCCAGAACTCAAGAGAGAAGAAAGGGGTCCCCTTTCATCACCTCCAAAAATCTCTTGGAAGTTTAACTCCGAACAAGAATCTATTTTTTAAGAGTTTAATTCCAAACTAATTTTTGAGAATCTCAACTCCAAGATCCAAATCCTCGAAGGAGTTGAACCCCAAAAATCTAGATCTTTTAGGAGTTTAACTCTACAAAAAGATCCTCTTTTTTTGGAGTTTAACTCCAAAAGTCACTCCTGAGTTCAACTCCCAGTCCAGGGGCTAAGCCCCTTTTTCAACAGGTGTCCAGCGCCCACGTGCAAGGTACGTGATCCACTGGCGCCCATCGCCCATGCACCATACACGTGAACCGCTGGCGCCCAGCGCCCGCGTCCAGGGTACGTGATCCGTTGGCGCTTAGAGCCTATGCGCCAAGCACGTGAACCGCTGGCGTCCAGCGCCTGCATGCAGGGCACGTGGCCCGCTGGCGCCCACGTGCCCCTTACGCGACCCGTGGGCGCCTAGCGCCCACGCGCCACTCACATGACTCGCGGGCGCCAACCGCCCACGCGCCACTTATGCGTCCTTAGGATGCTCCCCACCCCTCTTTTCCCCATACGCTCCACACTCAAAACACATCCCCGTTAGAAATTTTTTTCTAACGAGGCACTTCCCTAGACCTCGCAAAGGGGCTGCTAGCCCCCTTGACCCCCAGCCCGCTATCCAGATAGTAGGACCCCCGTAAACTCTTCGAGGCCCCCGATATATCCAAAACCCTTCAAAATACAACACACGAACACTGCACATTGAGTTCGCATGATCGGTTTTACCTGTCAATCGGAGGTTCTCTTGCTCCAAAAGCGAGGGGTAATTAATGGCAGTTTAGTCCGCGCCTGCCAAAGATTCGGATCCCTACAGTCAATAAACCCTAGCCTACCCTAGGCAGGGGGAATCTCTATACGTCTGGAAAGCGACGTGTATTCCTATCTTAATGGGGTGACGAAAAACACTCTACAGTCCTGCTTTCCTAGCATGCTTTGAGCTGGGCGGGACTCAGTCCCGCGAACTTTGTGGGGAAGTTAGAGCTTCATCGATCAATTTAGACTTAGCATAATTTTGTTATAATTTTGTTGTTTTTTGGTCGCTGACCCCCTCCTTTCCTTTTCTTATGTGTACTCTGCAGAGCTGATTGATCGCTCGAAGATCATGGCTGCCATGGCCGCTAAGGCGCAGGGGAGGAAGGGCAGTGGCGCGAGCTCATCCCGATCCGCAATGAGCATGGCTCCTCGGATAGACCCCTCCGCCAGGGTTCCCGCAGCCCCTCCCGTTCCGGAAGAACGCTGCGGAGGAGGGCAAAAGCATGCACGGGATTCGGCGCCCCGGGCCAGGATGGAGGTGCCGCTCTTTACCGAATCTCCGCTTAAGAGGAAGAAGAGAGTGGTTTCTCGGTCACCCTCGGCTGGGATAAAGGTGCAGGAGGGCGACTTCTTTATCGAGGTGCCTTCAGGGCTTTCCGTGGCTAACAGTTTACTGGCAGACATGGAGAAGGCGGCGGGGGCCATGATTCCCCGAGGCACTCTGAAGGCCCAAGTGGCGGCGATAGCTCAGGAGACCGTTCAGGTTGGTAACTTTCCTAAAACTTCTCCAAGTGTTTTTTTTCTCTGTTTAGCTCTTAAAACGGTTCGTGTTTTTCGCAGGTCCTCCAGCATTGCGCCCTTCTTGCCGCCATGGAGGCCGAGGAGGTAGCCCTGGCGATGAAGAAGGCCGGTGAATCTTCCTCGCAAGAGGAAGAGCTCCTCGCCCAGCTGAAACAGGCAGAGGATAAGGCGGCCCTCCTAGACTCGAGGTTTGTCGTGGAGGTCCTGACGGTCGCCAAATTGAAGGAGTCCCATCGACTCCTGACTGACTCTAACCGGGCTATTTAGGACCAGATGGAGGAGGTTAACAGGCTCTATGATGCTATGAAAAAGCAGAGGGACTCATTCAAAAGGGATGCCTGGACGCCTACGAGGCGGCGAAGCTTGCCAAGGGCAGGGCGAAAAAGGCAGTGGAAGAGTACAAGGCTTCCGATCAATTCTACATCGACCTTGCCGACTCCGCGGCCATCGGGTGGCACAACGCTCTTGACGCCGTCAAGGAAGCTATGCCTGGGTTCGATGAGCAAGAGCTTCGTGCATGGTATCCACTTATCGAGGATGTGCCCCAGGGGCGGCGCCGAGCCAGCAAGAGGAGGCGAGATGGCAGGGGAAGCGTCGAGCTGGAGGTCGCAACCGAAGCTCCTGACGGAAGCACCGAACAGGGAGAAACGGCGGCCGAGATGGCAACTTCAGCTACCCCCTTTTGTTATTAAATTTTTGTAAGCCTTCGGGCATCTTGTAAGGCTGGGGAGCTCATAATACCTTTTACATAATCCGGAATATCAATAAAGAATTTTTAGCTCGCCTATGCAATGTTTTTACTTTTGCAAGTGTAGATAGGCCGACGTCCTGCGAATGCCAAGTATATATATAGAGAGTCGAGTGTTGAGTGTTGAGTGGGCACGACATGCGAACGAGCAAATGCCAAGTATTGGTAGATCGGTGCCCTTCCTCACCCCGGAGTCTAGGTGACGATCGAGCGTGACATACGAACGAGTGAACGCCAAGTATAGGTAGGTAGGTGCCCTCCTTACCCTAGAGTCGAGGTGATGATCGAGCGTGACATATGAACAAGCGAATCACCAAGTATTGGTAGGTCGGTGCCCCTCCTCACCCCGGAGTTGAGGTGAAAATCGATCGTGACATACGAACGAGCGAACGCTAAGTATATGTAGGTCGGTGCCCCTCCTCACCCCGGAGTCAAGGTGATGATCGAGCATGACATACGAACGAGCGAACGCCAAGTATAGGTAGGTCGGTGCCCCTCCTCACCCCAGAGTGGAGGTGACGATTGAGTGCGACATACGAATGAGCGAACGCCGAGTATAGGTAGATCGGCATCCCTGGACTCGGCTTTAGATGAGCCGAGCAGGAAACTACTCAGCTGCCTCAAGTCGAGGGCCTTGGATCCACAGAGCAGTCGGGCAGGAAGCTACCCCCAGCAGATGAGCCGAGAAGGAAACTACCCGGCCGTCTCTCAACGAGGGCTTTAGATCCGTAGAGTTGCCAGGGCAGGAAGCAGCCCCCAGCGGATGAGCCAAGCAGGATACTACCCGGCCGCCTCATGATGAGGGCTTTGGATCCGTAGAGTAGCCGGGCAGGAAGCTTCCCCCAACGGATGAGCCGAGTAGGAAACTTCCCGGCCGCCTCGCGATGAGGGCTTTGGATCCGCAGAGCAGCCGGGCAGGAAGCTTCCCCCAATGGACGAGCCGAACATGAAACTTATTTGTACGCTTTGTGATGAGGGCTTCCGTATCTTGGCCTCCTTGATTCTTGGGATTTCTTGGAGATGTCTTTCAACCTTCATTAACCTGCATGGGGGGATGAGGCCAGTAATCGGAAGCTACACAGCCACGCCTTATCGGGAAGATGCGATACTCTGTGATTCGCGCTATGACGTAGGAAGATCTCGGTCGTTGGAAGACTTTTGTTAAGGCTATAAATAGCGAAGGCATGGCCTCCCCTTAAGGCATCCATGTTGATTTCCTTCTAACTATTTCGTTTCTTCCTGATGATGGGCCGCGCGTACACCATCCGGGACATCATAACTCGAGACGACGTGTATTTCTACAGTCTTGATCATTCCGAAATGACGTATGAGGCCATGATAGGTCGTCTGGAGGGTCACTGTAGGCGTATAATACCCCATCGATCCCCTTTCCTGCAGGTGCTTATCTATGCGATATGGAGGTCTTCCTCGGGTCTTTACAAGGCCCTATCCCCGCAGGCAATGGAAGAGGCGTTTGACAAGATGCACACGACCCACGAGCTGGGTCTGATCTCGATGAGCAGGCAATATCACTTAACGGATATTATTCTTGAATATTTTCAGCAGAGGTTGGTCATGGCATCGTGTATGGCGGTGGGAGCCCCCGACGAATCCGTAGCTTCTAGGGTCCATGGATACCGACGGAGGTAGTGGGCAGAGGTCGCTTGGGCTCGGCTGGAGGAACTCTCCTCCGAATATCATCGTCAATGTTTTCTTAACCCACTTTCCTTTTTGTTGTAATAGTTTAGGGATTACGTGCTTTTTCCATTGCTCTGTAAGGCTGATGAGCCGAGAATACCTCCGAATAAATTCTTAATAAATTTTTGTTGTCTTAAAAATCTCTCATTGCTTGTGATTACGGAACATCGAACCTCATTGCTTGTAGGCGCCCTGGGGAAGAGTTAAACTCAAGCCGGATGCTCTTTGAGCGTGCCTGGGTAAATGTCCGGGGAAAGCCCGTAGTCGGATGCTACAAAGTCCGTGCTTTATCGGTGGGGGAGTTCCTGTTTTGAGTGAGTGCGGAGCAGGAATCTACTAGTGTGAGAGGTTACCTTAGAAATTTTAGTCGACACAAAAGGGAATTTTATTATTTGAAAGGGTACAAGTTCATCTGTACAATTTAAGCTTTTCGGCATTATATGGCCGAGAAAAATTATGCCCTTCGGAGTCTTGGAGACGGTAGGCTCCGCCGGGTAATGCCTCCGTCACGAGGAATGGCCCGTCCCACTTCGGGAAGAACTTATGTAGCTTCTCTTGGTCCACGAATTCGTTTCGCCGTAAGACCAAGTCTCCTGTCTTGAAGGCTCGATGTTTAACTTGGGTATTGTAGTAGCGGGCGGTCTACTGCTGATAAGCGGCCATCCTGATTTGTGCCCGATCTCTTTTTCCAATAAGATGTTTAGGTTGCTTCATAGCACCAAGATGTTAGCCTTGTCGTCGAAGTGCTCGACTTGATAACTGGGCAATCCAATTTCCGCGGGGACCATTTCCTCGGTGCCGTAACAGAGGCTAAACGGGGCTTCCCCCATAGGTGTTTTCCTTGACGTTCACAACACCCACAGTACCCAAGGCAGTTCCTCGACCCAGCTGCCCTATCTTCCCTCCAGGCGGATTCTGGGCCTACGGATGACACTTCGGTTTGCTGTTTTGGCTTGCCCGTTGCATTGGGGATGTGCGACTGTGGAGAACTTCATCAATATGTGATAGTCATTCCAAAATTCTCTGACTTTGTCATTTTCGATGTTGGTTCCATGATCGGTGACGATGCACCTCTGGATTCCGAATTAGGAGATTATATATTTTGCAGGAATTTTATTGTAAAGGTGGCGTCCGGTTTTCTGATCGGCACTATTTCTATCCATTTTGTAAAGTATTCTACAGCGACGAGGATGTATTTATGTCCGCCCGTTCCTGTGGGGAGCTGGCCCACCATATCCATCCCCCACTGTACAAACGGCCAAGGGAAACTTAGTGGCGTTAGTTTAGTGGCAGGGAGCCGAGGGACGCTGCCAAAGAGTTGGCAGTTCTTGCATCTTCTGACCAGCTTTCCTGCATCTGGGTGTATTATTGGCCAGTAATACCCTTGCAACAGTATCTTTTGAACTAGGCTGCGGGCCCCTTGATGTGCCCCTCCGACCCCTTCGTGTATCTCTCGTAGGACGTAGTCTGCTTCATCGAGATCGACGCATCGAAGATGAGGTTAGATGTACGACTTCTTGTACAGGTTTCCTTTGCTCCACACGAAGTGGCGAACTTTCGCTCAAAGCCGGTGAGCTCGACCCGATCCTCAAGGAGTACTCCGTCCTTAAGAAATTCTACAATGGGTTTTCTCCAATCCGGGACATCCCCTCGAGTCGTGTAGATCTGGATTGTTGCCTCTTCATCTTCCACGCTGGGTCATGGCAGGACTTCAAAGAGGATGTTTCTTTTGTGATTGGCCGAATAGGAAGAGGCGAGTTTGCTTAAAGCGTCGACCTTATCGTTCAAATTTCTGGGAATCTGTTCCACTTGGATCTTATCACGCCCCGCTTCCCAATAGACGGAAACGGTGACGTGGCAAGCCCGTGGTATATTTATCCAGAGAAGGTCATTCCTTAAATAAATATATTAAGCGTATTGAAACAATAATCACAATGTAAGAATAAATTGAAACTGTAAAAATTTTCAACAAACATCTTTATTCAAATTCAAATATGTACAAGTATAAGCGTTTATGCTGGAAAGTAAATACAATAAGGAAAATGCCTAAACAAGTGGCATACATAAACTGAAGGAAAAAATAAGCTGAGCTAGCCCTGAGTAGCGATCTGGTTGTAGTCCTCCTCTGTGGCTTCAATTCCTTCGTCTTGACAGTATCTGACGAACATTCCAAGAGAAGAAAAGTGGGTGGAATGCTCGTCAGCGAACTAGTGCTCGGTAAGTCCTAAAGATGGGTAAGAGTAAAGAAAATGACAAGAGAAGAATATATATATGAAGAATAAGAGTATATGATCATGGGTAAATATATACTATAGGTCTCTAGATGGTCACTATATTAACGTTAAGTTCCATGTGTGAATGTCAATGCAGCCTAGAAGTATTCACGATCTCAAGAGTGGGACCTCAGGAGTAAGGAAACATGGACCCATTTCATGTGTTAGCATCGGGGCTCTAGGCTGTGGATGAGTCAACTCGATTGATATTCGAGTAAAATAAAAAAAGAGGTTAATACGGGATTCCTTAAGCTCCGTTAGATTCACACAAGAAACTATCCTAAACATCCCGTGTATAATATATATAACTGGTTAATATACTTAATTGATTTGATTGATTGATTGACATGTCTTAACCGAAACCCTAAATTGCAAAAGGTGTAAATTGTATTCGAGTGAGTCGAGTAATATGCGAGTCATGACGATTGCAATCTGGGTTTGAGTCAAGTTGGTTCGAGTAGATTGGATTCGAGTTCATATTCGAGTTTAGATTCGAGTTAGATTGAAGTTCGAGTTAAGTTTAGATTTGAGTTCATGTCTTTTCATATGAATTGATGTAAATTGTTAAAATTTTATGTTCGGGAGAAATCAGCAACTGCTGCACATGGATAGCAGGATTTATGTCTTTTTCTAAGACAATTTCCATTGATAACTCCATTAAGTTGTCTAACCTGAATATGTAAGCACTCACTTTCTCCGGCTCCCTGGGGCTCAAGAGAATTGATCCCGCTTAAATCTATATTAATCTAGAGTCCTTAAAATATTGTTTGCATATCTCAAGGGGATTTTATGAAAAATATATATTAATATTGTTTAAAAATAAACCTCGAGGGTGATTTATAACATCTAGGGTTTTCATGAACATGTATTTTATTTGTTATGGTGTTTTGGTGATAAAACCTAGCTTTTTGAAAGTTTGTGGTATTTTTATGAAAACTACTACTTTTGGAAACTTGGTGGTATTTTATTAACAATTTTTAATCTTTCTTTTTAAAAATATAGTTTCTTAATTTGTTCTTATCGAAAATACGGATTTCATAATTTTATATAATTTTCCCAAAAATTAGTTTTTATCAGAAAAATTCGCGTTTCTTAAAACCCGTATTTTTATTCCTTTCGAGACCGAATACTCGGTGAGGAGTTCTGCATCTCGCTCTACTGTCCCATGGATGAGCGATAATCCGCACCATCCATTAGTGGGTCCCTTAACAAGGGTTGTAGAGGAGTAATTGCCAAGGATTTCGATACCGATTTAAAATAACCCGTTTTGAAGCGATGTGGTATTTTAATGAAAATGCTTTTACCTTGAATTACCCATATGCTTAGAATACCGTGCTATAAAACCATAGTGTGCGTATGGGGTAAGTCATTATCCCGTGAAAGTTCTAGGGTTTGGGTATACTAGATATCGAAAAGAGGTTACACTAAAATTCATGGCGTTTTAAAGAAAATGTTCATTATATGTTCGTTTCATATGAAAATTTTGTTAAATTAAAATCTAAAAGATGTGAAATTATGTTAAGATTAAGGTAGCATGTTAGTTTGTCTTAATTCTCTTAACACATGTCTTACAAATATTAAAAAGAATGTGATATCGGAGATAACTCCTCTTTTGTCGAGTTGTTTTAAAAAAATGAATTGAGATGAAAGAAAAGGAGAGAAGAGGGACTTACGGTTTGTAGAAGGTTAAGAAGAGGTTGAAGAAGCTCTCGTGGGTCGTGGTTTCTGTAATTATGTCTTAGCACCTCTACTTTAGTTTAAACAACAATATGTGATGAATTTTAAAAATTAGAGAGCTAAAACATACCTGCCCGCGAATCGAACTAGAGATTAAGGTTACTGCAAAAATGAAGAGTGTAAAAACCTAAGAGAAAGAGAACTACAACTTTTGTAGACCACTCTTTCTCTTCAATGGCTCCGTGTAGAAGTCCCTTAGCTCCTTTTGGCTCCACTTGAAGTTTGGAACAACTCTGCTTGAAATCTTCAATGTCCACGATGATCCACCACGAAGAATCTTACTCTCAAACTCTTGCTTCACTTAAACTAAGTAGAAGTGAAGCAAACAATCTATACAAGTTTGTTAAACTAATATAGATTGATGAAGTGAGATTTTTCTCACTAAAAGACCTTTCTTTTTCTTTCTCTTTTTAGAAAAAGCTAGAGAGTACAGAGGAAGAAGATGAACTAATGGATTAGCTTAAGAAAGATAATGATCCCTTGGAAAATATCTTAGATATTTAAGATGTGAGTGGAGATTAAAATAATGAGCCATGGTTGAGATATTTTTAGATGAGTGTAGAAACCATGACTCATTACTTCAATTTCCATTTTCTCAAAAACATTTAAATATATAAAATATTTCCATGTGATTCTAGCATATCCATGTCCCATGTATCATCCACCATGACACACACACACACACACACACACACATAAATACAAATACAAATACACACACACACACACATATTGCACACTTAAAGAAAGGAATTATAAATAAGCAATTAGTCATTTTATTAAATCAATACTTAATTTAATAATTCGGTCATATCACATATAATCCGACTAATAAAACCTGCTAGATTAAAGTACGGTATCAAATACTCGTATTTAACCAAGCACCCGCACATATCTCCATATGTGCCTCACTTCATTTCTTTTGAGCTTGGAAACCCCTATGTGGGACTCTTAAGACTCGTCAATACGCTAGCAGTGGGTAATGATCATATCAGATACCCACAAGCCGTCAGCGGTATTAGCTGGACGTAACAGCTACCCAGGTATTGTATGAACAGAAGAACAACAAGCGAACTTGTTCAAACTCCCGTAGAGCCAACAAGCAACACTTACCGTATAGTTCGGTCTCTTCGTCTGATATGTTGCATATTGAGTCTGGGGATGGAATCGTCAAGCCCCAATAACTCAATAAATCATGCCGATGTGTGTCCTATAACAAGTCGAGAAACTATTGATAACACTTATTAGTAAATCTCATCAGCCCTGGCCAGGGACTTACGGTTATAGCCAATCGCGCATAGTACAACATCAACTCCTAATACCGGGAGAGACGAAACCCTCCTATCGCTCACTGCCTCCATGTGTCTCGGGACTATACCCAAAATTCACCTGTTTGCACGACTCAATAGAGACGTGGTAGGGTGAAAATCAAAGCACATTGGGAAACACACAACTCTATGACGATCTCGAGTCTACATACTAACCTGTACAAGTGTCACCTGAGAACTGCTATTGGACGATAAGTATAATACTATATAGGAGTTATCGGCGAGTCCGTTCAGTGTACTCAGTCTCCAATTAGCATCTGTATACAATCTTTGTTGTCAAACACCAACGGATATGAGATCATCCATTGCCCCTATACTGGGTCAAGAAACATATACACTAGTCTACTCTGGAAAATCGATGCCCCGTCTCGATACTCCCTCGACTAAGAACAGTTAAGGATAAGCTTATGGACTACACATGCCCCACTAATATGATCTGCATCATAATCATAGTAGTCAAGCCGATATCCTAAGGGCTTTATCAACACGTATCAAATGAACAGTAAACATAATCAAGTGAACATGTTAAGATAAAGAGCAACCAGATAGCATACTATCATGTCAAGCAAGAAAGTCTTCTATATATATACATGTCCAAGAATCCACTATACAAATAATGGCATCTAGGATATACATATATCCAACAATCTCCCACTTGCACTAAGGCCGATTATTGGCGTATCTCATACCCAACATCTCAAAAAGTAACTCATATTGCGCCTGTGTAAGGGCCTTGGTGAGTGGATCTGCGGTATTATTCTCTGTGTCTACTCTCCGAATCTCGATCTTGCGGCGATCAACTATCTCCCGGATCAAATGATATCGTCTCAGGATATGTCTGGAACGTTGATGAGACCTAGGCTCTTTGGCCAATGCTATAGCCCCATTATTACCACAATACAATGGTATTGGATCAATAATGGTGGGAACTACTCCAAGTTTTGAGATGAACTTCCGCATCCAGACGACTTCCTTGGCAGCATCATTTGCAGCAATGTACTCAGCTTCCATTGTTAAGTCTGCAACGGTGTCCCGTTTGGAACTTTTCCAACAAACCGCCCCTCCATTGAGGGTAAATACAAAACCCGAGATAAATTTGCTATCATCCTTATCACTTTGGAAACTGGAATCGGTAACTCCATCTGGAGATCTCCATTACCATACACCAAGAACATTTCTTTAGTCCTTCGCAAGTACTTAAGAATGTTCTTCATAGCTGTCCAGTGTCTCTCCCATGGATTGGATTGATACCTGCTTATTACACTTAGTGCATAAGCAACATCAGGACGAGTACATAATATCGCATACATGATAGATCCTACAGCGGAAGCGTAGGGTATAACACTCATGTGAGCTCTCTCTTCATCAGTCTTTAGAGAGGGTGATTCCGTGACAAACGGGTAAAGTACCCCGCTTGAAATCTTCCATACTAAACCTCTTTAGGATGGTGTTAATGTACTTAGATTGGGACAATCTCAACAATCTCTTAGATCTATCTCTATAGATCTTAAGGCCCAAAATGTATGAGGCATCACCCAGGTCTTTCATGGAGAACCTTTGTGATAAGAATAGTTTGACCTATTATAGCATAGGAACGTCATTTCCTATCAAGAGAATATCATCCATTGTAACGATCTAGAAATCGTTTTTTGTTTGTTTCTGTTTTTGGGTGAAATTCATCGGTATTTTCAGTTTTATACCGATTGCGATCAAACGGCCATATCGACTTACCAGCACCTAGTTTTGAGAAAATAAAGCTTGTGCGCACACTTTGAGAGTATATGGGACGTTTTGGTGCAATTTGAATTTTTCCCATTTTTAATGTTATTTTAATCCGGTTTGCACATTCTTGGAATTTTCTCTTTTCATTTCTTCTTAAATTTTTCTAAGTTAACTAAACCATATGGCATGAGTGTGTGGCCTAGGTTTAAAGAGGAAAAAGAAAAGAAAAGAATAGAAGAGAAGGAAAGGAAGGTGCATGCATGTGTGTGTGTGAGTGAGAATGCATTTAATTGCATTAATGAGTGGAAATTGCTTGGAAACTCCCCTTTTCTCTCTCTCCCTCACACTTGGCCGAGTTCCCTCTCCCTCTATTGCACTTAGCCCATTTCTTTCTCATTTATTCTTCATTCTTTCACAATTCTATCACAAATACACAAATTCTTCACAAAAATCCCATTTTTGTGCATGTTTTTCCATTTTCTTGACTTGGAGCATGCAAGCTTGGGTTCTTTGTGTTCTTTTGGTGTAGGTAAGTTTCTTTACTGCTTTTTAGTGTAACTTAGCTTATAGATTCAGTTTAGAATGTTTAAATTAGATTTTGATGCGAAATATCGTATTTTAGTGTCGGTTTTTGGTTTCTAGGACCTGCTGTGATCCGAGATGTTTACTGAGAAATTAAACATAGTGGTTGTGATGTACTAGGGGACCTGGAGCACCACCAGAGAGACGGACCCCATGGCACCGGCCTGGGCCGGCGACGGCAAGAAGAGGGGCCGGCGACGCCAGGCCTAGTGAGGAGTTAGGGTGTGGGTTTTTGCCTGTAGGTGTCTGCTATGTTTAGGGTTCCTCTGGTCTTGTTGAAATTGTTTAATTTTCACAGTAGGAAAATCTGGGATCAATTGTGCAGTTTCTAGTGTTTCGTGTTCGTGCGATACGTGTTACGACACGCGTCGTGCCGTTTTCGTAGTTTCGCTCTTAAGTCGTTTTCGTCGTGTCGCTACTCTCGTTAGCCACGATACAAACACTTAAGAGGTGGTTGTGTGTTGTTGTGTCGGTTAGATATAGGTAGTTCGTATTTCGTATCTATTATTGATATTTGTATATTGCTTGTTGTTTATATGTTGCAGGTTCGCAGACGAGGACTACGGACACTGCCACAGGGGGATTTAGGTGGTAGACTTCATCTAGCTTGGAGTGTGGGTGAGTAGATTTAACATCTACAGGGGAATCGCCCGCATGGCGTTATGCGTCTGGGCTAGAAATCTTACCTTGTCGCATATTCTATATCATGTTTAGAATTGCGCAATTACCTTACTGCTTAGTGATAGTTGTGATTGGACTAGTATCCTTAGGACACCGCACTATTATTGACGGCTCAGATTGCGAGAGCACTGATTGGATGCCACACACGCCGTCAATAATTGCTATGTCATACACGACCATATTTTAGAAATGCTATTGTATGGTTAGGGACATTGTGACTTTGATACATATTTCTTATCGTTATACTTAGACTTGACATGCTAGTTCCTGTTACCTATAGGATGTTGTACCATTAGTGCTAGGTACATATACACCTAGGGACATAGATACAGGTGTACATGCTTTCCATACTTTATTATACCTGATAGGTATATCACATCAGCATACAGGTAGGTGTACTTGTATTTCATACTTATACCTGATAGGTATATCACATCATCATATAGGTAGATACCTATATTTCTGCTTTACCGTTCATGTATTCATATATATCTGGTGAATGCTATGCTGTTCTTTTATACGCTTTCATTACAGTTTCATATTGCGTATACTTTATTCATGGATTATCGCATTGTTATATGGATTTTTCATGATGTTTTCTGGATTTGGGAACCGTGGTAGTTCATGAAATTATGCATACATTGGAACACCCGGTTTCCTTGAGATGATATTATAGCATCCACCATGAGATTTATCGGTGCGGATATATATCCTATGCGAGGAGGCGTCGTGAGCCGCATGAGGATACATGGTGGGGCCCGGAGGTACCCCGAAGCAAGAATGTTGTCGGAGTGAGCCGACGTCGCATTGAGGCGATGAGGCCTAGGGGAGCCATACTTTCCGGTGACATTACCAGAGACTCGGCGGATATCAGGGGGATACCGTTGGGAGTCCTGTACGTATGGATACGTGGAAAGACGGGAGGGTCAGAGATGGACACTCGTGCTTTTCGGATAGCGTGTGATACGTACTGATCAGTATTTCAGTGTCGATGCTTGACACATTGGTTTTATGATATTTCTAAATACTCTTGTATATATAACAGGGGATTGAGCCGCTGTTATATATGCCTTTACACCAATATTAGTGGAATGGGACGCTAATATATGTGTATTGCCCTCATCATATTTATATATGTCATTATATTTAGGATGTTAGAACTGTGCTGGAGATTTGACTTGGGATTCATGAGATTCTTTGGGATTGGATGATGATATCGTACACACTAGAGATGTGAGATCCACTTAGTGTTGTACATATGATATATGTGAGATAGACTGATATTGTACAGACGAGATATGTGGGATCCACTAGCTGTTGTACATGAGATATATGTGAGATATACCTGATATTGTACAGACGAGATATGTGGGATCCACTAGCTGTTGTACATGAGATATATGGGAGAGATACTGTTATTGTACATACGAGAGATGTGAGATCCACCTACTGTTGTACATTTGATATATGAGAGATATACTGTTTATGTACATACTAGAGATGTGAGATCTACTTGACTTGTACATTCGATACTTATATGAGATACATTTGATATGGTGTAGTTGAGGAGATGTGACCCTTAGGTGATATGAGAGCCAGTTTGAGGATTGATTGAGGGATTGTGAATTTGATTGTCTTGCTGGATTGTGATCCTACCACGATGTCAGGATTCCGTGGAAATGACATATTTCACTCCATACCTCATCTTTATATACTTGTGCACTGTTCCATGTATTAGGAGTACCTGTGAGAGTACCTTCATGAGAGTTGCACATTTACTTTCTCATATCCCCAGTGCATGATTATTGCATACTGTTGTTACATCATTATTGCTTGTTATATTGGTGGTACTGGTGAGTGTACTTTCCATTATTTTCGTACTCATGACCATTATATTTGAAATGTCATATATTAGATTCATGCTGTACGTACATTCTCGCGATTACCTGCATATGTTATTTACTATTCACGAGTTGGCAACTCACCCCCGTTGTGCCACAGGTATTGCTGGATTTTTCCCCAAAGTAGTCAAGGCAAGATATTCAGCTTTTCAGCTTCACACTTATCTATCATCTTTTGGTTGCGGATACCACTTCGCCTGTTAGTGTGCAGTTTTGCCAGGTGGGTTTTGTGGGTATCTGAGATGTGTATTGTATATTCGTTGTATATTGTACTCTCCATCTATTACCAGTTTGTTGTGACTTAGAGACTTGGTGAGGACGATTTGTATATTACTGTGGATTTGTGGATTTTATACAGTTTCCTTTCTTTTGTCTCTGATTTCTTCGCTACGGCGTCGTATATCTGTTGTGGTGTTGTTTTCCGCCGTTGGGCGTGGATTTTGCTCCCGTTTGGGATGCTTTACTATATATTTATGTTGTACCCTTTTTTAGGGGCTTGTTTTACAAAGGAGGTGCTGCCAAAATTTTAAGGAAATGTGGACTCTTTTAAAGAATTTGGGTTGTGATTTCAAATGTTTCCAAAACTTTTCATTATCTTTTCCGTATTTTTATGGTTTAGATTTCTGGGTTTTGGCTTTCTTTTACTGCGTTACGTCTGGAGGCGTTGCGTAGTATTAGGGCCATCACGTACCTTTTTGGGTCGTGACAAAGTTGGTATCAGAGCGTGGTTTTACCTTTCGGAGTGTAGGATGACCCTGGTATGATGGAGTAGGTAACCTAAGCGGAGTAACGTAGTGTGTGTATGTCTGCAGCATACTCACGATGCAGTATTTCGCCTAAAGTGCCTAAGTACAATTTGCTTGAGATTCCTTCCTTGATGATTCATATCCTTGAGATTCGATTTCCTTGTTCTTATCGAATCCTATCTCTATTTATAGCCTTGCCATCGATGACTACGGGGACTCAGAGTGATGCAGCGAGGGCCGAGGTCAGGGTTAGCTCGGGTGAGACGAGCACTGACCAGGATGGCACTCTTGTTGCACAGTTACAGACGGATCAGCCTTCGACTGATCAGATCGCTAGACTTGTGACAGAGATGCAGGACTTGCGCCAGACGATGAGATCATTGGTTGATGCCATTCGAGCGCAGCGACAGGAGGTTGACAACCCAGTTGGACAGTTGTTCCTTGGGATCAGCGTGCAACAGTCTGTTACTTACGTAGTACCAGTGGATGTATCCCCAGTTGACGAGACACGTATTCCAGAGACTTTGCGAGTTCCAGGACAGTGGAGGACCCGTGTAGGTGTGCCAGTCCAGGAACAGAGGTTCAGTCGTCGTGATAGGTTTCGTGCACGGCATAAGAGTACAAGAGGTGTGAGACGAGGACAGTCGTCTAGCTCTTATCCCCAGGATGGTCAGCAGTTTTCTTCCGGATGTTATCGGTGCGGGAGTTTGGATCATCGGGTGCGAGTTTGTACTGAGCCACGTTGTTGCGAGACAGCTTTACCGCAGAGTGGAGGATTTCAGCCAGTTGTGGGTAGGAGACAGACACGGGAGTTTTTTTCTACTCAACCGGACGTATGGACGTCCAGTGCAGATTTGTCAGGTATCCTTGTTCCTGTTCTTTGATGTACTTGTTGGTTTTTCGCACTTTGTGCCATGGTTGGGACGAGGATCGTGTTAGATAGATCAGCCGTTTTGTTGTGTTAACTTCTGTCAGCGATTCTTTGTTGCGCGACACGTATTTCAGTCGTATGCCAGTCGGTAAGGAGATTTTGCCGTCATTGGATCCTTCTAGAGATGTTGGACTTGACGTTCTCCTGGGCATAGATTGGTTAGCTACGTGTTAGGCGTCTGTGGACTACCGTGTGGAAACAGTCAGGATTTGTTTTCCCGGCGAGTCAGTTCTTGTTGTGCAGGTGGATAGTTGTGCCGCCTCTCACAGCTTGAATTCAGCCTTTTTCCGCTAGTCAGTTTTGGAGGAGATGTCGTGGATTCTTGGCGTTTATTCGAGATACCGGAGCCATATTGGGATTGTTGGGCTGGGTAGTTATCGTGCAAGAGTTCTTCGACGATGTTCCAGGAAAGCTAGCGAAATTCAGGGAGCTTAAGGATCTGCTGCAGAGTTGGTTGTTGGGAGGTATGTGTGTCCGAGTGTTTCGCTTTTGGGAGCCCTTAATTCTGTTCGTTCTGGAGAAAGACGAAAGATTGCGATTGTCGATTGATGGATCGTCAATTGAACCGGCTTACGGTGCGGTTAGGTATCATTTACCTCGCTTTGACGATTTCTTCGATCAGCTCCAGAGTGCGAGACTTTTCTAAGTTAGTTTGGGATCAGGTCATCATTGTTGCGGGTTCGGAGTGATGGCATTCCGAATACTGTTTTGTGCGTGCTACAGGCAGTGGTGTTTTGGTGGTGTCTTTGGACTCGCCAACGTCCTAGCAGCATTTATTGATATGATGTACCAGATTTCTTCAGGCCGTTCCTCGACCAGTTTTTGTTGTGTTTTGACGACATTCTGGTCAATACTTTGTGTCTTGAGGGACAGGAGCAGCACTTGAGAAGTTGTTTTGCAGACATTGGGAGAGCCCCAGTGGTTTGCTAGATTCTCGGAGTGTTCCTTCAGGCTTGTTTGTGTTGACTCCTAGGTCTTGTAGTTACGGGAGACGGTTTCGTATGGTTCCGAGGGAGATCGAGACCGTACAGCTTTGACCCAGACTTGTGTTCGGACAGAGGTCCTTTGATGTTGGGCTTAGCAGGTTTTTACCGCCGTTTCGTGCAGGATTACTAGAGTATTGTTGCACCGTTGACTGTAAAGACCTAGAAAGGAGGTTTCTTTTCTTAAACTGAGGCATGGGTTCGGAGTTTTCAGCAGTTGGAGATTCGGTTAGCAACTGCTTCTGTTCTTGCTTTTGATTCAGAGACCTTGATTTGTGACAAGGTGGTGCTTAGTTAGGGATGCGTTTGTAGACCTGATGTTATCGGGTAGAGACGTGAAATCCTAGAGTAAGCACATCAGTCAACTCTCTGTGTTCATTCAAGTTCCGCCAACATTGACGTGACTTGTGAGATAGTTACGGGTGGACAGGAGTGTGAAGAGAAATTTTAGGTTTCGTTTCAAAGTGTTGGTTTGGTTTGTTTGTTGCGGCAGTTGGGATCGTCACTCGCCATTGTAGGATATTTCTTTGATAGTTGTTATCAGGAGACATTTCAATTGGCAACCTCTAGGTTTAGTCAGGTAGTGTCGATCACCAGTCTGTTTTCTGACTCAGCGTAGTAGGATTTTTAGACCTCAGTTTGTCTAGAGACTTCGGAGATGTTCAAGTTGGTCTTTTGAGATCCTTTATGTGAGTTAGTTTTCGTTGCCTTTAGTTTGGCACTTCCGCCCAGATTATAGATTATTCACCCCGTTTTCATGGTGTTGATTTTTGCAAATACCTTCATGACTTTTTCACATGATTCAGCATAGACCATTAGTGTGGACTCGATCTTTTCGTTCACCGACAGCCATGTGTGTAAGTGGTTCGGCAGGTGAAGAAACTTCGGTCAAAGGTCTTGCCATCTGTGGAGAGTTTTCCTGGACGTAGCTGTATAGTGAGGGGATCACTTGGGAAGCTGCGAGTCAGTTTTGGGAGTTTTTGTACTCTTCTCTTTGAAGGTATGCTTGGTGAAAATTTTAAATTCGGGGACGAATTTTTATAAGGGGGGGGGGAGATTGTAACGATCTAGAAATCGTTTTGTGTTTGTTTCTGTTTTTGGGTGAAATTCATCGGTATTTTCAGTTTTATACCGATTGCGATCAAACGGCCATATCGACTTACCAGCACCTAGTTTTGAGAAAATAAAGCTTGTGCGCACACTTTGAGAGTATATGGGACGTTTTGGTGCAATTTGAATTTTTCCCATTTTTAATGTTATTTTAATCCGGTTTGCACATTCTCGGAATTTTCTCTTTTCATTTCTTCTTAAATTTTTCTAAGTTAACTAAACCATATGGCATGAGTGTGTGGCCTAGGTTTAAAGAGGAAAAAGAAAAGAAAAGAATAGAAGAGAAGGAAAGGAAGGTGCATGCATGTGTGTGTGTGAGTGAGAATGCATTTAATTGCATTAATGAGTGGAAATTGCTTGGAAACTCCCCTTTTCTCTCTCTCCCTCACACTTGGCCGAGTTCCCTCTCCCTCTACTGCACTTAGCCCATTTCTTTCTCATTTATTCTTCATTCTTTCACAATTCTATCACAAATACACAAATTCTTCACAAAAATCCCATTTTTGTGTATGTTTTTCCATTTTCTTGACTTGGAGCATGCAAGCTTGGGTTCTTTGTGTTCTTTTGGTGTAGGTAAGTTTCTTTACTGCTTTTTAGTGTAACTTAGCTTATAGATTCAGTTTAGAATGTTTAAATTAGATTTTGATGCGAAATATCGTATTTTAGTGTCGGTTTTTGGTTTCTAGGACCTGCTGTGATCCGAGATGTTTACTGAGAAATTAAACATAGTGGTTGTGATGTACTAGGGGACCTGGAGTACCACCAGAGAGACGGACCCCATGGCACCGGTCTGGGCCGGCGACGGCAAGAAGAGGGGCCGGTGACGCCGGGCCTATTGAGGAGTTAGGGTGTGGGTTTTTGCCTGTAGGTGTCTGCTATGTTTAGGGTTCCTCTGGTCTTGTTGAAATTGTTTAATTTTCACAGTAGGAAAATCTGGGATCAATTGTGCAGTTTCTAGTGTTTCGTGTTCGTGCGATACGTGTTACGACACGCGTCGTGCCGTTTTCGTAGTTTCGCTCTTAAGTCGTTTTCGTCGTGTCGCTACTCTCGTTAGCCACGATACGAACACTTAAGAGGTGGTTGTGTGTTGTTGTGTCGGTTAGATATAGCTAGTTCGTATTTCGTATATATTATTGATATTTGTATATTACTTGTTGTTTATATGTTGCAGGTTCGCAGACGAGGACTACGGACACTGCCACAGGGGGATTTAGGTGGTAGACTTCATCTAGCTTGGAGTGTGGGTGAGTAGATTTAACATCTACAGGGGAATCGCTCGCATGGCGTTATGCGTCTGGGCTAGAAATCTTACCTTGTCGCATATTCTATATCATGTTTAGAATTGCGCAATTACCTTACTGCTTAGTGATAGTTGTGATTGGACTAGTATCCTTAGGACACCGCACTATTATTGACGGCTCAGATTGCGAGAGCACTGATTGGATGCCACACACGCCGTCAATAATTGCTATGTCATACACGACCATATTTTAGAAATGCTATTGTATGGTTAGGGACATTGTGACTTTGATACATATTTCTTATCGTTATACTTAGACTTGACATGCTAGTTCCTGTTACCTATAGGATGTTGTACCATTAGTGCTAGGTACATATACACCTAGGGACATAGATACAGGTGTACATGCTTTCCATACTTTATTATACCTGATAGGTATATCACATCAGCATACATGTAGGTGTACTTGTATTTCATACTTATACTTGATAGGTATATCACATCATCATATAGGTAGATACCTATATTTCTGCTTTACCGTTCATGTATTCATATATATCTTGTGAATGCTATGCTGTTCTTTTATACGCTTTCATTACAGTTTCATATTGCGTATACTTTATTCATGGATTATCACATTGTTATATGGATTTTTCATGATGTTTTCTGGATTTGGGAACCGTGGTAGTTCATGAAATTATGCATACATTGGAACACCCGGTTTCCTTGAGATGATATTATAGCATCCACCATGAGATTTATCGGTGCGGATATATATCTTATGCGAGGAGGCGTCGTGAGCCGCATGAGGATACATGGTGGGGCCCGGAGGTACCCCGAAGCAAGAATGTTGTCGGAGTGAGCCGACGTCGCATTGAGGCGATGAGGCCTAGGGGAGCCATACTTTCCGGTGACATTACCAGAGACTCGGCGGATATCAGGGGGATACCGTTGGGAGTCCTGTACGTATGGATACGTGGAAAGACGGGAGGGTCAGAGATGGACACTCGTGCTTTCCGGATAGCGTGTGATACGTACTGATCAGTATTTTAGTGTCGATGCTTGACACATTGGTTTTATGATATTTCTAAATACTCTTGTATATATAACAGGGGATTGAGCCGCTGTTATATATGCCTTTACACCAATATTAGTGGAATGGGACGCTAATATATGTGTATTGCCCTCATCATATTTATATATGTCATTATATTTAGGATGTTAGAACTGTGATGGAGATTTGACTTGGGATTCATGAGATTCTTTGGGATTGGATGATGATATCGTACACACTAGAGATGTAAGATCCACTTAGTGTTGTACATATGATATATGTGAGATAGACTGATATTGTACAGACGAGATATGTGGGATCCACTAGCTGTTGTACATGAGATATGGGTGAGATATACCTGATATTGTACAGACGAGATATGTGGGATCCACTAGCTGTTGTACATGAGATATATGGGAGAGATACTGTTATTGTACATACGAGAGATGTGAGATCCACCTACTGTTGTACATTTGATATATGAGAGATATACTGTTTATGTACATACTAGAGATGTGAGATCTACTTGACTTGTACATTCGATACTTATATGAGATACATTTGATATGGTGTAGTTGAGGAGATGTGACCCTTAGGTGATATGAGAGCCAGTTTGAGGATTGATTGAGGGATTGTGAATTTGATTGTCTTGCTGGATTGTGATCCTACCACGATGTCAGGATTCCGTGGAAATGACATATTTCACTCCATACCTCATCTTTATATACTTGTGCACTGTTCCATGTATTAGGAGTACCTGTGAGAGTACCTTCATGAGAGTTGCACATTTACTTTCTCATATCCCCAGTGCATGATTATTGCATACTGTTGTTACATCATTTTTGCTTGTTATATTGGTGGTACTGGTGAGTGTACTTTCCATTATTTTCGTACTCATGACCATTATATTTGAAATGTCATATATTAGATTCATGCTGTACGTACATTCTCGCGATTACCTGCATATGTTATTTACTATTCACGAGTTGGTAACTCACCCCCGTTGTGCCACAAGTATTGCTGGATTTTTCCCCAAAGTAGTCAAGGCAAGCTATTCAGCTTTTCAGCTTCACACTCATCTATCATCTTTTGGTTGCGGATACCACTTCGCCTGTTAGTGTGCAGTTTTTCCAGGTAGGTTTTGTGGGTATCTGAGATGTGTATTGTATATTCGTTGTATATTTTACTCTCCATCTATTACCAGTTTGTTGTGACTTAGAGACTTGGTGAGGACGATTTGTATATTACTGTGGATTTGTGGATTTTATACAGTTTCCTTTCTTTTGTCTCTGATTTCTTCGCTACGGCGTCGTATATCTGTTGTGGTGTTGTTTTCCGCCGTTGGGCGTGGATTTTGCTCCCGTTTGGGATGCTTTACTATATATTCATGTTGTACCCTTTTTTAGGGGCTTGTTTTACAAAGGAGGTGCTGCCAAAATTTTAAGGAAATGTGGACTCTTTTAAAGAATTTGGGTTGTGATTTCAAATGTTTCCAAAACTTTTCATTATCTTTTCCGTATTTTTATGGTTTAGATTTCTGGGTTTTGGCTTTCTTTTACTGCGTTACGTCTGGAGGCGTTGCGTAGTATTAGGGCCATCACGTACCTTTTTGGGTCGTGACATCCATGTACAATACGAGGAATGTGACAGTATTCCCTACAATCTTCTTATAAATACAAGGTTCATCTACATTTTTGATAAAATCAAACTCTTTGATTGTATCATCAAAGTAGATGTTTTAACTCCGTGATGCCTGCTTTGATCCATAGATGGAGCAACCTGCATGCTTTTTCGCTGCTCTCACTGTCAATGAAGCCTTCCAGCTGATCCATAAAAATGCATTCTTCCAAATCACCATTTAGAAATGCAGTTTTAATGTCCATCTGCCAGATTTCATAGTCGTAATAAGCAGCAATAGCAAGCAGGATTCGAATGGATTTAAGCAGTGCGACTGGAGAAAAGGTCTCATCATAGTCCAATCCTGGTCTTTGACGAAATCCTTTCGCTACAAGTCTTACTTTATAGGTCTCTACCTGTCCATCCACACCAATCTTTTTCTTAAAGATCTATTTGCACCCTACGGGTTTCACTCCAGAAGGTGCAACTTCCAAAATCCATACTTTGTTGGTGTGCATGGACTCCATTTCGGATCTCATGGCATCCAGCCATTTCACCGAGTCACTACTCGTGATAGCTTGCTGAAAACTAGTAAGCTCATCATCATCTATGATGAAAGTTTCTCTATCACCATCAATGAGGAAACCATAGTATCTCTCTGGTGGGCGAGAAGTCCTACTAAATCTATGGAGTGACCGAGGCTTGTGGGATTCTATTGTAACTTTAGGTTCAACCAAATCATCAGTAGTTATTTATGGCTCTAGAATTTCTTCTAGTTCTATCGCATTGCCATCAGTATTATTTGTAAAAATTTATTTTCTAAAAATGTGGTATACTAAGAAATAAACACTCTTTGTTCCTCCTTGTGGTAGAAAAGATATCCATATGAATGTTTTGGATATCCAACAAATGTATACAGAACCAATCGTGTCTCGAGTTTGTCTTGATTCTGGTTTTTAACAAAAGCAGGATAACCCCATATCCTAACCGTTTAAGAGATGGTCTCTTCCCATACCATATCTCATATGGAGTGGTAGGCACGGTTTTGGTCGGAACCCTGTTCAATAGAAACATTGCAGTCTCCAATGCATGCCCATAAAAGGAAAGTAGTAACTCAGCATCACTCATCATTGAACGTACCATATCTAATAAGGTACGATTCCTCCGTTCTGACATGCCGTTGTGTTGTGCTGTATAAGGAGGTGTGAGGTGAGAGAGAATCCTATTCTCTTTTAGGAAATCTAGAAACTCTATACTTAAGTACTCTCCTTCTCGATCTGATCGAAGTTTCTTGATGCTCAAACCAGTTTGTTTTAATATTTCAATTTTATACTCCTTGAATTTTTCAAAAGCTTCAGACTTATGTTTCAATAAGAACACATGTCCAAATCTCGAGAAATCATCAGTAAAAGTTATGAAGTATGAATAACCGTTTCAAGCATGTGTAGACATTGATCCACATACATCACTATGTATGAGGCCTAAGAGTTCAGTAGCTCCCTCTCCGTGTCCAGTAAACGGAGTTTTGGTCATTTTACCTTTTATACAAGACTGACAAGTCGCATAAAATTTATATTCAAAAGGATTTAAATATCCATCTTTATGTAACTTGGTTAGTCTTGTTTCGTTAATCTGACCAAGTCTACAATGTCATACAAAAGCTTCATTTATATCTGAAAATTTTCTTTTGTTTGTGTGTTGTACGTTGAAAACTGTGTGTAGATTTAGGATGTAAATACCGTTATTTAGTGTACCATACCCAATCAACTGTTGATTTAGGTTAATGTTCATAATATTATTTTGCAACACAAAATGATATCCTTCATTGTCTAATAAAGAAATAGATATTATATTACATAGCATGCTTGGTACAAAATAACATAGGTTCAAAACCAAAATACATCCCGAAGGCAACCCTAGGTGATACTCTCCCACTGATACAATATGTACATTACAACCATTTCCAACACGGAGAGTGTGATCACCTATCTTCAAAACTTTGCTATTTCTCAGTCCCTATACACAATTGCAGATGTGAGAACCCGAACCGGTATCTAATATCCAGGATGCAGAGTTTATAGAAAAACAGTTTTCAGTGACGAACACACCTGAAGCGGAAGCATCACCATGCTTCTTCTTGTTGAGATCAACGAGGTACTCAGTACAATTTCGCTTCTAGTGTCCCGACTTGTGACAATAGAAACATTCTCCCTTTCCCGATACTGCGGTCCCTGATACTGCGGCCCCTGATTTGTCTTTCCCCTTTGTCTTTTTAACTCCACCTCTCAGTTTAGTGGGTTTTTTCTTCTTCTTTCCCTTAGCCTTGGTCTTTGGGAAGAAAAGAGAAGTTGGCGTAATAATTTGAGAGGGAGTTTTCGCTGGCTTAACTGTACACTCTGCACTTCTCAACATATTAAGAAGTCCAGGAAGTGACTTCTCTATGTTGTGCATATTGAAATTCACTATAAATTGAGCATAGGCAGGGGGCAGAGACTGTATAACTATATCAATATTTTGTTCGTTCTCCATAGTCTATCCTAGGTCCTCAAGTTCTTCAATAAGTCCTATCATCTTCAAGACATGATCTCCTACCGATATACCGGCAGCCATTTTCATCTGAAACAACTTTCTTGATGCCTCGTAACGAAGAGCACGAGATTGCTACCCATACAACTCCTTTATCTGGAAAAAGATGGATTGTACATCCATCTTCTCATGTTGCTTTTGATGTTCATTGTCCATCGAAGCTAACGTGAGGCATTTGGCTATGGCATAATCAATATCCCATATCTTGCGGATCTCCTTATCCATAATAGAGGAATCATGGCCTGGGAGGGGAGGGGCTGGAGTAGTGAGAACGTATGCAACCTTATCGTATTTAAGGGCAATGTTCACGTTCCTCAGCCAGTCTTTATAATTATGTCCTGTCAGTTTATTTTTCTCTAATAAAAGCTTAAGTCCTGTCATTGGTATATGCCATTAGGAGAGAGAAAAGAAAACACTTAGCGAAAGCTCTAACAAGATTAGATTGGTTATTTATCTTATCTAATCGATAATTTTATCAAATTTTCCTTCAAACCCTTAAAAAGAAAATTAGGCAGGAGTAATTACATTCTATATGTTCGCGAACCGGTCAGCCAGGCCAGTGTCGGTATTCCAAGGGGGGTTCCTCGTGCTGTCGCACAGACCTAATTAAAATAAACTTCGTTTCCCTAGAGGCATAACCTCGTTGACACCTACTGGATTAGCTAATTGTAAAGTGTAAAATTCTCCCGGGAGTAACTTTTACTCACAGTGGGATTAGGATCCAACTATCAATATAGAAGGTATGCAATCTCATTGCAAATTTCAACTCTTGAAATTCCCGATACTGTTTTTACCCCTAGTTTCTTATGACCTTAACTATGGTCAACAAATCATAAGCACTAGTCAAGTTCTACCCGTCATTTCGTAATTAATTAGACCCATTCATATGACCCTTAACTATGGTCAACAAAGTCATATGAATATCCTAATTAATCTCATCATATGCAGTATAGGAAGACATCACTTAGCTACCGTACACTGCGCCTTAACTATAGTCAACAAACGTAGCACGAATACTAAGTACTCTACTTTCTAAAACAACGGAGGGTTACGAATGGTTTTGATTAAAACCTTTAACGTTTTCAACTTGATATCGTTGTAGAACCAAATAATTTGAAAAGGAGCGACTTAAGCTCCGCATTTTGAAATTTGTTTTTTCGTAAAAAGGCTGAGTAGGTTTCAAATTTGATTCTACAACATCTTTAGGTTTCTTTTCTTTACATTAATCTTACTAATATAGTCCCATCATTTAAGTTTTCTAAACATCACAGAAGAAACGAAAATAGAATGTATGCTTATGCCACCCGCATTCGCCACGGGGTCCTATCATGCACCGTTAGGTTACTTAACTAACGGCAGAGCAGGGGCAGGATTAGCGCGGGCGCAAAACATAGAGAACGTTTATTATATATCATATATATAAATAGAATTCGTCTCATGCAGTTAATATGATCACATCACAGAATAACAGCAGCAGAAGCAGATATATGAATGTATAGGATATACTAGGAGGTCCGTATTTTAAATTAATCCAATGATAAAAAATATAGATTCCACGTTCGTGATGAATAGACAAGCCCACACCCCTAGACCCCTACGAGAGCGGCAAGCAACCCTGCCAATTCTAGAGTTAGGCGACCGGTCTCGTCTCCTCGAGATGGCCTCCTACTGGACTCTAGAACCCGGTTACCTGTGCTCCCCACCTTGGGTCTATCCTAATGCGGAAAGTAAATAATATACATCAATAGTGACATCAACCTCAATCTAAAAGTTTCCCAATAAAAGAATATTATATACATTGATTTACATGGATGAAAAAGAAAATCTCTCATTTCACATAAAACCCCCGGCTATTCAATCATGACGATCCTATACAACATATCAGTACAGCAACAAAATAATCATCACAGATCATCAACGTAAGTAAATATGCGTATTCCTAATGTCGTCGACGTATAGCAATGAGATTATGGATATACATATTACACTTACGGTAGCAGAAAAAAATGAAAAACTACAACAGTTGGAATCCACACTATCCTTAGACATTGCAAACCTGGATTATCTCATATTCCGGATTTCATGCCTAACCCAGTAAATCTTACATTTAAATCTCGAATTGAAAACAACTTTTCAAAAATGAAGTCGGGCAATTCAACAAGATTCCCGATTACATTAATGAGACTGAAATGTTAGATTTACAAACTAACAATTAATTTTCACAAAACTAATTGGTGTAGATTCTAAGTATTGTATCGCATATAGTAACTTTCTAGACGATATTAAACATTTCGATCGATTTCACAAATTTTTTCAAACCACAGAGACCTCAACACCTTGATCCTCAACATAAATATCCAGAAAGTCACAAATGTTTCAATGTAGCAGCACAAGAAACAAGACACCCTAACTTACTAAATACGCGGCGGAACCGCGGCTAAACCCAAGATTCTGCCGCGGTTCCGCGGCCATTTAATTGAGTTAGGTGTTCGTATTTCTTGGGGTTCCATAGATTTACCTGCATAATTTTTTGAACATTTTTAATCTGCAAAATACCAACTTTTGGAAAAATATACATAAACTTTGAAAAACCTATGTTTTTTATTTCGATCGAACACTTTTAATGTCGTCTAAACTACCCGAATGCTCTCGCTTGTCTCTGATACCATGTAAGTATGTCTTAGCACCTCTACTTTAGTTTAAACAATAATATGTGATGAATTTTAAAAATTAGAGAGCTAAAAGATACTTGCCCGTGAATCGAACTAGAGATTAGGGTTACTATCAAAAACTAAGAGTGTAAAAACCTAAGAGAAAGAGAACTACAAACTTTGTAGACCACTCCTTCTCTTCAATGGCTCCGTGTAGAAGTTCCGTAGCTCCTTTTGGCTCTACTTGAAGTTTGGAACAACTCCGCTTGAAGTCTTCGATGTCTACGATGATCCACCATGGAGAATCTTACACTCAAACTCTTGCTTCACTTAAACTAAGCAGAAGTGAAGCAAACAACTTATACAAGTTTGCTAAACTAATATAGATTGATGAAGTGGGATTTTTCTCACTAAAAGACTTTTCTTTTTCTTTCTCTTTTTCTTTTTAGGAAAAGCTAGAGAGCTTAGAGGAAGAAGATGAACTAATGGCTTAGCTTAAGAAATATAATGATCCCCTGGAAAATATCTTAGATATTTAAGATGTGAGTGGAGATTAAAATAATGAGCAATGGTTGAGATATTTTTAGAAAAGTGTAGAAACCATGACTCATTACTTCAATTTCCATTTTCTCAAAAACATTTAAATATCTAAAATATTTCCATATGATTCTAGCATAGCCATGTCCCATGTATCATCCACCATGACACACACATACATATAAATACAAATATAAATATATATATACATATAATGCACACTTAAAGAAAGGAATTATAAATGAGCAATCAGTCATTTTATTAAATCAACACTTGATTTAATAATACGGTCATATCACATATAATCCGACTAATAAAACCTGCTAGATTAAAGTACGGTATCAAATACTCATATTTAATTATACACCCGCACATATCTCCATATGTGCCCCACTTCATTTCGCTTGAGCTTGGAAACCCCAATGTGGGACTCTTAAGACTCGTCAATACGCTAGTAGTAGGTAATGATCATATCAGATACACACAAGCCGTGAGCGGTATTAGCTGGATGTAACGGCTACTTAGGTATTGTACGAATAGAAGAACAACAACCGAACTTGTTCAAACTCCTGTAGAGCCAATAAGCAACACTTACCGTACAGTCCGGTCTCTTCGTCTGATATGTTGCATATTGAGTCTGGGGATGGAATCGTCAAGCCCCAATAACTCAATAATTCATGCCGATGTGTGGCCTATAACAATTCGAGAAACTATTGATAACACTTATTAGTAAATCTCATCAGCCCTGGCCAGGGACTTACGGTTATAGCCAATCGTGCATAGTACAACATCAACTCCCAATACCGGGAGAGACGAAACCCCTCCTATCGCTCACTGCCTCCATGTATCTCAGGACTGTACCCAAAATCCACCTATTTGCACGACTCAATAGATCCATGGTAGGGTGGAAATCAAAGCACAGTGGGAAACACACAAGACTCCATGACGATTTCGGGTCTACAGATTAATCTGTACAAGTGTCACCTGAGAACTGCTATTCGATGATAGGAATAATACCATATAGGAGTTTTAAGTCGATGTCGCGCACCCCGTGGGTCTACGGGGAGGCGAAATATTTAAAAAACGGATTTAACAAAGATCGCAACACCAACTCGAACTCCAGGATCGATCCTAAACCCTAACTAGCAAACATGCAAGAGGTTAACTACTCGGAAAGAAGTTTTACCTCATGAAAACATGTCCTTCGGGTCTTCTTGTCATTGTCCTCCTCGTCATCATAGGCTCCATGGATCGTTCGGATCGGGCCTCCTCGTCGGTCCTCTCATGTCGAAGATGATCCACCCGAGAGTCTGTGCATCGAGCTCCCACCTCAACTGAAGTAACTAGGGTACTTAGTTCGCTACACTAGATGTAGTAGACGATGTAAAGATTATAGATGGAGTGGTTTGTCTCTCATAGCCATAGGATTCTTAACTCATGAGACAAGAATGGCTTGAGGTAAGTAAAAGAAGACTTGAGGAAAAAAAGCTAGTGATAAGTTTGCATAAGGAAAGAGAATGAACTCTCTTAGCTCCAAACTGAACCATCCCTTTTTCCTAATGAATAAATAATATTGTAAATTGAAATATGGTTCAATATCAACTTGGTGAGTCATGGAATGAAAACCCCACAAGTGTCACCAAAAGCCATACTCAATTTAATGCAAAATACACCTCATTTCCTCCACACATAAAATGAATAATCATTTAAACTAAAATTATAAATACAATTATGAGGTGTCTCTTCTAGAAGTATCTTTGAACAAATTACAAAAATACCCCTCATCCGTATATACATACTCGTATCCGTATTCCGAAAAATACGAATATAAAAGAGACGAAAACTATCCATTAGTATAATACTAGGATCCGGTTTAAACCAAATCCCACTAGTATTATGTGTCCGAATCATCATCCGTGCACAAGTACACGTACGTGATCGAACCCTGTCGTAAGAACATACAACCTCTACATCTTTTGCTCGATGCAGGGAAACCCTCTGTGTGGGACTCTAAAGACTCGACACAATGTTGGCAGTGGGTTTAACCACAGACCGCAAGCGGTACTAGCTGCACGTAACTCCCCCAGGTATATGTCGATAATAAAGCCAATGAGAATTACTCATCCGAACTCCTACTGAGCCTGTCTGTGACAATCTCCGTACAGTCCAGTCTGTTCGTCTAAGAGTATCGCATATCGGGCCTAGGGGCGGTAATCGTCAGACCCCGAATAGCGCAATAAGTCGTGTCGGAGATTATCCCAAAACACCCTGAGAAACTACTGGAGTACCTACCGGTAAATCTCGCTTGCCTTGGTTAAGGATTTTGTGTAATGGCCTTCCGAACACAGCGCGATATCAACCCCCAATACCGGGAGAGACGGATCCTATCTAACCGCCACTACCTCCAAGTGCTTCGGGACTGCACCCAACTACTACTTGTTTGTACGAATCCTTTGAGCCGTGGTAGGGTAGTAATCAAAGTATAGTGGGAACACACTCGAGGCGAAGTAGCAGTGTCAAGTCTATAGATTAAGCTGTACTCATGTCATCTGGGAACTGCTACCCGACGATAGGTATAATGCCCACCAGCAGTTCCCGACGAGTCATGTCCAGTGTACTGATAACCTAATGAGCACCTGCATACTATCTCCAGTACAATGTACTAATGGCTGTGGGACAGACCATCTCCCCTGCTGGGATGAGAAGCGTATACACTAGTCTACTCTGGAGTATCGATGCCCCGTCTCGATAATCCTACGACTAGAGGCCTGTATAAAGATGTGCTTATAGACTACCCAGCCCCCACTAGTGTGACTGCCGTCACAATGCTGGTAGTCAAGCAATGATCCTAAGGGCTCTACCAATATGTATAAGTGATATGCAAAAACACATGCACATATTGAAGTAGAAACAAACCAGGTAGCATACTACCATTTTGAGCAAGACTGTTACTATATCCGTATATATCCCAAGCTTTCATTAAGTAATATACAATCCAGTATGATACAATAATGGCCTCTAGGGCATATATCACTAACAATCTCCCACTTGCACTAAGGCCATGTATTGGCGTATCGCAGACCAATGATCTCGAACAGCCTCTCGAACAGTGTCTGAGGGATGGCCTCGGTGAGTGGATCTACAGTGTTGTTCTCCATATCTACTCTCCTCACCTCGATCTCCCTGATCAGGTGGTACCGCCTCAAGATATGTCTGGACTTCTGATGGGACTTGGGTTCCTTCCCTTAAGCTATACCATCATTTGTTGTCAATACTAAAGTATAGGACCAACAATGGAAGGAACCACCTGAGGTTCAGTTAAGAACTTCCTCATCCAGATTGCCTCTTTTGTGGTGTTTTATGCAGCAAAATACTCCATTTCTATCATCGAGTCAGCAACGGTGTCCTTCTTAGAGCCCTTCCAACAGACCGCCCCTCCATTGAGGGTAAAGCATAACCCGATATGGACTTGGAGTCATCCTTATCACTCTGGAAGCTGGAGTCAGCAAAAGCCTCGATCTGGAGGTCTTTTCTGTCATACACCAAGAACATCTCCATAGTCCTTCTCAGGTACATAAGAATGTTCATTACTGCTTTCCAGTGCTTCTCTCCTGGGTTTGACTGATACCGTCTTACCACGCTAAGTGCGTAAGCAACATATGGTCTGGTACACAATATCGCATACATTATAGAGCCTACCGCAGAAGCATAAGATATAATTAAAATGCGAGTACTTTCCAAATCAGTCTTGGGAGACATATCTTTGGAGAGGGTGATTCCGTGACAAGCCGGGAAACTACCGCGCTTAGAATCTTTCATACTAAATATTTTCAGTATGGTGTTGATGTACCTTGACTTGTGAAATTCCCACTATCCTTTTTGATCTATCACGATAGATCTGGATCCCCAGAATGTAGTTGGTATCACCCAGGTCTTTCATGGAGAACCTCTGTGACAAGAATCCTTTGACTGGTTGTAGCATAGGAATGTCCTATCAAGAGAAGGTCATCCACGTACTAGACGAGGAATCCCACAGTTCTCGCTACAATCTTACTATAAATGCATGGTTCATCCGGATTTTTGATAAAGTCGAATTCTTTGACCGTCTCATCAAAACAGATGTTCCAACTCCGCGATACTCTCTTTAGTCCATAAATGGACTTAAGCAACTTGCACACTTTCCTGCTGCTCCCATTCTGATTGAAAACATTTTGGCTGATCCATATAGACACACTCTTCCAAATATCCATTTAGAAAAGCCGTTTATACGTCCATCTGCCAAAACTTACAATCATGGAAAGTAGAAATGGGAAAAAGTTTCATCATAGTCCAAACCAGGTCTTTGATGAAATTCTTTTGCAACAAGTCCAGCCTTATAAGTTTTAACCTATCCATCTACACCAATCTTGTTGTTGAAGATCCATTTGCAGCCTATGAGTTTTACCCCTTCTGGAGCAATGTTCAAAGTGCATACTTTATTGGTATACATGGACTCCATCTCGGTCCGCAATGCATCCAGCCACTTTACCGAGTCTATTCTCTAAATGTCTCGCTGGAAGCTAGTTGGCTCATCATATACAATGATGCAATCCTTGTTTGAGATTAATTTGGTTGCCCGTGGATTGTATATGAAGACTAATTTGTGTTGTCGCCCGTAGGGCGTGGATTAGTCCAAATCCGTATATTCTTAGATTTAGGTTTGGTTTGATTTAAGGATCGTTAACCTTGTTTGAGATTAAGATTAACTTAAATGTTTGTTGAGGATATGTTAGTCTAATTTTAGACTAAGATCTACTCAGCAGGATTTTCAGGATCATTCAGACCCAACAAAAGAGCATTTGGGCTCTATTGCTTTAGTTTAAGGACGTCACGGTTCATAGATCACCATTTTTGGTATGAGGGTTTAGTTTAAGGACGTTGCGGTCCACAGCTAGTTTAAGGACATTACGGTCCATTGGGGTATGCTCATGGGTTTGGGAGTGCATCGAAGAGCTTTTGGTTGTCGGGGCCCTCCACCTCTCTGACATCGTTGAAGAATTACAACGACATGTATCAGAGGTGTGGAGAGATGTACCCTTGAACCGAACTCCGGATCGACGGGAGAGATCATGGTGTAACGAACATCGTTTTAGATGCCATGTGTCAGGAAATCATTGGTCATCTTTGGAACTAAGGTCGATTTGGGGAGACCTGGGTATAGGGGGGCTCAGTTGATTGATGGTCAAAAGGTTTTGGCCTCGGGAGACTTGGCTAATTTGGGCTAAGGTTGGTCTCTCAAAGTGTTAAACACTGATATTTTCTTGGCGCTCACATGCTCCCACGTGAGGCTCTAAAGCAATGTTAAATACTGCAATTTGGAGGGCTCACGTGTGGCACCCGAGAATTGGGTACTGATTCTTTAGGTTTATTCCCTTTTTCTTTTATAAGTGTTAAGCACTATTGGGGGTCACGCGGGATCACGTGAGGTGCCCCAAACTGGGAGCTATCTTTGGATTTATTCCCTTTTTCCTTTTGAAAGTGCTAAGCACTATTAGGGGGTCACGTGGGATCACGTGAGGCGCCCCAAAAATGGGAATTGTCTGAATTTATTCCCCTCTTTCTTTTGCAAGTGCTAAGCACTATTAGGGGGTCACGCGTGATCACGTGAGCCGCCCCAAAATGGGAACTGTCTTTGATTTATTCCCCTTTTTCTTTTATAAGTGCTAAGCACTTGTTTTAAGGGCTCACGTGGGGTCGATCTCAGTTGTTTTTTTTATGCAGGGTTAAACCTTAGTTTTGTCAGAGGAATTAAATTCTTATATCTTTTGGAAGAATTAAATTCTTCAAACTTAGTTCTTTCCTCTAAATTTTTGGACTGCATGACAGAATCTCCCCGATAAGAATTAAATTCTCCACTTGTGGGGAGATATGCTTCTGCAGACCTCAACCAGAGGAAGAACTAAGTTCTTTTTTTGGAAGAGTTAAACTCTTGTAATAGAGAAGAGGAGATAAAATGATCTATAGCTCCTTTTTTCTTATCAACGGTTTCTTTTCTTAAAAGAGAACTCCTCCTCTTCTTTTTTTTGTTTCTCAAATCTTATGGGGGGGGGTTCCTCTTCTTTTCCTTTCAGTCTCAGGTCCTTTATATAGTAGAGGTAAGTTTGTTGATTTAGTTAAGGAAATCTCTCATTGAGAGATTTTTTTATTGATTCGGTGATTTTATCCACCGTTGGATTTTTGATCCAGGGACATCTGTTTTACAGAAGATATTTTTCTTGTTTTTAACAAGATTGGGAAAATATTTTCCCATACAGAGCTTATTCTGTAACTTGATGATTTTTAATCACCATTAGATCTTTAATCTAACGGTGCTCTATTTTATAGAGCGTAATCTTTCTTGTTTAGAAAGATCGGGGAAATATTTTCCCATACAGAGCTTATTCTGTAGCTTGGTGATTTTTAATCACCATTGGATCTTTAATCCAACGGTGCTCTGTTTTACAGAGCATGATTTTTCTTGTTTAGAAAGACCGGGGAAATATTTTCCCATACAGAGCTTATTCTGTAGCTTGGTGATTTTTAATCACCATTGGATATTTAATCCAACGGTGCTCTGTTTTACAGAGCGTAATTTTTCTTGTTTAGAAAGATCGAGGAAATATTTTCCCATACAGAGCTTATTCTGTAGCTTGGTGATTTTTAATCACCATTGGATCTTTAATCCAACGGTGCTCTTTTTTACAGAGCGTAATTTTTCTTGTTTAGAAAGATCTAAGGAAATATTTTCCAAATATGGTTTTGATTCCTCTTATTTAGAATTTAATTCTATCGGCACAAAAGGCATTAGGAACCCTCACGTGTAGCACACGACCCTTATGGCATTAACCTGGTTTTCTTATATGCAGCAGTCCCAGAGAAAGGCATCACGTGTTGGCACGTGAGCTGATGTTTAGGAATGTCACGTGTGGCACGTGACCCCCATGAAGTTAAGCTCAACAAAGAGATTACGTGCTGACACGTGAGCTTCTTTGTCTTGTTATTTGTTTTAGGAAGGCGCCTACATATTTTGTATAGAGATGCTCACGTGCCTGCATGTGAGGCTTAATTTCAGCCTTATTTATTAAGCGCAATGCTTATAACCTTTGCTCCAAGGCACATCATGTGTGGGCACGTGATGCTCCATTTGGGGAATTTTTCCCATCACTTTTTATTTATTATTTATTTTTTATAAGGGAACAAATTCCCCCACAGCGTTGTTCTCACGTGGCTTGCACGTGAGTGTAACGCTGTCACCTTTACAGCTGTTGGATTGCCTAGGGAATGGGGAGGTGAACCGCCCTTGTCACGTCTTATAAATGCAAGGGTTTTGTCTTTGAGAAGCTACTGTTCCTTCATCTTCTTCTTTCCTTGCCTTCTTCGAGAATTTAATTCTCTTCTTCAGAGCTTAGTTCTCTGCCCATTGCAATTTCAGAGTTAAACTCTATCAGAAAAAGAAACCCCTTTTTAGGTAAAGATCTTGAGCAACAAAGAAACCCTTTTCTTAAAAAAAAATTTCCCTGGATTTTAAATCCATCATAAGATCTTTGCTCTCTTCTGAAACCCATCTCTCAGAGATCCAAAGACGTGATCTTTGAGGAGTAAACCCCGATTTCTCGGGCATTCCCCCTCTGGTCTTTAAGGTTTCATGGCATTTTTATTTTTCATTTCCTCATCATGGGGGTTTCTGGAGTTTAATTCCACCGCATAACAGGAATTTAATTCCTCACCGAAGAGCTTAGCTCTGAAAAAGGGCCTCTCATGAATTTCATTCCCTGGTGTTCTTGAGAACATTTCATAGGTTTTTTTTATTTGCACGAATTTAAATTCGTTAAGTATTTTAACAGAACTTGTTTTCTCTATGAGGATGTCAAGAGTTGTTTAAACTCCCGTGTCTGTTTAATGAGAATCCTTTTTTGATTCTCACAATAAGCATTTTTTTGATCATTTTGATCACTAAACTCTCACTGATTTTTCTTTTCAGATACTATGGCTGCTTATCTGTATGATCTTGACGAAATTATCTTGTATGAAGACATTCACATCCAAGGCCGCTGTCAAAAGCAGGAGTTTACGAATTCCCAATGCGCTGAGGTTCTGCGTCGCTTCGATGAATACAACGGTCGACTACTCCCCCGTCGTTCCGCTCTTTTGAAGATCATCGTGGGGGCGATTTGGGAAGCACTTACTGAATTTAACGAAGCCATGCCGCTTGAAGCACTTGATGAAGCCGAAGACAAGGCGCACTCAGTATATCTGATGGGCTTGATCTCGAAGAGGCGTCGAGATGATCTTGTTGATATCTTACATCAAGTCTTCCAACAGACGACGATAATCTCCGCCTACCAGAGGACGGACGATATCAGCGAGAATCCTGATGCTTGCATTCGTGAGAAAATGCATATGAAAATGGTTAGAGATGCCAGAAGCATTTTACTCGGCCTTGCTTCTGAATTCCTGAATCAATGTCCGTGATTTAGTGTTTTACCATTGTAAACATTTTTTTAAATTTTTTTTTACCATGTATAATTTCCTAGAGCATGAATGACAAAACTTACTCTTTCCTCCTTTTTTTACCAATGCTCACATATTTCTTGCATGAAATGTTGTTATACTGTTGTTGGCATTCACGTGTTTTGCGCGTCAGGCGCTGTTGAGGATTTTAATTCTGTACCAGCGCCAGCGCTCACGTGTTATGCATGTGCGACACCGCTTTAGTCCCCAAAAGGATCAACACGGGGCTCACGTGTCATGCACGTGAGTCTCTACTGAGGGGGTCGTTTCACCTCCTTGTTCTGATTCCTATGGGTCAACTATCTTGTTCCCCATGCCCCTTTTTCCGGCCTTGGGAATAGTTCCATCATGCACAAAATTTTCCGTGTCTAGAATTGAATGCTCCTCTTTATAACCATAAACTACGTCTTCCTCTTTTTTCACAGAGAGAGACCCATTCAGACCTTAGGGTGATCATTTTTTAGAAGCAAACCATGAATTATGGCTTGCAACCGTCCCCATTCTCGTCGGCAACCCTGTGAGGTGCCTATCGAGGAGATTATTCCTCGCTTTGTCGCGCGGTTAGCGGATCCTCTTCTTACTAATGGCCAATGTGACGCGGTATTGTACGAGCTCCTAGCTCGTAGGGGTTCTCCTCTTCCTATGGGTTCCATTTGGCTCCGAATGATTTTCTTGTCTGTGCTTGTTGATATTCCTCTTCATCTAGCGCAGATGACTCCGACGATTCTCGATGCGGCGGAGGACAAGATTGAATGTTTCCACGAGGCCCACTTGATTACTCAGCCTCTAAAGGATCGTTCAGTTCATTTACTGAGTCAGATACGAGCTCGGCGGGCCATCATGTCTTCCTTCACCGATGAGCATGGTGCTAATCGATGGGGAGCAACTCCCCGTGAAGACCGCCGCTTCAACATGGTGGAGAGGGCAGAGAGAGAATTGCAAAACTTTATTTAGTGTTTCTTTAATCCTTGTATCTCTGATCCCACATTTGGTGATCTCTTCCCTGTAGAGTAGTATATTTGTCTCAATGTATTTTTCTTATTATTACGTGCGGATGCTTTCTGTTGAATGTTTTCTGTTCATCATATATTTATACGTGTATCTCGCCCCTGTACATGAGCTTTATACTTTACCCTTAGGAATTTTTTTAAGTGCGAGCGCCATTGTAGTGTCGTACGTAAATCAGCACGTTTTGGACACCATTTCCAATTAAGTACATACGCAGTCGTACTGTCGTGTCTCTTTAGCAAATGCATCTTGTAGATAGTCTATCTTGATCTCCTTGCAGGGCAGAGAGTGCTTAGGAAACAGGTTAAGGTCTGTTGCTTAATACTTTTCAATTTTATAAACCGTGAGGGTCTCATAAAGGGTTTTTTCTCCCTACGAGTCGAGAGGATCTCGCAGGTGTATTTTCTCCTTAGCAGTCGTGAGGACTCCTAAGTGCATTTTCTCTTGAGAGTTGTAAGGATCTCACAAGAGAATTTTCCCGCTTACAAGTCGAGAGGACTCGTAAGTGGTTGTTTCCCTTCTTGTCGATATTCGACTTTGGAGAGTGTGGCCCGTGAATAGTATGCAATAGTCCATCTTGGACCGACTTGCAGAGCCCCAGTGCTTATAAAATATGTCCTTATCCTCATTGCCTAAGGCTATTCCCTACGAGTCGAGACGAATCGAGAAGTTCTCGCAAGGACACTAATTTCCTTACGAGTCGAGACGAATCGAGAAGTTCTCGCAAGGATGTCCTAACGTCACAGTTAACTCCTGCTAATAGAAGTCTGTTAGGGTCTGTGGTACTAAGGTTTTATACCCGTCGTACCGCCGCGTTAGCCGGTGTATTCCTCGATACGCAATCTTGCTGTTCGAGTAGCCCCGCGACTATCGTGTCTCTGATCCCTTCAGGGGCTGGACAAGACTTCTTCAAGTAATCTTCCAGGTGATATTACCGTCGAAAGAGCAAGCGTTAGGGATATTCCATGTCACTTTTTACTTAAGGTTAGGCTCAGTTTGGGAGCCCCGATGAGTCAAGACCACTCCGCGCTGGAGTGGGATGATCTCCGATAGTCTTACAGGTCTCATTTGAGGTGCCGTCAAGGTCCTGAAGCTAGGGATCTTCCTTTGCTTCGTTTGTTGACACCGTGTCTGCGATATTACGATGAATGTCAAGGTTGTCTCTGGGTTGTCTGTGAACCGTCGAGACTTGGAACTAGAGGACTTTGCCATGGCTCCATTTGTTGATGTCGCGTCTGCATCCTGCTGGGGGGAGGAACACGGCTGTTGATCTCTAGGGTGTGGATACTGCCGTCGAGACTTGGAACTAGGGACTTTTCCATGGCTCCAAGGTAGTCTCTAGGCTGTCTATGAACCGTCGAGATTTGGAACTAGGAGACTTTGCCATGGCTCCGAGGTAGTCTCTAGGCTGTCTATGAACCGTCGAGATTTGGAACTAGGGGACTTTGTCGTGGCTCCGTTTTGCTGACGTCGTATCTGCTTCTGGTTGGAATGAGAAGGAACGTTGTTGTTAATTTCTAGGCTGTAGATGTTGCCATTGAGATCTAGATTCCCTTTGACGAAGCCTGGTGGGACAATGTGGTTCCCTTTTCGTTTGTGCCCATGGATTGCATACAGGGGTCGATGTGATCTCACCTGCAGGGCAAAAGTTTCATTTCATTTTTTATTTCTTTCCACGATGCTATATCATTTCTGCTTTTTATATCGCGAAAGTCGCGATTGCCCAATCATTTCGGCTATTTTTCGCGGTGCCCAATCATTTCGGCTATTTTTCTTTTCTTTACTCACTGTTTTTTATTGCGAGTTGTCCAATCATTTCGGCTATTTTTATATGCATATATTTTACTCGCTGATTTTTGGTGTGAGTTGCCCTATCATTTCGGCTATTTCATATGCATTTTTGGCTCGCTGATTTTTGCTGCGAGTATGGAACTTGAGATCTGACACCAATTTTGGCATCAGCATCGCTGCGACTGGAATATTGCCAGGAGCGAATCATCATTCGCCGTGAAAGGACTTGGAATTTGATACCGATTTAGGCATCAGCATCGCTACAACTGGGATATTGCCATGAGCGAATCATCATTTGCTTTTGTCGATTCGAACAAAGGTGGCTTAGCAAACAGGGTTAGGATCCTGTCGACTAAGGCTTTTGACTTCATGAGCCGTAAGGGTCTTATAAAGGTGTCTCTCCCTACGAGTCGTGAGGATCTCGTAGGTGTGTTTTCTCTTTAGGAGTCATAAGGATTCCTAAGTGTGTGTCCTCTTATAAGTTGTAAGGATCTTACAAGAGTGTTTTCTCCTTATAAGTCGAGAGGACTTACAAGTGTCTTTCACCACATGAGGACATTCCTCGTCGTTGGTGAGACTTGGTGGGAGAAACGTTTATTTGTGCCCGTGGATTGTATACAAGGGTCAATATTAAACTGCTTGCAGGGAAACTTAGAGAGTGTGATGGCTTAAGAACAGGTTCAGATCCCTGTAGCTTAAGGGTTTTGAATCCTACGAGCCATGAGGGTCTCATAGGTGGAATTCTCTTTACGAGTCGTGAGGATCTCGTAAGTGAAATTTCTCCTTAGGAATCGTGGGGATCCCTAAGTGTGTTGCTTCCTTATTAGTCGTAAGGATCTTACGCAGGTATTTTCTCCCTACAAGGCCGAGAGGACTTTGCAAATGTGCATGAATTTTTTTTAACGGGTCTGCGCCCTTTTGGGTTTTCACGAACTCGCCGGCAGTCCTGCTGTTTTTACTCACGGAGATCTTTCAGGTTTTCATCCGTGCCCATTTCGCTTGTGGACGTACCGTTTTTTTATCACGGTGGAACTTCGCCAACCGGGGTAGCTGTGGAGCCAGAGGGACTTAAGTTGCAATCCTCTCTGCTAGGACTTGTGGACCTGGATTCCACTGTCGCCATGTTTTGAGGCGGCGTATTTAGTTTAGCGACATCACGTTCCATCGTTAGTTTAAGGACATCTCAGTCCATCATTAGTTTAAGGACATCTCAGTCCATACCTAGTTTAAGGACATCTAGGTCCGTAGATAGTGTAAGGACATCTCGGTCCATTGGGATTTTGAGGCGAGATTTTGCTGGATACTATTTATAGAGTTTGGGCTCAGGAAGACAACGAGCGAACACGAGCGTCGTCATCCATCATTAACTTGAGCCGTGACTTGTCAAGCATAGTATTTCTTAAGGAACCGGCCGTTTATCGGCTGGAAGGGTCTTTTGCCATGCATATCCATGAGTAAGTAGGCCCCACCTTGGTAGACCTTGTCCATGATGTACGGGCCCTCATAGTTCGGCTCGAATTTCCTCCGTTTAGCACAATTGGGGATTATAGGTCTTTTTACGACTAGCATGAGTTCGCCTTGGCGGAATGTTCTCGGCCTAGTCAATCTTTCGTATGAGCGCGTCATCCTTTCTTTGTAAGCTTCTAGGTTTTGCTGCACCATGAGACGAGTTTCATTGAGGGCATCGAGCTCCTCAAGTCGAAGATGAGCATTTTCTTCATCCGTCAGCTCGTATCGAACCGCTACTCGTAGAGAGGGTAACTCTATCTCCAAGGGAAGTACTGCTTCCGTGCCAAATACCAATGTGAATGGCGTTGTATTCATGGTCGTCTTGAATGTGGTCCGATAAGCCCAGAGAGCTTCATGCAATCTCTCGTGCCAGTCCTTTTTATTTCTGGACACCATCTTCTTTATGATCTTCATCAAGGTTTTGTTGAAAGCCTTAGCTAGATCGTTAGCTCGGGGGTTATAGACTGAAGAATATCTCCAATCTATTATATGCTGCTGTGCGAAGCGACTGATCTTGTGGCTTCTGTAGGCCGGCCTATTATCCGAGATGATCCTTCACGGAGTGCCGAACCAGTAGATGACATGTGTCTTGAAGAAATGGAGGATGTTCTCCGTCTTCACCTTTCTTAATGATATTTCTTTTGCCCATTTAGAGAAGTAATCGGTTGTTGCTAGTATGAACCGATGTCCCTTGGATGATGCTGGTTCGTTGGGCCTGATTATATCGGTTCCCCACATTTCGAATGGCCAGCTAGCCAATGTCGGGTGTAGCGGATTTGGATGCTGGTGGATGAAATCCCCGTGAATTTGGCATGAGTGACACTGCTTCGCATATTCGAGGCAGTCTTGAATCATCGTTGGCCAATAATAGCCCATCCTTTTGATTTTCAGCTTCATTTTCGGCCCGGCTTGATGAAAACCACAGAGTCCGTCATGAGTTTCTTGGACAACTCTCCTTGCTTCTTCTAGTCCCAGGCATCTCAACCACAGACAGTCGAATGATCTCTTATATAGAGTATCATTGACTAAGGCGAAAGACAGAGCTCGTTTCATGAGCTGATGTCTTGAAGATACATTTTCGGGCATTCGATGGGATTTGAAATAGTCTATGAAGACTTCTCTCTAATCCTTAGCCTTTTCTTCGTCCTTTACTTAGAAGGCCACTTGTTTGGTCGCTTCCTCTTCTTCGGATGACTCACAAAATATTTCTGCTGGTGCGAGAATCCGGCGGCTTTGCACAATGATCCTTACGTCATCGAGGTTTTCGTCGACCAGTTCTTTAGCGAGCATAGCTAACACGTTTGCCTTGCTATTTTCTGTCCATGGTATGCTTTCCAGGACGTAGGATGGGATTTGAGTCAGCAGTTTCCACACTCTTTCGCCATATTTTACCAACTCTGGATTGCATGTCTGATAGTCGCCTTTTACTTGGCTAACGATCAGCTGGGAGTCTCTATATAGGAGGAGGTTCTCGATTCCCATGCCAATGGCGATCTCGAGACGACTATTAGAGTCTCGTATTCATCCTCGTTGTTCGTCCTTGGCTCTGTTAAGAAAGGGCAAAACGCATTATCCCTTCTTGTGGAGTCACAAAGATAAGGCCTACTCCGGCTTTGATTATGGGGGTGCTTTGCTTATGCCTCTTCATAGACGATGCCCCATCGAAGTAGAGTTCCCATCGGGTATCACTCCCTTATTTCTCCCCGTCGATTGCGTCAAACGCGTGTTCGTCCGGCAACTCGCAGTTTAACGGAGAATTAGCTGGTATCGGATGCTCAGCGAGAAAGTCAGCGATGGCCTGGCCTTTTATTGCCTTGTGGGGTCGATATACTATCGAGAACTCCATCAAGAGGAGGGCCCATTTGGCAAGCCTTCCCGTTAGTATGACTCTTGACATCAAATATTTGAGAGGATCCACCTTTGATATGAGATGGACCTCATATGCCAAGGCGTAATGTCGGAGCTTCGTTACCGCGAAGATCAGTGCCAGTCAATGATTTTCGATGGGGGAATAATTATTTTCTGACCCTAGGAGAACTCAAATCAAATAGTAGAGAGCTTTCTCCTTCCCCTGGTCGTTCTCTTGTGCCCATAGCGCGCTTAAAGAACCTTCAAGGGCTGTTGTGTACAGGATGAGGGGCTTTCCCTTGACTGGAGCGGTCTGTACCGGCAGGTTCTGCAGATATTTCTTGATTTCGTCCAGTGCGCTTTGGCATTTACGATCCCAAACGAACGGGGTCCCCTTCTTCATTAGATGACTGTAGGGGCGGCACTTGCCGGAGAGGTTGACTTGGAGTTTGACACCTATTTAGGCATCGGTATCGCTACAACTGGGATATTGCTAGGAGCGACTCATCATTTGCCCCTGTTGATTTGGACAAAGGTGGCTTAGTAGACAGGGTTAGGATCCTGTCGACTAAGACTTTTGACTTTATGAGCCGTAAGGGTCTCATAAAGGGTTTTCTCCCTACGAGTCGTGAGGATCTCGTAGGCGTATTTTCTCTTTAAGAATCATAGGAATTCCTAAGTGATGTCTTCTCTTGTAAGTCGTAAAGATCTTCCAAGAGTGTTTTCTTCTTATAAGTCGAGAAGACCTATAAGTATTATTCACCATATAGGGACATTTCTTTCCATTTGTAGAACTTGGCAAAGAAATATTTATTCGTTCCTCTGGATTGTATACAAGGGTCAATATGGACCGCCTGTAGGGCAATTTGGGGGATATGACGGCTTAAGAACAGGTCCAGATTTCTATAACTTAAGGCTTTTGAATCTTATGAGCCGTGAGGGTCTCACAGGAGGATTCTCCTTACGAGTCGTGAAGATCTCATAAGTGTATTTATTTTAACGAGGTTGCGCCCTTCCGGGTTTTCACAAACTCGCCGGTAGCCCTGCTGTTTTTACTCACGGCGCCCTTTCGGGTTTTCATCCGTGCCCATTTTGCTTGTGGACATACCATTTTTTAACGAGATTGTGCCCTTCCGGGTTTTCACAAACTCATCGGCAATCTTGCTGTTTTTACTCACGGCGCCCTTTCGGGTTTTCATCCATGCCCGTTTCGCTTGTGGATATACCGTTTTTTTTCTTTTTTGAACGATGAAACTCTCGAAAATAGTTTCGCCGCAGGTGACCCATTTGTTTGCCGGTGGGACTTGGGGGTGGCTTCATTGCTGGAGTAGCTGTGTAGCCGGTAGGACTTGAGTTGCAATTTTTTCCGTTGGGACTTCGATTGTAATATAGATCTCAAGAGAGAATATTGCCGTATTTGGAGCGATGCGCCATGTTTGAGGCGACACACTAGTTTAGGGACGTTTCGGTCCATTATCACCATATTTGAGGCGAATTTCTAGTTTAAGGACTTTTCGGTCCAACACTCTTATTCGGTCGTGAAGTTGCATAACTCACCCCTTCCAACTCTTGTTTGCTAAGACGCTGCTGCTTGTCCTTTATTTGCATGGACACTTCACGCCTTAGACTATTTTTACCTTCTTGGACTTCTTCATCTATCATCGTGCCAATCGGGTTGTTTTGCAGGAAGTACTGGGCATTTTAAATAGCACCCCTGCTTATCAATGTCGCTTTCTGATACTGATGGAGCATCTTCTTCATATACAAAGGAACAAGATATCACGTCATTCCCTCTGCCGAGTCTTCTTCTTCCTTGGAAGATTGAATTTGACTTGGGGGTTTTTCCTCATCATCTGATTCGGAGTGGGACATGGGTTTCACATCCTTCCCATGCTTTTTTTGTTCAAGTGGGATATTCCACTTGATTGCAGAACCCGCTTGTAAGTCCCATGATATTCTATCTGCTCCTTGAGAAGAAAGGACCATCCCACGTAAAGATTCTTCTGCCAGTGAGAAATATGCCCCCTGTGTATATCTCGGGGGGGAGGGAAGCGAGTACCCACACCGTCGCTATTTTGGTGACAGGTTGCTTCAGAGCCGCTTATTTTTGTTGAGCGTAGGCGACAAACACCATCTTGCCTCCGCTTTTCACTCGTCATCATCGGATGAGAAAGAGTCTTGACCCATTTGATCTAATCGAGCCATTTTATCCATGAGTTTTTGGAAATTCGTCGGCTTGAAGAGGGCCATATACGAGGACGCCTTTTGAATTTGGGTCAAGGGTGGCTATGAACATTCCCACAGCTGCCGCTTCGTCGATACGTTGCTCGCATTTTGACCAGAGATTTCGCCATCGGGTAACATATTGAACCCATGATTCATTCGGTCTAACCCTTTCATTGACCAATGTCGTTACGGTAGTGCGTTTATTCACAGTAGCGAATCTTTGACAAAAGAGCATCTCTATCTCGTCGAAAGTATTCATAGAGTCATTCGGGAGTTCCGCATACCATTCGAAGACAATGTCCGCCAAACCGCTGACGAACTGTTGGAGGAGTAGTATGTCATTTCCTCTAAAATTGTTGCACATGGATTTAAATCGCGCAATGTGTTGGCGAGGATTTCCAGTTCCTTTGTACATGTGGAACGTTGGAAGTATGTACTCTGGCGGGTACTGTATTTGATCATACCACGTCGGATACGATCGACCAGTCTTGATTGATTTATTTGCAGCTTCACTGGCGTAATGAGCTTTGATTTGCCGAGCGATATATTTGTTCAGCTTTGCTTTTGGAATCATTTCCTCTTCGGCCGTTGATGAGGTTTGCAGAGGATTTGAAATGTCACCCTTGTCTTTAAGACCGACTATCGGCAGTTCATCTGCCAGTGGTTCCGATTGAACCATCATTCCAGCCATATTCTGAATCAAAAGGGCCATCTGGTTCATTTGAGTGGACATTTCTTGCGCTTCTGCATCTCCCTTTTTCAGAGCGCGCTTTAGGAAATCAATATCCGACTCCTTCTCTATTCTTTCTTCGGGTGCGTCCTCGGGATTTTCCTTAGGCGATGGATTACCGTTTGCTGCCACTTGAGCGAGCATCTCCTGCAGCTTTTCACGTTGCAGTTGAACCATTGTTAGGGACCAAGTTTGAGGTCGGTGACTAGTAGAAGCTCGAACTTCGTCTTTGGATTTCACCATATAGACTATGTGAACTGCCATGCTGTAGCATTATGAAATTTTAGAAATAAATAAAATTAATTAATTAAATAATAAAAAGCTAAATTAAAAAGTTTTTAAAACCAAATGGAACAATTTCATAAGATGTTTGTAAAACAAATTAAATAAAAAAAACTTTAGTATGCAACATAAATAAGTTATAAGGGTTTTAAGGTGAATTTTAGCGTCATTTTAATAAAATGAGTGTTTTATAATAACATAAGTTGTGAAGGGTTTCTAGGTAAAGTGTAGGTTTTTGTGCAAAAAGGAAATTTATTAGGGTGTAAGTGAAAAAGAGGCAAAATTAGGTTTTAGTTCAGAAGTTTATTAAGATAATTCAATTTAGAGTGGATAAAGCTTAGACACCTCCTACTCTCATGCATAACCTACACACCACACCTCTTCCTTGCATGAAAACCCCACATCTTGCTTGATGACACCTCCTCCTTTCTCTTATTCTTCCCTTTTCTCACATAAATAACTTGTTCGGATCTGAAGCATTCTAAAGACTTAAGAAATTTAAAGAAAGAAAAAGAAAAACAAAGAAAAACATAGAAGAACAAGAGAAGTGAAGAAGAAGAACTAGGCAAGGATCTCACCATCAAGCTAGGAAAAGGAGCTTGTGCATCTTGGAGGGTGTTATTCCAACAAATTATTGTAGGTAAAATTCTTAATCACAGTGGGAGGTTAGATTCTGTAGTTAGTTTAATTCAAAATGAACAAGTTCTATAATATCGTATTTTAGTAGAAACTAGGCTCTGTTTGAATCTGTTGTAGTTTAGGGAGGAATTTATTTAACTAAACAGAGTCTTAATGATGTATGTTGGACCTAGAACCACTCATAGGAATACGAGCAGGGGATATCAGATTTTGGCCGGCGACCATAAAGAGAATTCCGGCGTCGCCGGATTTTTAGGAAGCCAGGTAGTTTTGGTTTGTTGGGTAGGTTTCTGTGTTGGATCTTGGACATTTTGGTATTATTTAAACATGTTAGTTTAATTGCATATAGAATCTGAAAACTAATATCGGAAAATGTACCTAAAAACCTAAAATACGACACGGTTAAAGCGTATCGCGATCTGTTTTCTATCGCGATGCAGAGGCGGGTTAATTCCAGTAAAGTTAAGTGTTAAATAGCTTGATATAGTCGTATACAATATAACTAGTACGTTGGAACGTGTGTTTTCATATTCGCCGTGTCGGGATAGCCGTTTCCTAATATAAGTTAATTTTCGATGTTAGATTCAAATACGGGAATTTCGGAAGCCGCGAGGAAAGGAAAAGGATTGGCAATTCCTGAGTAGATACGACGTTTTCCGGTGAGTAGACTAAAAATCTACCGGAGAATTTTGTAAAGATGGCGTGTTACTCCCGTAGTTTTATTTAAATAAATGCTTTACTTGGTATGCTAAATTGATAATATGCACTCATAATTCACATATACTTTGCTTAGTTGCTAGAACACTGCACAAGTATCGACGAGTTATGCCACGTGCACATCTTACATGTTACACACACCTCGTCGATATTACCATGTCACTTTTACACTTAGTAAAATTCTTGTTAAAAATGATTCATATCATATCTTAAACGCCAATAACAGTAGTAAATTGCATCATTAACATCATGTTTAGTATTTGAGTATTTTATGTTGATATAAGGGGTAATTGTATTATTGAGGAATTATGGTTTTGAGTTTTGAATACTATTACATAAATCCAGTGATTTCATGATTGATGTGTTATGTCCACCATGAGATGTTTTATGATTTGGTTTTATTCCGGACCGAGTGGGGGAGATATACGGTCGCGGATTTTACGTTATCCAGACTGAGTGGGGGAGATATACAGTTGGATACATGGTGGACCCGGTCGAGACCGAGGGGCAGGATAGCCGCATTTGAGGCGGGCGAGCCTAGCGAGGATACTCGATACCGGAGATAGTTGTGAAACACGGCGGATATCTAGATGATACCGACCGGTGTTTTGATTGCAGGGTCATTCGAGAAATGATGCCTGAGAGAAAGGGAAGTTTTGTGTCGATGATGGGCACGGAAAGATATCAATTATTGGAAATAAATGATGAGATTTCATTTTTGTTACGATATTTATAGTACAGATTCATGATTTCCACATACCATCATATATTTTACTTGTTCACATTTTAGTTATGATCGTCATATTTACATTATTAGCCGTTATATGCTAGTTTATTCACTGAGTTGGCAACTCTCCCCCGTTGTGCCACAGTTCCTTGCAGGGGTAGAGGGGACAGTTAGCAGCCGGGCAGATATACTTTTCACAGCTTATATAGCATCTTTTGATAGGTGGTTTACATATGTAGTAACCTTCTCTTTTGGTATCGTATTTTGTATCTAGAAAATCTCCATCAGACCTGTATATGACTTAGAGTGAGAGATGATTATATGTATATTATTTGACAGATGGGACGGTTTAGTTCTATATATTAGAAATTTTCTTACTTATTGAAAATTCTTGTTAATGTTTTATACTCATGGATATTTGTCTCCACTATTGATGTTGTTGATCCCAATTAGGGATGCAACCAAACTTAACACTTTATACTTGTTTAATATTTAACTTCATAAACTGTGATTTTTACTTAAAACTAAATTTCTATATAGAATTCCGCAAAAAAGGATTTTGATCTTGGTTTTCGGTTTACTTGGACTGTGTGCATATCTTTAGATATTATACAATCTAAGTGCCGGCCACATCCAAACTTTGGGTCGTGACACATGCCCCCAGGCTTGTGGTGTTTGGAGTTTTGGCCTTTGGAGTTTGCTTCGGGCACTTGAGCTTTTTTTTAGGCCTCTCTTTTTTGTGAAAAGCCGTTTTGGTTTTGGGAGGAACCGCTGTATCAGGATCCTTCTTGGGATGAGTCCCCTTCACTTGCTTCCACACCTTATATATAGATGAGGAAATTTGTCTCAGGGAGCAAACTGGTTTCTGCTCTCATGGGATCTCCATGGGCTGCGGAGACTTCTTCAATATTGCAGTGGGAGAATTTTGTCTGACCCTTCGCAACAGTTTGAAACTGTTCCCGGTTAGAACAACAACATTCACCACTGGGGTTGAAACAGGACTATACGGAGAACTGCCCCCAGCTCGTTTTGTATGATGCCACTATCAACGTCGACCGTTTCTTGCGGTTGGGATTTGATTAGCTTCAGGACTTTGCCGAGCCTGCCCCTATTTCTTTTGAGAGCTTAATATTCCGCCCCTTGCGTCGACCTTGGTCCTTGGCAGGTATCAGTTGTTTGAAGACTATTCTGTCGACAAAGTTGCAGCTTGGGGAACCAACCTGTGGAAAACAGACTTCCTCTAGGCTTCCTCCATCGGCGTTGAGGCACCGAGGGTGGGAGGTGGGAGCATCGACTCATAGAGAAGCCCGTTGATTTCTTGAAGAGCCAAATTGCAGAGATTTGAGACTGCAAGTGTCCCATACTTGACTCCATCGGATATGTCAGAGCCTGAATTTCTTGGGTAGAAGCAAACGCCATTCTTCATAGAGACGAAACACTGGCTTCAGTCTCCCATCACCCAAGGGCGACCACAAACATATATACCGCGATTATTTGATCGTGGAAAAACACGACACACGAAGTGTGGGGTGGAAAGAGGAAAAGGTCCTACCGGGCGTGCCGGAATCTGTTTACCGTCGAATATAGAGACGCAATCGTGTAAGGTCGTCTTGCCTGAATTTGGGGGCAGATGCTATTTGGATTTATCCGTCCACCTCTCCGAAGATGCCAAGCTGATTTATGACACAGTGTATCGGAGGTTTGGACGGATGCGGCCGTTGCAGCAGATTTCGTCCGGTTCGCCCTCTTTTGCGAGGGGTTTTTTGATTGTGAGGATGCTCTTCCCTGCAGGCGCAAGCCCCTGCAGTTAATTACGTTACCGCATCGCGGTAACCACTTTCTCCTGCTCCAGAAGGTCACTTTATATTGTGTGTGTTTGTTTTATTTTTGGTTGCCCGTGGATTGTATACGGAGACTAATTTGTGTTGTCTCCCTTAGGGCATGGATTAGTCCAAATCCGTATATTCTTAGATTTGGGTTTGGTTTGATTTAAGGATCGTTAACCTTATTTGAGATTAAGATCAAATTAAATATTTGTTGAGGATACGTTAGTCTAATTTTAGACTAAGATCTACTCAGCAGGATTTTTAGGATCATTCAGACCCAACAAAAGAGCATTTGGGCTCTGTTACTTTAGTTTAAGGATGTTACGGTCCATAGATCACCATTTTTGGTATGAGGGTTTAGTTTAAGGGCGTTGCGGTCCACAGCTAGTTTAAGGACATTACAGTCCATAGCTAGTTTAAGGACATTACGGTCCATTGGGGTATGCTAATGGGTTTGGGAGTGCATCCAAGAGCTGTTGGTTGTCGGGACCCTCCACCCCTATGACATCGTTGAAGAATTACAACGACATGTATCAGAGGTGTGGAGAGATGTACCCTTGAACTGAACTCCAGATCGAAGGGAGAGATCATGGTGTAACGAACATCGTTTTAGATGCCATGTGTCAGGAAATCACTGGTCATCTTTAGAACTAATGTCGATTTGGGGAGACCTGAGTATAGGGGGCTCAGTTGATTTATGGTCAAAAGGTTTTGGCCTCGGGAGACTTGGCTAATTTGGGCTAAGATTGGCCTCTCACAGTGTTAAACCCGATATTTGCTTGGCGCTCACGTGCTCCCAAGCGAGGCTCTAAAGCAGTGTTAAACACTGCAATTTGGAGCGCTCACGTATGGCACATGAGGCACCCGAGAATTAGACACTGATTCTTTAGGTTTATTCCCTTTTTCTTTTATAAGTGGTAAGCACTATTGGGGATCACGTGGGATCACGTGAGGCGCCCCAAAATGGGAGCTGTCTTTGGATTTATTCCCTTTTTCCTTTTGAAAGTGCTAAGCACTATTAGGGGGTCACGTGGGATCACGTGAGGCGCCCCAAAAATGGGATCTGTCTGAATTTATTCCCCTCTTCCTTTTACAAGTGCTGAGCACTATTAGGGGGTCACGTGGGATCACGTGAGGTGCCCCAAAATGGGAACTGTCTTTCATTTATTCCCCTTTTTCTTTTATAAGTGCTAAGCACTTGTTTTAAGGGGTCACGTGGGAACACGCGAGTCGATCTCAGTTGTTTTTTTATGCAGGGTTAAACCCTAGTTTTGTCAGAGGAATTCTTATATCTTTTGGAAGAATTAAATTCTTCAAACTTAGTTCTTTCCTCTAAATTTTGGGAATGCATGAGAGAATCTCCCCGATGTGAATTAAATTCTCAACTTGTGGGGAGATCTGCTTCTGCAGATCTCAACCAGAGGAAGAACTAAGTTCTTTTTTTGGAAGAGTTAAACTCTTGTAATGGCGAAGAGGAGATAAAATGATCTCCGGGTCATTTTTTCTTACCTAGGGTTTCCTTTTTTAAAAGAGAACTCCTCCTCTTCTTTTTTTTGTTTCTCAAATCTTATGGTGGGGACTCCTCTTCTTTTCCTTTCAGTCTCGGGTCTTTTATATAGTAGAGGAAGGTTTGTTGATTTAGTTAAGGAAATCTCTCATTGAGGGATTTTTTGATCGATTCGGGAATTTTATCCACCGTTGGATTTTTGATCCAGGGACTTTTGTTTTACAGAAGATATTTTTCTTGTTTTTAACAAGATTGGGAAAATATTTTCCCATACAGAGCTTATTCTGTAGCTTGGTGATTTTTAATCACCATTGGATGTTTAATCCAATGATGCTATGTTTTACAGAGCGTAATCTTTCTTGTTTAAAGAGATCGGGGAAATATTTTCCTATACAAAGATATTCTGTAGCTTGGTGATTTTTAATCACCATTGGATCTTTAATCCAACGGTGCTCTGTTTTACAAAGCGTAATTTTTCTTGTTTAGAAAGATCGGGGAAATATTTTCCCATACAGAGCTTATTTTATAGCTTGGTGATTTTTAATCACCATTGGATCTTTAATCCAACGGTGCTATGTTTTACAGAGCGTAATTTTTCTTGGTTAGAAAGATCTAAGGAAATATTTTCCAAATAGGGTTTTGATCCCTCTTATTTAGAATTTAATTCTATCGGCTCAGAAGGCATTAGGATCCCTCATGTGTAGCAAGTGACCCCCGTGGTATTAAACTGGTTTGTTTATATGCAGTAGTCCCAGAGAAAGGCATCACGTGTTGGCACGCGGGCTGATGTTTATGAATGTCACGTGGGGCACGTAACCCCCACGAAGTTAAGCTCAACAAAGAGCATCACGTGCTAACACGTTAGTTTCTTTGGCCTGTTATTTTTTTAGGAAGGCGCCTACATACTTTGTATATAGATGCTCGCGTGCCTGCACGTGAGGCTCAATTTCATCCTTATTTGTTAAGCGCAATGCTTATAACCTTTGCTCCAAGACGCATCACATGTGGGCACGTGATGCTCCATTTGGGGAATTTTTCCCATCGCTTTTTATTTATTATTTATTTATTTTTTATAAGGGAACAGTGACCTCAACTGGAAATATTATTTTCTTCCCCTGGGCGTAAGTAGAAAGTAGGGACTGTAGAATTAAGTTATCATATGACTCGTTCTCCAACGAGGCCTCCAGATTCGTGAGCTGTTTAATACATCTGATCATTATAGGGACGTGGTCCCCTACAGATGACCCGATAGCCAACCTCGCTTGAAGAAATTCCTTCGAGGTCTCATATCTTGCGATACAAGATTGCTCTCTATATAAATCTTGTTATGGAGGAAGATGGAAGATGAGTCCATCTTCTCGTGCTGCCTCTGGTATACACTATCAACTGAAGCCAACACGAGGCACTTGACATTTACACAGTCCTTTTCCCTTGTATTACGGATATCATCCGTGACTGTCACGACCAAAGTTTGGATGTGACCGGCACTTAGATTGTACAATATCTAAAGATATTTACACAACCCGAGTAAACCGAAAAACTAAGATCAAATCCTTTTTGTGGAATATTTATAAAAATTTAGTTTTTAAGTAAAAGTCACAGTTTTATGTAATTAAAATCTTAATAGTAACTCAATAGTGAATTCATAATAAAAACGATTATAAAGGGTTAAGTTTAGTTGCATCCCTAGTTGGGATCAACAATATCAACAGCGGAAATAAATACCCAGTATATAGGAGATCAATAAGAATCCCAGACATAAATAAAAGAAATATACTCTAACATAACAACGATCTCAACTGTCAAATAATATACATATAACCATCTTTCATTCTAAGTCATAATATAAGATCTGATGGAGATTTTCTAGATCCAAATACAATATCAAAAGAGAAGGTTACTACATATGTAACCCACCTATCAAAAGATGCGATAAAAGCTGAAAAAGTTGATCTGCACTGCTGCTAAACGTCTATTCTACTCCTGCAAGGAACTGTGGCACAACAGGGGTGAGTAGCCAACTCAGTGAATAAAGCTAACATATAACGGCTGATAATGTAAATATGACGAATTATAAGTAACTGTAATAAGGATAATTATGATGCATGCAAACATGTGTGAAATATGAATCCGCACTACTAATCACATAACCAAAACTGAAATCTCATCATTTATTTCCAAATAATTTTCATCTTTCCGTGTCCATCATCGACACAAATCTTCCATTCTCTCAGGCATCGTTCCTCGAACGATCCTCTAATCAATAACACCGGTCGATATCGTATAAATATCCGCCGTGTTTCACAACTATCTTCGGTATCGAGTATCCTCGTTAGGCTCCCCGCCTATCATGCGGCTATCCTGCCCTTCGGTCTCGACCGAGTCCACCATATATCCAACTGTATCCCCACCAACTCAGTCTGGATAAAATTGTAAATCCGTAACCTTATACCCACCGACTCGGTTCGGAATAAAAACCAATTCATAAAAACCTCTCATGGTGGACATGTCACATCAATCATGAACAATCACTGGATTTATGCAATAGGATAGTAAAGCTCAAAACCATAAATCCTTAATAATAAAATTTTCTCTTATATCAACTTCGAACAATTAAATACGAAACATGATGTCATTTATGCAAAGTACTACTGTTAATGATGTTTAAGGTATGATAGAATCATATTTAACAGGATAATTATTTAGTGTAAAAGTGACATATTAATATCGACGAGGTGTAGTGTAACATGTAAAGATGTGCACGTGCGACATAACTCGTCGATAATTGTGCAGTGTTCTAACAACTATTAACATGGTGATGTGTAGGTATATATGAATGCATGTTATTAACGTTGCATATAAAGTCAATCTTTCAATTTAACAAAATATGGGCGTATCACGCCATCTTTATACAATCCCCCGGTAGATATTTAGTCTACTCACCGGAATACGTCGTACTACTCAGGAATCGCCAATCCTTTTCCTTTCCTTACGGTCTCCGAAGTTCCCGCACTCAAATCTAACATTGAATTAACTTGTATAGAAAAACGGCTACATCCTGATGTGGCAAAATCATGAAAACCCAAGTTGTACGTACTACTTACACTACGTACGACTATTGCAAACGACCTAACACTTAACTTTACTGAAATTTAACCCAACGCTGTTTCACGACAGAAAACAGAACGCGTTACGTTTTACCCGTGTTGTTTTTTTAGAAGATTTGATTCTTTTTCCGATATGAGTTCCCAAATTTCATATACAGTTAAACTAACTTGATTAAATAATACCAAAATAACCAAACACCTACATAGAGACCTACCCAACAACCCAAATCACCATTTCCCTTTAAAAATCCGGCGACGCCGGATTTGCCTATTGGTCATAGGCCAAATTCCGAGCCCCTGGGTTCGTGCTCCTATGGTTGATTCTAGGTCCAACATACAACATTAAGGTACTGTTTGGTTAAGTTAACTTTTATCTAAACTATAGCAGATTACAACAGAGCTTAATTTTGTCTAAAATACGACATTCTAGACCTTTGATTTCAAACTTAACCTAAATCCAGAATTAATTCTACCGAGTTAGGAATTTTTTACCAACTGAGGATGATTGAAAAGCTCCCTCCAAGACACCCAAACCCTTAGCTTCTAGCTCTTAACTTGATGGTGAGAGATCCCTAGACTTAGCTCTTTTCTTCTTCTTTCTCTTATTCTTCCTTGTTTGCTTTAGTTTTCTTTTAAATTTTTAGGTTGTAAATTAGTTAAATGATCTGAACATAATATATATATATGAGAAAAGGGAAAGGTGAGGTGTGGGAGGAGGTGTCAAAGACCAAAGGGTGCCATCCTCATGCAAGGAGGAGGTGTTGTGTGTGTGTTGTGCATGCAAGTAGGAGGTGTCCTTGCATTATCTCATCAATTTGTTTTAATTTGTAATAAAATTCTGAGCTAAAACATTTTCTACCCCTTTTTCACTCACACCTTTACAATTCCAAGTTTGCACAAATTCTTAAGTTTTACATAACAACCCCTCACAACTTATGTTATTATATAACACTATTTTAATTAAAATGAAGCTAAATTTCACATTAAAACACTTATAATTTATTTATGTTACATATTAAAATTTTAATTTAATTTGTTTTACATACTATTTATGAAAATATCTTATTTGGTTTTTATAACTTTTTAATCTAACATTTTATTATTTAATTAGTTAATTTTATTATTTTAAAAAATGCTACAATATTCCCCCCTTAAGAAACTTCGGTCCCCGAATTTTAAAACTTAACTAGACGTACCTTCAAAAAGATATGGAAATTTCTTTCGCATCGCATTCTCGGTCTTCTAAGTGATCTCCTCGCGATTCGTTCCTTGCCAAAGAACCTTTACAGATGGAAGTAACCTTGATCTCAGTTTCTTTGCCTGCCTGTCTAGAATAGCTACAGGCTGAACTGTGTAGGATAAATCCGGCTCAAGCTGTAAGGTCTGATGTTGGATCGCGTGAGAAGGATCGTGAAGATACTTACGAAGCATCGATACGTGAAACACCGGATGCACATCGGGAAAACTCGGTGGAAGTGCTAAACGATAAGTTACAACACCCAATCTCTCCAAAATCTCGTAGGGTCCGACATATCTGGGGCTGAGCTTTCCCTTTTTCCCGAAACGCATCACACCTTTCATCGGAGACACACGAAGGAACACATGATCTCTCACATCAAACTCGAGTCTACGACGTCGTCGATCTGCATATGATTTCTGTCTGCACTGTGCCGCTCTCATTCTGTCTCGTACGAGCTGAATCTTTTCCGTAGTCTCCTTTACTATCTGTGGTCCCAAAATGCTACTCTCGCTCAGTTCCGTCCAGCAAACGGGTGATCGACATTTCCTCCCATACAAAGCTTCAAAGGGTGCCATCTGGATCGTCTCCTGAAAATTGTTGTTGTACGAAAATTCTATCAAAGGTAGGTGACAATCCCAACTACCACCGAAATCAAGGCTGCAAGCACGAAGCATATCCTCAAGAGTCTGAATGGTCTGCTCTGACTGACCATCCGTCTGTGGGTGAAAAGCTGTACTAAAACTCAATCGTGTACCAAGAGCTTCTTGAAGTTTCTGCCATAGCCTACTAGTAAACTGGGTACCCCTATCTGAAACTATGCACGTCAAAACTCTATGTAATCGTACAATCTCATCGATATAAATCTGAGCATACTGAGCAAACCCATATGTCGTCTTCACCGGAAGAAAATGAGCTGCCTTTGTAAATCTATATACAATCACCTAAATGGAATCATACCCTCTGCTAGTCCTGGGTAGACCCACAATGAAATCCATGGAAATCTGTTTCCATTTCCACTCCGGAATGGGCAATGGCTGCAACTCTCCTGCCGGCCTCTGGTGCTCGGCCTTGACTTGCTGACAAGTCAAGCATCTCGAAATAAACTCCGCAACGTCCCTCTTCATTCCTTCCCACCAATAAACATCCCTCAAGTCATGATACATCTTAGTGGAACCAGGATGAATACTATATGCTGATCGATGGCCCTCCTCTAAGATCTTACGTCTCAATCCATCCGAATCTGCCACACAAAGATGAGTCCCAAAATGTAATACTCCACGGTCATCCATCACGAACTCCGACTCTCTGCCCTGCCTAACCTGATCCATGATCTCCGTCATACGAGCATCTGTGGGCTGTGTCTCTCGAATACGATCCAATAACTGAGGTCAGATGCGAACATGTGCTAACTGTCCTCTTGTCGAGGTGAACTCAAACTGTATACGACTATCACATAAAATCTGCTAGTCTGTAGAAGACCGTCTCTGCAAGGTGCGCAAATGAGATAAGCTACCTCCAGGCCTCCGACTCAAGGCATCTGCTACAACATTCGCTTTTCCTGGATGATACAAGATCTCACAATCGTAATCTTTCACGAGTTCCATCCATCTACGCCGCCTTAGATTCAGATCCCTCTGCTCAAAAATATACTTTAAGCTCTTATGATCTGTGAAGATTTGGCACGACTCTCCATATAAGTAATGACTCCAAATCTTCAGTGCGAAAACTACACCAGCCATCTCCAAATCATGAGTGGGGTAGTTCTGCCCGTGCCTCTTCAACTATCGAGAAGCATAAGCTACAACCCTTCCGTGCTGCATTAATACACAACCTAAACCTACTCGAGAGGCATCACAATACACCACGAAACCACCTAACCCTGAAAGCAAAGATAAGACAGGTGCAGTCGTCAAGCGAGTCTTCAACTGCTGAAAACTCTCTTCACATGCATCTGTCCAAAGGAATGGAACTTCCTTTCTAGTCAATCCGGTCAACGGTGCGGCGATCCAAGAAAAATTCTGCACAAAACAACTGTAATAACCGGCCAGACCCAAGAAACTTCGAACCTCTGTAACTGACACGGGCCTGGGCCAATACTGTACCGCTTCAATCTTCTTTGGGTCTACACGTATCCCAGCTCTCATAATAACATGACCCAAGAATTCCACACTATCTATCCAGAAAGCACACTTTGAGAACTTAGCGAACAGCTGATGCTCCTTCAAGGTCTGCAACGTGATACGCAAATGCTGCTCGTGCTCCTCTCGGCTCCGGGAATAAACAAGAATATCATCAATGAATACTATAATAAATGGATCAAGGAATGGCTTGAAGATACGGTTCATCATATCCATGAAAGTTGCTGGGGCATTGGTGAGTCCGAACGACATCACCAGAAACTCATAGTGCCCATATCGTGTGCGAAAAGCAGTCTTCGGAATGTCATCCTTCCGAACCTTCAACTGGTGATACCCTAACCGCAAATCAATCTTCGAAAAGTAGCCAGCTCCCTGCAACTAATCAAACAAGTCATCGATACGAGGTAGTGGATAACTACTTCGCACAGTAACTCGATTCAGCTGTCGGTAGTCGATGCACAATCTCATACTACCGTCCTTCTACTTTACAAATAAGACAGGAGCTCCCTACGGCGATACACTGGGACGAAAAAGTCCTCTATCTAACAACTCTTGCAAATGGCTTTTGAGTTCTTTCAACTCCGTCGGGGCCATTCGATAGGGTGGTATAGAAATAGGCCCCGCACCCGGAATCAAGTCAATGCAAAATTCAATATCGCAATCGGGCGGTAATCCTGGTAATTCAACAGGAAACACATCCGAAAATTCTCGTGCGATCGGAACCTGGTCTAACGGAATCTCAGTGGCTCCTAAGTTCTGAACAAATGCTAAGAACCCATGACAACCCTTTTTCAAGAGTCGTCCCGCACAAAGAGCAGAAATCATGTTGGCAGGAGTTATATTGCAGCCCCCCTGCACAACAAAGATCGGTTCACCAGGAAAACAAAATCTAACCGCTTTCCCCCGACAATCTACATAGGCATGACAAGTGGTTAACCAATCCATTCCAAGAAGTATATCAAAATCTAACATATCCAGGAGAATCAGATCAACTAAAGAATCCCTATCTCCAATACATACAGAACATGATCTGAATACGTATCGAGCTATAAAAGGATCTCCTACCGGAGTAATCACCACTAACAGTAACTCTAACAACGACGACGCTTTCCCCAAAGAAAGTGCAAAGCGTAAAGATACATAAGAATGTGTAGAACCAGGATCAAATAAAATATGTGCATCTAACGAACATACTGCAAGAGTACCTGTCACAACTGCATTTGATGCCTGGGCATCCAGTGGAGTCAGCGCAAAAACCCGTGCCTGGCCCCTACCCGCATCCTGTTGTCCTCTACCTCTATCTTCTCGACCTCTATGAGAGCGTCCTGCAGAACCTCGACCTCGTGGTGCAACTGTCTGGCATATAGTGCCAACTGGGGGAGGAAGTAAAGCCATCGACGTCGAAGGTGGAGAGGGTAAAGCAGCCTGCGGAGTAACATTCCCGCTATGGCGTGTACACCCTCTAGCCGTATGCCCTGGAAGTCCGCAACTATAACTTGTAAGTGGGGTCCCTTGATCATCGGGGTATGAACTGAACATCTGTCCCTGGGTCCAACCTCGTCCAAAACTGCGGCCTGGAGTGTACCTGCCTCTGCCTCTGCCAAATTGCCTAGTCATCGGCCTAATCGGTCTACTCCTCTTTGGCTCCGGAACAACCACTGCCTCGCTCAAACGCTCCTCCACTCGTATCGCTGCATCCATGGCCTGCGCATACGTATAAAAATGCTGGGAGCCTATAGCCAGAAACAACCGCGTGTCCAAACTCCTAATGAACCTCTTCACCCGAAGCTCCTCCGTAGGAACTAAATATGGATCATAGCGCGACATCTGGGTGAATCGTAAATCATAATCGGCCACCGACATACTCGCAGATTTCCGCAACGCTTCAAAACTGCTAGCTCTAGCGTCCCTCACACTCTGTGGAAGAAATCTGGCAAGAAAGACTTCGGAGAACTCGGTCCACGACATCGGAGGAAGACCCGTAGCTTGCCCTCTCTCCATCGACTCACACCACTCCTGTGCAAGTCCCTCTAAACGAAAGCTAGTCAGCTCAATTGACCTCGCATTAGAACATCGCAATGATTTGCCAATTCTCTCCATCCCATCTAGAAAGGACCGAGGATCCTCTCCTACATCGGTCCCTGTAAATACCGGAGGTCTCAACCTCATAAACTCTGGAAACGATACCTCCATCACCCTCGTATCTACCAGTGCGACCGTCTGCGTGGGTTGTACCTCGGACTCTGCCATGGTCGGTGCCGGATCCTGTCTCTGTACTCGAGTGGCCTCAACCAGCTATCCTACCACTCGCTGCAATCCTAACATGCCCTCTTCTATCCTAGTCATGCGATCTGGAGGAGGAGGATCAACATGCTCATGCACCGCCAGAACGTCCGGTGTAACAGTCGCCGTCACAGGCGGACTCGCTCTAGCTGCATCTCTGGTTGCGGCTCGCCTAGCTCGCGTAGCCATAGCAACTGGAACAAGGAACGAGAGTTGATGAGGCTTACGAATAGGAATAACAACAACAGAGAGTCAAAGGAAAGCTAAATCAAGATATACATCGTAAGGTTAGTTAGGTTAGTATGGTAACGTAAATATGCCGCGGAACATACGTACGGTACTGTACTCATCCTAATTCACCTACTCCATCAAACCAAAGGTCATCCTACGTAATAAACTCAAGTCAACTTACCTTAATTCAGTACTCGATTCCGTAAGGTTAATCCTAAGCTCTGATACCATCTTTGTCACGACCCAAAGTTTGGATATGACCGGCACTTAGATTGTACAATATCTAAAGATATTTACACAACCCGAGTAAGCCGAAAAACCAAGATCAAATCTTTTTTGCGGAATTTTTATAAAAAATTAGTTTTTAAGTAAAAGTCACAGTTTTATGTAATTAAAATCTAAAAGTAACTCATTAGTGAATTCATAATAAAAACGATTATAAAGGGTTAAGTTTAGTTGCATCCCTAGTTGGGATCAACAATACCAATAGCGGAAATAAATACCCAGTATATAGGAGATCAATAAGAATCCCAGACATAAATAAAAGAAATATACTCTAACATAACAACGATCTCAACTGTCAAATAATATACATATAACCATCTCTCATTCTAAGTTATAATACAAGGTATGATGGAGATTTTCTAGATCCAAAATACAATATCAAAAGAGAAGGTTACTACATATGTAACCCACCTATCAAAAGATGCGATAAAAGCTAAAAAAGTGGATCTGCACTGCTGCTAAACGTCCACTCTACTCCTGCAAGGAACTGTGGCACAACGGGGGTGAGTTTCATACTCAGTGAATAAAACTAACATATAACGGCTGATAATATAAATATGACGAATTATAAGTAACTGTAATAAGGATAATTATGATGCATGCTAACATGTGGGAAACATGAATCCGCACTACTAATCACATAACCAAAACTGAAATCTCATCATTTATTTCCAAATAATTTTCATCTTTCCGTGTCCATCATCGACACAAATCTTCCATTCTCTCAGGCATCGTTCCTCGAACGATCCTGTAATCAATAACACTGGTCAATATCGTATAAATATCCGCCGTGTTTCACAACTATCTCCGGTATCGAGTATCCTTGTTAGGCTCCCCGCCTATCATGCGGCTATCCTGCCCCTCGGTCTCGACCGGGTCCACCATGTATCCAACTGTATCCCCACCGATTCAGTCTGGATAAAATTGTAAATCCGTAACCGTATACCCACCGACTCAGTTCGGAATAAAAACCAATTCATAAAAACCTCTCATGGCGGACATGTCACATCAATCATGAACAATCACTGGATTTATGCAATAGTATAGTAAAGCTCAAAACCATAAATCCTTAATAATAAAATTTTCTCTTATATCAATTTCGAACAATTAAATACGAAACATGATGTCATTTATGCAAAGTACTACTATTAATGATGTTTAAGGTATGATAGAATCATATTTAACAGGATAATTATTTAGTGTAAAAGTGACATGTTAATATCGACGAGGTGTAGTGTAACATGTAAAGATGTGCATGTGCGACATAACTCGTCGATAATTGTGCATTGTTCTAACAACTATTAACATGGTGATGTGTAGGTATATATGAATGCATGTTATTAACGTTCCATATAAAGTCAATCTTTTAATTTAACAAAATACGGGCGTATCACGCCATCTTTACACAATCCCCCGGTAGATGTTTAGTCTACTCACCGGAATACGTCGTACTACTCAGGAATCGCCAATCTTTTTCCTTTCCTTGCGACCTCCGAAATTCCCGCACTCAAATCTAACATTGAATTAACTTGTATAAGAAAACGGCTACATCCCAATATGGCAAAATCATGAAAACCCAAGTTGTTCATACTACTTACGCTACATACGACTTTTGCAAACGACCTAACACTTAACTTTACTGAAATTTAACCCAACGCTGTTTCGCGACAGAAAACAGAACGCGTTACGTTTTACCCGTGTCGTTTTATTTAGAAATTTTGATTCTTTTTCCGATATGAGTTCCCAGATTTCATATACAGTTAAACTAACTTGATTAAACAATACCAAAATAACTAAACACCTACACAGAGACCTACCCAACAACCCAAATCACCATTTCCCTTTAAAAATCCGGCGATGCCGGATTTAGCCTATTGGTCGCCGGCCGAATTCCGAGCCCCTGGGTTCGTGCTCCTATGGTTGGTTTTAGGTCCAACATACAACATTATGGTACTGTTTGGTTAAGTTAACTTTTATCTAAATTATAGTAGATTACAGCAAAGCTTAATTTTACCTAAAATACGATATTCTATACCTTTGATTTCAAACTTAACCCAAATCTAGAATTAATTCTACCGAGTTAGGAATTTTTTACTAACTGAGGATGATTGAAAAGCTCCCTCCAAGACACCCAAACCCTTAGCTTCTAGCTCTTAACTTGATGGTGAGAGATCCCCAGACTTAGCTCTTTTCTTCTTCTTTCTCTTCTTCTTCCTTGTTTGCTTTAGTTTTCTTTGTCTTTATTTTAAATTTTTAGGTTGTAAATTAGTTAAATGATCTGAACATAATATATATATGAGAAAATGGAAGGGTGAGGTGTAGGAGGAGGTGTCAAAGACCAAAGGGTGCCATCCTCATGCAAGGAGGAGGTGTTGTATGTGTGTTGTGCATGCAAGTAGGAGGTGTCCTTGCATTATCTCATCAATTTGTTTTAATTTGTAATAAAATTCTGAGCTAAAACATTTTCTACCCCTTTTTCACTTATACCCTTACAATTCCAAGTTTGCACAAATTCCTAAGCTTTACATAACAACCCCTCATAACTTATGTTATTATATAACACTATTTTAATTAAAATGAAGCTAAATTTCACATTAAAACTCTTATAATTTATTTATGTTACATATTAAAATTTTAATTTAATTTTTTTTACATACTATTTATGAAAATGTCTTATTTGGTTTTTATAAATTTTTAATTTAACATTTTATTATTTAATTAGTTAATTTTATTTATTTTCAAATTTTCAAAAATGCTACAGTGACGGTGGAATCTGGACCTGGGATGGCGGGGCTTTAGTAGTAAGAAGGTGGTCCAGCTTGTCGTGGGTAATAGACATCTGTACAAATCTTTGCCAGTCAATATAGTAAAACTCAGTCATCATATTATCTAACTGTAACCTAATCTTGGTCACTTGGTCGCTGCAATTAGGAGAGAGAGAAGAAATACTCATCATGATACTCTTGCAAGTTTGGATTGGTTTTTAGTTTATCTAAATACGATGGCTCCCAATGTTTCTCGAATCCCTTTTCAAACCATAAAAGAGAACTAGTCAGGATTATTTTCACGTTATAATACTTGCTTAACCTTTCAGCCAGGCTGGTGTTGGTACTTCGAAGGAGGTTTTCCAATGCTTTTGTGAAGTTCTTTAATTACATAATCTCTTTTCCCTGGAGGCGTAGCCTCGCTAACACTGTTCTAGACACCTACTTGGTTTATAGCATTGATTGTGTTAGTGAAAAAATCTTCCGAGAAGTAGCATATACTCTCAGTAGGATCGGGATCCAAATGTCATTGTGTGATAATCCTGAAGGAATCCTACCAACATTATCACACTCCAAATAGTATCCAGCACCAGCAAGTTTCGGTTTTTTTAGAAACTCCCGATGTTGATTTTTCCCCATGCTCTTATGACCTTGACGAAGGTCAACAAATCATAAGTCGCATGTCAAGTTCTACCCGTCATTGTCCGGGTTAATTTGAACCCACCCGTACATACTCTAGACGAAGGTCAACAAAGTAGTATGACTGTCCCAAACCAACGCATCTTTCTATGCTACATATGAATATCCAGCAGCTACCGATCACTATGCCTTGACGAAGGTCAACAAACATAGCTTGAATACTACTGAATATTCATATGAAATGATGGAGGGCTACGGCTGATTTTGGCAAAACCGTGAACGTAATGAACTTGATTTAATTGAAGAAACCTGATAGTTTTTAAAAGGAGTGGTTTAAGATCCGCATTTAAAAGTCTGCTGTTTTGAAAAAACCGAGTGGTTTTAAAATTTGTTCCAATAATTCAACTTTGGCTTGTTTGCTTTGCATTAATAATACAGTCCCATCATTTACACCTATCATTACAGATAGAAACAAAAATATAATGTACGCTTATGCCATCCGCATTCGCCACAGGGCCCCGTCTAACACCGTTAAGTTACTTAACTAATGCCAGAGCGAGGGCAGGACTGGCGCGGATGCAAAACATAAGCAACGTCTAATATATAGTATATATAATAATCATTCATCTCACGCAATAATAGGCATTCCAGATCACAGATGAACATATTGGATATATTAGGAATACCGCATTTCGTTTAAGCCTGTAACGAAAGACGGATTCCACGGTCGTGATGAATAGACAAACCCCATCCTAGACCCTTACGGGTGTGGCAAATTACTCGCCAAATTCCTGAAGCGAAGCAACCTCACTCAGCAAAGTGAGTAGGCCACTCAGCACTTCAAAGAACCCGGAAGTTTGTGCACCCCACCTTGGGTCTATCTTAGGAGCAGAAAATAGTAAAAATAAATAATACAACGATGGCTACAACCTCAACCCGGTTGTGCCCCGCAAAAATAATATTACATCAAATTACAATTTATATCGAATGAAAGAAAAACAACTCTCTTCTATCATTCCTGGCTATTCATCATCGACGATCCAACAAATTTCATATACACAATCCAACAGATAAGTGCAACCTCAAACTAACCGACATATAGCAATTAGCTGAAGTTTAAAAACACATATAACAACACAGAAGGTCCGGTTAGCCAAGAACATTTAGAAATTCGATCGAAATATATTTTCCGTGTCTACCTCAAGTACAAACCAGCACACTATAAAACAATAGGTAGAAACCAAATATTCCAGAGAAAAGTACACCAAAATTAAGAAATAACAGAAGAACATTGAGGTGAATCGGCCTCGACTCGGCCGCGACTCCAAGGCGGAACGGACCGTTCCGCCGCGCTTCCGCGGCCGTCTTGGCGATTCACAGGCTCAATTTTCTTCACAATTCTTAAAATACCCTGCACTTAATTTTAGTACATCTGAAATAATTTTTCTGGCACTTTTAAAAATCGACAGAAAGTTTGGATATTGGTGTTTCGTTTTCCGGTTTTTCTGACGATCGAAGTTCTAACACTTTATAACAAGCTAGTAAAGGTTTAGTAGGCTCTGATACCACTGTAAGTCGATGTCGCGCACCCCGCTGGTCCGCGGGGAGGCGGATTATTTAAAAAACGGATTTTACAAAGATCGCAACACCGACTTGAACTCCAGGATCGATCCTAAACCCTAACTAACAAACATGCAAGATATTAACTACTCGGAAAGAAATTTTACCTCATGAAAACATGTCCCTCGGGTCTTCTTGTCACTGTCCTCCTCATCTTCATAGGGTCCATGGATCGTTCGGATCGGGCCTCCTCGTCGGTCCTCTAATGTCGAAGATGATCCACCCGAGAGTCTGTGCATCGAGCTCCCACCTCAACTGAAGTAACTAGGGCACCTAGTTTGCTACACTAGATGTCATAGATGATGTAGAGATTATAGATGGCGTGGTTTGTCTCTCATAGCCATAGGATTCTCAACTCATGAGACAAGAATTGCTTGAGGTAAGTAGAAGAAGACTTGAGGAAAAAAAGCTAGTGATAAGTTTGCATAAGGAAAGAGAATGAACTCTCTTAGCTCCAAACTGAACCATCCCTTTTTCCTAATGAATAAATCATATTGGAAAATGAAATATGATTCAATATCAACTTGGTGAGTCATGGGATGAAAACCCCACAAGTGTCACCAAAAGCCATGCTCAATTTTATGCAAAATACACTTCATTTCCTCCACTCATAAAATGAATAATCATTTAAACTAAAATGATAAATACAATTATGAGGTGTCTCTTCTAGAAGTATCTTTGAACAAATTACAAAAATGCCCCTCATCCATATATAAATACCCGTATCCGTATTCCGAAAAATACGAATACACAAGAGACGAAAACTATCCATCAGTATAATACTAGGATCCGGCTTAAACCAAAACCCACTAGTATTATCTGTCCGAATCATCATCTGTGCATAAGTACATGTACGCGATCGAACCCTGTCGTAAGACCATATGACCTCTACATCTTTTGCTCGATGCAGGGAAACCCTCTGTGTGGGACTCTAAAGACTCGATACAACGCTGGCAGTGGGTTTAACCAAAGACCGCAAGCGGTACTAGCTACACGTAACGGCCCCCATGTATATGTCGATAAGAAGGCCGATGAGAATAACTCATCCGAACTCCTACTGAGCCTATCTGTGACAATCTCCGTACAGTCCGGTCTGTCCGTCTGAGAGTATCGCATATCGGGCCTAGGGGCGGTAATCGTCAGAAGTCTAATAGCGCAATAATTCGTGTCAGAGAGTAGCCCAAAACACCCTGAGAAACTACTGGAGTACCTACCAGTAAATCTCACTTGCCTTGGCCAAGGACTTTGTGTAATGGTCTTCCGAACACAGCGCGATATCAACCCCCAATACCGGGAGAGACGAATCCTATCTAACCGACACTGCCTCCAAGTGCTTCGGGATTGCACCCAACTACTACCTGTTTTCACGACTCCTTTGAGCCGTGGTAGGATAGTAATCAAAGTATAGTGGGAACACACTCGAGGTGCAGTAGCAGTGTCAAGTCGATCGACTAAGCTGTACTCATGTCACCTGGGAACTGCTACCCGACGATAGGTATAATACCCACCAGCAGTTCCCGAAGAGTCCTGTCCAGTGTACTCATAACCTAATGAGCACCTATATACTATATCCAGTACGACGCACTAATGGCTGTGGGACAGACCATCTCCCTTACTGGGATAAGAAGCGTATACACTAGTCTACTCTGGAGTATCGATGCCCCGTCTTGATAATCCTACGACCGGGGACCTGTATAAGGATGTGTTTATAGACTACCCAACCCCACTAGTGTGACTGCCATCATAACGCTGGTAGTCAAGCAATGATCCTAAGGGCTCTACCAATATGTATAAGCGATATGCAAAAACAAATGCACATATTGAGGTAGAAAAAAACCAGGTAGCATACTAGCATTTTGAGCAAGACTGTTACTATATCCATGTATATCCCAATCTTTCATTAAGTAATATACAATCCAGTACGATACAATAATGGCCTCTAAGGCATATATCACTAACAGGAGTTCTCGGTGAGTCCGTTCAGTGTACTCAGTCTCCAATGAGCACTTTTATACAATCTTTGATGTCAAACACCAATAGATATGAGATCATCCATTACCCCTATACCGGGTCAAGAAACGTATACACTAATCTACTCTGGAATATTGATGCCCCGTCTCGATGCTCCCTCGACTAGGAACAGTTAAGGATACGCTTATGGACTACACATGCCTTACTAGTATGATCCGCATCATAATTATAGTAGTCAAGCCGATATCCTAAGGGCTTTATCAATACGTATCAAATGATCAGTAAACATAATCAAGTGAACATGTTAAGATAAAGAGCAACCAGATAGCATACTATCATGTCGAGCAAGAAATTCCTCTCTATATACACATGTCCAAGCATCCACTATACAAATAATGGCCTCTAGGTCATACATATATCCAACAGTTTTGTCGGAGATGCTCCGGTCGTCGAGTTTGGCTCGCTACTCCACTTGAGGGACTTGACTCCACTTGGTACTTAGAGAGTTTTGAGAGAATTTTTGCTAGAATTTCATAATGGTGAAGAGCTAAGGTATAGAATGGTATTTATAGTGTAGAATTAGGGTTTGGGAATTAAAATTTTGGATTAAAATTCATTAGAAAGATGTTAAATGGTGAAATGAAGGGTCTCTATTTGATTGCAGGAAAATCAAACAGTGCAGAGGAGTTAAAGGGAGTCGAAGGGGTGTGTGTGAAAAGCACGGAACCAAGTTGGCTCATCTTGACCGTCAAGGATGGCCAAAACGAGGGAATGCGCGGTCGAATCTTATTGGTTCGTCTCGAGATTTGTACCACGTGTCAAGTCGGGTGTGTAACCTCATTGCGCCTGTTTGATTTTTCTGAAACTTTTTATTTCTCTGTGTATTGCACGTGCAACTCTTGGGCTTCCAAAAATTAAAAGAAAAAATCTAAAAAATAATTGGGTCTGATGGTATTCGAACGCACAGGCTATATCACAGCAGTGTAGAGGCTTTACCAGTGAGTTACAAGTTGTTTCTTACTTTTATTTAACAAAAATAACTTTTAACTCTTACACATGCTATAATACTCTTTTCTGTACAATAACAAGAAAATTCTGTACAGTGATTTCAGAGTCGTTACAGATCTCGTCGAAATTTCTCTGAATTCTTTTACCTCTGCCAGGTACTTTATCATTAGTGGTTCCCAGGCTTTGAAACGCCCTGTCACTTGGCCGACGACTATCGCGAAGTCACTGCGTATCCTGATCTTCTTTAGCCCTACGCCAGAGGCGATTCGTAGCCTGGTCAATAAGGCCTCGTATTCTGCTACGTTGTTCGATGCCTTAAAGCCAAGCCTCAGAGAGTACTCCATCTCCGCCTCATTCGGGCCATGGATGATTAAACCGGCCCCACTCCCTTCCTCTGTGGAGGATCTATCCATATATAGTACCCAATCCAGGATCGAGCTGAGCATCTCCTCAACAGAGGGTCGTGGGTTAGGGCCTCGCACTGATGCTCCTTCCTTATTGGGAATAATGCATTCGGCCACGAAATGGTCTGAGGACTGCGCTTTGATAGATTTTCTTGGTTGTACCTGATGTCGAATTGGGACAACTCCCACCTCCATTTCTCTAAGCGGCCCGTCTATTCGGGGGAGCTGAGCATATTCCCCAAGGGTCGTTCGGTGAGGGTGAGGATCGTGTGTGCCTAGAAATAGTGCCGCAGCTTCCTGGAGGTGACGAAGAGTGTAAGGATTATTTTTTCTATAGCCAGGTACTTGTAATATGGCTGACGTAGTAGACCGGTCTCTGTATTCCTTCAAATTCTCTGATGAGTACTGTACTGGCGGCCTGGTGGAGACGGTTAGATCCTCAACCGGTCGGGTGAGAAGGGGTGGGGTCGCCATGTGTGCCTTGAGTTGTTCGAAAGCGTTTTGGCACTCCTTGGACCTTTTGAACCCGGGATCTTCCTTAAGACTTTGAAAAAGGCAGGTACTTTTCTCCGGATCTGGACATAAAGCAATTCAAAGCAGCCACCCTACTGGTGAGTATCAACATTGCTCTTGGGTGTCGCTATGTTGATGATGGCCCTGATTTTCTCCGGGTTCGCTTTGATTCCTCGGTGAGTGACCATGAATCCAAGGAATTTTCCGCTTGTGATGCCGAACGCACATTTGGCTGGATTCAGCTTCATTTTGTACTTCCGCAGGACGTCGAATGTTTCGCCGAGGTCTGCAGTGTGCCCGGCTGATGTTGTGGATTTTACGAGCATGCCGTCTTCGTAGACTTCCATATTTCTCCCAATTTATGGTTTGAACAGTTTGTTGACCAGCCGCTAGTAAGTGGTCTCGGCTTTCTTAAGGCCGAAGAGCATTACCCTGTAGCAGTAGACCTCCTGATCGGTGGTGAAGGCAATTAGCTCTTCGTTGGCCGGATTCATCTGGATCTGATTTTAACCAGAGAAGGAGTCCATGAAGCTTAGTAACTCATGACCGGCCGAGCTGTCTACCAGCTTATCTATTCAAGAGAGTGGGTAGTTGTCATTGGGGCAAGCCTTGTTTAGATCAATGACATTGACGCACATGCACCATTTCCTATTTGCTTTCTTGACCAGGAACACGTTCGCTAGCCAACCTGAGTAGTCCAGGTTCCTAATGAATTCGGCCGCGAGCAGTCGGCCCACTTCCTCCTCTATCGCTTTTTGCTTCATTGACGCAAAAATTCTTTTTTTTTAGTCGGACTGGCCGGGCTTTCGGGTCGACCCGAGTTTGTATGAGATCACCTTAGGGTCGATCCCGGGCATGTCCGCTGGGGTCCAAGCGAACACATCGGAGTTGTTCTGGAGGAACTGGATCAGGTCTTCGCGAGCGTCTCCTGTCAAGAGAGAGCCGATCTTGATATTCCGGCTGTTATCTCCCTCCTTGAGAGGAACTTCTACTATAGCTTCTACCGGGGCGCCTCGAATGTCTTTTCGGTCGTCGCGTGTATCCAGGGACCCTTGAGGATCGTGCACGTCTTCAAAATCGTCAACCTCTTCCTCCATAGGAGATGTTGAGTCGAGACAGACCCTGGCAGTTTGCTGGTCTCTGTAGGCCCGGCCTACGCCCCCCATTGTCCAAAGGAAACTTGAGCGTGAGGAGGTTGAGATCTGAGCTTAGAGGGCGTTTAGGGTGGGGCGTCCCAGGAGGATGTTATAGGACGACGAGAGCTTGGTAACGAGGAAGTTAATCGGTATGGTTTGCGTTCTTCCTGCTTCCCCGATGTTGAGAGGGAGGGTGATCGATCCCTCGGCCAAGACGGAATGGTTTTTGAAATCAGAGAGGATGTGGGAGGTCGAACGGATTTAATCCCATACACTGGAAACAGTTGTAAAATAGGATATCTGCTGAGCTCCCCGAGTCGATCAACATTCTCCGGATCTCATATCGGTTAACCCGGGCTATTATCACAAGGGGATCATTGTGCGGGAGTGATATGCCGTGAAGGTCCTCGTTGGTGAAGGTGATCGGATCGTCCTTCTTGCACTTCTTATGGGGCGGATTACTCAAGGTCATGACCGGCCGGAGGCGGCGGGGGCCCTCGTTGCCTGGAGTCGAACCTACTGAGATGACTATGATCTACCCGATTATCAACTCCCCAGGAGGGGGTTGGTCCGTTTTCTCCCAATCTACCTGCCGCTTGTCTCGCAGGTATTTAGCCATGTGACCGGGGCGAATCAGTTCCATAATATAGTCACGGAGTTGTTTGCAGTTCTCGGTCGGGTGTCCCTGCGACCTATGGTAGGCGCAGTATGGGCCGTGAAGTCGCTTGCCCAGCCTCTGAGTAGCCGACGGAAGTTTGAAAAACCTATCGCCCTTAACCTCCTCTAATAGCTCGGTCTGGGAGATGTTCAGAGGAGTATACTCGTGAAACCTAAAAGAATAAGGTTTTGGATGGTCGGACATCTTTTTCTTTTCCGTGTCCCGTCTTTTTCGGTCCATTCGGTCGCCGCGGGGTAGGTTGTCGTCCACCTCCGACTCGAGTTAGATTTTTCGCTCGGTCCAGGCTTTCACTTCGGCCATGGTCTTAGATTGCACCAATGCAAAAGAGCGGAGCTACTCTTTGTGCCTAAGGCCCGACGTCAAGGCGGTGGTAACCATTTCGTCATGGTGCTCGGGGACTTCCAGGAGGGCATTATAAAAGCGGGTGACGTATCCCTTAAAGGATTCTCCGTCTTCGCTCTTGATTGTGAACAGGTAGTCGACCGTCCTTTTCTCTCATTGGTTACCGACGAAATGACCAAGAAATTGAGTCGCCGGCTCGTCAAAGGTTGAAATTGTAAGTCGATGTCGCACACTCCACAAGATTTGTGGAGAGGCGGAATATACATAAAACAATTTTTATACAAGCAACATCGACTAAACTTCCAAGATCATTCAGAAACCTTAACTAACATAACTCACAAAGGTTCTAAACTACTATGATAGTGGTTTATACCTTGATGATTCTAGTCCTTCGAGTCTTCTTGTCCCCTTCTTGAGCTCCTAGATGGCATGGAACGAGCTTGGTCGCCGGCTTTCTCATGTCGAAGACGATCCACCCGAGAGTCTATGATTCAAGCTCTAACCTCAAGAATGAGGTAACTAAAGTACCTAGTTTGCTAATCTAGGTAGCTTAGGAGATGTAGAGAGTTAATTTGAATAATTTATCTCAAAGAACCTTAGGTTTCACAACACATGTGAGGTTTAGGGTTTGAGGAAGAAGAAGGAGAGCAATGGAGAGAGAATGCAAAGTGTAGAATGAATGTAGAATGAGCAAGTGAAGAATGGCTAAGTCTTTTTACCAAAAATCAAGCATGCATTATTTTTCCATAGAAAAATACAACCATACTTGAATAGTAAGAGCAAATCAATAAACAAAAGAATTAGCCATGCTTCATCCCATGCTCTAAATATCTCCATTCATCCACCTCATTATCTATTTTCCAAAAATAGTTATATCCAAAATGAGGTGTCCCCTTCTAGAAGCACTTCTTGCAAAATTACAAGAATGCCCTCACCGTATATACATACCCGTATTCGTACTACAAAAAATACGAATACCAAGAGATAAAGATAATCCAATAATACAATACTAGAATGCGGCTTAATCCTAAGCCCACCAGTATTATCCGTCCGAACAAAATCCGTGTAGCTAGTACACGTATATGATTGAAACCCTACACGTAAAACCATACGACCTCTATATCGTTTCGACTGAACCAGGGAAACCCTCTATGTGGGACTCTAAAAACTCGACAGTACGACGGCAGTGGGTTTAACCACAAGTCTGTCAGTGGCACTAGCTGTACGTAACGGCTACCCAGGTACTTGTCGAAAAGATGGCCGCTGAGCAAACTCATCCGAACCCCTACTGAGCCTATCTGTGACAATCTTCGTACAGTCTGGTTTGTTCGTCTAAGAGTATCGCATGCCGGGTCTATGGGGTGGAAAACGTCAGACCCCTAATAACCTGACAAGTCATGCCGATGTGGCTCAAGACCATCCGAGAATCTACTGGTTTAACAACCAGTAATTCTCAATCCGCCATAACCAAGGACTTATGGTGTTGGCCAACCGAACACAGCATGACATCGACTCCCTATACTGGGAGAGACGAATCCCCAATAATCACTCACCGCCTCCATGTGGCTCGGGATTGTACCCAACTAAAACCTGTTTGCACGACTCAGTAGAGCTGTGGTAGTGTAGTAATCAAAGCACAGTAGGAACTCACATGAGACAAATGATGACCTCAGGTCGAAAAACTATCTACACTCATGTCACCAGAGAACTGCTACCTGACGTTATATATAATACCATCTAGCCAGTTCTCGGTGTGTCCGTCCAATGTACTCATCCCTAGTGAGCACCTGCATACAATCTTAGGTGCACCATACCAATGGCTGCGGGACCAACCATCACCCCTCGTCGGGGTCTAGATATGTATACACTATCTACTCTGGAGTACCGATGCACAGTTTCTATACTCCCACGACTAGGGACATTTTAAGGATGTGCTTATCGACTACCCAGCTCCCACAAGTATGATTGCCATCACAACGCTGGTAGTCAAGCAAGAATCCTACGGGCTTTATCAACATCTATACAAGATATGAAATAACAAGTTAAACACATCATATGTTAAGATAAAGACAAACCAAATATCATACTATCATATCGAGCAAGATTGTCCTGTACATACATATCCCCAGCATCCTATACAATGAAGCCCTCTAAGGCATACATATCCAACAATCTCCTACTTGCACTAAGGCCTGTAATTGGCGTATTAAGTACCCACCATCTGCACTAGAGCCAGTTGCTGGCATACCGCATACCCAACATCTCGAACGGTCTCTCGAACTGGACTTGAGGGATGACCTTGGTGAATGGATCTACCGTGTTGTCCTTTGTATCTACTCTCCGCACCTCGATCACCTGGCTATATACGATCTCCTTGATCAGGTGATATCGCCTCAAGATATGTCTGGATTTCTGATGGAACCGCGGTTCCTTTGCCAAATCCATGGCTCCATTGTTATCGCAATACAAAGGTATTGGATTAGCAATGGATGGAACCACATGAAGTTCAAAAATAAACTTTCTCATCTAGACTGCCTCTTTTGTGGCATTGTTAGCAACAATGTACTCATCCTCCATCGCCGAGTCTGCTACGGTGTCCTTTTTGGAACTCTTCCAACAGACCGTCCCTCCATTGAGGGTAAAAACATAACCCGAGACGGATTTAGAGTAATCCTTGTCACTTTGGAAGATAGAGTCGGTAAAAGCCTCGATCTGGAGGTTTCCAACACCGTATACCAAGAATATCTCCTTAGTCCTTCTCAAGTACTTAAGAATGTTCTTTACTGCTATCCAATGTTTCTCACTAGGGTTGGACTGATACCTGCTTGCGACGCTATGTGCGTGTAACACCCTAGAATGCGATTAGGGGTTATTATGCTTTAATGTGGGTTTTTAGTAAAAAGTTTACCAAATCGGTTTTCAAATATTTTATAAGATTTAATGAACATTTTACTAGAATTTAATTGGGCTTGCACACACATGTGCATGTTAACCTAGGGCTAAATTTGGGGTTAGACCATGTTATGTAACCATGGTGTAGTAACCCATTTTATTAGGATCTTGTGAAGTTAATTAAGGGTATTAGCTTTCATAATTAAATTAACTTTTGTTAGTTGTGGGGTTGACTTGTGAAAGTGAGGAGAGAGAGGGGATGCATGGCTCCACTAACCTCACCCTCATTTCCAAACCCTCACTCTCTAACACCCTCACACACCCACTCATTCCCTCACTCTCATTTCTTTTCACTCATAATTCTCACTCCCTCTCTTTTCTTTTCCCTCAACTGCAACAGCAGCTGCAGCAGCATCAACAACAGCAACAGCATCATCATTATCAGCAACAACTCAGCAGCAGCAGCAGCAAAACCCCCTTCTCTTCTTCTTCTTCTCTTGCATCCTAGGACCAACTTGAGGTATAATGTTAAACTCAAGTTCCTTCTTTGCTAAACATGTAGTTATTTAGCTTAATTTAGTATTTAATGTGGTTTTTAGTGCTAGTTTTGTGGTTTAAGTGGGGATTTGGCCAAGTTTAAGTTTTTATGGGTTGTTTAGCTTAACTAAGTGTTATTAAGGTCATCTAATCCAAGTTTTTACCCCAGATTTCACAAAAATACCATATTGTATCATTTTAGTGTTAATTAGTGTTTTAGTTAGGATTTGGGTTCTTTTTGAGATCTGCTTTTGACCCGGGTACTTCAGGAAAAAGTTGCAAATACTGGAGCTTAGTGACTGGGATAGGACCACACACATGAAGTCGGGGTGGTTTCAGGCGAGGTTACACACGTTTTGGCGTATCGAGTGCACACACGTTTAACTTCCAACGCGAGTTTCTCTTTTGATCTGGATATCGCATTTTTGGCAGGATTTTAGCCTTATGTGTGTTGCTTGTGTGTTTCTAGGATCGATCGCGGGGACGTCGGACACGACGCGGAAGGGAAAAGCGGTGGTTGGATCTGGCTAGCACGAGATCACGGGTGAGTAGATGTACACATCTACGGGGGAAATCGTATGGATGGCGCGAGGCGCCCGATAGTTTCAAAACTTCTAGTAGTACAGGCATTGCGTGTAGTTCCTTGTTATTCATTTTGCTGCATTTCATGATCCTTATATCCCTATATGACTTGCTTAGTTAATCCTGTAGAACCTTTGAACCATTAAAAATGAGTATGCGGCACAAGTATTAATTAACTTGCTAAATTGAGAAATTACAATCATTGTATCATCATTCATGTACAGTTTTCTAGCTACATATTGCAGTTCATATTTTCAATACCATAGGTTCATTCTAGCTGACATGCGTGCTTATGGTTATTTTCTGAGGATTTATGCACTTGAGATTTATGAGTTTTTGGGGGAAAACCGCAAGGATTTAATAAACCAGATATCATTTTTAAATATTGCAAGTTGTGGTTTTCTTGCAATTGATATATGTGTCGTCCACCATGGGTTTTCTGTTAGTTTTCGAGACCCGATTCGAGGAGTAGGATGAACCGTTTCGGGTACATGGTGGGCCCGGTAAGGTACCCCCGGGCAAGAAGATCGAGTTGTAGACGATGAGCCTGGCAGGGGCAGACTACCTACCGGTGATTGTTGGCGCGGCGAATATCCAGAAGATACCGACCGTGGTCATGAGATATTGAGATATTGATACTTTGAGATGGGCCAGCCGGACGGCTGGGGCCCGAGATATTGTGATACCGATACTTGAGATTTTGAGATAGTCGTTTGAGGTGTCGATGCTGGACACGGATTTCTGTCGATTCCATTGATATTGTGTTAATATTTCAAAAGAGTTTTTCTAAGATGAAAATAATGATTTTCTCATATCAACATATTCAGATCACGGGTTAAACTTGATTCATGTTGCATACATACCTGCTAGTACATCATGCTAGACTAGTATTGTAGAATTGATTCATGTTACATACATATCTGCTAGTACATCATGCCAGATTAGTATTGTAAAATTGATTCATGTTACACACATACCTGCTAGTACATCATGCCAGATTAGTATTGTAAAATTGATTCATGTTGCATACATACCTGCTAGTACATCATGCTAGACTAGTATTGTAGAATTGATTCATGTTACATATATACCTGCTAGTACATCATGCCAGATTAGTATTATAAAATTGATTCATGTTACACACATACCTGCTAGTATATCATGCCATATCAGTATTGTTGAGTTATGACACTTTGCGTGCATGCTTACGATAGCCTCTTTAGATATTACTTATTACTCACGAGTTGGCAACTCACCCCCATTGTGCCACCGTCTTTTTGCAGGTCCGATCTGTCAGCACTGTAACGGCGGACGCACTTCATTCTTTTGCTCCTTCTGCTTGGATTTGAGCTTTTTCTCGTAGGTGGGTTATGAGATTATTTTGTTTCCACCTTGTATATTTATTGTATCTAGCATACTCCATCTACTGTACCCGCTACTTGTATTGATGTACTATAACCTAGAGACGAGACAATGAGATTTGTGGATATTTATGTTGTTTCTCTGGGTCGATCTCACTTGAGCCGACGTGATGCTTATTACTTAGGTTTTTACATGCTTACTTTTGCACAGTAATGATTTTATTGCGTGTGATATTGAGACCGCTTTTGGCGAAGAGCTAGCTCCCGTTTGGGGATGCCTTATTCATGATTATATGTATATTCTTGTTTTGTACCCGTTTGGGGCCGGTTTTTACAAAGGAGACTCTGCCGAAAATTTTGGAAAAAAAAGTGAAGTTGTTTTTAAAAGACTTTGATGTGACTTATTTGGTTTTTCCTTCACTCTATTACTTAAATCGGTTTTGATTTCTGGGCTTTAGCTTACTTAGATTACGTACGCCTTGAGACGTTTCGTAATTTAAGTGCCAGTCACGTTCCGTACTTTTCGGGTCGTGACAAAGTTGGTATCAGAGCGATAAGTTTTACCTTTCTAAGTGTAGGATGACCTTTCGCAGATGGAGTAAGTGACTTAAGCAGGGTAACGTAGCATGTGTATGTCCGCGGCATACTTGCGATACGGTACTCCGCCTAGGTGACTTTAGGATATACTTGCTTGAAATTCCTTCTTCAATTCCGTATATCCTATGATTCTATTGCACTGTTCTTATTATCCTGTTTCCTGTACCAGCCACTATAGTGCCGAAGGCAACGAGGGCTGCCGCCCGAGATGAGATCTGAGCAGGCTCGTCTGAGACGAGGACCGATCAGGACGGTGTACTTACCCCTTAGGGAAAGACCGATCTGCCTTCCCCAGGCCGCATGGATAGGCTAGAGTCAGGTATGCACGAGTTACGACAGATGGTGGGAGGTATGCAAGAGTTACGACAGATGGTGGGATCCTTAGTCGAGGACAGTCATGCACCGAGATCGGAGGACGTACCTACCACAGCACAGACTACGATTGTACCTGCTGCCCAGACAGTTGCTCCTACTACTACTATGGCTATTCCAGTATCACTACAGGATTTCATGAGGCTGAGACCCCCAGTCTTCACCAGCACAGATGCAGCGGAGGATCCGCAGACATTCCTCGACAAATTAGCTAGGATTTTCCGTTCGCTCAGATGTTCTGACGATAGATCGGTGGAGCTTATGAGTTTCCGTCTAGAGGGCCTTGCGCAGACGTGTTGTGAGTCGGTCGAGAGAGGTCGAGCTGCGGTCTACCTCCTATGACTTGGGACGAGTTCACAGCAGTATTTCTAGCCCGTTTCCTTCCAGAGAGTGTTCGTGATGCTCGAGCTCGTAGTTTTGAGGCTTTGCGCAAGACTCCAGGGATGACAGTGTCCGAGTATGATATCCAGTTTACGCAATTGTCCAGATATGCTCCGTACTTAGTTGATACTGAAAAGAAGAGGGTAAAGAGGTTTATGCAGGGACTCGACACACAGTTATTCCTTGCCATCGGCGCCCAGTACTTTGACACTTATGCCGCTGTTATGGACACGGCCTTACGGATGGAGGCACGCATTTCAGAGACTTCGGTCGTTTATAGGCCGAAGAGGATTCGTACCGATATGCCAGCTCAGAGGCATCGTGACCGATTCTTTCCGAGAGATGGTGGCGGCAGAGGAGTCAGACGGGGTCAGCTATTTGGTTCTTATCCGTAGGGCCAGCAGGAGTTGCCAGGATGTTTTCGGTGCGGGAGTCCGTACCATCGTATCAGAGACTGTATGGTGAGACGACATAGAGCGGCGACAGTTTCACACGTGACTTTACCACCTTCACCACCTCCTCAGAGGGCTCTACTTCCTACCCCCGGTGATGCTCCACGCCAGTTAGACGCCCCCAGAGGCCGTGGATGCGGCGGTCCTGTTCAGAGAGGATGAGCAGGCAGAGGCCGAGACGGAGGACAGCCAGCTATTAGTGGGGGACAGGCCCGATTATTCGTTTTGACTCCGCAGGATGCGCAGGCATCCAATGCCGTTGTGACAGGTACCTTGCCAGTATGTTCTTTCGACGTGCGAGTATTATTCGACCCAGGTTCCACACATTCGTATGTATCTACACACTTTGCACCGATGTAGGGCCGTGAGTCATCGTCGTTAGATCAACCGCTTGTGGTTATTACTCCGATAGGCGAGTCATTTGTCGCTCATTTTGTATTTCGTTTGTGTTCCGTTCGTATCGGGGAGAGGGATTCATCTGTTGATTTGATTCTCCTCGATATGTTGGACTTTGATATGCTTCTGGACATGGACTGGCTAGCCACTTGTTATGCATCTGTGGACTGCCGTGAGAAGGCAGTCAGATTTAGCTTTCCGGGGGAGCCAGTCCTTGTTATTCAGGGAGACCTCAGCGTCACCCTTCCCAGCTTGATTTCATCTCTTCGCGCCGGTTAGCTCTTGCGGAAGGGATGTCAGGGATTCTTAGCATATATTTGTGATACTCGAGCTGCAGAGGTTCCTTTGGACCAGGTCCGGATTGTTAGTGAGTTCCCTGATGTTTTCCCTAACGAGCTGCCTGGGTTACTGCCTGAGCGCGATATTTCTTTCTGCATTGACTTGATTCCCGACACGGGGCCTATTTCCATACCGCCTTATTGGATGGCCCCGGCGTAGCTTAGAGAGCTGAAGGATCAGTTGCAGGATTTGTTAGATAAAGGGCTTATTCGACCTAGTGTATCTCCATGGGGTGCTCCTGTCCTGTTCTTCAAGAAGAAGGATGGCAGTTTGCACTTGTGCATTGATTACCGCCAGCTGAACAGGGTTACCGTATGGAACAGATATCTCTTACCACGTATCGATAATTTGTTCGACCAGCTTCAGGGTGCGGGATACTTTTCGAGGATTGACTTGCGATCGGGTTACCATCAGTTGTGGGTGCGGCAAGAGGATATTCCGAGGACGGCTTTTCGCACACGTTACAGGCACTATGAGTTTTTGGTGATGTCGTTCGGGCTCACCAATGCACTAGCCGCGTTTATGGATTTGATGAACCGTATTTTCAGGCCGTATCTAGATCTGTTCATCATCGTGTTTATTGACGACATTTTTGTGTATTCCCGAAGCCGAGAGGAGCACGAGCAGCACCTGCGGATCACCTTGCAGACTTTGAGGGAGCACCAGCTGTTCGTGAAATTCTCCAAGTGCGTGTTTTGGCTTGACAGTGTTGATTTCTTGAGTCACGTGATTACGAGAGATGGCATATGTGTGGACCCGAAGAAGATCGAGGCCGTTCACTATTGGCCCAGACCAGCATCAGTTACAGAGATCCGCAGCTTCCCAGGCCTGGCTGGCTACTACCAACGATTTGTTCAGGACTTCTCCCGTATCGCAGCACCGTTGATCGGGTTGACCCGGAAGGGAGTTCCTTTTGATTGGATCGAGGTGTGCGAGCATAGCTTCCAGCAGTTGAAAACTCGTCTGACTACTGCACCAGTATTGTCATTGCCTTCGGGATCGGGGGGATTCGTGGTTTATTGTGACGCTTCTCGAGTGGGACTAGGTTGCGTGTTGATGCAGCACGACAGGGTTATCGTGTATGCTTCTCGGCAGCTGAAGACACATGAACAACTATCCTACGTACGATTTAGAGATGGCCGCAGTAGTGTTTGTGTTAGTGTATATGCCCTAGAGGCCATTATTGTATCATACTAGTTTGTATATTACTTAATGAAAGCTTGGGATATTCACCTTGTATAGACAATCTTGCTTAATATAGTAGTATGCTACTTGGTTTGTTTCTAATTTAATGTGTATATGTGTTTATTTTAGTATATCACCTATGCACATTAGTGGAGCCCTTAAGATCTTTGCTTGATTACCAGCGTTGTGATGGCAGTCACACTCGTGGGGGCTGGGTAATCTATAAGCACATCCTTATGCAGGTCCCTAGTCGCAGGACTATCGAGACAGGGCATCGATACTCCGGAGTAGACTAGCGTATGCGCTTCTCATCCCAGTATGGGAGACGGTCTGTCCCACAGCCGTCAGTACGTCGTACTTGAGATAGTATGCGGGTGCTCGTTAGGTTACGAGTGCACTGGACAGGACTCGTCGGGAACTGTTGGTTGGTACTATACCTATCGTCAGTTATCAGTTCCCAGGTGACATGAGTACAGCTTAGTCCGCTGACTTGACACTGTCACTTTGCCTCGAGTGTGTTCCCACTGTACTTTGATTACTACCCTACCATGGCTCAAAGGAGTCGTGCAAACAGGTAGTTTTTGGGTGCAGTCCCGAAGCACTTGGAGGCAGTGACGGTTAGACAGGATTCATCTCTCCCGGTATTGGGGATTGATATCACGCTGTGTCTAGGAGAGCCATTACACGAGTAGTCCCAGGCCAGGGCAAGCGAGATATACTGGTAGGTTTCCAGTGCTATCTCAGGGTGTTCTGGGCTTCACTCCGACACGACTTGTACCGCTATTAGGGGACTGGTGTTTACCGCCCCCTAGGCCTGCCATGCGATGTATCATACGAATAGACCGGACTGTACGGAGATTGTCACATTCAGGCTCAGTAGGAGTTCAGATGGGTTTCACCTCGTCCGTCTTCTTGTCGGCATCTACTTGGGGACCGTTACGCACCGCTAGTGCCGCTTGCGGTCTGTGGTTAAACCCACTGCCAGCGTAGTGTCGAGTCTTTAGAGTCCCAAACAGAAAGCTATTCGCCTTTAGGCAAAAGAGTAGAGGTCGCATGGTTTTGCGACAGGGTTCGGTCGCATCCGTGCACTTGTGCACGTTTGGTGTCCGGACAGTTAACACTAGCGGGCTTTGGTTTAAGCCAGATCCTAGTGTACTTTTTAGGATTGGTTTTATCTCGTTTGTATTCGTGTTCCTCGGAACGCGGATGCGGGTGTGTATGCATAGTCGATAGAGAGACAGAGGCAGAGGATTCTCATTGGGGTTGTTGACTGTTGACTGTTGACTTTTGGCTAAACCCTAATGAGAATAAGAAATATGATTAACAATAATATTAATTAAGTATTATAGTGACATGGTTGATGAGGGGTTGACTTTGTTGACTTGTTGACTTTGTTGACCGGTTGACTAGGTTGGACTAGTTGACCATCATCATGACAATGGCTATCATTTCATGGCAATGACTTTTGCTTGCTTGTTTATTTATGCAAAATGAGTGCATGAAATGATATAGCCATTTTGACTTAAACCATCACACAATACTTGATTACTATTTTTGTTATGATGGCTTTGGATTATGAGAGCTTGGATGGTAAAAGAGTTACCCATTCTCTCATTTTCATTTCTCTCTCTTGTTTGAGCTCTCCCTCTTGCTCTTCCTCTTGCTCTCTCTCTAGTTCAAGGCAACACCCTCTCATGAGTTGAGAAACATTGTCTTTGAGATAAAAGAAAACCCAAATCACTTCTCTACTCATCCTAGTTCACTAGGTTTAGCAAACCAAGTGTTCTAGTTTCTTCAAGTTCGAAAAAGAAGCCAAAGGTAGAAGCTTTCAGGTGGATCCATCTTCGGCGCAAGGAGACGACGAGGTGAGGCCGATCCGTACACCGGGAAGAGTTGAAGACAAAGGAGTTCAAGAAAGGTATAGCCCTCTAACCGAGTAGGTAAAACTCTAGTTAGATTGTTAGTTAGTTGTTTAACAAAGATCCGTATTTGGAGTCCATGTTACCACCCTCTTGAAAATCGTTTTTCACCACTTCCGCAACCCCGTAAGTACCGGGGAAGGGTAGCATGGACTTACAGTGGTATCAGAGCCTAGTTAAACACTATCTAACATGTTGGCAATGTAAGTAGAAGTTCGATCGTAGAAAAAGTCACGAAAAACACCCGGAAAATCAAGTTTCTGTCGATTCTGTATTTTGTTCAAAAATTGATAAATCATACTCCAAAAATCGACTCAGGCTTTTTAAAAGACACTCAAGAAATTTGGTCCAAAGAACCATTCAAAGCGCCGCGGAACCGCGGCGGGAGCACGCTCCTGCCGCGGATCCGAGACCGAGTTGAGTCGGTCGTGGCTCAAATTTCTTGCAGTGTGTTTCTGGGGGTACCTTGGGATTTTTACAATATGTTTTTTCTGCCCAGGTTTTCCAGAAAGAAAATTTTGTTTTTAGGGCTTGAAAATCCGTATTTTTATCGAACTTCTAAAGACTAAGGCTAACGGGTTTATATCTGTGATGTGATATTTGTACTGAACGTCCGCTAATCGCTATACGTCGATTAGTGGGGGTTATACATATCTGTGATCTGTGATGTTGATGGTATGTGTATATGAATTCATTGGATTGTCGCGGGTGAATAGCCGGGGGTTGTGAGATAAGAGTTTTCTTTTCTTTCAATTCATGTAATATGTAAATTGATGTAATATTATTTGTATGGCCGCACAACCGGGTCAGGGTTGTAGCCGTCATTGTATAATTTCTTTTTACTGTTTTTGCTCATAGGATAGACCCAAGGTGGGGTGCACAAACTACCGGGTATCTCGAAGTGCCGAGTTGCCTACTCACGTTGTTGAGGGAGGTTGCTCCGCTTCGGATATTTGGCGGGTAGTTTGCCGCACCCGTAGGGGTCTAGGGTGGGGTATTGGCTATTCATCGCGACCGTGTAATCCGCTTTTTGTTACAGACTCGTACGAATTGCGGATTCCTAGTATATCCAATATGTTCATCTGTGATCTGAAATAGCTATCATTGCAATATATCTATATATGATATTATTTAGGCGTTGCTTATGTTTTGCATCCACGCTAGTCCAGCCCCCGCTCTGTCGTTAGTTAAGTAACCTAACGGGTAATGACGGGGCCCCGTGGCGAATGCGGATGGCATAAGCGTACGTCATATTTTGGTTGTTTTCTGCAATGGTAGGATTAAATGATGGGATGCATTGGAATTAATGCAAGAAAAATGAACCAAGTAAAAGTCGTTGGAACACTTTCAAAAACACTCGGTTTCTTTTCAAAAATAACTTTTAAACGCGGAGCTTAAGCCACTCCTTTTAAAAGCTATCTCGTTCCATCGATTATATCAAGTTCACTATGTTCACGGTTTCGCCAAAACCATTCGTAGCCCTCCGTCGTTTCACATGGATGGTCAATAGTATTCAAGCTATATATGTTGGCCAAAGTCAAGGCATAGTGATTGGTAGCTATTGGGTATTCATGTGCAGCATAGATAGATGTGTTGGTTTGGGGCAGTCGTACTACCATTTTGGCCAAAGTCAAGGGTATGTGCGGATGGGCTCAAATTAACCTGGAGAATGACGCGTAGAACTTGGCATGTGACTTATGATATTTTGGCCAAAGTCAAGGTCATAAGAGCATGGGGCAAAAAAAATCCACATCGGGAGTTTCAAAAGAACTGAAACTTGCTAGTGTTGCATACCATTTGGAGTGTGATGATTCTGGTAGGATTCCTTCAGTTTTATCACGCAATGATATTTGGATCCCGATCCTACTGTGAGTATATGCTACTCCTCGGGAAATTTCTCACTTAACGATCAATACTATAAACCTAGTAGGTGTCTAGAAAGGTGTTAGTGGGGCTATGCCCACAGGGAAAAGAGGTTATTTAATTAAGGAACTTCGCGAAAGCGTTGGAAAACCTCTCTCAAAGTACCGACACCAGCTTGGCCGAACGGTTAAGCAAGTATTGTACGGTGAGATTGATCCTGACTAATTCTTCCTTTTTGGTTTGAGGAGGGATTCGAGAGACAGTGGGAGCCATCCTGTTTAGACAAATTAAAAACCACTCTAAACTTGCAAGAGCATCATGCTAAAGTGTTTATTCTCTCTCTCCTAATTGCAGCGACCAAACATCATGATCGGACTTAAGTTATTACTAGATAAAAACATACTGACAGGGCCAAACTACAAAGATTGGCTCAGGAATGTCAAAATGGCAATCACTTATGACAAGTTGAGGTATCTCCTTACCACCAAAGCTCCCCCTGTCCTAGGTCCCAAAACCAGCGTCGCGGATAGGGAAATCCGTAAGTCCTAGGAAATATATTGCGTGAAGGCCAAGTGCCTCATGCTTGCCTCTATGGACAACGAACATCAGAGGAGGCATGAGAATATGGACCTCGAATCCATATTTCTCCATACAAAAGAACTGTATGGAGAGCAATCTCGTATCGCAAGATACGAAGTGTCGAAGAAGCTATTTTCGGCAAGGTTGGCCGTCGGATCATCGGTAGCGGAACACGTGCTTAAGATGATTGGCTTCATAGAGGAGCTCACGGACCTTGGGACCACGTTGGAGAACGAGCTCTATACGGACTTGATTCTTCAGTCTCTTCCTTCCACTTACGCCCAGTTCATCCTGAATTTCAACTTGCAAGAAAAGGAAGTTGAACTTTCAGAGCTCCTCAACATGCTGAGGAGTGCAGAGGGCACCCTACAGAAAGGTAGGGAAACATCCACTTTGTTTGTAGGAGAATCTTCCTCTTTTAGGTCCAAGGCGAAAGCCAAGGGAAAGAAGAAGAAAACCCCCGCCAAACCAAGGGGCGGTGTTAGTAAAGTGGATACGAAGGGAAAGGCAAAAGTAACAAAGATAGCGGGGAAACTTGTGGGGAAGGAACAGTGCTTTTACTGTCATAAGAGTGGGCACTGGAAGAAAGATTGCAGGGCTTGGAAAGCCAGAACACAGGATCTGAAGCAAGTTGCGGCTTCATCTTCAGGTGTGTATGTTATTGAAAACTGTCTATCAATAAACTCTACTTCCTGGGTATTGGATATCGGATCAGGATCTTATATCTGTAATTCTTTGCAGGCGTTGAGAAACCGTAGGTTTTTGAAGGCAGGTGACATGACCCTCAAAGTTGCAAACGGAGCTAGCATGGATGCTAAGGCCGTGGGGGACTATCACCTGGGAATGTCAGATGGACATGTTTTGGTTTTACGTAATTGCTTTTTTGTACCCAACGCAACTTGTAATATCATTTCTGTATCTTTGATTTCTAAAGAAGGTTATGAATTTGCGTTTGTAAGTAATGTTGTAAACATTCACCTTAATCAAGTTCTGATTGGGTCAGGTACATTAAGCAATGGTATATACGTACTAAACCAACCACAGATTTTCAATGTCCAGAACACACACAAAAAAAAGTCTCCGGAAATAAATCAGACTTTCTTATGGCATTGTAGACTGGGTCACATCAATGAGAGAAGGTTGACGAAGTTACATACAGAAGGATATTTGGATCCGTTCGAATATCAATCGTATGCCACTTGTCAATCCTGTCTCAAAGGAAAGATGACAAAGACTCCGTTCACTGGACACGGAGTAAGAGCGAGCGAGCTCTTGGGACTCGTACACAGCGACGTGTGCGGTCCAATGTCTACACATGCGCGAAGCGGTTATTCTTACTTCATTACTTTTACGGATGACTTTTCAAGGTACGGTTATGTCTTCTTAATGAAACATAAATCCGAAGCCTTTGGAAAATTCCAGGAATATAAGAATGAAGTAGAAAAACAAACCGGCAAAAGTATCAAGACACTAAGATCTGATCCAGGTGGTGAATACTTGAGTGCCGAGTTCCTGGATTACTTAAAAGAGAATGGAATTCTCTCTCAGCTTACTCCTCCATACACTCCGCAACATAACGTTGTATCGGAGAGACGGAACCAAACCCTATTGGATAGGTACGGTCCATGATGAGTAACGCTGAGTTACCGCGATCATTCTGGGGATATGCACTAGAATCAGCTGCATACCTTTTGAACCGAGTTCCAACTAAGGCTGTGCCTACTACACCATATCAGATGTGGTGTGAGAAGAGACCCTATCTTAATCACATTAAGACATGGGGAAGTCCAGCTTTTGTCAAAAAGCAGCATGTGGACAAGCTCGAGGCACGCTCAGTACAGTGCAAGTTTGTAGGATATCCAAAGAACTCCAAGAGATATTTCTTCTATTGCGAAGAGGAACAAAAGGTTTTATTTCTCGGCATGCCCACTTCTTGGAAACTCAGTTTTTGGAGAATCAGATAAGCGGGAGCGCAATAGAACTGGAAGAAATTCCAGAACCACGAGCTATTACTGAAAGCTTAGTAGAACCTGAGGGTTCAAAAGAACATGACATTCCTACGCCGCTCCGCAGAAGTAGTAGGCAATCTCATCCGCCCGAGAGATACTACGGTTTTCTCATAGACGGGGATAGAGAGGATTGCATCATTGATTATGATGAGCCGACTAGCTTCCGGCAGGCCATTCAGAGCATTGACTCGGTAAAATGGCTGGATGTAATGCGGACCGAAATGGAGTCCATGTACACCGACAAAGTATGGACGTTGCTCCAGATGGGGTAAAACCCGTAGGATGCAAGTGGATCTTCAAAAGGAAGATTGGTGTAGATGGACAGGTTGAGACCTATAAAGCTAGACTGGTTGCAAAGGGTTTTCGTCAAAGACCTGGTTTGGACTATGACGAGACCTTTTCTCCAGTAGCTATGCTGAAATCCATTCGGATCCTTCTTGCCATTCCTGCCTTCCATGATTATGAGATTTGGAAGATGGACGTAAAGACCGCTTTTCTAAATGGAAATTTAGAGGAGTGTGTTTATATGGACCAGCCAGAGGGTTTCATTCAGAGTGGGAGCAGCGGAAAGGTGTGTAAGTTGCTTAAGTCCATCTACGGACTAAAGCAGGCATCGCAGAGTTGGAACATCTGTTTTGATGAGACGGTCAAAGAATTTGGCTTTATCAAAAAATCCAGATGAACCATGCATCTATAGCAGATTTGTAGCGAGAACTGTAGTATTCCTCGTTTTATACGTGGATGCCATTCTCTTAATAGGAAATGACATTCCTATGCTACAATCTGTCAAAGGGTTCTTGTCACACAGGTTCTCCATGAAAGACCTGGGTGATGCCTCATACATTTTGGGGATCCGGATCTATTGTGACAGATCTAAGAGGATACTGGGACTCTCACAGTCCAGGTACATCGACACTATACTGAAAAGATTCAGTATGGAAGATTCCAAGTGCGGTAATCTACCGGCTTGTCACGGGATCACCCTTTCCAAAGAGATGTTTCCCAAGACTGATTTGGAAAGGGGTCGCATGTCTATTATATCCTACACTTCTGCGGTAGGCTTTATAATGTATGCGATGTTGTGTACCAGACCAGATGTAGCTTATGCACCGAGTGTGGTAAGCCGGTAGCAGTCAAACCCTGTGGGGAAACACTGGATAGCAGTAAAGAACATTCTCAAGTACCTGAGAAGGACTAAGGAGATGTTCTTGGTGTATGGCGGAAAAGACCTCCAGATCGAGGCCTTTGCTGACTCCATCTTCCAGAGTGACAAGGATGCTTCCAAGTCTATGTCGGGTTATGTCTTTACCCTGAATGGAGGGGCGGTATGTTGGAAGAGTTCCAAACAGGAAACCGTTGCTGACTCGACGATGGAAGCAGAATATATCGCCGCTGCAGATGTCGCAAAAGAAGTCGTCTGGATAAGGAAGTTCTTAACAGAACTTCAGGTGATTCCGTCCATTGTTGATCCAATACCGCTGTATTGCGATAACAACGGGGCTATAGCTTTAGCGAAGGAACCCAGGTCCCATCAGAAGTCTAGACACATCTTGAGGCGGTATCACCTGATCAGGGAGATCGTGGGTCGCCAGGAGATCGAGGTTCGGAGAGTTTCTACGGAAGATAACACTGCTGATCCACTCACAAAGGCCTTACCCCAGACTCAGTTCGAGCGGCTTATCGAGATGATAGGTCTTCGATACGCCAGTACATGGCCTTAGTGCAAGTGGGAGATTGTTAGTGTATATGCCCTAGAGGCCATTACTGTATCATACTAGTTTGTATATTACTTAATGGAAGCTTGGGATATTCACCTTGTATAGACAATCTTGCTCAATATAGTAGTATGCTATTTGGTTTGTTTCTACTTTAATGTGTACATGTGTTTATTTTAGTATATCACCTATGCACATTAGTGGAGCCCTTAGGATCTTTGCTTGATTACCAGCATTGTGATGGCAGTCACACTCGTGGGGGCTGGGTAATCTATAAGCACATCCTTATGCAGGTCCCTAGTCGCAGGACTATCGAGAAAGGGCATCGATACTCCGGAGTAGACTAGCGTATGCGCTTCTCATCCCAGTGTGGAAGACGGTCTGTCCCACAGCCGTCAGTACGTCGTACTTGAGATAGTATGCGGGTGCTCGTTAGGTTACGAGTACACTGGACAGGACTCGTCGGGAACTGTTGGATGGTACTATACCTATCGTCGGTTATCAGTTCCCAGACGACATGAGTACAGCTTAGTCCACTGACTTGACACTGTCACTTCGCCTCGAGTGTGTTCCCACTGTACTTTGATTACTACCCTACCACGGCTCAAAGGAGTCGTGCAAACAGGTAGTTTTTGGGTGCAGTCCCGAAGCACTTGGAGGCAGTGACGGTTAGACAGAATTCGTCTCTCCCGGTATTGGGGGTTGACATCGCGCTGTGTCTAGGAGAGCCATTACACGAGTAGTCCCTGGCCAGGGCAAGCGAGATATACTGGTAGGTTTCCAGTGCTATCTCAGGGTATTCTGGGCTTCACTCCGACACGACTTGTACCGCTATTAGGGGACTGACGTTTACCGCCCCTTAGGCCCGCATGCGATGTATCAGACGAACAGACCGGACTGTACGGAGATTGTCACATTCAGACTCAATAGGAGTTCAGATGGGTTTCACCTCGTCCGTCTTCTTGTCGGCATCTACCTGGGGACCGTTACGCATAGCTAGTGCCGCTTGCGGTCTGTGGTTAAACCCACTGCCAGCGTAGTGTCGAGTCTTTAGAGTCCCACACAGAAAGCTATTCGCCTTTAGGCAAAAGAGTAGAGGTCGCATGGTTTTGCGACAGGTCGCATGGTTTTGCGACAGGGTTCGGTCACATCCATGCACTTGTGCACGTTTGGTGTCCGGACAGTTAACACTAGCGGGATTTGGTTTAAGCCAGATCGTAGTGTACTTTTTTGGGATTGGTTTTATCTCGTTTGTATTCGTGTTCCTCGGAACACGGATGCGGGTGTGTATGCATAGTCGATAGAGAGACAGAGGCAGAGGATTCTCATTGGGGTTGTTGACTGTTGACTTTTGGCTAAAACCTAATGAGAATAAGAAATATGATTAACAATAATATTAATTAAGTATTATAGTGACATGGTTGATGAGGGGTTGACTTTGTTGACATGTTGACTTTGTTGACCGGTTGACTAGGTTGGACTAGTTGACCATCATTATGACAATGGCTATCATTTCATGGAAAAGACTTTTGCTTGCTTGTTTATTTATGCAAGATGAGTGCATGAAATGATATAGCCATTTTGACTTAAACCATCACACAATACTTGATTACTATTTTTGTTATGATGGCTTTGGATTATGAGAGCTTGGATGGCAAAAGAGTTACTCATTCTCTCATTTTCATTTCTCTCTCTTGTTTGAGCTCTCCCTCTTGCTCTCTCTCTAGTTCAAGGAAACACCCTCTCATGAGTTGAGAAACATTGCCTTTGAGATAAAAGAAAACACAAATCACTTCTCTACTCATCCTAGTTCATTAGGTTTAGCAAACCAAGCGTTCTAGTTTCTTCAAGTTTGAAGAAGAAGCCAAAGGTAGAAGCTTTCAGGTGGATCCATCTTCGGCGCAAGGAGACGACGAGGTGAGGCCGATCCGTACACCGGGAAGAGTTGAAGACGAAGGAGTTCAGGAAAGGTATAGCCCCCTAACCGAGTAGGTAAAACTCTAGATAGGTTGTTAGTTAATTGTTTAACAAAGATCCGTATTTGGAGTCCATATTACCACCCTCTTGAAAATCGTTTTTCACCACTTCCGCAACCCCGTAAGTACCGAGGAAGGGTAGCATGGACTTACAGTTTGCACTCAAGATCTGGAGACATTACCTATACGGAGAGTCGTGCGAGATATTCACGGACCACAAGAGCTTGAAGTGCATATTTCAGCAGCGAGACCTGAATCTGAGACAGCGTCGTTGGATGGAGCTGGTGAAAGACTATGATTGCGAAATCCTTTATCATCCGGGCAAGGCGAACGTAGTGGAAGATGCGTTGAGTCGGAGGCCTAGAGGTAGTTTATCTTGTTTGAGCGCCGTGCAGAGGCTGTCGTCAGCAGATTGGCAGATTCTATGCGACAGCCGAGTGGAGTTTGAGTTCACTCCGACCGGGGGACGGCTTGCGCATATTCAAGCACATCTGCAGTTGCTTGACCATATTCGAGAGGCGCAACCCAGTGATGACCGTCTTTCAGAGATCATGGAGCAGATTAGGCAGGGCAGAGATTCTGAGTTCGTGATCGATGATTAGGGGGTACTGCGATTTGGGACTCGATTGTGCGTACCAAATTCTGAGGGACTGCGGCATGAGATTCTTGAGGAGACGCATAGATCGATTTATAGTGTTCATCCTGGTTCCACCAAGATGTGCCGCGATCTGAGAGATTTTTATTGGTGGGACAGAATGAAAAGGGACGTCACAGACTTCGTGTCGCGATGCCTGACTTGTCAGAAAGTCAAGGCCGAGCACCAGAGGCCCGCGGGAGAGTTGCAGCCCTTTCCCATTCCGGAGTGGAAATGAGAGCAGATTTCTGTGGACTTCATTATGGGTCTACCCAGGACCAGTCGGGGCTATGAATCCATTTTGGTGATCGTGGATCGATTGACGAATGTGGCTCACTTCCTACCAGTGAAGACCACTTTCGGTTTTGGTATGCCCAGATTTACATCGACGAGATCGTACGGTTACATGGCGTCCCGACTTGTATCGTGTCAGACCGAGGCACCCAGTTTATCAGCCAACTATGGCAGAGACTTCAGGAGGCGTTGGGCACCCATTTGATTTTCAGCATAGCATTTCATCCGCAGACCGACGGCCAGTCAGAGCGGACTATTCAGACTCTCGAGGACATGCTCCGAGCATGCGTATTAGACTTTGGTGCTAGCTGGGATCATCATTTACCCTTAGTGGAGTTCTCCTACAACAACAGCTTCCAGGATACTATTCAGATGGCACTCTTCAAAACCTTGTATAGGAGGAGATGTAGATCGCCCGTTTGTTGGACAGAGCTCAGCGATAGCAGTATTTTAGGGCCGCAGATCGTGCAGGAGACGACCGAGAAAGTACAGTTGATTCGAGATCGGATGAGAGCGGCTCAGAGCAGGCAGAAATTGTATGCGGACAGACGTCGTTGCAGACTAGAGTTCGCAGTTGGCGATCATGTTTTTCTGAGGGTCTCTCCGATGAAGGGCGTGATGATATTTGGGCATAAAGGAAAGCTTAGTCCCAGATTTGTGGGTCCCTTCGAGATCCTCGACCGTGTCGGCACAGTTGCGTATCGTTTGGCTCTTCCGCCCAGCTTTCCAGATGTTCACCCCATATTCCATGTGTCGATGCTTCGCAGATATCTTCATGACCCTTCTCACATGATTCAGCATCAGACCGTTCAGCTTGAGCGCGATCTTTCGTTCACCGAGCAGCCAGTAGTGATATTGGATCGGCAGGTGAAGAAACTTCGATCAAGGGTCTTGCCATCTGTGAAGGTTCTTTGGCGCAGCCCGAATGGTGAAGAGATCACTTGGGAGGCCGATGGCGAGATGCGGAAGAAGTTCCCCCATCTCTTTGAAGGTACGCATAGCTATATTTTTAAATTCGGGGACGAATTTCTTTAAGAGGGGAAGATTGTAACACCCTAGAATGCGATTAGGGGTTATTATGCTTTAATGTGGGGGGGGGGGGTTTAGTAAAAAGTTTACCAAATCGGTTTTCAAATATTTTATAAGATTTAATGAACATTTTACTAGAATTTAATTGTGCTTGCACACACATGTGCCTGTTAACCTAGGCTAAATTTAGGGTTAGGCCATGTTATGTAACCATGGTGTAGTAACCCATTTTATTAGGATCTTATGAAGTTAATTAAGGGTATTAGCTTTCATAATTCAATTAACTTTTGTTTGTTGTGGGGTTGACTTGTGAAAGTGAGGAGAGAGAGGGGAGGCATGGCTCCACTAACCTCACCCTCATTTTCAAACCCTCACTCTCTAACACCCTCACACTCCCACTCATTCCCTCACTCTCATTTCTTTTCACTCATAATTATCACTCCCTCTCTTTTCTTTTCCCTTAACTACAACAGCATCATCATCATCAGCAGCAATAGCAGTATCATCATCAACAGCATCATCATCATCATCATCATCAGCAGCAGCAGCAGCAGCAGCAAAACCCCCTTCTCTTCTTCTTCTTCTTCTTCTCTTATTCTTCTTCTCTTGCATCCTAGGACCAACTTAAGGTATAATGTTAAACTCAAGTTCCTTCTTTTCTAAACATCTAGTTATTTAGCTTAATTTAGTATTTAATGTGGTTTTTAGTGCTAGTTTTGTGGTTTAAGTGGGGATTAGGCCAAGTTTAAGTTTTTATGGCTTGTTTAGCTTAACTAAGTGTTATTAAAGTCATCTAATCCAAGTTTTTACACCAGATTTCACAAAAATACCATATTGTATCATTTTAGTGTTAATTAGTGTTTTAGTTAGGATTTGGGTTCTTTTTGAGATCTGCTTTTGACCCGGGTATTTCAGGAAAAAGTTGCAAATACTGGAGCTTAGTGACTGGGATAGGACCACACACACGAAGCACAGGACCCTCTCTCCTCCTTAAGGCCGCAGATTTAATGTGTCTGGCCTAAAATTGCAGCCAGAGGGTGGGTGTAGGTGTCAGGTCTTGGTCTGTAGGAGTCTGCTATATATCTAAGGTTTTTGGTATATACAACTTTTGCTTTTTCCACTCGAGTCAAAATCTGGAACCTAAAACCTCGTTTTCAATACTTTTTAACTTGTGCGACATGTGCGTTATGTGAGTTGGGTTTGTTGTTCACTGCGCGTCACAGCGAGTCGGGGTGGTTTCATGCGAAGTTACACACGTTTTGGCATATCGAGTTCACACGCCTTTAACTTCCAACGCGAGTTTCTCTTTTGATCTGGATATCACATTTTTGGCAGAATTTTAGCCTTATGTGTATTGCTTGTGTATTTCTAGGATCGATCGCGGGGACGTCGAACACGGCTTGGAAGGGAAAAGCGGTGGTTGGACCTGGCTAGCACGAGATCACGGGTGAGTAGATGTACACATCTACAGGGGAAATCGTATGGATGGCGCGAGGCGCCCGATAGTTTCAAAACTTCTAGTAGTACAGGCATTGCGTGTAGTTCCTTGTTATTCATTTTGCTGCATTGCATAATCCTTATATCCTTATATGACTTGCTTAGTTCATCCTGTAGAACGTTTGAACCATTAAAAATGAGTATGCGGCACAAGTATTAATTAACTTGCTAAATTGAGAAATTACAATCATTGTATCATCATTCATGTACAGTTTTCTAGCTACATATTGCAGTTCGTATTGTCAATACCATAGGTTCATTCTAGCTGACATGCGTGCTTATGGTGATTTTCTGAGGATTTCTGTACTTGAGATTTATGAGTTTTTAGGGGAAAACCGTAAGGATTTAATAAACCAGATATCATTTTCAAATATTGCAAGTTGCGGTTTTCTCGTAATTGATATATGTGTCGTCCACCATGGGTTTTTTGTTAGTTTTCGAGACCCAATTCGAGGAGTAGGATGAACCGTTTCGGGTACATGGTGGGCCCGGTAAAGTACCCCGGGGCAAGAAGATCGAGTTGTAAACGATGAGCCTGGCCGGGGCAGACTACCTACCGTTGATTGTTAGCGTAACGGATATCTAGAGGATAGTGACCGTGGTCGTGAGATATTGAGATATTGATACTTTGAGATGGGCCAGCCGGACGGCTGGGGCCCAAGATATTGTGATACCGATACTTGAGATTTTGAGACAGTCGTTTGAGGTGTCGATGCTGTTGGAGATAGTGCCCTCAAAATCAATTATTGGATTGCAGGTACGTGATTGCAATGATTGAGGCAGGACCTATACCGATATGACAGTCTTACTCGAGATGATAGTATGTTATCTAGTTTGTCTTTATCATCGTATACATGCTTTAGTTCACTATTGCATGTTGATAGAGCCCATGGGATTCATGCTTGACTGCCAGCAGTATGATGGCGATCATATACGTGGGAGATGGAGTCTATAAGCACATCCTTAAATGTGTCCCTAGTCATGGGAGTTTCGAGACAGGGCATCGATACTCCAGAGTAGACTAGTGTATACAGTCGAGACCCCGACGAGGGGCGGTGGCCGGTCTCACAAGCCACTGGTGTCAGTTGGATCACCTAAGATGTATACAGGTGCTCATTGGGTTATGAGTACACCGGACAGGACTCGCCGGGAACATGCTAGTTGGTATTATACATATCGTCAGATAGCAGTCTCCTGGTGACATGTGTACAGGTTAGTTTGTCGACCTGAGATCGTCATTTGTCTCGTGTGAGTTCCCACTGTGCTTTGATTTATACCCTACCACGGCTCAAAGGAGTCGTGCAAACAGGTCTTTTTTGGGTACAGTCCCGAGCCACATGGAGGCAGTGAGTGGATCATCGGGGATTCGTCTCTCCCGGTATTGGGGGTTGATGTCGCGCAGTGCACGGGTGGCCATCACTAGAAATCCTCGGCCGAGGTAGTGGAGAATTACTGATTTGGATCGGTAGTTTCTCAGGTGGTGATGGGCTTCATGCCGACACGATTTATCGCGTTATTAGGGGTCTGACTTTATCCACCCCTAGACTCGATATGCGATACTCTTAGACGAACGGACCGGACTGTATGGATATTGTCACTGTTAGACTCAGTAGGGTTTATGGATGAGTTCGCTCGTCATCTTCCCTTCCAATCAATACATAGGCAACCGTTACGTACAGCTCGTACCTTTGACGTGCTAGTGGTTATACCCAGTGCCAGTGTGTTGATGAGTCATTAGAGTCCCCCATAGACACTTTCCCAAGTTCGGGTGAAACGTTGTAGAGGCCGTATGGTTTTATGGCAGGGTTCGGAAAATGCACGTGCGTTTACACACGTGTCATATTTCGGGCGGATAATACTGGTCCGCTTTGGTTTAAGCCGGATCCGAGTATTATTCTGTGTAGATATAATATCTTTGTCTCAGTTGCATTTGTATTCGGTCGTAATACAAATGCGGGTATGTTTATACCATTACGGGTTATCCTGAAATTCGTTTCAAGATCACTTTTGGAAGTTTCCAGTTTTCTATCACTCGTATTTAACATTCGGTTAAATGCGGATTTATCTTTTCTTGAGATGAGTGTAGAAGTTTCTAGAAGGTGACTAGGATGGTGACTAGGATGGTGAGTCATTAGTGCATTGATTATTGCATTAAATGATTTTGTGACTAGTTAAGGTGATTCATTGTTTTCATTAATGAGTTCATACTAGGTGTTTAAATGACTCATCCTCTTCATTATTGTTATGGTGACCCTCCCCTCTCCTACACTCACCTCCCCCCTCTACAAATAGGCCAGCCCCTCCCCTCTTGTGAGATATGGTTGCTTGAGAGGAAAAAAGATGAGAGTTTAAGTGTATGGAAATTTGATAGATACTCATTTCACATTTCCACCCGATCCAAAAGGCAACTTCATTAACCGTTCTTCCATAGCTTTGGACGTAACGAGACAAAGTGTTCTACTCATTCTCTACAATATCTTCGTCGTCTCTTTTAGCAAACTTGACGACCGAGTTGCCTCGGTTCAGAGGCGGGAGCCCGTTTAAAGATCCGTCGACGTGGTGCCACCTGGACGAGAAGACTGGAGATTCAGGAGATCGGAGCAGCCGCAACAAAGCGTGGGATGATGGTTGAAGACCGAAGGACTCGGATCGTTCGGTATAACATTTCTATCCACTTTGTAGTTTGTGAGTTTAGCTTTAATGGAAGATCCGGGTTATAGTACGCGATAGCGCCAGTTGTAAAAAGTTTTTGTTCCGCATTTGGCGTCTGTTAGACGGCCGGGGCGCTACCGTGGACTTACAGATGCTGGACACGGATTTTTGTTGATTCCATTGATATTATGTTAATATTTCAAAAGAGTTTTTCTAAGATGAAAATAATGATTTTCTCATATCAACATATTCAGATCACGGTTTAAACTTGATTCGTGTTGCATACATACCTGCTAGTACATCATACTAGAATAGTATTGTAGAATTGATTCATGTTACATACATACTTGCTAGTACATCATGCCAGATTAGTATTGTAAAATTGATTCATGTTACACACATCCTGCTAGTACATCATGCCAGATTAGTATTGTAAAATTGATTCATGTTTCATACATAACTGCTAGTACATCATGCTAGACTAGTATTGTAGAATTGATTCATGTTACATACATACCTGCTAGTACATCATGCTAGACTAGTATTGTAGAATTGATTCATGGTACATACATACCTGCTAGTACATCATGCCAGATTAGTATTGTAAAATTGATTCATGTTACACACATACCTTCTAGTATATCATGCCAGATTAGTATTGTAAAATTGATTCATGTTGCATACATACCTGCTAGTACATCATGCTAGACTAGTATTGTAGAATTGATTCATGTTTTATACATACCTGCTAGTACATCATGCCAGATTAGTTTTGTAAAATTGATTCATGTTACACACATACCTCCTAGTATATCATGCCATATCAATATTGTTGAGTTATGACACTTTGCGTGCATGCTTACGATAGCCTGTATAGATGTTACTTATTACTCACGAGTTGGCAACTCACCCCCGTTGTGCCACAGCCTTTTTGCAGGTCCGATTTGTCAGCACTGTAGCGGCGGACGCACTTCATTCTTTTGCTCCTTTTGCTTGGATTTGAGACTTTTGCTCGTAGGTGGGTTGTGAGATTATTTTGTTTCCACCTTATATATTTATTGTATCTAGCATACTCCATCTACTGTACCCGCTACTTGTATTGATGTACTATGACCTAGACACGAGACAGTGAGATTTGTGGATATTTATGTTGTTTCTTTGGGTCGAGCTAACTTGAGCCGATATGATGCTTATTACTTGGGTTTTTACATGCTCATTTTTGCACAATAATGATTTTATTGCGTGTGATGTTGAGACCGATTTTGGCGAAGAGCTAGCTCCCGCTTAGGGATGCCTTATTCATAATTATATGTATATTCTTGTTTTGTACCCGTTTGGGGCCAGTTTTTACAAAGGAGACTCTGCCGAAAATTTTGGAAAAAAAAGTGAAGTTGTTTTTAAAAGACTTTGATGTGACTTATTTGGTTTTCCTTCACTCTATTGCTTAAATGGGTTTTGATTTCTGGGTTTTGGTTTACTTAGATTACGTACGCCTTGAGACGTTTCGTAATTTAAGTGCCAGTCACGTTCCGTACTTTTTGGGTCGTGACAGTGCGTAAGCTACATCTGGTCTGGTATATAATATCGCATATATTATCGACCCTACCACCTGAGTGTAGGGTACTATGCTCATGCGAGCCTTCTCCTCATCAGTCCTGAGAGACATCTCTTTGGAGAGGGTGATTCCGTGACAAGCGGGTAAATTACCGTGCTTAGAATCTTCCATACTAAACATATTTAGTACGGTGTCTATGTACTTCGACTGTGAAAGTCCCAACATTCTTTTAGATCTGTCACGATAGATCTTAATCTCCATAATGTACGAAGCATCACGCAGGTCTTTCATAGAGAACTTCTGTGACAAGAACAGTTTGGCCGATTGTAGCATAGGAATATCATTTCCTATCAGGTGAATGTCATCTACGTATAGGACGAGGAATACCATAGTTCTCCCTACAATTTTCTTATAAATATAAGGTTCATCTACATTTTTGATAAAGTCAAATTCCTTGACCGTATCATCAAAGAAGATGTTCCAAATCCGCGATGTCTGCTTTAATCCATAAATAGATTTAAGCAACTTTCACACCTTTCCGCCGCTCCCACTGTCTATGAAACCCTATGGTTGATCCATGTAAACACACTCTTCTAAACTTCCATTTAGAAAAGTGGTTTTAACATTCATCTACCAGATGTCATAGTCATGGATGGCAGTAATAGCAAGAAGGATCCGAATGGATTTAAGTATAGCCACTGGTGAAAAATTTTCGTCATAGTCCAATCCTTGTCTTTGACGAAAACCTTTAGCAACAAGTCTAGCTTTGTAGGTTTCTACCTGTCCATCTACACCAATCTTCTTTTTGAATATCCATTTGCATCCTATGGGTTTTATCCCAGTAGGAGCAAAATCTAAAGTCCATACTTTGTTTGTGTACACGGATTCCATCTCGGATCGCATAGCATCCAGCCACTTCACCGAGTCTCTAATCGTGATGGCTTGCTGAAAACTAGTCGGCTCATCATCATCGATGATACAATCATCTCGATCCCCATCTATAAGGAAACCGCCGTATCTCTCGAGCGGATGAGACTGCCTGCTAGATCTGCGGAGTGGCGTAGGTACGTCCGGTTCCATTGAAATCTCAGGTTCTACTAAGTTTTCAGTAATAGTTTGTTGTTCTAGAATTTCTTCCAGCTCTATTGCACTCCTACTAATCTCCTTTTCAAGAAATTGAGTTTCCATAAAGCGGGCATGATGAGAAATAAAGACCTTTTGTTTCTCAGCGTAATAGAAATAATACCCCTAGAGTTCTTAGGTATCCCACAAATTTACACAATACTGAACGTGCCTCGAGCTTGCTCGTATGAACTTTTTTGACAAAAGCAGGACAACCCTATATCTTAAGATAATTAAGACAGGGTTTCTTCCCACTCCACATTTCATATGGAGTGGTAGGCACAGACTTAATTGGAACCTTATTCAATAGGTATACAGCAGATTCTAGTGCATAACCCCAGAAGGAGAGCTGCAACTCAGCATTACTCATCATGGAACGCACTATATCAAGTAGGGTGCGGTTCCGTCTTTCTGATACACCGTTGTGTTGTGGTGTGTATGGAGGAGTAAGCTGAGAGAGAATTCCATTCACTTTTAAATATTCCAGGAACTCGGCACTTAAGTATTCACCACCCCGATAAGATCGGAGCATCTTGATACTTTTTTCGGTTTGCTTTTCCGCTTCATTCTTATACTCCTGGAATTTCTCAAAGGCCTCGGATTTATGTTTTTTCAAGAATACATGTCCATATCTTGAGAAATTATCGGTGAAAGTAATGAAGTAGGAATAGCTACTTCTAGCATGTGTAGACATTGGCCCACACACGTCGCTGTGTATGAGTCCCAGGAGCTTAGTAGCTCTTTCTCCGTGTCCAATGAATGGAGTTTTTGTCATCTTTACTCTGATACATGATTGACAAGTTGCATATGATTGATACTCAAACGGATCTTAGTATCCATCTTTATGTAACTTAGTCAATAGTGCTTCATTGATATGACCAAGTCTACAATACTATAAGAAAGCTCGATTTTTTTCTGGAGTCTTTATTTTCAATGTGTTTTGGATGTTGAAAACTTGATGTTGATTGAGAACGTATATTCTATTATTAAGTGTACTCGACCCAATCATTTCATGATTTAGGTGAATGTTTATGACATTGCTTTCAAGTGTAAAATTATATCCTTCATTAGATAACAAAGATACAGATATAATATTATACATCATACTGGGTACACAAAAGCAGTTACGCAATAACAAAATATGTCCACTCATCAATCCTAAGTGATATTCTCCTACTGCAACAGCATCCACACTGGTTCCGTTACCAACCCTGAGGGTCATATCACCTTTCCTTAAAACTCTACGGCTTCTCAGCGCCTGCAATGAATTACAGATGTGAGATTCTGATTCGGTATTCAATACCCAGGAAGTAGAGTTTATAGAGAAACGGTTTTCAATCACGAACACACCTGAAGCCAAAACCACAACTTGCTTCGTGTCCTGATTCTTGGATTTTAAAGCCAAGCAATCCTTCTTCCAATGTCCCTTTTTTCTGACAGTAGAAGCATTCTTCCATTGTGGCTGCCTCCCTTCCTTTTCTTTTCCCTTTCTCTACACCTTCTGCACACCTCCCTTCGGTTTGGTGGGGGCCTTCTTCTTCTTCCCCTTGGATCTAGCAGAAGAAGATTCCCCAATAAACAGAGCGGGTGTTTCCTTGGATTTCTTCAAGGTGCCCTCTGCCACCCTCAACATGTTGAGAAGCTCAAGAAGTGAAACTTCCAGCTTTTGCATATTGAAATTCAATATGAATTGGGTATAGGTGGAGTGAAGGGACTGTAGAATTAAGTCGGTATACAACTCATTCTCCAACGTAGTTCCTAGGTCCTCGAGCTCTTCAATGATAGTAATCATCTTTAGGACGTGGTCCCCAACAGATGATCCGACAGCCAATCTCGCCTAAAACAATTTTTTCGAGGTCTCGTATCTTGCGATAGATTGCTCTCTATATAGATATTTGGTATGGAGGAAGATGGAAGCAAGGTCCATCTTCTCGTGCCTCCTCTAATGTTCATTATCCATGGAGGCCAGCACGAAACACTTGGCTTTCGCGCAATCAAGATCCCAGGTCTTATGGACCTCAATGTCCGCGACCGAAGATGCTGGACCTGGAATAGGGGGAGCTTTCTCCATGAGGACGTATGCAACCTTATCATATGTAAGGGCCATATGGACGTTCCTCAGCCAGTCTTTATAATTCTCCCCAGCAAGTTTGTTTTTATCTAGTATTAGCTTAAGTCCTGTCATGGTCGCTGCAATTAGGAGAAAGAGAAAAGAAACACTCAGCATATGATCTTGCAAGTTTAGATTGGTTATTAGTTTATCTAAACAGGATGGCTCCCACTGTTTCCTCGAATTCTCCTTCAATGCCTAAAAGAAGAATTAGTCAGGATTTATCGCACCTTACAAGTTCGCTTATCTTTCGGCCAGGCCAGTGTTGGTACTTCGGAGGGAGGTACCCCGTGCTTTCGCACGGACCTAATTAAATAATCTCATTTTCCCAAAGGCGTAACCCCGTTAACATCTTTCTAGACACCTACTTGATTAGTTAATTGCAAAGTGAAAAATTCTCCCGAAGAATAGCGGATACTCACATTAGGATCAGGACCCAACTATCATTGTGTGATAGTTTTGAAGGAAGCTTACCAAAAAAACACACTCTAGAAGGTATGCAACACTAGCAAGTTTTCTGTATATTTGAAACTCTCGATGTGGTTTTTGCCCTGACCGCTTATAACCTTGACGAAGGTCAAAACATCATAAGTTGCAAGTTAAGTTCAACCCATCATTTTCCAGATTAATCTAGACCCATTCGTACAAGCCCTTGACGAAGGTCAAAACAGCTGTACGCATGTCCTAGATTAATGCATCTATCTATGCTACAGATAAGCACCCACTAGCTACCAAACATTATGCCTTGGCGAATATCAAAACACATAACATGAATACGAGTAGATACCTATCTGAAATGACGGAGGGCTACGGTTGGTTTTGGCGAAAACCGTTAATATAATTAACTTGATATAGTCAAAAGAACCGAATAGCTTTTGAAAAGGAGTGGTTTAAGCTCCGCTTTTAAAAGTTGTTTTTGAAAAAAACCGAGTGGTTTTTTAATTGTTCCAACGACGTCAGATTTTAGGTTTATTATTTTGCGTTAATCAATATTAATAGGGTCTCATCAATTAACCTTATCATTGTAGAAAGAAACGAAAATAGAACATATGCTTATGCCATCTGCATTCGCCACGAGGCCCGTCATGCACCGTTATGATAACTAATGGCAGAGCGGGGGCTGTACTAGCGTGGGTGCAAAACATAAGCAGTGTTTATTTTATATAATATATATATATATAGCCATTCGTCTCATGCAATAATATTCATTCTAGATCACAGATCACATCACAAGCAACAAAGATGAATATATTGGATAAACTAGGATTTCCGTGTTTCGTTTTAGCCTATAACGAAAAATGGATTCCGCGGTCGTGATGAATAGCCAAACCCTCACCCTCGACCCCTACGGGTGCGGAAAACTACTCGCCAAATTTCCGAAGTGAAGCAACCTCTTTCAATGAGATGAGTAGGCCACTCGGCACTTCAAGAACCCGGTAGTTTGTGCACCCTACCTTAGGTCTATTCTAGGTGCAAGTAAAAAAATGAAATAATACAACAGTGACTACAAGCACAACCGGATGTGCCCCGCAAAAGAATATTATATCAATTTACAAATATAAATGAATGAAAGAAAAGAACACTCTTCTCACATCCCCCGGCTATTCATTCACGATGATCCAATACTTCATTTCCACAAACCATAAACAAGATACAAGATATATGCAACCTCCACTAATCGACGTATAGCAATTAGTAGATATTTAGAAACACATATACGAACTTAAAACGAATAAACAATATTAAAATTTTGACCTCAAAATACTCCGTATTGCCCAAGCACAAAGATAACAGAATATGAAATCTGGGAAAAATTAAATAATACCCTAAATCCTAAGTCCAAGAGAAAAAAACACCGCAAGAAACTCGAGACCCAACTCCATAGGAAAACTGGCGAGGGAAGGAAAAACGCCAATTCCAGCGGTTCAACCTTGGAATTTGTGCCTCGTTTTTCTATGGTGTTCTAGTTACAACAAAAGGAGCACTCTGCAATTATTTTAAAAAAAATTAGAGGCTCCAGAAAAATTAACAGAAACTTGGACTTTGAATTCATCGATTCGGAGTTATTTCTGTTTCGTAATTCTAAACTTCGTCTAATGAGCTAGTTAAGATTTGAGTAGGCTCTGATACCATATAAGTCGATGTCGCACACTTCACAAGGTTTGTGGAGAGGAGGAATATAAATAAAACAATTTTTATACAAGCAATATCGACTAAACTTCCAAGATCATTCAGAAATCTTAACTAACATAACTCACAAAGGTTCTAAACTACTATGATAGTGTTTTATACCTTGATGATTCTAATCCTTTAGATATTCTTGTCCCTTTCTTGAGCTCCTAGATGGCACGGAACGAGCTTGGTCATTGGCTTCCTCGTGTCGAAAACAATCCACCCGAGAGTTTATGATTCAAGTTCTAATCTCAAGAATGAGGTAACTAAAGTACCTAGTTTGCTAATCTAGATAGCTTAGTAGATGTAGAGAGTTAATTGGACTAATTTATCTTAAAGAACCCTAGGTTTCACAACACATGTGAGGGTTAGGGTTTGAGGAAGAAGAAGGAGAGCGATCGAGAGAGAACGCAAAGTGTAGAATGATTATAGAATGAGCAAGTGAAAAATGGCTAAGTCTTTTTACCAAAAAATCAAGCATGCATTAATTTTTTTATAGAAAAATGCAACCATGCTTGAATAGTAAGAGCAAATGAATAAACAAAAGAGTTAGCCATGCTTCATCCCATGCTCTAAATATCTCCATTCCTCCACCTCATTATCTATTTTCCAAAAATAGATATATCCAAAATGAGGTGTCCCCTTCTAAAAGCACTTCTTGCAAAATTAGACGAATGCCCTCACCGTATATACATACCCGTATTCGTACTGCAAAAAATACGAATACTAAGAGATAAAGATAATCCAATAATACAATACGAGAATGCGGCTTAATCCTAAGCCCACCAGTATTATCCGTCTAGACAAAATTCGTGTAGCTAGTACACGTATATGATCAGAACCCTGCACGTAAAACCATACGGCCTCTACATCGTTTCGTCTGAACCAAGGAAACCCTCTATGTGAGAATCTAAAAACTCGACAGTACGCTAGAAGTGGGTTTAACCACAAGTCCTTCAGTGGCACTAGTTGTACGTAACGGCTACATAGGTACCTGTCGAAAAGAAAGCTGATGAGCAAACTTATTCGAACCCCTACTGAGCTTGTCCGTGACAATCTCCGTACAGTCCTGTCTGTTCGTCTAAGAGTATCGCATGCCGGGTCTAGGGGGTGAAAAACGTTAGACCCCTAATAACTTGACAAGCCGTGCCGATGTGGCTCAAGACCATCCGAGAATCTATTGGTCTAACTACCAGTAATTTTCAATCCGCCTTGCCCAGGAACTTACGGTGTTGGCCAACTGAACACAGCGCGACACGACTCCCTATACCGGAAGATACGAATCCCCAACAATCACTCACTGCCTCCATATGGATCAGGACTGTACCCAACTAAAACCTGTTTACACGACTCATTAGAGCCGTGGTAGGGTAGTAATCAAAGTACAGTGGGAACTCACACGAGACAAATGACGACCTCAGGTCGACAGACTATCTGCACTCATGTCACCAGAGAACTGTTAGTGAATATGCCCTAGAGGCCATTATTGTATCGTACTCGATTATATATTACATTTTGGAAGCTTGGGATATTCACATATAAAATAACGGTCTTGCTCAAAATGATAGTATGCTACTTGGTTTTATTCTATGTAACATTTCAGAGATATAAAATATTATTTTTGGAATTTAAATAATAAAATAATATATTTCACGAAAACTATTCGATTTGCGAATTGGGGTTTTCGTAAAATGGTATAACTAAATACCAATATTTGGAAAAATAATTGGAGATTTATATTGTATTATTTAATAAAACGTTAATTACTGGATTAGTGCATTTTATAATTAATTATATGCAAGTTTAAATTAAACTTGATTAGTGCACTACTAATCACGATTTAGCCAAATCCGTTTTTTAATTAACCATGGTTAGTGCACCATGACATGTTGTATTTTGTTACATGTTGGTTTCATTTGTGTTTGTTTCATTTGCATTTTGGTTTTATTTAGATAAAAAAGAGAAAAGAAAAAGGTGACAAATGCTTGAGGAGAGAGAGTGGGGGACAACATGATGATGGCACGAGGCATGCCATGAGAGAGAATGAGAGAGAGAGAGAGGGTATGGCTCCTACCTCTTGACTTCTTTATTCATTTTCTTCACTTCACCATTTCTTCAACTCCTCCTTCATCTCCTTCTCCTCCTCCTTCACCCTCCTCTACCTCTTCCACAAACACCCCAAACCTCATCAAAATATCATAACACCTTTATTAAAAATGCACGCAACCTCACCATACACCCTATAGTTCAAACAAGTTTGGATTTTGAGCACTTGGAGCATCTAGAGTTTTTCTTGAGTTGCTTCCAAGAAGTATAACCTTCTTTTCTCATCTTGTAATTAGTTTCCTAACCTTCTAGTTTAGTTTAGAGTTTGTTTTAGTGAGATTTGTGATCTTAGAATTTTCTAAGATGATGTTTAGTGGAAGTTTAGGCTTGTAAAGTGGTAATTGAGGTGTAGTGAGTGTTTGCAAGACCTTAGAGATGATTTTCACTAGCCAAGACCAAAGACTAGAAACCAAACCAAGAACTTAGAATTTCCCGACATCGATTATTTGACATTTTGTGATGATATTATGAATTCTGGAGCAACTTGGGGTATTTATAAGAAAAACAAACAACTAAATTGACCTAGTTAGACCACTAGGAGACCATCACAGAAGAACAAGACCCAAACTCCAAAATTGACCCCCCGACACCGGTTACTATAGCACTTCCCACCGGCCAAATCTTGGAATTTGGCCTGTAGCTCACACTCCTTATAACATAGCCACTGTATTGTTTGTTTTGTCCCAAATTACCTGTGCAAAAATCTGTGAGCATTTTGAGTTGGTTTTGACAATGTTTTACGATATTTGAATCTTAGATTTTTGGATTTCTTGATATGACTTGGTCGTTCGACGTTCGCACGTTGACGTCAGAGAGTATTATTGAACAATGAATGTACTTTATAGTTAAGAATAATACCATGATATAGCAGTTGTACTGTGTAAGTGGCATAACAATTACCGATGATGAATGTGTGTGAGCCGGCAGATCTGTGTAAGTGTAATATGCGCATCATCGGTAATGGTGCATGTGTCCTAGTAGGCGAGATCATAACAACTAATGAAAGCACACACGTGTGTGTGTGTATGTGTGTATAATGCAATGAGAGTAATATGAACGTATCAGAAAGGTAAATAGTAAACGCAATAAGATAAGATATGTATCGATATACGAGTCAAAAAGTAAATAGAAAACGAATGCATTTCCGAGTCAATATATCTAGTAGTCGGCGATCCAGCCTCATAGCATCACGTACGGTATAATCCATCTTACGGCATCCTCGAGTCAAGAGTGCGGATCAATCATATATATATATATCTTACGGTATAGTCCGTTGTACGGCATCCTCAAAATCGAGGGTACGGGCCAATATCATAAATCTCATATTTCATACGGTATCATCCGTCGTACGATATCATAATCAAGGGTACGGATCAAAGGTCACGTAAATTCTATTATATTATCAAATCATATGTTATCGTATATTATGTGTATATCGCCCAACAATCCTTTAATATATCACATCATAAATGATGTCTCAACTCAATCATATATCATAATTTCTTGACATCCCGTTCGATCGTATCGACTCATATCCATATAACATATAATATCCTCATCTTATATGCATATGTGTGTGTACACATACACACACATATGAACATACACATACTTATATATAGATATATATAGGTATATATATAAGTACCCTAATCTACGTTTACGGGGGTGCTATACGCCATCCACCCTACTTCCCCCATAAATATTCATCTACCCACCTGCTAATCTCCTTGCTCTAGTCGATCCCGACGGATGCCTTGCCCTCCTTCGTCGTCTCGAAAATCCATGCGCTTGTACGTACAAATCAAAACACATTGTATCGCATCAAAATTATATTCGAAAACCAACACGACATGCGAAGCATACATAGGTTAGAACCTATGTTCAACGCGTGCTAAAACAACTATTATCACATGACATGCTTGCATGATATACTTGATATGCTTACATTACTGTTCTATATTTGCATATATCGTACTTTATGGTTACATGCATTGAGATGCAGTTTTCATGAGATCTCTGAATTTGAGAACCGCGGTTATATTTCAAAGGAAATTATGTATTGTTTTAAAAACGCGGTTTCTCGTGATATGATATTTCGTGTCCACTATGAGTTTTCTCGGTTCTGAGTTATGAGCATACCTTATTCGAGGAGTTGGCTGAGCTGTCTGCAGGTACATGGTGGACCCGGTAAGGTACCCCGGGGCAAGAAGATCATGGATTAGACGCTGAGCCTGGCAGGGGATGTGTTACCTACCAGTGATAGTTTGGACTTGGCGGTTATCCGGAGGATACCGGCCGGAGTCGTGAGATGGATATGAGGGCCAATCTAAGGATTTGGCGCCTGAGATATGAGGATTTACGTGTCGATACTGGACACGGGTTTCATGATATTTTGAGTATCGATGTTGGAACTCAGGTTCCGTGATATTTATGTGTCGTTGACGGACACATGTTGATTGATTTTCATACATACATGCATATGATGCAGATGATTGGTTTTTACATGTTGTCATTGGCATTGATTTTATTGTTGATACACATGCATACACGGTCACCTTAGATACCATAGTATTACCTTCATATTACAGTAGGACCTAGAGATCGTCATTCATTCGATTTCTACCTGCTGATATTTTCTACTCATGAGTTGGCAACCCACCCCCGTTGTTCCACAGTTTCTTGCAGGTTTGACCGCACAGGTTTTCATAGTGGATTTGCTGGCACACTGCTTTTCTTACGGGTGACTGGTTTGGTAGGTGGGGTTCACTTGCATCGTGACCACTATTGTACTTGTACACTTATTTCAGTTGTATCTAGTTAAAGGCTCCATCAACCATACCTTGTATATTCGTAGTCTCAGAACCTTTATTATATATTCTTTCAGACTTAGAGTTATGACCATGTATTTATTCTTGTTTCTGGTTTCTTTGTTTTATTTCTGTGTTTTTATCCTCGCTTTTGGCGTTGTATATTTATTTCATTGCATGGTTATTTCCTCTAATTAGCGAAGAGCTAGCTCCCGCTTGGGGATGCCTATTATTATTACTGCTTGTTTTGTTTTCGGGTTAAAATATACAAAGGAGGTGTTGCCCAAATTTCAAATGACGAAAAATGTTTTCAAGATAGATACAAAACATTGTATTTCGTATGATATTGCTTATGTTTTAAATAAATAACCTGATTTCATTAAACCTTTATTTCAAAACTTCACCTCAACTATTTTTCCCTAAAAAAGGCTTTAGATTTCTGGGCTTTTGGCTTACTTGAATTAGGTGGGGTCTTATAGACTTCACATGATTCAAGTGCCAGTCACGTGCCTTTTTCCAGGTCGTGACAAAGTTGGTATCAGAGCGTTAGGTTTAATCTTGGTTCCAGTCTAGGTTTGACTATGCGGAGTCTATGGCGTATGTATAATTCGGAATCTAGGCTTGACCTTATGCAACTTAGACTTGGCTGAGGGGGTATTTGACCCGAACTTTCATCGCGTAGGTTGACCTTGGTTGATGGAGTAGGTAACTTAAGTAGAGTGACGTACCGTGTGTATGTTCTGCGGCATACTTACGATACACTACTTCGCTTAAGTAGCCTTAGGATGTACATTTCTTATGCACTGTGTTTCTATTCGTTCCTATGATCTATCCTCATCGATATCGGATTGTGGTTTCCGTTACCTTCGCTACACGAGCAGAGAGTGCTGCGGCTAGAGATGCGATCAGCACGAGCTCGTCAGGGACGAGGACTGACCAGGAGGTATTCCGGTGACACGAACGCATTGATATATTATTTTACTAGTATTTTCCGTTGACACGAGCATTCGGGATTTGCACCGGATGATCGGGTGATTGATAGAGGCTGCCAGATTGAGAGGACTGTTGATATACAGCCTACCCTAGAGGTCATGATGTTGTCTACCGTGCAGACAGATGACCCAGCTGTTGCTGTGATTGACAGGACGTCGCCTCCAGAGTTAAGAGCTGAAACTACAGAAGCTGACAAGTAAAGATGAGACAGAAGATCGCTAGTCCATCTTGAATAGAGCAACTATGATGATTCGTCTGATTTGATGCGTCGACTCAGGCTCAGTTAAGTTTAAGAATTCCAGTTTGAAGGATCTTACACAGATCATGAGTAAATCGATCAAGAGTGGACATTGTTCGTTGGATGCTCCGATGTACGATCAGTAAGTTGACCAGCTTCGGATAGAAGGACCTCAACCAGATATGTTGTGAGTTGATCGAGAACAGACGAATGAAGCGTATTCCTCCGATAATTTGGACGAGTTCCCAAAGATGTAGTTGGCTAGATATCTTCCATAGAGTGGTTAAGATACCTAAGTTTGGATTTCGAGTCCGTGTGAGAGACTCCAGATTGACTGTAACCGAGAACGAATTGCCGTACGAAGACAACAAGAGATGACATCAAAGTGGATGATAATGAAGATGGGTAGAACAATAGGTTCATGCGAAATATTAACGAGCTATTATTACTCCCCATTGATGCCATATGATTGATATGTATGCAAAGGCGTTGGATACGACCAAATTCTAGAAGAAAGCCGTGCCGAGGACGCAGTTGTCCGGAAATGAGAAAAGGATTACGTAAAGAGTGCCAACCACCGTATAGTTCGGCATAGGTGAGATCGGAAGAGACCCTAAGTAAGTTCTTCCAGGATGTCATAGCGATAAAGATTTGCACCCAAGCTCAGTTGCATCGCACTTATTTAAAGGGCTAGATGCCGCCATCAATAACGTGCCGTTTTGCGTGTGGTCATGTTAATTGGCCAAGAGATGATCAGAGGAGTGCCAGAGCAGAACTATTCCGTTATTACACCTGACCGGGCCGACGTGCAGAATGATTGTGAGATTGGTAATCCATAGAGAAGACAAGGACCCAGAGACAGAGGACGCCAGACCGTGAGCAGGAGGAAGTGGATGTTCTTGCTCTGCCAGCCCTGGGCGCACCGACATTTTTCAACATTGAAGGAGGTGTACCTTAATGTCATTTATTGCGATTTGTGTTTCTTGATCCGAGTATCACACTTTTATCGTTTGGACTTGAGTTTTGATGATTTAGATTCGTGATATTTGTTTTCATGCACCATGGCTGCACCTGCTGGACATTTTCATTGTGCACGGTTATTGCACTCGATTTATGTTTTATACATCTGTTATGTTGGTTTATGAATGTGCATATCTATTGCACTTGATATCGATTTTTCGCCTTGGCTGCACGTAATTATGATTCCATGGATTTCGATGCAGTTGATTTGACTTCGTGCATAATGTATGCAGTTGACTTTGATTTATGCACTCGGTATAGCTCACATGTACTTGCAGTGCATTGATATGGACTTTGTGCACCCAGTTGCACACGTTTATGATTTTATACACCTTAGTACGCTCGGTGTTATTTTTATGCACTTTTGGTACATTGACGCTTTTTCGGACACCTAGTGCACCCGATATTGTTTTTGTGCATTTGTTGCACTAGATTTATGTTTTCGTACATCGTTGCACTTGACGCTCGGTATCATGCATTCTACTGCACTGGATATTTTGTGCGGACCTGACGCACTTGATTTTTATTTTCACGCACACCGAACGCATGGGTTGAGATTTTGTTCACACCGGATACACTTGATTGAGGTTTTTTATTCATGCATGTTAGTTGCAATTGGTTGAGATTTTCGTGCACTCTAGATGCACTTAATGTTGTTTTCATGCACACCCGTTGCACTTGACAGATACTTTCGTGCACACCCGTTGCACTTAGTTTTTGCTTCTGTGCACATTCATGGCACTTGTATTTGTCTTTGATTTCCGTGCGCACCAGACACACGTGATGTTAGATACGCCTTTTAAGGCATATTTTAGTCATGAGTATCATATTTTCATGATGGGTACTATATTATATAGCAGCCAAGCAGGACTAATTGGAAGACAGTACCTGAGATTGCATGCATAAAGGTTTACCAAGAGGTTTTCAAAAAGGAGCTATAGTCTCGCTATTTCCTACGTGTCCGCGAGTGACATGAAATTTTACAAAGAGAACCTTTTGGGATATTTCAAAATAGCGGAACGTATATTTGAACAAATCATATATGAACGTATATTTACTACTTTACAAATGAGCGTTTGCCACCTGTGCCGTTATTTACGCATTGTACGGCGATTCAGAAAAGATTTCGCATGTGTTTTATTGAGTTTTTAGAGAATTTTACAAGGATGCGTTATATATGTATTATGATTATGACCATAGCATATTGGATTACAGCAGTGGATTTCGAGATTTACATTTCCATTATAACTCCAATGATTGTGTTACGGTTGACGGAGTTGATTTTGAGTTTCACACTCATTTTCATGCGCACTCGATGCGCTATGGCATGTTTGAGTATTCCGTGATTTCAGAGCCCCGTTGATTTAAACTAATTATTGAAATGTTTTAGTATTTAGGGGTTTAAATTTAAATTTGGGGACCGAATTTATTTAAGAGGGGAAGAATGTAACATTTCAGAAATATAAAATATTATTTTTGGAATTTAAATAATAAAATAATATATTTCATGAAAACTATTCGATTTGCGAATTAGGTTTTCGTAAAATGGTATAACTAAATACCAATATTTGGAAAATAATTGGAGATTTATATTGTATTATTTAATAAAACAGTAATTATTGGATTTGAGCATTTTATAATTAATTATATGCAAGTTTAAATTAAACTTGATTAGTGCACTACTAATCACGATTAAGCCAAATCCGTATTTTTAATTAACCATGATTAGTGCACCATGATATATTGCATTTTGTTACATGTTAGTTTCATTTGCATTTTGGTTTTATTTAGATGAAAAAGAGAAAAGAAAAAGGTGACAAAAGATTGAGAAGAGAGAGTGGGGGACAACATGATGATGGCATGAAGCATGCCATGAGAGAGAATGAGAGAGAGAGGGGGTATGGATCCTACCTCTTGACTTCTTCTTTCATTTTCTTCATTTCACCATTTCTTCAACTCCTCCTTCATCTCCTTCTCCTCCTCCTTCACCCTCCTCTACCTCCTCCACAAACACCCCAAACCTCATCAAAACATCACAACACCTTCATTAAAAATGCACACAACCTCACCCTACATCCTATAGTTGAAACAAGTTTGGATTTTGAGCACTTGAAGCATCTAGGGGTTTTCTTGAGTTGCTTCCAATAGGTATAACCTTCTTTTCTCATATTGTAATTAGTTTCCTAACCTTCTAGTTTAGTTTAGAGTTCGTTTTAGTAAAATTTGTGATCTTAGAATTTTCTAAGATGATGTTTAGTGGAAGTTTAGGCTTATAAAGTGGTAATTGAGGTGTAGTGAGTGTTTGCAAGACCTTAATGATGATTTCACTGGCCAAGACCAGAGAATAGAAACCAAACCACGAACTTAGAATTTCTTGATATCAATTATTTGACAGTTTGTGATGATATTATGAATTCTGGAGCAACTTGGGGTATTTATAAGAAAAAAAACAACTAAATTGACATAGTTTGACCACTAGGAGACCACCACAGAAGAACGAGACCCAAACTCCAAAATCGACCCGCCGACACCGGTTACTGTAGCACTTCCCGCCGGCCAAATTTTGGAATTTGATGTTGGGGTTTGGCCTGTAGATCACACTCCTTATAACTTAGCCACTGTATCGTTTGTTTTGTCCTAAACTACCTGTGCAAAAATATAGGAGCATTTTGAGTTGGTTTTGACAATATTTTTCGATATTTGAATTTTGGATTTTTCGATTTCTTGATGTGACTTGGTCGTTCGACGTTTGCACGTTGACGTCAGAGTGTATTTGTGGTTTTAGCGTGCGTTGACCATAGGTTCTAACCTATGTATGCTTCGCATGTCGTGTCGGTTTTCGAATATGATTTTGATGCGATACAGTGTGTTTTGATTTGTAGGTACAAGCGCGTGGATTTTCGAGACGATGAAGGAGGGCAAGGCATCCGTCAGGATCGACTAGAGCAAAGAGATTAGCAGGTGAGTAGATCTATATCTATGGGGGAAGTCGGGTGGATGGCGTATAGCACCCCCGTAACCGTAGATTAGGGTACTTATATATATACCAATATATATATATATAAGTATGTGTATGTTCATATATGTGTGTGTGTGTGTATACATATGCATGTAAGATGAGGATATGATATTTTATATGGATATGAGTCGATACGATCGAACGGGATGTCAAGAGATTATGATATATGATTGAGTTGAGACATCATTTATGATGTGATATATTAAAGGATTGTTGGGCGATATACACATAACATGCGATAACATATGATTTGATAATATAATAGAATTTACATGATCTTAGATCTGTACCCTTGATTATGATATTGTACGACGGATGATACCGTACGAAATATGAGATATATGATATTGGCCCGTACCCTCGATTTTGAGGATGCCGTACGACGAACTATACCATACGAGATATATATATGATGATTGATCTGCACTCTTGACTCGAGGATGCCGTACGATGAATTATACCGTATGTGATGCTATAAGGCTGGACCGTCGACTACTAGATATATCGACTCGGAAATGCGTTCGTTTTCTATTTACTTTTTGACTCATATATCGATACATATCTTATCTTGTTGTGTTTACTATTTACCTTTCTGCTACGTTCATATTACTCTCATTGCATTTTATATATATACATTTTCTTTCATTAGTTGTTATGATCTCGCCTGCTAGGACACATGCACCATTACTGATGATGCGCATGTTACAGTTACACAGATCTGCCGACTCACACACATTCATCATCAGTAATTGCTATGCCACTTACACAGTAGAACTGCTATATCATGGTATTATTCTTAACTATAAAGTACATTCATTGTTCAAAATTATCATATGACATGGTTGCATGATATACTTGATATGCTCACATTACTGTTCTATATTTGCATATATCATACTTTATGGTTGCATGCATTGAGATGTCGTTTTCATGAGATCTCTGGATTTTAGAACCGCGGTTATATTTCAAAGGAAATTATCTATTGTTTTAAAAACGCGGTTTCTCATGATATGATATTTCGTGTACACCATGAGTTTTCTCGGTTCTGAGTTATGAGCATACCCTATTCGTGGAGTTGGCTGAGCCGTCTGCGGGTATATGGTGGACCCAGTAAGGTACCCCGGGGCAAGAAGATCATGGAGTAGACGATGAGCCTGGAAGGGGATGCCTACCGGTGATAGTTTGGACTTGGTGGTTATTCGAAGGATACCGACCGGAGTCGTGAGATAGATATGAGGGCCAATCTGAAGATGCAACGCCTGAGATATGAGGATTTACGTGTCGATGCTGGACACGGGTTTCATGATGTTTCGAGTGTCGATGTTGGATACTCAGGTTCCATGATATTTATGTGTCGTTGATGGACACACGTTGATTGATTTTCATACATACTGGATTATGATGCAGATGATTGGTTTTTACATGTTGTCATTGCCATTGATTTTATTATTGATACACATACATACATGGTCACCTTAGATACCATAGTATATTACCTTCATGTTACAGTAGGACCTAGAGATCGCTGTTTATTCGATTTCTACCTGCTGATATTTTCTACTTACGAGTTGGCAACTCACCTCCATTGTGCCACAGTTTCTTGCAGGTTTGACCGCACAGGTTTTCGTAGCGGATTCACCGGCACACTGCTTTTCTTACGGATGACTGCTTTGGTAGATGGGGTTCACTTATATCGTGACCACCGTTGTACTTGTACATTTATTTCAGGTGTATCTAGTTAAAGGCTCCATCAACCAGACCTTATATATTCGTAGTCTTAGAACCTTTATTGTATATTCTTTCAGACATAGAGTTACGACCATGTATTTATTCTTGTTTTTGGTTTCTTTGTTTTATTTCTGTGTTTTTATTCTCGCCTTCGGCGTTGTATGTTTATTTCATTGCGTGGTTATTTCCGCTAATTGGCGAAGAGCCGGCTCCCGCTTGGGGATGCCTGTTATTACTGCTTCTTGTTTTGTTTTCGAGTTAAAATATACAAAGGAGGTGCTGCCCAAATTTCAAATGACGAAAAATGTTTTCAAGATAGGTACAAAACATTATATTTCATATGATATTACTTATGTTTTAAGAAAGAACCTGATTTCATTAAACCTTTATTTCAAAACTTCACATCCACTATTTTTCCCTAAAAAAGTTTTAGATTTCTGGGTTTTTGGCTTACTTGAATTAGGTGGTGTCCTATAGACTTCAAATGATTTAAGTTCCAGTCACGTGCCTTTTCCCGGGTCGTGACATTCTACCTCAATATGTGCATGCGTTTCTTTTAGCATATCACTTATACATATTGGTAGAGCCCTTAGGATCTTTGCTTGACTACCAGCGTTGTGATGGCAGTCACACTAGTGGGGGCTAGATAGTTTATAAGCACATCCTTATACATGTCCCCAATCGTAGGATTATCGAGACGGGGCATCGATACTCCAGAGTAGGCTAGTGTATACGCTTCTCATCCCAGCAGGGGAGATGGTCTATCCTATAGCCATTGGTACATTGTATCGGAGATAGTATACATGTGATCATTGGGTTATGAGTTACACTGGACAGACTCAATAGGAAATGTTGGTTGTTATTATACCTATCGTCAAGTAGCAGTTCCCGGGTGGCATAAATACAGGTTAGTCCGTTGACTTGACATCACTATTTGTCTCGAGTATGTTCCCACTGTACTTAGATTACTACCCTACCCCGGTTCAAAGGAGTCGTGTAAACCAGTAGTGGTTGGGTGCAGTCCCGAAGCACTGGGAGGCAGTAGTGGTTAGATAGGATTCGTCTTTCCCAGCATTGGGGGTTGATATCGCGCTGTGTTCAGAAAGCCATTACACAAAGTCCCTGGCCAGGGCATACGAGATTTACTGGTAGGTACTCCAGTAGTTTCTCAGGGTGCATTGGGCTCTACCCCGGCACGACTTATTGCGCTATTAGGGGTCTGACGGTTACTACCGCTAGGCTCGATATGCGAGTATCTTAGACGAACAGACCGGACTGTACAGAGATTGTCACAGATAGGCTCAGTAGGAGTTCGGATGAGTTTGCTCGTTGGCCTTCTTATCAATAGATACTTGGTTAGCCATTACATGCAGCTAGTACCGCTGATGGACTTATGGTTAAACCCACTGCTAGCGTACTGTCGAGTCTTTAGAGTCCCACACAGAGGGTTTCCCTGCTTCAGGCGAAACGATGTAGAGGCTGTATGGTTTTACGGCAGGATTTCGATCACATACGTGTACTGGCTGCACGGATGTTGTTCGGGCGGATAATACTAGTGGGCTTTGGTTTAAGACGGATCCTAGTATTATATTTGTTCTCTACCGAAAGACGCGACTGGGCCGTTGGGACGTCTGGCCTGAATTTTGGGGGCAGATACAATTTGGATTTATCCGTCCACCTATCCGAAGATGCCAAGTTGATTTATGGCAACGTGTATCGAAGGTTTAGACAGATGCGACCATTATAGCAGACTTTGTCAGATTCCCCCTCGCTTGTGAGGGATTTTTGATTGTGGGGACGCTCCTCCCTGCAGGCGCAAGCCCTTACAGTTTATTATGCTACCGCATCGCGGTAACCACTTTCTTCTGCTCCAAAAGGTCACTTCGTGTTGTGTGTGTTTGTTTTATTTTTGGTTTCGCGTGGATTGTATACGGAGACTAATTTATGTTGTCGCCTGTAGGGCGTAGATTAGTCAAAATCCGTATTTTCTTAGATTTGGGTTTGGGTTGGTTTAAGGATCGTTAATCTCATTTGAGATTAAGATCAACTTAAATGTTTATTGAGGATACGTTGATCTAATTTTAGACTAAGATCTACTCAATTTGGGCTCTATCGTCTCAGTTTAGGGACGTTGTGGTCCATTAGGTTTAAGGACATCATAGTCCATGGGTTTAGAAACATCATAGTCTGTAAAGTTTAAAGACATCATAGTCTATGAGTTTAAGGACCTCATAGTCCGTAAAGTTTAAGGACATCATAATTCATGAGTTTAAGGACCTTATAGTCCATAACGTTTAAGGACATTATAGTCCATGAGTTTAAGGACATCATAGTCCATGGAGTGTCTGGTTGTCAGGACCCGTCACCTCTCTGAAGACGTTGAAGAATTACAACGACACATATCAGATGAATGAAGAGATGTACCCTTAAACCAAGGTTGGTTGGGAGATCTGTAGTCGGACTTGGGACCAAGACCAATTGTGAGCACATGGGCTCAGCTGGTCTGAGCTAGGGACTTGTGGCCAACTTGAGCTCAGTCCATTCAGTTCTAGTTAAACTGTTGAACATTCGTTTGGGCGTTAAACATTTGTTTGGGCTTAGCCTCTTTTGTTCAATAATGCTGAGCATTAATTTGGGTTCTGACACCCCTTTTCTTTTGTCTTTTATTGAGTGTTGAACACTCTTTGTAGCACAGAGCGCTTTATGTACAGAGCACTTGGCGCTGAGCGCCAGACTTGGAGCGCTGAGGCGCTTCTTACAAAATAGCTTACACGTGAGGAGCACGTGGTGCGCTCAACGCTGAGCACCAGACTTGGAGCGCTAAGGCGCTTCTTATGAAATAGTGCGCACGTGAGGAGCACGTGGCGCTGAGCGCCAGACTTGGAGCGCTAAGGTGCTTCTTAAGAAATAGCGCACATGTGAGGAGAACGTGGCGCGCTTGGCGTTGAGTGTCAGACTTGGAGCGCTAAGGCGCTTCTTAAGAAATAGTGCACACGTGAGGAGAACGTAGCGCGCTTGGCGCTGAGCGCTGGCCAATGAGTGCAGAGTGCTCTTGATCAATCCTATGCTCTGAGAATTAAGTTCTCGTTTATAAGAGACTTTGTCTTATGGATCTAAGAACTAAGTTCTTATTTTAATAGGAGATGTTACAATCTCTTCTGTTTTTTGTGAAAGACTTTGTCTTATGAATCTATGATCTATATAAAGAACCGAGTTCTTATGATGTGAGAGTTAAACTCTCAAAAATTCAGGAGATGTTATGATCTCTCTTCTTTACCTTGAAGAAAATTTCTTCTTCCGAGAGATTGGTCTTCTTTTTGAAATTTCTCAAAGTTTTTTTTGGGGGGGTTTTCTTCTGTATGAAACTTTTGGGTTGTTTCTTCGATCCAAGACTTGAAGTCTTGGGGCCTTTATATAGTGGAGGATGATTTGTTGAATCAGTTAAGGAGATCTTTTCTCTAATTGATTTGGGGATGTTTCCCACCGTTGGATCTTTAATCATGAGGCTTCTGTTTTACAGAAGACAATTTTCTTGTTTTTAACAAGATTAGGAAAATATGTTTCCAAACAGAACTTATTCTGTATCTTGGTGATTTTTAATCACCATTGGATCTTTGATCCAACGGTGCTCTGATTTACAGAGCACAATCTTTCCTGTTTGGAAAGATTTTGAGGAGTATTCCCTCAACAGAATTTAATTCTTTACTTTGGTGATTTTTAATCATCTCCGTTGGATATTTGATCCAACGGTAAAGAACTTTTAGTTCTGGCTCCAGCGTGCTCGTGCTTTGCACGTGAGGCGCTGCCTCAGAGTCTTTGACTCTTAGCGCTTAGCGCTCTTGGCGTGCTTTGCACGTGAGGCGCTGCCTCAGAATCTTTGACTCTTAGAGCTGATAGCGCTCTCGTGCTTCGCACGTGAGGCGCTGCCTCGGAGTCTTTCACTCTTAGCGCTGGCGCTGCTAGCGCTCTCGTGCTTTGCACGTGAGGCGCTGCCTCAGAATTTTTGACTCTTAGCGCTGGCGCTGCTGGCGCTCTCGTGCTTTGCATGTGAGGCGCTGCTTCAGAGTCTTTGACTCTTAGCGCTGGTGCTCTTGGCGCTAGCGCTTTTATGAAGCACTGCTTCATTTCAAATTTCAAAATTTAAACAGAGCTTTGCTCTAATTCAGGAAACAAATGCCCCCACACCGTTGCGCTCATGAGGGTTACACATGAGTGCAGCGGTTGCAGCCTCTCCACCGTTAGATTGTCTTGGAAGTTGGATCGACATCCAGCGCCTTTAAATTAGGGCTTTGGTCCTTGAGATGACCTCTGTTCATCTTCTTGCTTTCTTGTTTTCTGACAATTTTATTCTCTTTCAGAGCCAAGCTCTCTGCCTCAGAAAAATCCTTTAGATTTAAGACTCTGTCAAATTTTTTGGTAAGATTTGAACCTATCAACAGAGCTTTGCTCTACTTAGATCATAGATCTTAAAGATTTTTAGGGTTTCTCAACCCGTTAATTAAAAACCAGAGCTTTGCTCTTCTTTGATCATGGATCAGAAAAAGAAATCCATTTTAGGGTTCCTTTAACCCATTAACGAAGAACTCTTAGAGTTCGCTTTACAGATCTTAAAGATCATGAAGTTTTTAACTTCTGTAAAAAGCTTTACTTTTAGGGTTTTTGATGGATTGTTCCATCTTCTTCGCAGAGCACAGCTCTTCAGAATATTTTTTTTGGGGGGAATTTTTATTCCCTCATAATTAGAGTCAACAGATGTCACTTCTATCTGCAGAGCATTGCTCTCGAGGAGTCTAACTCCTTGACCCGAGGAGTCTCTCATTAAATGAGGATCGTTTTAGGATTTCCTCCTTAATTGCACAAATTTGAATTTGTTGGGTGTCTTAATAAGCACTTGTTTTCTTCATGCGGATATCAAGAGTTATTTTAAATCCCCGTGTCTGTTTCAATAAACATTTTCTTGATCAGTCTGTCCTCTAAACTCTCACTGATTTTCATTTTCAGGCACTATGGTCGCTCATCTGTACTGTCTTGATGAAATCATTTCTTATGAGGACATTCGCGCACAAGGCCGTTGTCAAAACCAGGAGTTTACAAACGCCCAATATGCTAAAATTATGAATCGTTTTAATGCACACAACGGTCTACTACTTCCTCGTCACTCCGCTCTCTTGAAGATTATAATGAGAGCAATTTGGGGTGCACTTCCTGGATTTTATGAAGTCATGCCGCTTAATGCACTGGATGACGCTGAAGATAAGGTGCACTCAGTGTATCTGACGGGCCTGATCTCGAAAAAGCGGCGGGATAATCTCATTGATATTTTGTATCAAACTTTCCAACAGACGACGATAATCGCTGCTTATCAGAGGGCGGGGGACATCAATGAAGATCTTGACGCTTATGATCGTGAGAGGATACACACGAGAATGGTCAGAGAGGCCAGAAATATTTTAGACGGACTCTCTTTCGAATTTCTCAATCTGTGTCCCGAATTCAATATGTTGACATTGTAAACATTTTAATGACGCTTTTGTTTACTGTTTTCATCGATGTAAGAACTTTCTGAGGTATGAATAGCAAATTTTTCCTTTCCATGCATTTATTTTATCCTTTTCGCACATACATGAGTGGGTACACTTCGGACGCCCAATTGGATGTAAATCAAATGTTCTCCATATTGCCTTGCATAATATGTGATTGACATCCGTGGGTTATGCCTTTTTGTTTTGTCTTGGCGCAAAGCAGTTTACGTACTCTTGAGTAGCACCTCGATTTCGATAAAATGTAATTTTGGTAAGTGTGGCTTGTAGATAATAAATAACAATTCGTCTTGAACTCTTTGCAGGGTAGCGATGGCTTAGGAGACAGGGTTAGGATCTGCCACCTAAGACTTTCCAACTTTCTAAGCCATGAGGGTCTTATAAAGATTTTTCTCCTTACGAGTCGTGAGGATCTCGTAAGTGTATTTTTCTCCTTAGGAGTCTTGAGGATTCCTAAGTGTGTTTTCTCTTGAGAGTCGTAAGGATCTCACAAGAGAGTTTTCTCCCTTACAATTCGAAAGGGCTCGTATGTGATTGGTGAGTTGACTTGTTCCCAAATCGAAGAATTGCTCCGACGGGGAGGTCAAGGGTTGACATGTATCCGAGTCGAAGTGTTGCTTGATGACAAGGAGGTCAGGAGTTGACATGCATCCGAGTCGAAGCGTTTCTTGAGGAAGAGGAGGTCAAGGGTTGATATGTATCCGTGTCAAAGCATTGCTTGACGACAGGGATGTCAGGGTTGACATGTATCCCTGTCGAAGCATTGCTTGACGACAAGGAGGTCATGGGTTGATATGTATCTATGTCGAAGCGTTGCTTGACGACAGGGAGGTCAGGGTTGACATGTATCCAAGTCGAAGCGTTGCTTGACGACAAGGAGGTCAGGGGTTGACATGTATCCAAGTCGAAGCATTGCTTAACGACAGGAAGGTCAGGGGTTGACATGTATCCGAGTCGAAGCGTTGCTTGACGACATGGAGGTCAGGGGTTAACATGTATCCGAGTCGAAGCATTGCTTGACGACAAGGAGGTCAGGGTTTGATATGTTTCTGAGTCGAAGCGTTGCTTGACGACAGGGAGGTCAGAGGTTGACATGTATCCGTGTTGAAGCATTGCTTGACGACAGGGAGGTCATGGGTTAACATGTATCTGAGTCGAAGCGTTACTTGACGACAAGGAGGTCAAGGGTTGACATGTATCCGTGTCGAAGCGTTTCTTGACGACAAGGAGGTCAGGGGTTGACATGTATCCAAGTCAAAGAGTTGCTTTACGACAAGGAGGTCAGGGTTTGACATGTATCCGAGTCGTAGCGTTGCTTGACGACAAGGAGGTCAGGGGTTGACATGTATCCGTGTCAAAGCGTTGCTTGACGACGGGGGGGTTAGGGGTTTGACATGTATCCGAGTCAAAGCGTTGCTTGACGACAAGGAGGTCAGGGGTTGACATGTATCCAAGTCGAAGCGTTGCTTGACGACAGGGAGGTCATTGGCTGACTTTAGGTTGTCTGTGAACGGTAGAGTCTTGGAACTGGGGACTTTTTCGTGGCTCCGATTGGTGATGTAACGTCCGTGTCCTGCTGGAATGAGAAGGAACGTCGTTGTTGATCCTCTGGGATGCAGATGTTGTTGTCGAGATTTGGAACTAGGGGCTCTGCCATGGCTCCGCTTTGTTGCGACCCTGAAGTCGGTTGTTGACGTTACATTTGCGTCCTGCCGGAGTAAGGAACGCCTTGTTGGTCTTCTGGTATGCAGATATTGCCGTGAGACCTGACTCTTTCTTTGGTAGAGTTTGTTGGGACATGTGTTTCCTTTTTTGTTTATGCCCATGGATTGTATACAGGAGTCAGCATGGACTTACCTACAGGGCAAAAGTTTCATTTCATATGTATTTTTTTTGTTTTCTTTCTGCAATGCTCTATCATTTCAGCTTTTTGTATCGCGAAAGTCGCGATTGCCCAATCATTTCGGCTATTTTTCGTGGTGTCCAATCATTTCGGCTATTTTTTTTCTTTTTACTCGCTGCTTTTTATTGCGAGTTGCCCAATCATTTCGGCTATTTTGTATGCATATATTTTACTTGCTGATTTTGTTGCAAGCTGCCCCATCATTTCGGCTATTTCATATGTATTTTCGGCTCGTTGATTTTTATCGCAAGTTTAGACTTGGAATTTGATACCAATTTGGGCATCAACATTGCTACAACTGGGACATTTCCAGGAGCGAATCATCAGTTGCCTTCATCGGTTCGAACGAAGGTGGCTTAGCAAACAGGGTTAAGGTCCTGTCGACTAAGGCTTTTGACTTCATGAGCCATAAAGGTCTCATGAAGGTATTTCTCCCTACGAGTAGTGAGGATCTCGTAAATGCGTTTTCTCCTTAGGAATCGTGAGGGTTCTTAAGTGTATGTTCTCTTATAGTCATAAGGATCTTACAAGAGTGTTTTCTCCTTATAAATCGAGAGGGCTTACAAGGGTCTTTCACCATGTAAGGATATCCCTCGTTGCTGGTGGGACTTTGTTGGGGAAATGTTTATCCGTGCCCATGGATTGTATACAAAGGTCAATAATGAAACACTTGTAGGGACATATTGGGATGTATGACGGCTTATGAACAGGTTCAGATCTCTGTAGCTTAAGGCTTTTGAATCCTATGAGCCGTAAGAGTCTTATAGGGGAATTCTCCTTACGAGTCATGAGGATCTCGTAAGTATAACTTCTCCTCAGGAATCGTGTTGCTCCCTAAGTGTGTTGCTCCCTTGTGAGTCGTAAGGATCTCACGCAGGTAATTTCTCCTTACAAGGTCAAGAGGACCTTGCAAGTGTCTTTTAACGAGATTGTGCCCTTTCGGGTTTTCACAAACTCGCCGGTAGCCCTGCTGTTTTTACTCACGGAGCCCTTTCGGGTTTTCATCCGTGCCCATTTCGCTTATAGACATACCGTTTTTTTTCTGGCACATCAGCCTAAGGATGCTGCGACTCGTAATAGTTTAAGGACGTTACGGTCTGTAGTTAGTTTAAGAATGTTTCGGTCCATTGTTAGTTTAGGGACGTTTCGGTCCGTTGTTAGTTTAAGGATGTTTCGGTCCGTTGTTAGTTATAAGGATGTTTCGGTCCGTAGTTTTCCATGTTTGGGATAGAGTATCGTTGGATACTATTTTTAGAGTCTGAACTCAAGAAGATAGCGAGCGGACATAGGCGTCGTCATCTATCATTAACTTGGTTCGTGACTCGTCAAGCGTAGTACTTCTTAAGGAACTTGTCGTTTATTGGTCGGAAGGGTCTTTCTCCATGCATATCCATGAGCAAGTAAGCCCCACCTTGATAGATTTTGTCTATGATGTACGGGCCTTCATAGTTCGGCTCAAATTTCCCCCGTTTGGCATGATTGGGGATCATAGGTCTCTTGACCACTAGTAGGAGTTCGCCTTGGCGGAATGTTCTCGGCCTAGTCAATCTCTCGTATGAGTGCGTCATCTTTGCATTGTAAGCTTCTAGGTTTTGCTGCTCCATGAGGCGAGTTTCATCGAGGGCATCGAGCTCTTCATGCCGAAGAAGAGCATTCTCTTCGTCCGTTAGCTCATAATGAACTGCCACTCATAGAAAGGGTAGCTCTATCTCCAAGGGGAGTACGGCTTCAGTGCCGAACACCAACGCATATGGCGTTGTGTTGGTGGCCGTTTTGAACGTGGTCCAATATGCCCAGAGAGCTTCATGCAGTCTCTTGTGCCAGTCCTTCTTATTTCGGGACACTGTCTTCTTTATGATCTTTGTCAAGGTCTTGTTGAAATCCTCAGCTAGACCATTAGCTCAGACCGAAGAGTATCTCCAGTCTATATTATGCTGCTATGCGAAGCAGCTGATTTTGTGACTTCTGTAGGCCGGCCCGTTATCGGAAATAATCCGTCGCGGAGTGCCGAACCGATAGATGACATGTGTCTTAAAGAAATGGAGAATATTCTCCGTCTTCTCTTCTCTCAGTGGTACTGCTCTGACCACTTAGAGAAGTAATCGGTTGTCGCCAATATGAACCGATGTCCTCTAGATGATGCTGATTCAATGGGCCCGATTATGTCAGTTCCCCATATTTCGAATGGCCAGCTAGCCACCGTTGGGTGTAGCGAATTTGGATGCTGGTGGATGAAGTCCCCGTGAACCTGGCACCAGTGGTATTGTTTCGCGTATTCAAGGCAATCCTGAATCATCGTGGGCCAATAGTAGCCCATCCTTTTGATATTCAGCTTCATCTTTGGCCCGGCTTGATGAGAACCGCAGAGTTCGTTATGAGTTTCTTGGACAACTCTCCTTGGTTCTTTCGATTCCAGGCATCTCAGCCATAGAGAGTCGAACGATCTCTTATACAGCATGTCATTGTCGAAGGTGAAAGACAGAGCTCGTTTAATGAGCTGATGTCTTGAGGACGCATCTTCAGGTGTTCGACGGGATTTGAGGTAATCTATAAAGTCTTCTCTCCAATCCTTAGTCTTTTCCTGGTCTTTTATTTGTAGGGTCGTTTACTTGGTCGCTCTCTTTTCTTTGGACGACTCCGGAGATATTTCTGCCGGTGCAAGAACCCGACAGCTTTGCACAACGATCCTCACGGCATCGAGGTTTTCGTCAGCCAATTATTTAGCGAGTTTAGCTAACGCATACGCTTTGCTATTACCCGTACGCGGTATGCTTTCCAGAATGTAGGAAGGAATTTGGGTCAGCAGTTGCTGCACTCTTTCGCCGTACTTTACCAACTCTGGTTTGCACGTTTGATAGTTGCCATTTACTTGACTAACGACCAGTTGGGAGTCTCCGTGTATGAGGAGGTTTTCGATTCCCATGTCGATAGCGATCTCAAGCCCTGCTATCAAAGCCTTATATTCGGCTTCATTGTTTGTCCTCGGCTCTGTTAAGAAAAAGGCAAAGCGCATTATCCCTCCTTGTAGAGTCACGAAGATAAGGCCTACCCCAGATTTGATTATGGGGGAGCTGTGCTTTCTCTTCTTTATGGAAGATGCCCCATCAAAGTAGAGTTCCCATCGGGTATCACTCTCTCCTCTCTCCCTGTCGATCGTGTCAAACGCGTGATCTTCTGTTAATTCGCAATTTAGGAATGAATTGGCAGGTATCAGATGCTCAGCGAGGAAGTCGGAGATGGCCTAGCCTTTCATTGCCTTGAGAGGTCGGTATATTATCGAAAACTCCATCAAGAGGAGAGCCCATTTAGTGAGCCGTCCCGTCAGTATGGCTCTTGACATCAAATATTTGAGAGGATCCAATTTTGATATGAGGTGGACCTCATGCGCTAACGCATAGTGTCTGAGCTTCGTTATCGCGAAGATTAACGCCAGGCATTGTTTTTCGATGGGGGAGTAGTTGTTTTCTGCCCCCAGGAGAACTCAACTCAAATAGTAGAGGGCTCCCTCCTTCCTTTGGTCATTTTTCTATGCCCATAGTGCACCTAAGGAACCTTCAAGGGCTGTTGTGTACAGGATGAGGGGCTTTCCCTTGACCGGAGCGGTTAGCACCGGCGGATTCTGCAAGTATTGCTTGATTTCGTCTAGTGCGCCCTGGAATTTATGATCCCAGACGAACGGGGTCCCTTTCTTCATTAGGTGACTTTAGGGGTGGCATTTGCCGGAGAGGTTAGCTATGAACCGTCGGATATACGCGAGCTTTCCTTAGAGAGGCCGCAGTTGCTTGAGAGTTCTTGGCGGAGGCATTTCCATGATCGCCTTGATCTTTGACGGTTCTATCTCAATGCCCCGGTCTCGTACGATGAATCCTAGGAATTTGCCCGAGGAAACTCCGAACGCGCATTTGAGAGGGTTCATCTTTAGGTTGTATTTCCGAAGACGTTGGAACACTATCTTCAGATGCTCCTAATGCTCCTCGTGCGATTTGCTTTTCACCACAAGGTCGTTAATATAGCATTCAATGACTTCATGTATGAGGTCATCGAAAATCTTCGTCATAGCCCTCTGATAGGTAGCGCCGGCGTTCATCAGACCGAAATGCATCACTATGTAGCAGAATATGCCCAGAGGAGTCCGGAAAGCGGTATGCTTCTGGTCTTCTGGATGCATCATTATTTGATTGTACCATGATGAGCTATCCATGAAGGAGAAAACTTCGTGAGTGGACGTATTGTCTATCATCAGCTCGGTAACCGGTACGGGAAAATTATCCTTCGGGCAAGCTTTGATGAGGTCCCGAAAGTCTACGGGATGCGCACCGTCCCATTCTTCATCATCACTAGGACGATGTTGGCGATCCAGTTAAGGTACTGAACCTCTTGGATGAAGCCGGAGTCGATTAGCTTCTTGACCTCGGCGTTGATGCTCATTTCAAGTTCGAGCCGCATTCTTCTCGGTGCTTGTTTGACTGGCTTGATATCTGGTGATATCGCCAGTTTATGCACAGCTATCTCTGGATCTAATCCCTGCATCTCGGCATAGTTCTATGCGAAACAGTATTTATACTGTATAAGCAAGTCTTTTAACGTGGCCACCTGTTTCTCAGACAACAGCTCACTGATGAACATTGGCCTTGGGTCGTCTGCCGTTCCTAAGTCGATTTTCCTTAAGTTGTCCGCGGTAGTATGTATTCCATCTTCCAGCTCCTTTGGCGCCGGTGGAAGTTCCGAGATCAACTCATCTTCATCCTTATTTTCGAAGCACCAGGGGAGGTCATCCATATCCTCGCGTACTCCTTCTTCTGACAGAGTTATCGCGTGACAGGTACGAGATCGCTTACAAGACCGATGTTGATCCGGTTCTACTCTTGCTGCATACGTGGCTTTCGGTTCATGCTTCTGTGGTGGGGTTACCCTCCAACTGCTGGATAGAGCAAACCTGCCTTGCTGATACTGGTCTTCTACCCAGTTTTTGAATATAAAGCAGCCGTCGAGAGGATGTCCTATCGCTCGGTGATAGGAGCAAAAATCCGAGTGAGAGACCTCGTCTGCTTGTTTGGGGTGTTTGGATTCCGGGAGCTTAATCATTTAATGTTTCATGACAAGATCGAATATCTTCCTTGTCTTGCCTTAGGAAAAAGAATATGCTCGGCCCATCTTTTTTATAAGAGACGGAGCCCGGCTGCTCAATTCTCGATCGCGTGGCTTCTTGGACCCGCTTTTCCATTGTCGAACATTTTTTTCGTTCTTTAGTTTATTTTTACCTCCACGTCGGGCCTTTTTCTTGCCTTGGGTCCAAATGGTGGGCTGGCGATGAAGGGCATCGTCATCCCACGTGGCCTGCTGAAGGATACGCTACATCCTGGCTTTCTCGTAGATAGACATTTCACGGCTGTTGTCGTTCCAGACCTTTTGACCCGCTTCCTTTATTAGCTTGTCCATCTGTTCTTCAAATGACGGACTTGGCATTTTTACGGTCGGATCTTGTTTTGGTTCAATTGCAGTGCTTCCAACAGAGCATCTCCTTCTTCATCGAAGTCATGTATAACGTAGCAGCCATGAAATCTCTCTCGTTTCTTGGATTGAACATATCTAAGACTTATCATTTCCATTTCCCCGTTGGGCAATTTTCGCTGAGTTCCGGGTGTTAGTTATATGTATGCCCTAGAGGCCATTACTGTACATAGGATGTATATTGTAGTGGATGCTGGGACATATATAGGGAGGATTTTCTTGCTCGACATGATAGTATGCTATTTGATTACTCTTTACCTTAACGTGTATACTGATTGTCTCTCTGTTACATGTTGGTAAAGCCCTTAGGATGTGTACTTGACTACCTGAACTATGATGCGGATCATACTAGTGGGGACATAGTAGTCCATAAGTACATCCTTCAAGGTCCCTGGTCGTGGGTGTATCGAGACGGGGCATCGATATACCAGAGTAGATTAGCGTATACCTTCTCGACCCATACAGATGGGCGATGGATGATCCCATATCCATTGGTGTTTGACATCAGAGATGATATACGGGTGCTCAGTAGAGACTGGGTACACTGGACGGACTCGCCGAGAACTCCCAGATGGTATTATACCTTACGTCAGATGGCAGTTCTCTGGTGACACTGGTACAGAGTAGTCTGTTGACCCGAGATCGTCATAGAGTCTTGTGTGATTCCCACTGTGCTTTGATTTCCACCTTACCACATCCAAGAGGGCGTGCAAAACGGTGGCTTTTGGGTACAGTCCCGAATCACATGGAGGCAATGAGCGATAGGAGGGGATTCGTCTCTCCCGGTATAGGGAGTTGATGTTGCGCTGTGTTCGATTGGCTATAACCGGAAATTCCTGGCCAGGGTTGCTGAGATTTACTGGTAAGTGTTACCAGTAGTTTCTCGAACTGTTATAGAACTCATATCAACACGACTTATCGAGCTACTGGGGTCTGACGTTTACCACCCCTAGGCAAGATATGCGATATATCAGACGAACAGACCGGACTGTACGGTAGTGTTACTGGTTGGATTCACAGGAGTGTGAGCGGGTTTGCTCGTTGATCTTCTGATTGCTCAATACTCGGGTGGCCGTTACGTTTAGCAGACCGCTTGCGGCTTGTGGGTGTTTGATATGATCATCACCTGCTGCCGGCGTATTGATGAGTCTTTAGAGTCCTACACAGAGGTTTCCTGGCTCAAGCGAAACGAAATAGGAGCGCATATGAGATATGTGCGGGACCGAGAATAATGCGTGTATGTGATACCGTATTCTATTCTCGCGATGAATGTATCGATTGGTTGTATGCGATATAACCTAGTTATCGAATCGGGGATTGATTCAATAAGTCGATACATTGGATATTAGTCGGTCATATGCGATATAACTGGATCGTTAAATCAAGTGTTAATTTAATGATTTAATGTATAATTATATATTTGATATATTACTTTACATTAACTAGTATTGGTTCACTTAAGATTATTTTTCTCACTTGATGTGCATATTGTATATGTGATATATTTTTGTGCACTTGATTGTATCATGTTTGATGATACATGCAAACTTGGGTATATGTTTGGTTTAAACTATGATTAGGTTAATGGTTAGGGTTTTCATTTACTCATTTATTTACTTTATTCTTTTTTTTGGCAAAAGAAAATAAAATGGTGGCTTGTTTGTTTTATCTTTGAAACTTCATGAAGCTTTGAAAGCTTGACCATTTTGTTTCTTTCCTTAACCCTAACCATTTACTTAACCCTAGTTCATTCTCTACATGAGTTAACACTCACCTATGGTTGCAAATATGATAACCATCACTTGATTTAAATGATTTGATAATTCTTTTTCATTCTCTTCTTCTTCTTCTTCATGAAGAAGAAAGAAAACCTTTTCTTGAAAATGTCTAAGTGATGATTCCAAGTGAGAAATCCAAATCCAAAGTGAACCCACTTCCTATTTCTTCATCCTCTACCACTTGCCATGTTGTATAAGGTGTTTTTGTCACGACCCGAAAGTACGGAACATGACCGGCACTTAAACTACGAACGTCTCGAGACGTACGTAATCTAAGTAAACCGAAAACCCAGAAATCCAAACCAAGAAAAGTAGTAGAGTGCAGGAAAAACCAACTTAAAGCAAGTAATTTCAATAGCATAAGCCGAATTATGCGGTTTTTAAAACATCAAAAATTTACTGAAAATTTCGGCAGAGTCTCCTTTGTAAAAACTGGCCCCCAAACGGGATACAACATGAATAGTATACGAAATCAAGAAAAAGGCATCCCCAAGCGGGAGCTAGCTCTTCGTCAATCGACGGTCATAACCACACAAGCAATATAATATACAACGCCAACGGCGTGGATCAAAACTCAAAGGAAACTCAAAACCACCAGAAATATAACGAGCGACTCAAAGGTCGAAAGAATAAACAACACCGGTCTCTATCTCAATAAATACATGTTTGGTTGATGGAATTTACTAGGTACAACGGAATAATATTATACAAGGTAATATAATGGGCACGATACAAGAAAAACCCACCTACTAGCAAGTCACCCGAATGAAACTGAGCCCGCAAAGCCGTAATGAAACCTGCACCGCAAACCTGCAAGAAACTGGGGCACAACGGGGGTGAGTTGCCAACTCGTGAATAGAAAAACATCTACGCACAGAAATCGCATAAATAACGCAACCTAGGTCAATGATCATAATATATCCTCAAATATATGAATAACACGTAGCCTATAACAAGGCTAGGGTAAATATCTAACCCGAGTGTAAACTCATGTGCCCGTGTCAGTGCCTCAGGTAGCAATATATCATATGAGTGAGGTATGAATGCATGAAAACAGAATACATGTAAATGAAGAAACTGTTTTCATAAATTTGTGAGATTTCTATACTTTTAAAGTGAGGTATCATAAATGAAATCAGTATCAACCGTGTCTAGCATCGACACAAAACATAAATCTCACTGTCTCGAAATATCAATGTCTCAATCTCAATATCTAGGGCGCCGTCAGTCCAGACCGGCCCCTACCATCCATCTCAAGACCACGACGGTATCCTCCGGATATCCGACGCTTCGGGTAATATCACCGGTAGGTAATCTGTCCCCTGCCAGGCTCAACGTCAACACCACATTCATCTTGCCCCGGGGTACCATACCGGGTCCACCATGTACCCGAAACGGTTCCTCCACTCCTCGAATCGGGTCTCGAAATCCATCAGCAAACTCATGGTGGACGATTCATACATCATAGGAAAACCGCACTTTTTATTTTAAAAGAGAGAAAAGGTTTATTTATGTTTTTGCGGTTTTCCTCCAAATCCAGAAAATCTTATGGAAATCCGAATCCAAAACCTCAATAACACGTAAAATAGTGAATATATGCATGAGAATCCATGAATGCGGTATAACGATGAATAACAGTATGCATGAAGTAGCAGGTAATAACTACAATGTCTAAACTAAGATATAAGGCAAGTACACTAATATCATGTCTAACTATTAGCTAACAGGCTATGTCAAGCAATAATATTTTCTAAGGTGTACGTGACATGGTAATTACCGATGAAGATGTGTGTGAGCCGGCAAATAAGTGTACGTGGTATATACGCATCATCGGTAATGGTGCTGGTGTCCTAACAACATGATGTCAACAATGCAATATGAAATAACAATGTAAATATGCGATGCGGAGCGGGCAACCAAAATGAGCGGGAGCTAAAAACTAGACGCAACTATAACTAATCTGCATTAATCTAATATAAGTCCTACAAATGGTGCCATTTGAAATATCCCGAACCGCGGGGTTTTGAAAATAGGGCTACGGTGGTTTTTAAGAAAGGATACGTCTTTTGAAATATCCGTAGATCCCTTGACCTGTCTTTTAAAATAGCCACGATCCGCTAGTTTTGAAATAGGTAGGAGTCTAATCTAATCTAACAACTACACTAAACTATACGGCTGAACTAACAAGCTGAACTACAGGTAAGGAAACCGCCTAACATCTGAGTCGATCCATATACATACCTGTATATGTATAGTCGGTGATCCCGCCTCAATAATATCATATCCGATACCCTATCTATAATCAGGCATCCCAAGTCAAGAGTGCGGATCAATTATCAATATAGCTCGTACGTAAATCCGTCGTACGGCATCCCAAATCTGGGTACTGGTCAATATCACATTCATCCTACTATTCACCTAGTATCCTCTTTATCCAAGATCATAGTCTAGGGTACTGACCTATGTCTTGCACAATACTGATACCGCCTAAGTATGCATGGACGTGTGTGAAACACTACGTCAAGGACCCGCTACAACGTCATGTCGTATCTCAAATACGAACCCTGCTAGGTCACCGAATTCACAACCTCAATACAAATCTCATCGACTCATCTCAAACCCAAATATCATCCTCAAATCCGTATGTGAACACATAGTCCCATACCCATGTGAACACATAACTATATTTTCCGTAAAGCACAAAAGAAGGAAGAAAGTATGCAAGTATGGGTTGGTGTGTGCATGTGTGGTGCGACCACTACTCTAGGGTTTCACGACACTAAATCATCCAAGAACAATAAATATCCATATTATCATCAATATACTCAAACAATATATAAACAATATATATATGTGTGTATACGTATTCGTATACATCACCACGAATTACGGGGGTGCTATACGCCATCCACCCGACTTCTCCCCGTAGATATAAATCTACTCACCTGGTCCTCGCCCGCCGGTGCCGACGTCGCCACGCGCTTGCTTGTCGTCTCGAAGTCTACATGGGGTTACCTACATATCATAACGCACCATATCGCATTAAAACTAAATTCGAAATCGAAACGGCATGCGAAAATCAAATCGGCACGCGTATCACGCATAGGTCCAAACCTATCGCCTACGCATGCAAGAATAGTCAAACCAACTCTCGATGTCGATGTACAAACGTCAAACCATCGATAAAAATCCAATCACACTCATTTGCACATTCACGAACACTAATTTTAATATAAACCAGGTTAAAACTCACAAAAACCCCAATTTCACTTAAAAAGTCATTTTTCCGAAAATCTAGCAAGCACAATTCGCCGTTTTTGTACAAAACATGACGTTTAAATGAATGTAGCGGCCAATATACTTATTAAATATCTTAAATAAGTCATATAAACAATTCCCGGAATTTAATCTCATTAAATTCCAAAAACCCTAATATTCTAGTTTACAAAATACCTAAAATTTAACAATTTCAAAGCAAAAATGCACAAACTACAATCTAGGTTGGATTTCCATGATCTAAAGCATTAAACCACACTTAATAAAGTTAATGAAGTCATGAAAAACCTAAACACATTTTTAATCCCAAGTATTTAACCAATTTCAAAAACCTAGTAAGCAAATTAGCAATTTAACACAATTTTAAACCAACCATTAGCACAAGCTACTAATCTTGTATTAACATGACAAAAGCCTAAATATAACACACAACCATACACTAATTTTACAAAACCCTAACTTGCATTCAAATTCATAACTTGAATTTCAAAACTTGCAATTAAACTCATATATCCAAATTAACACTTAATTAAATTAGCTTAAGACATTAGTAACAAATTAAGCAACAAAAATGTTTAGAATTATACCCAAAACATATGAAGATCCACAAGCACACACATAGCCTCCCAAATTGGAATCTTGTTCCCTAGATCCATGCAATTTTGGCTAAGCTAAAATAGGTAGGAGTCGGATTTGGGTTTTGGGATTTTTTGATGGATTTTGGGGCAATTTTTGAAGAAGTTTTGAAGAGAAAAGAGAAGGGAAAGGGGGGGGCTGTTGCTGCAGTAGGAAAGGGGAGGGCTGCTGGAATTGGAGTGGGAGAGGAGAGAGAGGGAGGTAGAGAAAGTGGGGGAAGAAGTCAAAGTCAACCAAAGTCAAAAGTCCACCTAATTCACCCATTTTCTTTTCTTTTCTTTCATATCTTTTCCTTTGAAAATCAAGTGGGGAAAAGTATGGGGGCTGCTGAATTCAGCCATGGGGAGGAGTAAGTGGGGGTGTGTGGGTGTGGGTACGGGTGTGGGGTGATGAAAAATGATAAATACAATACCCCAAACATCCATTTACGCTAAAAAAAAGCCTTTTTTCTTCAATAATTTCTAAACCGTTTTGGCAAATAATTTCGTTCCAAAAACCACATGATAAAATTTTATTTAATGTTTTATGATGCACAAAATTTGTTTCAACTCATTCCAATTTGTAATTTTCCCTAATTAAATGTATTAGTGACGGCTTAAATAATAATAAAATAATATTTTTTTCAGAAAATTTGAAATTTCACCAGCGGCTCAATAAACACCAAATAATAGCAATTACATAGTTAGAATATGTATATTTAATTTTTATAATAAGATATTTGTATTTTGACTTTTTACAGAAAACCCCCTTATTTTACCGATTTTTCGAAATTTCACCGAAACGATTTTCAAAACGTTACAATCTTCCCCCCTTAAAGAAATTCGGTCCCCGAATTTAAATTCAAACTCCCCCAAATACTAAAACATCTAAGAAAACCATCAAGTCGTCGGGGCTCCGAAATTGTAAATATATAAAAAAAAATCGTAACGCGGCGCATGCGCTTGAAAAATGAGTATATAACTCAAATCAAAACTCCGTCAAGTATCCCGCAATCATCGGAGTCATGGAGAAGATATCAATGCCAAATCTAAATCAAACCAATATGATATAACTCGAAACTATACATGTAAACATCGAATCTATATCTGTAAGTATCTGAAGGAAATGCATGCTAAATCTCTTTAAGTCGCTGTGCAACGCGTATAACACTGCACAGTGGCGGACGTCTATCATAAGAAAATAACTATATACATATATACCTTTGTTTGAAATATACGTTCCGCCGTTTTGGAAACAATTTAGAAGGGTCTCCTTGTTTTAAACATTTCGTGTCATATCAGACACGTAGGTAAATACTGAGGCTATAGCTTGCTTTTTGGAAATCCCTTCAATAACTATCAATGCATGCAAAAATATATTCAGGTACTGTCCTCTGACTAGTCCTGCTCAGTACGAAAACACATAGCAATATCATAAAAACGTACTGCTCTATACGAAATCAATCCCAAAATATGCACATGAATGCTACGTGCGTCTGGTGCGCACGGAAATCAAAATCCATGAATGTGCCATACATGCGCACAGAAACAACATCTAAGAGCATCGGGTGTGCACGAAACATCTGTCGTAGGCAACATGTGTGCCTGACTGCAAAATCAGGTGCATCTAACATACACGAAGAATCTCGATTTAGTGCATCTGGTGTGCACCAAAATCGTATCTCAAAACCTGCGCTCAATCATGCACGAAAACCCAAAACCAGGGGCATCCATCATGCACGAAATCATGAAATCAAATATCAAGCGCCGAACATGCGTAAAATCAAATCAGGTGCATAAGGTGCATAAAACAAACATCGAGTATCACAATCGAAATCGAAGTCCAGTGCATCTAAGTGCACAAAATGCGTATCACTGCACTGCAAGCATATGTGAACTATACTGAGTGCAAAAAACCAATTCGTATGCGTACATACGCACAAAATCAACTCAAATATCTAAAACCGTAAAATCACAAACATGTGAAACTAAAGCACGAAAACGATATCAAGTGCAACATTGTGCAAAGATCGTAAATCCTCAATCATCAAAATCAAATCATACGAATAAATCACCCAAAATATCGAAATCAATAATGGCGGAACAGTACCGCTCAAGTGCATCCTCTAAGAAACTCGGGCCAACTGTCGCGGTCACTAGTGGGATGTCTCGTCGATGATCATGAACTCTGGCCTGCTGGTGTGCATAACATGACCACTCCTGGGACCAAGTCTTCTCCGTGGATTACCAATCTCACAATCCATCGGCTCATCGGCCCTGTCAAGGAAGCATATCACTGGCGTCGGCCTCTGGCTCTCTGAATGCACGTGACACATCTGATCCTGGGTGCAAATATCATTGCATCAGTGGCCTGGAAGGAATCCTGCTCACGGACTATTCCATGCCTCGTCTCTGCCAACTGTCCGGAAGTCGTTGTCCTTTCCTATATCTGCATCTTGCTCTGGAACGACTGCATACTCATCGCGACTCCTTCTGGAAGGTATATCCAAGTACAATGCCTCGGCATGCGCATCGCATCTCTGATGTCGGCGGAGTGGAACGTCATCATATCCAGGTATGTACGAAACTCTTACTCCACTTTTTCTCTAATGTCGACTGCTTCGGACGCGTCCCGTCGTGGCTGCATGGACTGAGCTCCAACGGCTATCCTCGTATCTGGAATCTCCCCAGAAATGCATCTCACCACCTAGTATCCGAATTAAGTCGAGCCATCCAATCGATTCGTCAAAACCTCATAATCCCCCAAGAGCTCAACATCTTGGGTACAATTTAATAGTATCGAGTACATACCACAGCATCGGTGGTCCAGCCGTAGAAGGGCAAACCCAAGCCTCACTAATGGCGCCGTAGAACTGCCGCAAACCCGAAGGTTCAAAGGCTTTCACACGGTCATTAAGTCGAGTTAGGGTTTCATTCTTCTAGAGAGACCATAGAATTGCCTGCATGTCTTTCCGACTACTTTAAACTTGGAATAATAGGTTTCTGACATTCGATCGTCTCTGTCGACTCCCAACGTCTCCGCGTGAAGTCGTCTCTAGCTGGAATCAATCTATCTGATGACCTCTCATCGGGTAGGCGAACGAATCACATGTCTCAGTCATTCATCCGTGGGTGACTAGCGACCTTCTATCATTGGCCCAATCCTCTGGTGCTGATCTGTCTGTCCGAGTAATCTCATACAGTGATCGATCAACGCTCGTGGTACGAAAACACAATCAAAAGACACCTCTCTGCAATCGTGTGTCGCCGGAATTTCGCCCTGGTCAGTCCTCGTTCGTAACGAGCTTGTGCTGACCGCAACTCTAGCCGTAGCTCTCCCTGCGTGTAACCGTAGCAGCAAAACCAAACTGGTACCGATGAGGCTAGATCAGGAAGGAATATAATACTGAACAAGGAAATGTACATCCTAAGGCTTCATAAGTGGAGTGGCGTGTCGTAAATATGCCGCGGAACATACCAACGGTACGTCACTCTACTTTAGTCACCTATTCCATCAACCAAGGGTCATCCTACGCTCCGAAGGTAAAACCTAACGCTTTGATACCAACTTTGTCACGACCCGAAAGTACGGAACATGACCGGCACTTAAACTACGAACGTCTCGAGACGTACGTAATCTAAGTAAACCGAAAACCCAGAAATCCAAACCAAGAAAAGTAGTATAGTGCAGGAAAAACCAACTTAAAGCAAGTAATTTCAATAGCATAAGCCGAATTATGCGGTTTTTAAAACATCAAAAATTTACTGAAAATTTCGGCAGAGTCTCCTTTGTAAAAACTGGCCACCAAACGGGATACAACATGAATAGTATACGAAATCAAGAAAAAGGCATCCCCAAGCGGGAGCTAGCTCTTCGTCAATCGACGGTCATAACCACACAAGCAATATAATATACAACGCCAACGGCGTGGATCAAAACTCAAAGGAAACTCAAAACCACCAGAAATATAACGAGCGACTCTAAGGTCGAAAGAATAAACAACACTGATCTCTATCTCAATAAATACATGTTTGGTTGATGGAATTTACTAGGTACAACGGAATAATATTATACAAGGTAATATGATGGGTACGATACAAGAAAAACCCACCTACTAGCAAGTCACCCGAATGAAACTGAGCCCGCAAAGCCGTAATGAAACCTGCACGGCAAACCTGCAAGAAACTGGGGCACAACGGGGGTGAGTTGCCAACTCGTGAATGGAAAAACATCTACGCACATAAATCGCATAAATAACACAACCTAGGTCAATGATCATAATATATCCTCAAATATATGAATAACACGTAGCCTATAACAAGGCTAGGGTAAATATCTAACCCGAGTGTAAACTCATGTGCCCGTGTCAGTGCCTCAGGTAGCAATATATCATATGAGTGAGGTATGAATGCATGAAAACAGAATACATGTAAATGAAGAAACTGTTTTCATAAATTAGTGAGATTTCTATACTTTTAAAGTGAGGTATCATAAATGAAATCAGTATCAACCGTGTCTAGCATCGACACAAAACATAAATCTCACTGTCTCGAAATATCAATGTCTCAATCTCAATATCTAGGGCGCCGTCAGTCCAGACCGGCCCCTACCATCCATCTCAAGACCACGACGGTATCCTCCGGATATCCGACGCTTCGGGTAATATCACCGGTAGGTAATCTGTCCCCTGCCAGGCTCAACGTCAACACCACATTCATCTTGCCCCGGGGTACCATACCGGGTCCACCATGTACCCGAAACGGTTCCTCCACTCCTCGAATCGGGTCTCGAAATCCATCAGCAAACTCATGGTGGACGATTCATACATCATAGGAAAACCGCACTTTTTATTTTAAAAGAGAGAAAATGTTTATTTATGTTTTTGCGGTTTTCCTCCAAATCCAGAAAATCTCATGGAAATCCGAATCCAAAACCTCAATAACACGTAAAATAGTGAATATATGCATGAGAATCCATGAATGCGGTATAACGATGAATAACAGTATGCATGAAGTAGCAGGTAATAACTACAATGTCTAAACTAAGATATAAGGCAAGTACACTAATATCATGTCTAACTATTAGCTAACAGGCTATGTCAAGCAATAATATTTTCTAAGGTGTACGTGACATGGCAATTACCGATGAAGATGTGTGTGAGCCGGCAAATAAGTGTACTTGGTACATACGCATCATCGGTAATGGTGCTGGTGTCCTAACAGCATGATGTCAACAATGCAATATGAAAAAACAATGTAAATATGCGATGCGGAGCGAGCAACCAAAATGAGCGGGAGCTAAAAACTAGACGCAACTATAACTAATCTGCATTAATCTAATATAAGTCCTACAAATGGTGCCATTTGAAATATCCCGAACCGTGGGGTTTTGAAAATAGGGCTACGGTGGTTTTTAAGAAAGGATACGTCTTTTGAAATATCCGTAGATCCCTTGACCTGTCTTTTAAAATACCCACGATCCGCTAGTTTTGAAATAGGTAGGAGTCTAATCTAATCTAACAACTACACTAAACTATACGGCTGAACTAACAAGCTGAACTACAGGTAAGGAAACCGCCTAACATCTGAGTCGATCCATATACATACCTGTATATGTATAGTCGGTGATCCCGCCTCAATAATATCATATCCGATACCCTATCTATAATCAGGCATCCCAAGTCAAGAGTGCGGATCAATTATCAATATAGCTCGTACGTAAATCCGTCGTACGGCATCCCAAATCTGGGTACTGGTCAATATCACATTCATCCTACTATTCACCTAGTATCCTCTTTATCCAAGATCATAGTCTAGGGTACTGACCTATGTCTTGCACAATACTGATACCGCCTAAGTATGCATGGACGTGTGTGAAACACTACGTCAAGGACCCGCTACAACATCATGTCGTATCTCAAATACGAACCCTGCTAGGTCACCGAATTCACAAACTCAATACAAATCTCATCGACTCATCTCAAACCCAAATATCATCCTCAAATCCGTATGTGAACACATAGTCCCATACCCATGTGAACACATAACTATATTTTCCGTAAAGCACAAAAGAAGGAAGAAAGTATGCAAGTATGGGTTGGTGTGTGCATGTGTGGTGCGACCACTACTCTAGGGTTTCACGACACTAAATTATCCAAGAACACTAAATATCCATATTATCATCAATATACTCAAACAATATATAAACAATATATATATGTGTGTATACGTATTCGTATACATCACCACGAATTGCGGGGGTGCTATACGCCATCCACCCGACTTCTCCCCGTAGATATAAATCTACTCACCTGGTCCTCGCCCGCCGGTGCCGACGTCGCCACGCGCTTGCTTGTCGTCTCGAAGTCCACATGGGGTTACCTACATATCATAACGCACCATATCGCATTAAAACTAAATTCGAAATCGAAACGGCATGCGAAAATCAAATCGGCACGCGTATCACGCATAGGTCCAAACCTATCGCCTACGCATGCAAGAATAGTCAAACCAACTCTCGATGTCGATGTACAAACGTCAAACCATCGATAAAAATCCAATCACACTCATTTGCACATTCACGAACACTAATTTTAATATAAACCAGGTTAAAACTCACAAAAACCCCAATTTCACTTAAAAAGTCATTTTTCCGAAAATCTAGCAAGCACAATTCGCCGTTTTTGTACAAAACATGACGTTTAAATGAATGTAGCGGCCAATATACTTATTAAATATCTTAAATAAGTCATATAAACAATTCCCGGAATTTAATCTCATTAAATTCCAAAAACCCTAATATTCTAGTTTACAAAATACCTAAAATTTAACAATTTCAAAGCAAAAATGCACAAACTACAATCTAGGTTGGATTTTCATGATCTAAAGCATTAAACCACACTTATAATGAAGTCATGAAAAACCTAAACAAATTTTTAATCCCAAGTATTTAACCAATTTCAAAAACCTAGTAAGCAAATTAGCAATTTAACAAAATTTTAAATCAACCATTAGCACAAGCTACTAATCTTGTATTAACATGACAAAAGCCTAAATATAACACACAACCATACACTAATTTTACAAAACCCTAACTTTCATTCAAATTCATAACTTGAATTTCAAAACTTGCAATTAAACTCACATATCCAAATTAACACTTAATTAAATTAGCTTAAGACATTAGTAACAAATTAAGCAACAAAAATGTTTAGAATTATACCCAAAACATATGAAGATCCACAAGCACACACATAGCCTCCCAAATTGGAATCTTGTTCCCTAGATCCATGCAATTTTGGCTAAGCTAAAATGGGTAGGAGTCGGATTTGGGTTTTGGGATTTTTTTGATGGATTTTGGGGCAATTTTTGAAGAAGTTTTGAAGAGAAAAGAGAAGGGAAAGGGGGGGGGCTGTTGCTGCAGTAGGAGAGGGGAGGGCTGCTGGAATTGGAGTGGGAGAGGAGAGAGAGGGAGGTAGAGAAAGTGGGGGAAGAAGTCAAAGTCAACCAAAGTCAAAAGTCCACCTAATTCACCCATTTTCTTTTCTTTTCTTTCATATCTTTTCCTTTGAAAATCAAGTGGGGAAAAGTATGGGGGCTGCTGAATTCAGCCATGGGGAGGAGTAAGTGGGGGTGTGTGGGTGTGGGTACGGGTGTGGGGTGATAAAAAATGATAAATACAATACCCCAAACATCCATTTACGCTAAAAAAAGGCCTTTTTTCTTCAATAATTTCTAAACCGTTTTGGCAAATAATTTCGTTCCAAAAACCACATGATAAAATTTTATTTAATGTTTTATGATGCACAAAATTTGTTTCAACTCATTCCAATTTGTAATTTTCCCTAATTAAATGTATTAGTGACGGCTTAAATAATAATAAAATAATATTTTTTTCAGAAAATTTGAAATTTCACCAGCGGCTCAATAAACACCAAATAATAGCAATTACATAGTTAGAATATGTATATTTAATTTTTATAATAAGATATTTGTATTTTGACTTTTTACAGAAACCCCCCTTATTTTACCGATTTTTCGAAATTTCACCGAAACGATTTTCAAAACTTTACAGTTTTCTTCACAAGTTTCATGAGCTAGTGAAGATGGAGCTTGAGTTAGAGTTGCCTCAACGTAGATCATCTTCGGCATCGAAGTCAACGACCTAGCCCGCTCGTTTCTCCAACGAAACCATCGCTAGAGTCCGGGATCCCGGTAATCGCAGCGAAGGGACGTCATCACGGAGCTAAAGAAGTGGAGGACCAGATCTACAAAGGTTGTATTTCCATTCACTTTAGAGTAAAATTGTTTACTTGCATGGTTTTCGCCTTTACCTCTAGTCAACGATCGCATAGGGTTTCTCGGCTCCGAAATTTTTGAATTTGGCATGGTTGATGCCTTGTGGAACCTCTTGAGTGTGCCTAGGAACCCTACAGTGGTATCAGAGCCTAGATAGAGCCTTAGGCGATGCGTAGACGGAGTTAGAAACCCGATCGAACCCGAAACCCTAATCCATGACCCCTCTCTGTACATTTTTGAAAATTGTGGATTTTTCTGAATTAAAAATACCTGAAAAATACAGCAGGAAAATATAAGAATTGTGGTGAAAAACGACCCCCTAAATCGTACATTCCACCGCGGAACCGCGGCAATATCCTGCTTGGGCCGCGGTTCTGCGGCCGTACAGAAGAGTTAGGTTATCATTTTGGCACCATAATTCCTATTTCTGTGATTTATATTTTATGGGTATTTTTATTTTGACTCAAGAGTTGAGTGTTCTGGGGTTGTATTGGGGACTCGATGATTCAATCGGATTATTTAACTTTGTTTACTGTGTTTTTCCGGGTATTTTTAGAATATGTTAAAAAGTTCAACCGGATATAAATACCCACTTTTTCCCCTGCCGGGAAATTTCCAATTATTGGATTTTCCGTAGTTTAATGACGTTCTAAGTAGTGCAAGTAACGCGATGGTCCCTCTAGAAGACAACAAACCTTAACTCGATTATGTGACCGTCTTGAACTGCCCTTTGAACCTTAGGGTTTGGGGCAGTACGGCATGCCACATGTGAGGCGTTGGCTTGACCCTTCTACGGCTGGACCGTTGGTACTGAGGCATGAAGTGAATGTTTTTAAACTTATGTCATGTGTTGAGCTGTTTCGGAAAAACTTGGGTGTTCGATTGTTCAATCGGAAAGTTTAACATTTTCTATTTATCCGGAATGTGATACAATATTTGGAATCCACATGTAGTTATGAGATAACTGAATGAATGTTATAAACATAGCAGTTTAGTCTCACTTGATCGGTTGCCACGGAATTTTGATGTGATCAAAAGTCCGTCGCAATCACGTAGCGTACGCGGATACTCGCCGGTAAAACTTAATAGATAGCCACGCCCTATAGCCCTGACCAAGTGACTGTAGGAGAACCCCGTCGCCGAAAGCATCCGTTCGGGTGCTTGCGGCAGCGGTGTTCCGCCTTGGTGCACTTTGTTGACGGTATCGGGGGTGCGGCCGCCTACTAAAGTTTGCGACGAGCATTCAATCAGTTTTTCGGGAATCTTGTTGAATTGCCCGACTAGATATTGAAAAGTGTTTTCGATAATGAGACTAAAATGCGGGGTTTATAATTGTTAGGCATGCGATGTCTAAGGAATTCATTTGATTAGGCATGCGATGTCTATGCAGGTTGCGGATTCCAACTGTTGTAGTTTTACACTTTCTTTTCTGCGACCGTAAGTGTAATATGTGATATCGCCGGTTTCGTTGCTATATGTCAACGACAATTCGGATGGGCATATTTACTTACGTTGATGACATGTGATGTTATGTGTTGCTGGATATGTTATATTGGATCGTCGTGTTTGAATAGCCGGAGTTTTTTATGTGAGATGAGTGTTTTTCATTTTCATTCATGTAAAAACTTGTATGTAATATTCTTTTATTGGGGCACTTCCAGGTTGCGAAAAATGTCACTGTTTGTATATTATTTACTTTTCCGCACTAGGATAGACCCAAGGAGGGGAGCACAAGTAACCGGGTTCTGGAGTCCAGTAGGAGACCAACTCGAGGAGTCGAGTCCGGGTCTCCTAACTCTAGAATTGGTAGGGTTGCTTGCCGCTCTCGTAGGGGTCTAGGGGTGTGAGTTTGGCTATACATCGCGACCGTGGAATCCGTGTTTTATACTGGCTCGTATTGAAAACACGGACGTCCTAGTATATCCAATATTTCATATGTTTCTTCTGCTGCGATATCTGTGATGTGATCATATGATGTTCTGTGATAAATACAGTATATAGTATATATGATATATTATATAGGCGTTGCTTATGTTTTACACCCGCGCTAGCCCTACCCCGCTCTGCCGTTAGTCATCTAACCTAACAGTGCACGAGGGGACATCGAGGTGAATGCGGATGGCATAAGTGTACGTCGTATTTATCTGTGATGTTTAGGTGGATTTAAATGATGGGACTTCATTAATGTGATTAATGAAAGAAAAGAAACCTAAGATGTTGTGGAATCGAATTTCTTAAAAACAGGTAGCTACAGTTCTTGCTTTGCATCGCGGTGTTCCTTGTAGAACATCCTGCACCGTATTCGATAAGGAAAGGGCCGAGATCCCTTCACCGGGAGTGACCCCTTTAGCAATAACTGGCAGATGCTACACACTCGGTTTTTTTTGATTGCTTCTATAGTTTCTGCTTTGCACAGTGATATATATGATATATCCCGCACCTCATTCGACGAGGAAAGGGCCGACAATCCCTTCACCGGGAGTGACCCCTTTAGCAAAACTAGAAAAGCCTCAAAAACACTCCATTTCAAAATTCATTCGATCCTACAACGATATCAAGTTCATTACGCAATAGGTTTTCAGAAAAACCTGTAGTAGCCCTCCGTCATTTCAGATAAGTCTTGCTTAGTATTCGTGCTGCGTTTGTTGACCTTGTCAAGGCGCAGTGTGCGGTAGCTAACCAGTATTTATCTGCTTATGCATATGATGCAGATTGGGTTAGGGTAGTCATGCGGCCTTGTTGACCTTATCAAGGGCCGTGCGGATGGGTTTGATTCAATCAAGAAATGACGGGTTGAACTTGACTTGCGGTCTATGGTTTGTTGACCTTGTCAAGGTCATAGATCGTTCGGGGCAAAATATTATCGGGAATTTCAAGTGTTGAAATTTGCAATGAGATTGCATACCTTCTATGAGATAGTTGGATCCCGATACCCGCTGTGAGTAAGAGTTACTCCTGGGAGAGTTTTACACATTACAATTAACCGATCAAGTAGGTGTCTAGAAAGGTGTCAACGGGGTTATGCCTCTAGGAAAACGAGGTTTACATTAATTAGGTTCGTGCAAAAGCACGGGGGACCTCCCTCAAAGTACCGACACTGGCCTGGCTGAAAGATTGGCAAACTTGTAGTATGTAATTAATCCCGGCTAGTCTTTCCTTTTAGGGTTTGAAGGAAGATTTGATAAAAACAGTGGAAGCCATCCTGATTAGATAAAACAATAACCAATCTGATCTTGCAAGAGCGCACGCAGAGTGTTTTATTCTCTCTCTCCAGGTAGCGACCATATCACGCCTTAATCAAGATAATAATACGGATGTATTGACTGAGCCCGCTTGTTATACTAAGCTGGGGAACGTTGGTCCCGCTCCAACTTATAATTGTTATAAGACAGAGCAGGAAATTGGGGAATACCAGATTTCCCGTGCCGCCCAAACGAAGAAAGTGCATGTTGATGCATCATCTTCGGGTATGTTCGTTATAAAGAATTGTTTCTCTGTATCCTCTATGTCCTGGGTATTTGATACCGGATCAGGATCCCAGATATGTAATCTGTTACATAGGGCTACAAAAGGTAGAGAACTGAGAACGGGTGATAAGTTTCATGAGGCAGAAAACGGTGCAAGTGTTGCAGCCAAGTCTGTTGGTCACTATCACCCTGTATTGACAATACATTGATTCTGAACGAATGTTATTAGATACCGAACCTGATATACAAAATCATATTAGTCTCTTTATTAGTAAAGAAATGATAAAATTTTGTATTGTTGGATAATGTTTTGAACATTTTCTATATCAAAAGTTGATCGGTTCAGGCACGTTATCTAAAAGTATTGATGTTCTAAATCAAATTACAGTTCTTAGTATACAGAACACACACAAGAGGAAGAGTTCAGAAATGAACGAATCCTTCTTGAGGAATTGTAGACTAGGTCATATCAATGCGACCCGACTGGCTGAAGTTACATTTAGATGTATATTTAAATTAGTTTGAATTTACATCTTGTGAAACTTACCAGTCATGTCACAAAGATAAGATGACCATAGATCCGTTTACTGGAAACAGAGAAAGAGTTAGTAACTCTTGGGACTGATACATGATGATGTATGTAAGGTCCCCTGTCTACACATACCAAGACCGGTTCTTTGTACTTCATTACATTCTCTGATGATCTCTTTAGATTCAGACATATGTTCATGTTGAAACACAAGTCCGAACCTTTTGAGATATTCACAGAATATAAGTTAGAAGTAGAGAACCAAAATACGGGTATAAGTATTATGTCCGTTGATGTGATCAGGGAGGAGAATACTTGAGCACGGAAATCCTGGATTATTCTAAAGGAGAATGAGATTCTCTCTCAGCATTACTCCTCCGTATACACCACAGCACGATAGTATATCGGGGCGGAGCAATCACACCCTATATGATAAGGTGTGCTCTATGATGAGTACTACTGAGTTACCTATTTCCTTTTGGGAGTTATGCACTTATGAAGTTGCGTACCTATTGAATAGGGTTCCAATCAAATCAGTTGCCTACCGCTTCATATGTGATATGGAAAGGGAAGAGCCCATATCTTAAGTTGGTTAAGATTTGGGGTTGTCCGGGCTATGTCTAAAAGCATAATCCGGACAAGCTCGAGGCATGGTCTGTTATGTAGAACTGGAAAGGTTCCAGATATACAAACTGCAGCTGATGATTTGGAAGAACCAAAGGATTCAATAGTTACCAACGAACCTCAGCCTCTCCGCCAATCTAGTAGGGATCCTCACCCACCTGAGAGATACTTCCGTTTCTCTATTACAGTAGGAGCGAGGATTGCGTCATGAGATGATGACCCAACTATTTTCGAGCTGGCCATCAAGAGTGGGACTCTGTAAGAATGGCTGGATGCTTAGCGATCTGAGATGGAATCCTTATACACCAGCAAAGTATGGACTTTAGCTGCTATATCTGAAGGGTTAAATCCCCATCAGGAGCAAGTATATCTTGAGAAGATTACTTGGTGTGCATGGAAAAGTTGAGACTTTCAAAGCTAGACTTTCTAAAGGTTTGCATCATAGACCAGTTGTGGCTAATGATGAAACCTTTTCTGGGGCCTATGCTTAAGTCCATCCAGATCCTACTTGCCACGGCTACATACCATGACTACGATATCTGGCGGTTGGGTGCCATGACTGCTTTTCTAAGTGATGTTTTAGAAGAGTGTGTCTATAAGTACACAGCCAGAGGGCCTCGTAGACAGTGGGAGCAGCGGAAACGCGAGCAAGATGTTTTATGTAATAAAGCAGGCATCGCGGAGTTGGAACGTCTGTTTTGATGTGTTAGTCAAAGAGTTTGGCATCATCAAAATGGTAGATGAACCTTGTATATACAAAAAGGTAGTAGGGAGTATGGTGGTGATCCTCGTAGAGTACGTGGATGACATACTCTTGATAGGGAAGGAGTTTCCTATGCTACGCTCGGTCAATCTCCGCTTATCACAAGGATTCTCCATATAGGATCAAAGTGATACCTGCTAAATCCTAGTTTTTGGATCTATGAGATAGATCTAATTGGATGTAAGGACTCTCACTAGTTATAGTGAGATGGTATCAATTGATCCTGGGGAGAATCACTGGAAAGGTTCCAGGGTGATAAGGACGACTGAATGTCAGTCGCAGGCATTGTCTTTACCCTCAGAAAAGGGACGGTATGTTGGAAGAGTTCCAAGCTAGATACTGTGGCATACTAGACGATAAAGGCTGGATACATCGCTACTTAAAATACTACCAAAGAGGCAGTTTGGGTGTATATTGGTTCATGAGATGAACTAGGTTCCTACCATTGTGTGATAATGGAAGTGTGGCTTTGGCCCAGGAACCCCGGTCCCATCAGTGACCCAGACGTATTCTGAGGCAGCATCACCTGATCATGGAGATAGTTGATATCCAGGGTGATCGAGGTTAGGAGAGTAGACTCAGAGGACAACACGGCGGATCCACTCACAAAGGCCTTTTCCCAGAGAGAGACTTTTATGGGATGGTTGAGTATGAGATACTATAACCACTGCTACAGATGGCCCTAGTGCAAGTAGGAGATTGTTACTTATATGTATGCCCTAGAGGCCATTACTGTACATAGGATGTATATTGTAGTGGATGCTGGGACATATATAGGGAGGATTTTCTTACTCGACATGATAGTATGCTATCTGGTTACTCTTTACCTTAACGTGTATACTGATTGTCTCTCTGTTACATGTTGGTAAAGCCCTTAGGATGTGTACTTGACTACCTGAACTATGATGCGGATCATACTAGTGGGGACATGATAGTCCATAAGTACATCCTTCAAGGTCCCTAGTCGTGGGTGTATCGAGACGGGGCATCGATATACCAGAGTAGACTAGCGTATACCTTCTCGACCCATACAGATGGGCGATGGATGATCCCATATCCATTGGTGTTTGACATCAGAGATGATATACGGGTGCTCAGTAGAGACTGGGTACACTGGACGGACTCGCCGAGAACTCCCAGATGGTATTATACCTTACGTCAGATGACAGTTCTCTGGTGACACTGGTACAGAGTAGTCTGTTGACCCGAGATCGTCATAGAGTCTTGTGTGATTCCCACTGTGCTTTGATTTCCACCTTACCACGTCCAAGAGGGCGTGCAAAATGGTGGCTTTTGGGTACAGTCTCGAATCACATGGAGGCAATGAGCGATAGGAGGGGATTCGTCTCTCCCGGTATAGGGAGTTGATGTTGCGCTGTGTTCGATTGGCTATAACCGAAAATCCCTGGCCAGGGTTGCTGAGATTTACTGGTAAGTGTTACCAGTAGTTTCTCGAACTGTTATAGACCTCATATCGACATGACTTATTGAGCTACTGGGGTCTGACGTTCCACCCCTAGGCAAGATATGCGACATATCAGACGAACAGACCGGACTATACGGTAGTGTTACTGGTTGGATTCACAGGAGTGTGAGCGGGTTTGCTCGTTGATCTTCTGATCGCTTAATACCCGGGTGGCCGTTACGTTTAGCAGACCGCTTGCGGCTTGTGGGTGTTTGATATGATCATCATCTGCTGCCGGCGTATTGACGAGTCTTTGTAAGTCTACGGTAGCGCCCCGGCCGTCTACAGACGCCAAATGCGGAAAAAAAACTTTTTAACTAGCGCTATCGTATACTTTAACCCGGATCTTCCATTATTGCTAAACTAACAAACTGTAAAGAGTGTAGAAAGGTTATACCGAACAATCCGAGTCCTTCATTCTTTAACCATCATCCCACGCTCCGTTGCGGCTGCTCCGATCTCGTCGATCTCTGATCTGCTCGTCCAGGTGGCACCACGTCACCGATTCTTTAAACGGGCTCCCGCCTCTGACTCGAGGCAACTCGGTCGTCAAGTTTTCTAAAAGAGACGACCAAGAGTGATGTAGAGAATGAGTAGATGACTTTGTCTCACTTCGTCCAAAACCGTGGACGATCGGTTAATGAAGTTGCCATTTTATCGGGTGATGGAGTGAAAGAGGTAATGAAATTTCCATACACCCAAAACTTTAGTCTTATATCAAAAATGAAATCAACCAAGTGTATGAGAGAGAGGGGAGGGGCCGGCCATATAAAGAGAAGGAGGAGGGTGAGTGTAGTAGCAAAAAAGGAAGGTGATAATAAACCTAAAGCTTATCATAACCATTCATGAAAGCATGAGTCACAAAGAGCAATTAATGCAAACCAATGAACATAATACAACTCTCCCTTGCATTAAATGAATCATTAATAGCACTAATGAGTCACTTAACACCTCACCACTTCTAGAACCTTCTAGAAGAATCCACACTCATCTCAAGAAAAGACAAATCCTTCTTCAACCGAATGTTAAAAGACGGCTGATAGAAAACTGGAAACTGGCAACTTCCAAAAGTAATACCGAAACGACTTTCAGGATAACCCCGTGACTGTATAAATATACCCGCATTTGTATTACGACCGAATACAAATGCAACTGAGACAAAGATATTATATCTACTCAATATAATACTCGGATCCGGCTTAAACCAAAGCCGACCAGTATCATCTGCCTGAAAAATAACACGTGCGTAAACGCACGTGCATTTTCCGAACCCTGCCATAAAACCATACGGCCTCTACAACGTTTCGCCCGAACTTAGGAAACTGTCTGTGGGGGACTCTAATGACTCGTCAGTACCCTGGCAGTGGTTTTAACCACAAACCGTCAGCGGCACTAGCTATGCGTAACGGCTGCCCATGGACTGACCTCAAGGGAGGCCGATGAGCTAACTCATCCGGAAACCCTACTGAGCCTAACAGTGACAATGTATATACAGTCCGGTCCGTTCGTCTATGAGTATCGCATATCTGCCTAGGGGGCTAGTAACGTCAGACCCCCAATAGCAGTATAAGTCGTGTCGGAGTGAAGCCCAATAACACCCTGAGATACTACTGGAGTACCTACCAGTAAATCTCTTGCCACGGCTGTGGGCTTTGTGTAATGGCTCTCCTAAACACAGCACGATCTCGCCCCCAATACCGGGAGAGACGAATCCCCTGCCGATCCGCTCACATGCCTCCATGTGGCTCGGGACTGTACCCAAAAACTACCTGTTTGCACGACTCCTTTGAGCCGTGGTAGGGTAGAAATAAAAGCACGGTGGGAACTCACACGAGACAAATGACGACCTCAGGTCGATGAACTAACCTGTACACATGTCACCAGGGAACTGCTATCTGACGATATGTATAATACCAACTAGCAGGTTCCCGGCGAGTCCTGTCCGGTGTACTCATAACACAATGAGCACCTGTATACATCTTAGGTGATCCAACTGACACCAGTGCCTTGTGAGACCGGCCACCGCCCCTCGTCAGGGTCTCGACTGTATACACTAGTCTACTCCGGAGTATCGATGCCCTGTCTCGAAACTCCCACGACTAGGGACCACAATTAAGGATATGCGTATAAACTACCCAACTCTCACGTATATGATCGCCATCATACTATTGGTAGTAAAGCATGATCCTAAGGGCTCTATCAAAGTGTAACATGTAATCAGTCACCTGAACATGTACACGACTGATAAAGGCAAACCAGATAGCATACTATCATCTCGAGTAAGACTGTCCTACCGGTATAGGTCCTCCGCAATCATTGCAATCACGTACGTGCGATCCAATAATTGACTCTGAGGGCACTATCTCCAACAATCTCCCACTTGCACTCAAGGCTAATTATTGCGATGTCGACTACTCACAGCCCGTGTGAAACCGAACATCCAACTCCTCTACTAATCAGTTTCACAAAGCCCGTTTGTAAAACTATTGTGTTCGAGAATAGCCTCAGTGAGTGGATCCGCCTAGAAGTTTCTTTCTATATCTCTCTTAATCTCAAATTCGCGGAGAAAGCCATCTCCCGAATTGAGTAATACCTGTCTTAGAATATGTCTGGATATCTAATGGGACCTAGTTCATAAATGAACTCCAAATCCAAACTTCTTAGACTGTATCGATCACTGAACCTAATCAGTATCCTGCACCATGCCACCAACAGTATCCTCTTGGACCACTTGTCCATAATACTGTCCCCTTCATCAAAGGGAAAACTATAACTCTGACAATCACTCTGTCAACCTTGTCACCTTTGAAGCCTGGAATGATAATCGTCTCCCGAAGGAGGCTGCCGTCAATCATGGGATGTCAAGTACCACACCAAATGTTGTTTTTGCACTAGATGCAATAAGTTTGTATTAATCCAATCCTGGAGAAACATCTGGTTTTAAGCAAAAGCTGGACAACTCCCCGTACCTTTACATCTTTTAAGGTACGAACTATTCTATATCCAATATAGAAACTTTGGCACTTATTTAATTGGAACCATATTCAAATCATGCAGCTGTCTCCAGTGCATATCAACTTAATGGAAAGAGGCTAATCAGCATTACTCAACTTAGGAATCCATCCAATTATGAGTAACCTGAAAGAGAAACACGTTTCTCAAAACCATTACTATCATCTGAATACCAATCACAAGAATCTACATCTTCGATCTCTTTGAAGAATCCCGATACTTGTGACACCTGGTTCTCTACTTTATTCTTATACCCACAACTTCTCAAAACTTAGACCTTGTATTTCTACGAAACACTTGTCTAAATACTAGAGAAGTCATAAGTAAACAGAAGATAGTACGAGGACCTACCCCTTTGTCCTGATGGACACTGGACAACATACAATACTCTGTATAAGTCCGCTGAGTTAAGCAACTCATAACCTGTGCGTCGTAGGTTGGAAACTGTACCCTGGCGATTTCCTCAAACATCACCAATTACAACGAATTCCGATATAATGAGGATGATCACCTAATTCCCAATAACTTACTCCCACTCATCATCTGTAAAACCATACAAATATGAGAATGAAACCTGGTAAATACATACCCTTGGAGTAAGTATCTAATCGGGAAAATAGTTTTCTTTTAACGATGCACTGAAACATGAAAATGTTTCGTAGGGGTATCCTGGTATTCATAGCAATGCCTCTTCCATAATCCAATTCATGACTTTAACCGTATATTTCTTTGCCATCTCTCCAAATCCCTTTATTTGTCTTTAGTCGTTACCTTCTGTACACCATTGTTAGGCTAAATGGTTTTCTTCCTTCCCTACCGTTTGGCACCAGCCTATGGTTTGGAAGAATACTATCCAGTAAGCATAATAGGTGTACCCTCCTAAACCAAGGAGTACTCGTAACTGAGAGAAGGTGATGATAAAAGACAACTGAATAATACCTTATTCTTTTAAAGGTGAAATAGGAGTGGCGATGAAGTACGCGGTTTGGTCGTGAATGATAGCAGTCGCAACTTACTTTGCCCTCTTTCTAATCCCTTTATTTTGTCTTTACATATTACCTTTTGTACACCCTACTTAGGCTAATTGGTTTTCTTCATTCCCTACCTTTCGGCACCTGCCTATGGTTTGGAATAAGACTATCCAATAAGCGTAATAGGTGTACTCTCCTAAACCAAGGAGCCCTCGCAACCTGAGAGAAGGTGATAATAAAAGACAACTGAATAAACCAATTCTATTTCTCCTGAACCTTGATCCATCCTCGAAGAAGTCCCTTCGAGTTCGTATATAACCATACGATGTATCTATCCAATGGAAGTGGATGTCCGTAGTAATACGGGTGTTCTGAGAAATACAAAGGGTAAAAGAAGGAGTGGCAATGACTTATGCAACATAGACAATCCAAAAGTCAGTATTTTAATAAGGTTCGGTCAACCTGTTCACTGAGTCATAGTCTAGGGTCGGTCAAAGGTCGCTGCCAAAGAGAGAGAGAAAAGAAACACTCTGCGTGCACTCTAACCTAGATCGGTATGGTTATCACTTTATCTAATCCGGAAACCTCCCACTGTCCTGTCAAATTCTCCTCCAAATCTGAAAGAAGAATCAATCGGGATCACCCGAAGAGTAAACCAACTCATCAGTGGGAATCGGGATCCAACTCTCATCACATGATAATGTGATGGAATGAATCCACGTTACTCATACTCCAGAAGGTATGCGCATACTTGGCAAGTTTCAGTTTCTTTAGGAACTCCCGATATGATTTTTGCCCCATGCTCTTATAATCTTGGCTTTGGTCAAAATGTCATAAGTCACATGCCAAGTTCTACCCGTCACTATCTTGTCAATTTGAACCCACCCGCACATGCCCCTGACTTTGGCCAATCGGCAGAACGACTGTCCCAAACTAACTCATCTATCTATGCAACAAATGAATACCCAGCAGCTACCAAACACTATGCCTTAACTTTGGCTAAGATGCATAGCTTGAATACTACTGAATACCCAAAAGAAGTGACGGAGGGCTACGACTGGTTTTTGGCGAAAAACCTTTAACGTAGTGAACTTGATATCGCTGAAGGAACCTGATAGCTTTTTAAAATATAGTGGCGAAAACCTTTTGCTAAAGAGGTCACTCCCGGTGAAGGGATCTCGGCTCTTTCCTCGTGGAATGAGGTGCAGGATATTCCACTGAATACCGCTATGCAAAGCAACTTGTAATCGACTATAGTGAAGTTATTACCCTGACGCAAACTTCTGCCCAAGGGGTCAGTCCCGGTGAAGGGATATCGGCCATTGCCCCGTCGAATGAGGTGCAGGATATTCCACTGAATACCGCTATGCAAAACAAAAGGAAACGTCTTTGCAATAACACTTTTTAAATTTGTTCCAACAACTGTAAACAGGTTTGCTTTACTTTGCATTGATCAAAATCAATGCAGTCCCATCATCTAATCACACCAGAAAAGAACGAAAATAAAATGTACGTATATGCCATCCGCATTCGTCACTGAGTCCCGTCATCACCCGTTAGGTTACTTAACTAACGACAGAGCGGGGACTGGACTAGCGCGGGTGTAAAACATATACAACATCGAATAGTATATAAACCAATATACAATAATCGCTCTAGGCGTGATAATATGGAACATTACAGAAAAGTAATAAGCATCACAGAACAATACAGATAATCTGGGATCCCCGGGTTTCACAGAGCCGCTGCTGAAACCCGACGTTCCCCTGTCGTGTGGATAGCCTGTGCAATGAAACCTAGACCCCTACGGGTGCGGCAAGTTACCCTCCAGAACCTGAAGCGAGCCAGCCCCCTACAGCAAAGTGAATGGACCACCCTGCACTTCACGGAATCCGGTAATCTTGGGCACCCCTCCTTGGGTCAACCTGTACCCCCTACGAGTGCGGCGAATAGTCTGCCAATTCTAGAGTGAGGCCCCTCTGCCTCTCAAAGCCATGAGATGTGGACCCGTTGCCCCTCAGAACCCGGCTATCCGTGCACTCCGTCGCGGGGCAAAACCTAGTACGGTAATGAAAAATAGTACAACAGGTACATCGACCGCAACCTGGTCGTGCCCCAAAAGAATATTATACAACAGGCAGTGACGGCAGTCCACATGTTGGACGCTCGCCCCGCAATATCAAATGTACAAATAAATCCAAACTGCACTATCATTGCACACTGCTATCCACCACGACAAATCCGCAACATCACAGCACAACACAGAACATCAACGCGAATGTCACGTTCGCAAACCCGTCTAAAAGAACTATAGCAATCAGACGCGGTTTACCGATCAAATGACATTCCCGGTCGGAGATATAATGCAAGTACTGTAAACTAAAATGTTTAAATTTCGATTGACCAAATATCACAAAGTGGGCCCCACGAACAACTGGTGAACAGTAACAAAACCTGGGCCCAAAAGATATATACCAAAAACCACAAATTCCAGAGAAGAACCCACTGAGCAAATTTGGGGGCATGATGACACAGAATGGCCGCGGATCCGCGGCCAAACCATGGGTTTGGCCGCGTTTCCGCGGCAGTCTTGTCGAACCATGATCCCAAATTTGGACGATGTTCTAATAAAACCCTGCACAAATTTCTGAGATATGTAGAAAAATTTTAGGACTTCATTTAAAATCAACAGAAACTGTGAAGCTAGAATTTTGCAGTTTTTGATTTCCGGTTCGATCGATGTTTTAAACGCGTTAGCACAAGTTAGCATAGCATAATGGTTAGGCTCTGATACCACTGTAAGTCTACGGTAGCGCCCCGGCCGTCTACAGACGCCAAAATGTGGAACAAAAACTTTTTAACTGGCGCTATCGTATACTTTAACCCGGATCTTCCATTATTGCTAAACTAACAAACTGTAAAGAGTGTAGAAAGGTTATACCGAACGATCCGAGTCCTTCGTTCTTTAACCATCATCCCACGCTCCGTTGCGGCTGCTCCGATCTCGTCGATCTCTGATCTACTCGTCCAGGTGGCACCACGTCACCGATTCTTTAAACGGGCTCCCGCCTCTGACTCGAGGCAACTCGGTCGTCAAGTTTGCTAAAAGAGACGACCAAGAGTGATGTAGAGAATGAGTAGATGACTTTGTCTCACTTCGTCCAAAACCGTGGACGATCGGTTAATGAAGTTGCCATTTTATCGGGTGATGGAGTGAAAGAGGTAATGAAATTTCCATACACCCAAAACTTTAGTCTTATATCAAAAATGAAATCAACCAAGTGTATGAGAGAGAGGGGAGGGGCCGGCCATATAAAGAGAAGGAGGAGGGTGAGTGTAGGAGCAAAAAAGGAAGGTGATAATAAACCTAAAGCTTATCATAACCATTCATGAAAGCATGAGTCACAAAGAGCAATTAATGCAAACCAATGAACATAATACAACTCTCCCTTGCATTAAATGAATCATTAATGGAACTAATGAGTCACTTAACACCTCACCACTTCTAGAACCTTCTAGAAGAATCCACACTCATCTCAAGAAAAGACAAATCCGTCTTCAACCGAATGTTAAAAGACGGCTGATAGAAAACTGGAAACTGGCAACTTCCAAAAGTGATTCCGAAACGACTTTCAGGATAACCCCGTGACTGTATAAATATACCCGCATTTGTATTACGACCGAATACAAATGCAACTGAGACAAAGATATTATATCTACTCAATATAATACTCGGATCCGGCTTAAACCAAAGCCGACCAGTATCATCTGCCTGAAAAATAACACGTGCGTAAACGCACGTGCATTTTCCGAACCCTGCCATAAAACCATACGGCCTCTACAACGTTTCGCCCGAACTTAGGAAACTGTCTGTGGGGGACTCTAATGACTCGTCAGTACCCTGGCAGTGGTTTTAACCACAAACCGTCAGCGGCACTAGCTATGCGTAACGGCTGCCCATGGACTGACCTCAAGGGAGGCCGATGAGCGAACTCATCCGGAAACCCTACTGAGCCTAACAGTGACAATGTATATACAGTCTGGTCCGTTCGTCTATGAGTATCGCATATCTGCCTAGGGGCTAGTAACGTCAGACCCCCAATAGCAGTATAAGTCATGTCGGAGTGAAGCCCAATAACACCCTGAGATACTACTGGAGTACCTACCAGTAAATCTCTTGCCACGGCCGTGGGCTTTGTGTAATGGCTCTCCTATACACAGCACGATCTCGCCCCCAATACCGGGAGAGACGAATCCCCTGCCGATCCGCTCACATGCCTCCATGTGGCTCGGGACTGTACCCAAAAACTACCTGTTTGCACGACTCCTTTGAGCCGTGGTAGGGTAGAAATCAAAGCACGGTGGGAACTCACACGAGACAAATGACGACCTCAGGTCGATGAACTAACCTGTACACATGTCACCAGGGAACTGCTATCTGACGATATGTATAATACCAACTAGCAGGTTCCCGGCGAGTCCTGTCCGGTGTACTCATAACCCAATGAGCACCTGTATACATCTTAGGTGATCCAACTGACACCAGTGGCTTGTGAGACCGGCCACCGCCCCTCGTCGGGGTCTCGACTGTATACACTAGTCTACTCCGGAGTATCGATGCCCTGTCTCGAAACTCCCACGACTAGGGACCACAATTAAGGATATGCGTATAAACTACCCAACTCTCACGTATATGATCGCCATCATACTGTTGGTGGTAAAGCAAGATCCTAAGGGCTCTATCAAAGTGTAACATGTAATCAGTCACCTGAACATGTACACGACTGATAAAGGCAAACCAGATAGCATACTATCATCTTGAGTAAGACTGTCCTACCGGTATAGGTCCTCCGCAATCATTGCAATCACGTACCTGCGATCTAATAATTGACTCTGAGGGCACTATCTCCAACAGTCTTTAGAGTCCTACAAAGAGGTTTCCTGGCTCAAGCGAAACGAAATAGAAGCGCGTATGAGATATGTGCGGGACCGAGAATAATACGTGTATGTGATACCGTATTCTATTCTCGCAATGAATGTATCGATCGGTTGTATGCAATATAACCTAGTTATCGAATCGGGGATTGATTCGATAAGTCGATACATTGAATATTAGTCGGTCATATGCGATATGACCGGATCGTTAAATCAAGTGTTGATTTAATGTATAAATATATATTTGATATATTACTTTACATTAACTAGTATTGGTTCACTTAAGATTATTTTTCTCACTTGATGTGCACATTGTATATGTGATATATTTTTGTGCACTTGATTGTATCATGTTTGATGATACATGCAAACTTGGGTATATGTTTGATTTAAACTATGATTTGGTTAATGGTTAGGTTTTTCATTTACTCATTTATTTACTTTATTCTTTTTTTTTGGCAAAAGAAAATAAAATGGTGGCTTGTTTGTTTTATCTTTGAAGCTTCATGAAGCTTTGAAAACTTGACCATTTTGTTTCTTTTCTTAACCCTAACCATTTACTTAACCCTAGTTCATTCTCTACATGAGTTAACACTCACCCATGGTTGCAAATATGATAACCATCACTTGATTTAAATGATTTGATAATTCTTTTTCATTCTCTTCTTCTTCTTCTTCATGAAGAAGAAAGAAAACCTTTTCTTGAAAATGTCTAAGTGATGATTCCAAGTGAGAAATCCAAATCCAAAGTGAACCCACTTCCTATTTCTTCATCCTCTACCACTTGCCATGTTGTATAGGGTGTTTTCTTCACAAGTTTCATGAGCTAGTGAAGATGGAGCTTGAGTTAAAGTTGCCTCGACGTAGATCATCTTCGGCATCGAAGTCAACGACCTAGCCCGCTCGTTTCTCCGACGAAACCATCGCTAGAGTCCGGGATCCCGGTAATCGCAGCGAAGGGACGTCATCACGGAGCTAAAGAAGTGGAGGACCAGATCTACAAAGGTTGTATTTCCATTCACTTTAGAGTAAAGTTGTTTACTTGCCTAGTTTTCGCCTTTACCTCTAGTCAACGATCGCATTAGGGTTTCTCGGCAACGAAATTTTTGAATTTGGCATAGTTGATGCCTTGTGGAACCTCTTAAGTGTGTCTAGGAACCCTACACCGGGGACGTTCCAGATCGTGTTGTAGAACTGAGCTTGTCGAGCAGTTTGTTTGAAGGGTATGCCTAGGCGCCACAACAGGTTTTTTAATCCTCCTGTGTAATATCTGGGCAGACGGATGGGCTGGAGCCTGTCAAGTGCAGAGTCAGCACCATGCCAGATTTCTTTCTCCACTTTGGTTTCCGCGGATCAATAAAAGAGGATCGCCTTTTCATCTTTTTTCCTGGGAGGGACATAGAACGTCTGCAATTCTTGCACACTATATGTCTCGAGCGCATCAAGCTCTCTGTAGTGCTGCCATGGAACCATGGCGATTTGTAGACTCTGATCATCTCGAGTGAAGGCCTACATTGATGGCCGAACAGAAAATACTGCATTGACATCATATTCAGAGTCGCTGCCGAAGATCAACATAGGGGTAGACGGTCCCGGCTTGTTGCATTGGGGAGGTCCCGAATAGACTATCTCTTCTTCCTCCTCAGTATCACTCCCGAAGACTGGAATAGTCGTGATAGCTTTCTGCCTATTCTCTGGCTTATGGCATCTTTCCATGTCTTCAAAGTCTGGTAAGAAATACTTTGCATCTTCATACTTCTGAACTTCATTCACGGAGAACGGGTTTAGCTCACCCGTCACGGTATACTCGAGACCATCTTTGAAGTAATTCATACACTGATGTTGTGTAGAACGGATGATGTTGTACTCGTGTAACCAAGGTCTTCCGGGTAAAGCATTTGTTTTCCCCAATCAGAGCAAGGCTCTGTTCAAAATTTAAATTTTGAAATGAAGCAACGCTTGAGATGTAGCGCCAAGTACGCAGCGCCCTAAGCAGCACACCACGTGCAAAGCATGTGTGTGTTCACACCAGAATATTGCATTATTATATTCCCCATTCTTATTCGTTTTATAAATAAACATCGGAATTAACTCGTTAGCGCGACTAGGAAATTCACAAAATCCTTGTGGACCGACCCGTACTCACCGGCTAGCTTCATGCGACGCCGTTCTTGATTGCGGTTTAGATATAGTTTTTGACATACGAATCAAATGGTGCCGTTGCCGGGGATGGCGTAGTATTTCCTTTTTTCAATTTCGGGTTAATCTAAATTAAAAAAATCATAAAAATCTGAAAAATAAAAAAAATATAAAAATATATCATCTGTTATTTTTGGGAAGGGTATTTTTGTGTGAATTTTGCAGGATCTACGAACAAATTCGGATCTGGAAATCTACAGAGATCAAAACAGCAAATATCAAATCCGAACAAACAGAGAAATATCTCAATAGACAACAGAAGAAATTTGGAGGACCGAGTCAACAAGTGAACCGCGGAGATCTGTAAAAAAAACTGCTGAGTTAACTAAACCGCGGCGGATCCGCGGTCGGAAAGCGCAAACGCGGCGGTTCCGCGGTGGAAGCGACGGATCGATTTCCCAGAAAAGGGCAGAAGCGCGGTAAAAAAAAAACCAGTTCCGCCACTGCAAATCTCTGTGAGTTTTCTCTCTCCTCCTCTGCAAATCTTGATATATCTTCTGCAAATTTTCCTGCAGGATTTCTTTACGCTTTAAAAATATTCCCCCTTCCAAATAACAATCTTGTGCAGGATTCTTTGCGCCGCGCATAAAATAAAAAGATTTGATTGCAAGTGATTTTTCTGTTTTGCATATCTTTAAAACTGACTTTAAGGGGCTTTTGACCAATTCAGATTGGGTGGGGATTTCATCACCCTTCGCAGGACCCCAGAAATCACATAAGGCATTTGCATTGACCATATCTTAATTAAAAAATACTAGATTCAGCCCTAAGGTCTTCGAGCTCAATAGGACAAAGGACTAGTTATAGGCATCGGCCGTTTATCCTAACCTGACTTTGCGGTGACTAGGCAAGTGTGTCAAGGCTAGTGGTTTTTAATTAGGCCCACTACTGTGGTTCCTTCCCACTTACCTGGCACTTACCTGGCCGCAATTGGCGGTGAAGAGACGGTTTGAGGTCCTATCTCTAGCCCTTTGGAACAGTTAGGAGATGTCTAGCTGACTTAGGTGACCCTAGATCTAGGCCTGATTGTGCATTTTTTGTTGATCGAAAGTGTGTCTTAGCCCTTTATCAAAAAAAAAAAAATTTTGCAAACAGTTCCAAATAAAAAAAAAAGAGGAAAAAGGAAAAATCTTTTAAAAACAACTTGCAAATTTTTGCCGCAAAGAAATCCTTGCACCACCAACCTTCTTTCTTTTCACCTTTCTTCTAACATGAGTACCCCACATCATAAATCACTTGCCGAACTTTGGTATCCCGAACCTAACTTTGCGTCATATGTCAATTGTTTCGGTCAATTTAAAGACGATCCTTCCATGCCTAAAATATCTTTGAAAGATCAAATAGAGGCGTCTAGGAGAAACAGTTTGACTTTTCAACCCACTTTGTGTCAACCAAGTCAACCTTTACCACTTCCATATGTTGATACCTCTTTTTCAAGTCCTTCTGTCACTCCTAAGCCGATGTCCATTGCTGAGCATATTGCTCAATCTCGCAGTCGATCTTTCACCCCTCTCCACTCATCTAGTTCTAGGGATCCACACGACTCTTCACCTTTTTATCCATATGTTGACCCTACCCCTGTCCAATCACCCACTTCCTACCGGTCATACCCGACCTTCCCATCTTCACTAGACATTGATTCTACACAGCCTGTTGGGAGTTTTGCATATCCACACGATTTCGAATCTTTTACCGAAACCCCCTTACCACCTAAGTCTAGTTTGGAAGAGTCGTTGGAAGCTTATATTGCAGCCACAAACAAAATGACTAGGAATGTGGAAGCGTCCGTGGCCGCCCTTATGCAACCTAGTGAACCGGTAGCTAGTTTCCCGCTAGCTCAAAATTTTTCAATGTATAAGGAGGCGGTTAGACAGAGTGAGAACGTGAGAGGATTTCCAAATCAAACCTACCCCTAAACATGTGTCCAAAATGATGAGTTGTGCGACTTTGTAGTGTTTGATTTGCCAACTTGTGAAGAACCCTATTCGAGTGAAACCGCACCTAATCTTTTCGATCTTTACACCTCCCATCTAGAACCTAAATCGATAAATATCCATGCTTTTGATGAGATGTCTAAGAAAATTGATTTTCACTTGATTGAGGATATAGACGCCGGGAATATTTCGGATGATGAACCTGTCGATTTAATTGAGATTTTATGTTCAAATCATCATCCCAAGTTATTAAATGTTTCTCCCGAATCTCATATGCGTCTTGACTTTGATGATACTGGCATGGATGAGTTGAATTTTGAAGAGAATTATAAGGAAAGTATTGAGGAGAGTTTTGAGGATAATATTGAGGTTGAATCATTTTTGTTTGATGTGTCGGATTTTCCAATTCATCCTCCCGAACCTTTAACTGTTATATTACCCTCCCTCCTTTCCATCGTTCCGACCACGCTTAAAGACTGTGAGCTTGAAAAATTTTCTTTTGAATCTGACACACTTCTCACAGACGTTAACACTTACGAGTGTTTCACTTTTTCGGACGATGTTGATGACTCACCGTCCGAGTTTAAGTCCTTTACATTTTCAGATGGGTTAGTTGAACCATCAGACTCGGTTGATTACAGTAGTTTCGAACCATTAATGGAATCTTTCAAGTTCGAGACAGTTTACTATGGTGAGAATGATACTATCCCTAATTCATTTCCTTTCGTCCTTCCTATTGTTCCGACCGTACAAGTGACCGTTACGCTTTCATCTCCTATACCAAGTTCGGCGTACCCATGTTTTCTTGCGAATCTTGAGGGATTTGACCCCATTTCACGACGGGTTGATAGGTTAGCGCAATCACTTTTAACACAGCGGTCATCCCAAATTGCGTTAATTTATTCACTCGATTTACGCTCTCAAGATCGCGCGACCCTTCTTTCTTCTTCCCACCATTCTTCTCCCCCACCGAGACCATATTCTACCATTCTTCTTTCCACACGGTCTCGCGTGTTTCTCATTTCTTTCTTCTACACCCCATTATTGCACCAACTTGGCCATTACCACGATAAGATTTTTGACTGGTTGGTGCTAACCTTTGGCTTGTGTAAGGCCAAACTTAAGTTTGGGGGGAACCTTATTGTATATATGTATATATATTTTTGTTTTCTTTTTCTATAAAAAATAAAAAAAATTTCAAAACAAAAAAAATATAAAAAAAAAATTATAAATAAATAAACAGGGGAGTACCGGCATTTTGACCCTCTTGGTTTAGCATGACAGTGATGACACTGCCAAGTTCAAGTTTGGGGGTATGCTCGGTACGTCTTCTTCCTTCGCATTCATTTGTACATATTTTTGCATTTGCATACTTATTTGAAAACCCATAAAAATTGAAAAAATTCAAAAATTATAAAAATTATTGTATTCAATTTTGGCTAATTGACTTGAGTTTGACAAATAAGTTAACTGGCTAGGATCAACTAGATCTTAGACTTAGTGAATTAAAAACCCTAAAAATAACATTCCTTAAAGTTTAACGGTAGAAAGTATATGCCTTGTAGTTTATTTAGAAATAGGCAAATTTTGGGTTCACTTCTTGGGCTAAGTGGAAACAAGGGAAGAGTATTGATGTTCTTATTAGAGTATAAGTTTGAAAAATAGTTCCTAGCTTAAGTCTAAATTCTGAAAATGTATACCCTACAATTTGCACAATCACGCACCTTGAAACTTGGAATTGTAGAGGAGACCTTGAAATGCTCGTCTAAAGTCCTTTGTACAATGAAAATAAAAGGAAAAAAAAGTGAATAAAGAATAAAAAAAATGAACACTGGTTTTTTTGATTACTTAAGGCTGCAAAAATAGAAAAATATTTAGCGAGGGTGCTTCATCACCTAGTGCCTTAGACCAACTGGTTTGGGAGTCACTGCTAAAGCCTTGGGTGTTGCAAGACTAGGAATTTCGCTTTAATATGCAAACACATCTTTTAATCGGTCGTTGGTACCTCAAGAAGTATTAACGGTCGCATGAAGGATGTGTAAGCAAAAATTCAATTAAAAATTCACCTACTATTAAGTACTTTGGACAACGGACAAGAGCATGATTGCTTGATTTGAATTTCCAAGTGTAGGGGTGATCTATACACACACGTGGGGATATGTGATTGGAGTTTAGATAAGAGAGAGGAATGAAGAATAGAACTTGTATCTTTAGTAGAGTTAATAGAAATTCCTAAGTAGAGATGGAACCATAGAAGGAAAACTTAAGAGATGCCGAAAGCTAAGTAAGTCTATAGAACATATATAATCTTAAGTTAGATGATGAGGAAGTGTGAAGAATATGGGTGGATAATTTATGAGTCGACGATAATAAAGTTCCTTGTTAGAAAACCTAATTGGAAAACAAAAGTCGAAAAAGCCGAATTGATAGGATTTTGTGGGTAGTATCCGCTGAAAACCCTCAGGAGACAGCACTCCTCCTACTAGGGACACCTAGAGGTTTAACGGCTTGTTGCACGTGCTCAGTGCAATCGCGTTTCCCTGCGAAAGTGCGGTTAGGTTTTTGTAGAGAATAAGTTTGCTTAAGGACGAGCAAAAGATAAGTTTGGGGGTATTTGTTCACATCAGAATATTGCATTATTATATTCCCAATTCTTATTCGTTTTATAAATAAACAGGTAATTTTGACGCATGTCTGCTACATGTTACAGGTTACAGGTTCTTGGATTTAAAACAGTGAAAAAGATAAAAGATGATGCGAAAGTAGGACTTTAACCAATAAACAGAAGACTCTTGATCAAGCCTACATAAGGAACAGTTCACAAAGCAAGGTTCAAGACATCGACTCAAAGCGAAGGGTTAAAGTTCACTACAAGTACACACTGTGAAGATCTGGAGAAGAAACAGAAGTCAATCTGAGAAAAGACCTACAGAAATAGGAAGTACAAGTCACCCAGAACCAACACTGAAAATTTCAGCATTCAAGACTCCAAGTTGGCCGCGGAACCGCGGCCAAACCTGGACTTAGGCCGCGGTTCCGCGGCCGTGTGTTGCACGTATAGGGTAAAATTTTCCAGAAAGGTTTGTGGCGGCGTTGACTGGTCTTTATAGGGCTAATTTTGTAATTGTAGACATGCAAGTCATTGTAACCCTAGGGTTTCCTATTCTCTATAAATAGGAACTCTAAAGGTTGTAATTTCTTATGCCTCCTTGTAATAATAAATTCAGAATTCTTTATGGAGAGCATCGGTGCCTCTCTTCAATTTATCTATTCAGATCTGACAACCCTGCGTAAATGTTTGGAGAGATCCATCTGTAAAGTAAGTAGATTTATTTATTTTCTTGCCCAAGATAATTCCAATTCCTGCCCTAGATTAAATTTATTTTCCTGCCCTAGTATAGATTTTATTTATCTGCCCTAGTTATAACTTTCAATTAATTGCCCTAGGTAGAATAATTAGGTTTTTAGATTTAATAATCAATCCGAACACCCTTCGGAATTAACTCGTTAGCGCGACTAGGAAATTCACAAAATCCCTGTGGACCGACCCGTACTCACCGGCTAGCTTCATGCGACGCCGTTCTTGATTGAGGTTTAGATATAGTTTTTGACATACGAATCAGTGTGCGCTAGCGCTGGGTGCGCTGTGCTCTAAGCAGCGCACCACGTGCAAAGCACGGGTGCGCTAGCGCTGGGTGCGCTGCTCTTTATGCAGCGCGCCACGTGTAAAGCACGGGTGCGCTAGCACTGAACTAAAAGCTCCCCACTGTCAGATCAAAGATCCAATAATAATGGTAAATCATTAATTAATCAGAATTAAATTCTATTAAGGAAATATTCCTCAAAATCTTTCCAAACAACAAGATTGTGCTCTGTAAATCAGAGCACCGTTGGATCAATGATCCAATGGTGATTAAAAATCACAAAAATACAGAATAAATTATGTATGGAAAGATTTCCCAATCTTATTAAAAACAAGAAGATTGCCTTCTGTAAATCAGAAGCATTTGGATCAAAGATCCAATGGTGGGGAATCCCCAAATCAATTGGAGAAAAGATCTCCTTAACTGATTGAACAAATCAGCTTGCCCTATATAAAGGCCCCAAGACTTCAAGTCCAGGAAAGAGGAGATACAGAAAAAAGAGAGAAATCCCCCCATAAGTTTTGAAAAAACCTCAGAAAGAAGAGCCAAGCTCTCGATAGAAAAACTTCTTTTTGTTCATGGTAGAAGAACTTCTTCTCAGAGAGATGAAATCATCTCATAATTAAAAAGAAGAATTCACTTCTTTCTTTAAGATCATAGATCTACAAGATCAAGGTCTTTTACAAAGAGATCAAAAGATCTCATCATAAAATAAAAGAAAAATTTACTTCTTTCTCACATATCATAGATCTATAAGACTAAGGTCTTTCTCAAAGAGATCATGAACATCTCATTATAAAAAGGGGGGAGAATAATTCAATTCTCTTAAGGATCACAGATCCATAAAGGCAAAGCCTTTCATCAATATAAGAGATTAAAACATCTCCTACAAAATAAGAACTTTTGTTCTTAGAATCTTGAGACAAAGTCTCTTATAAACGACAATTTATTTCTCAGATCATAAAATTGATCAGATGCGCTTCTGTGCTCTTGGATTGGTGCTCAGCGCCAAGCGCACAACGTGTCACTCACGTGTGCGCCACTCAACAGTTAGCGCTTTGCGCTCTTGAACTAGCGCTTTGCGCTCTTGGATTGGCGCTCAGCGCCAAGCGCACCACGTGCTCCTCACGTGTGCGCCACTAAACAGATAGCGCTTGGCGCTCATAAAATAGCGCTTTGTGCTCATAAATCAGCGCAATGCGCTCATAGACTGGCGCTCAGCGCCAAGCGCACCATGTGTCCCTCACGTGTGCGCTACTCGGCAGAAGTGCACTGCGCTCTTTGATTGGCGCCAACCGCACCATGTGCTGCGTTGACAGAATATAAATTGTTCTTTAATAAGCCCAGAGCTATGATGAATGCTCAGCATTCAATAAAATACAAAATATTGTCAGAATTCAAGTCAATGCTCAGCATTGTTAAAAGGGTCAAGCCCAAATAAATGCTCAACAGCCCAAAATAAATGTTAAGCATTTTAACTTGATTGGACTTAGCCCAAGATTGACCATAAGTCCTCAATTCAGATTAACTGAGCCCATATACTCATGAATCTTTTGATCTTAGTCTCAAATTGGACTACAGATCTCTCAACCAAAATTGGTTCAAGGGTACATCTCTTTACTCCTCTGATATTTGTCGTTGTAATCCTTCAATGTCTTCAGAGAGGTGATGGGTCCCAACAACCATACATCCCATAGACTATGACGCCTTTAAACTGGACCGTAGGGCCCTTAAACCCATGGACTATGATATCCTTAACCTTGGATTGTGGGGTCCTTAAGCCCATGGACTATGATGTCCTTAACCTTGGACTGTGGGGTCCTTAAACCAATGGATTATAATGTCCTTAACCTCGGACTATGGCGTCCTTAAGCCTATAGACAATGATGTCCTTAACCTCGGACCGTAATGTCCCTAAACTAATCGACCGCAATGTCCCTAAACTGAACAGTAGAGCCCAAATGCTCTCTTGTTGGATCTAAACGATCCCGTTAAGTTGATCTTAGTCTAAAATTAGACTAATTAATTCGATCTTAGTCTCAAATGAGACTAACGTATTCTTTAACCCAACCCTAAACTCAAATCTATGAAAATACGGATTTGGACTAATCCATGCCCTACGGACGGTAGCATAAATTAGTCTCCGTATACAATCCACGGGCAACCAAAAACTAAACAAACACACACGATACGAAGTGACCATCTGGAGAAGGAGAAAGTGGCTACCGTGATGCGGTAGCGTAATTAACTGCAGGGGCTTGCGCCTGCAGGGAAGAGCGTCCCCACAATCAAAAACCCTTCAATGAGGGGGAATCTGACGAAGTCTGCTACATCGGCCGCATCCGTCTAAACCTCCGATACATGGTGCCATAAATCAACTTGGTATCTTCGGAGAGGTGGACGGATAGCACCAAATAGCATCTGCCCTCGAAATTCAGGCAAGACGGACCTATGCGGTCTTATCCCCATTTTCGGCGGACAACAGATTCTGGCACGCCCGGTGGGACCTTTTCCTCTTTCCGCTCCATACTTCGTGTGTCGTGTTCGCGAAAAAATCGCAGTTTAATATGGTTTCCCTTGGGTTCAAGGTACTAAGATTTGGTTTTTTTCCCGTGCAGAAAAAAGAACATCAATGGCCTCTAACTGCTCCAGCTGCAACTGCAACTCCCGTTCCACCTCATTTGGAGGTGTAACCTACGGGCCCTAAGCAGCCTCCCTGTTCAAGATACCAGTGGAGCAAGTAACTCAGGCCACCACTGAGCTATTCTTTGGGACCATGATCCCACCGATGAGCTTCAATTCCCCGCTGCTGTCGCAAGAAGCCTCAAAGAAGTCGATCTTTGATCGACTTACCACTGCCGCGGCCCTTCTCAATGGGTCGCCCGAATCTAATGTCTCAGTTTTCAACAGATTGGGCCAGAACGCCAACAAGCCCGCGATACCTGAAGCAGCCATCCCAAAGCAGATACCCATCCCGGTTCAAGCAGAAGAAATCATCAGAGAGGCTTCTTCTGCTAAGAAGTCAGTCTTCACAAGGCTGGCCATTCCGGCTCCCGCTCCAGGCGAAGTCCTCAAAGCTGCTTCCCCTGCCCGGAGGTCTATCTTTGACAGATTGGACATTGCTTCTCAACGGACATCGGTCTTTAAGAGGCTGACGCTGGCGACAACCCTTCACCAAAACAGGAGGCATGAAAAAGTCACCCCAATAGCTGAGACGATCCCATCCACACGACATGCTCGCCATCGTCACTGGCGCCGAGTAAGGAAGGCTGGGGGCAACTCCACTTCTGGACTGACTCCGCCAGCTCCCATGGTGGAAATCGATGCTGCTGTTCCGACTGGGAACAACTTCGAACCTGTAACAACTCCAATTTTTGTATACCAAAATTTGATTTAAAATTGAAGTATACTTGGAGTATTAATGTTGCTGATAACACTTTAAGTATCTATCTCTTTACAATAATTACAAGAAAGAGCTTGTAGCTCATTGGTAATACCTTGCACTGCTGAACTAAGCCACCAGAGTTCGAATCCCATACCCCACATTATTTTTATTATTGATTTTAAAAAAACCTTTAGAATACCAAGAGTTTACACGTGCATATCTCACAAAAACCCCACTACACCCAAAGATGTAACACTTGCAGAGGGTAGATGGACCGTCGGGGGAGATCCAGGTCACCGGACTCGGTCGGGAATCGGCCAACTCGGCCTTGACTCGGCCGACTCAGTGATCCGACCGAGTCACGGCCGAGTCACCCCCTTTTAGGCCGATTCCGGCAAGGGTCACAACATGAAAGTTGTGTCTTTTGGTATTCCCTACTCACCTGCAAAGTTTCAGCCCAATCCCACTTCCAGAGATCTTTAAAACCCCCAATTACTCCACTTTTAATACATTTTTATTACATTTTATCACATTTTTATTTTTTTAACTTTTCATCTACCCTAACCCTAACCCTAGCCTAGCCCTATATAAAGGCCCCTACCCTCTACCGTTTCCCCTCACAACTCTAAGCATACTCTCTAAAACTCTTGAGAACTTGGTGCAAAGAGCGAGAAGCGAAGCGCTGCCGAAACCGACGACGGATTCCGGCGACCGGATCAAGACCGACGTGACGTTTCCAACGAATCGGCAACCACCACACCTTTTAGAACGCTTAGCTTGTCCAAACCCGTAAGTCCTAACCTTCTACCTCTCTTTTCTATATTTGCAAAATACGACTTTTTGAAACCCGACGGAAATCGGACAAACCGATTTCCGATTCGGTTTTTCTTAAAATTCCACTTGTCACCTAATACATATTATCAACCCTCTTGCATGTTGACTATTAATCACCCTTAAATCAAATTTAATTGTACTTTTCCACATGAAATGATAAGTTCTTTAGAAAACCGTATTTCTTGCATAAAAATACCATCAAGTTAAATTTTAATGTTCTATTTAGATACCCCACTCCTAATCATGTTTATTTTGATAACAAAACTTGTTTCATTCAATTTGGATGAAATTTCACACATGAAATGATAACGTTTATGAATACCGTATTCTTGCACCTTAATACCCTTAAGTTTAACATAGCTTATTTCACCTTGAAACTTCACCAAAATTTAATATAAGTCACGGGGTAATGACCTACCCTTACACACACTCATTATAACCCTAATTGATAAATAACAAAAATACAGAATACGATATTATAGGACTTTTTCACTAAAATACCATAACCTTTATAACTTTTAGTTTAACCCTTAAATTGTAAACTTTTCTAAATAAAACTTATATAAAATGAAAGCACGATTGGTCATGGACATCGATCGTTTATCTAAACTGTCTTGTTGGTCTAGGCAAGTGTGTCTAAGGCTAGTGGTTTTTAATTAGGCCCACGACGTGGTTCCTTCCCACTTACCTGGCACTTACCTGGCTGCATGATGGTGAAGAGGAGATTTGAGGCTCTAATGATTCATCGTTTAGACCATAGAAGATAGGTTAGATGGTCTAGGAAACCCTAACAACTAAAATATGGAGAACTATATACTTTTACAAATAAATACCCTATATTTAGAAAATCTTTTCCCTAAATTAAAAGTATTTATAAAACCTGAGCAAAGTGCCATTACAACCCATTCGTGGGGAACCTGTTAGGGATAGCACGGTTCATCGTGCACCCGCAGGCTAGTAGTGCGAGATTCAGACCTCCGCAAGGAGCATTCGGTCTCGAAAGGTTTAAATACAATATTTAAGGAAAGTAATATTTTTTTTTGTAAATAAAATATTCATTTAAAAATCATTTAAGTGTTTTATTATATATAATTATCATTTAAACACTTATTTTGTTATAATATCAAGTTTCCACTTTTTCCTAAAAATCATAGATTAAAAGTTACATTAAAATACCACGAATTTCAAATAAACAATTAATACTTTTATTAGGATATATTCACTAGAATAACACAAATAAAATTCACATCCATTACAATAATAAAGACGATTATTAAATACTTGAGGTATATTTTGAAAACTATACAAAAGTACTTTTTACATAAAACCCCCTCAAGTTTCACAAATTACAATAAGGCCCCTAGCTAATATTGAACTTCAAATTATCTTTCTTTTAGTCTGACTCGGGTTAGAGTCTGACTAATTCTGACTTGAATATAATTCAAGTCAATCTATATTTCAATCATATTCCAACACAACTTGAAATCATGAATCCCTGAATACAGTTAACAATATATTCATTTTTGACTGAATCAAACCATGGATATTCATTCCATTATCCTGATATTCCATTTACCTGATTATACAGTTGCAACATGTTTACTGATATCATGGTTTTGGTCAGTCACTCAATTTACATATTCCATTACTACAACACTGTTAAAACATTACGGGGTTTAAAGGGGTAGATTGGTACGGAAGATGTTAAAAGTGGAATGAGGTGGTCAGATTAAGACACCTAACATGAATACTGTTGCTGTTGTACCGTGGCATAACGGTTCCTTGTACTCTCCGTTTGCACTGATCTCTAGCATATAGAGATCCCCCTCGTATACACTGGCATTCTTCTGTACCAAGCTACAAACAACTGCGTTAAACAATATTCCATAATATTCTACAACATAATACTCTAGAAAATACTGTTACTCTGCCATTCTCACTCCACTTTTCTTTGGGACTTACCGAGCGACCTGTTCGCTGACGACATTCTATTTCTTTCTTCTTTGAATGTCGTCAGGTGCGTTGGACCAAGTTGAGACCGAGCCAACAACTGAAGATTTGGAGCAGTTCCAAGAAGATCCAGAGCTCTAGACTTTGTACTTGTTCTTTCCAGTATTTCCTTTTATTATTATGCCACTGTTTAGGCATTGCTTTTTTTTTTCATTCCAGTTGTATTTTCATTTCATGCATTGTATAAAGAATGTTATTAATGAAAGTTGATGTTATCTCAATCTCATTTGTCTCTTGTGATTATTTTATATTGCTTAGTTACGCTTAGCTATGTACTTCTGAGTACATACGTAGCGGGCCTCGTCACGACCACTTCGCCGTACATTGGGAAGCGGGGCGTGACAGGTTTTGTTGGTGGCCCATGCAGGTCAGAGCTGTATCAATCCCTATCATGCAGTTCTGGTCTGCGTGAACAACCTAAGCAATGTAACACAAGAAACAGCAACTAAAACATTCTTTACAATTCATGTTATTTGAATCTTACAAGTCTTTATTCCTTGAATCTTATCATTTCATGTATTTGAATCTGTCCTAATCCAAATTTTTCTTCAGGATTATGGATTCCCCAAACAATTCCCCGAACAACACCAGCACCAATGCCAACAACACCCCTTCAGCACTACCTCTCGCTCCAGTTGTTCCCGTACCATTCACTGAGCAAACCATGCTTTTCGATGCGATCCGCAGTCTGCTAGAGGGACAGCAACAACTTCTGAGTCGTCCTGAGACAGATGCACCGGGAATCAAACAGTTCAGAGCGTTGCACCCGAAGCAATTCTCGGGAAAAGGGAGCCCTCTCGAAGCAGAAGAATGGGCGCAAAGTATTGAAGATGATCTGGCAGCAGCTCAAGTGCCAGATAATGCCTGGGTCCGTGTAGCGAAGCTACAGCTCACGGATAACGCTCGAAATTGGTGGAAGGCGGAAGAGACCCGTCTAGCCCAGCCGATTGAATGGAAAACATTTCGCGAGAAGTTCGACGCGAAATATTTCCCTGTGACCGCCAGGTTCGCTATGGAACAGCAATTTATTCACCTACAACAAGGATCTATGTGGGAGAAATCTGTAGATGAGTATGATGCTGAGTTTACTATGTTGAGCCGGTAAGATCTGTCACAGTAGTTCAATTTTTTAATATCACCTACTACACAGCTAACACAACCTTTAAACAGATTCGCGGCACACCTGATACCGACGGACGAGATCAGAGCACGTCGTTTTCAGCAAGGTTTGGACACCGAAATCAAGGCTGCTCTAGCCACCGGGAAGTTTTTGACTCACGAGGAAGCCCTAGAAGCTGCCCGCAGTTACGAGGCAGTGATAAAAGAGAGGGGAAGACCTCACTCTGTAGGAGTCAAGCGTCCTGCCAACCAGATGGCAGGTGGAGCCACGTCCAGACCATCCTTCGTGCCGAGGCGTCCCGGAGTACCAACTCATCACCCTAGCCCAGCCTTTTGCACCTACTGTAAGAGAAATGGACATATGATGAAGGATTGCCGTCGAGCCAACCGCCTTTGCTTGATCTACGGTTCAGCCACTCATGACATTGGATCCTGTCCTCAAAGGCAGAACTCAGTTGCTGCAACCCGGCCAGCTAACAACTATCAGCAGCGACCAGCTCTTCCAGCACCTGCTACCAGACTTGCACTACCTGCACCACCTAGAGGACCACAAGCTGCACCACCTCCTCGACAGTTCCATCAAGCACAAAGAAACGTTCAGAGGAATGCTCCTCAGGCCAGGAGGAATGTGCCGAAGCGCCAGGCTTTTATGATGTCTGTTGAAGAAGCTGAGGCCACTGGCCAAGTCATTACTGGTAAATTTTCTTCCCAAATTTATCTTTTAGTTTTGGTTACCTACACACTTTCCCTATACCTAAAACCTATCCTATATACCTTAGGTACAATTCTAGTAGCTTCACTACCTGCACTTGCACTGTTTGATACTGGAGCATCCCACTGCTTTATGTCGCAACGGTTTGTCCGAACCCATGCGATTCCAGTCTCACCGCTCGTATCCTGCTGGAACGTCAGTTCCGGAAATGGTGTTCTAAAGGCAACTATGGGATACAGCATGTGTCCGGTCATCGTCTGCAGTCAAGAATTTTACGCTGACTTCAAAGTACTGGACATACCGAACTTTGATGTGGTTCTAGGAATGGACTGGCTTGGAACCTTTTATGCTACCATCGACTGTCGCCAAAGGAGGGTAGTATTTGAGATTCCAGATCATCCGATCTTTTACTTTAAGAGTGGAGACCGTACATTGGAGCCAAGCATTTACAAAGCAAAGCCAAGGGAAGCAATAGTTGCGGCAGCTCATGCAGAAGAAGAAGCAAGACCGGAGGTAGTTCGAGAGTTCGATGACGTATTCCCTGACGATATATCAGGTTTGCCTCCTGATCGAGCTCTTGAATTCAGTATTGACTTAGTACCAGGAGCACAACCAGTAATCAAAGCACCATATAGACTAAGTCCAGAAGGTTTGAAGGAAGTACGAACACAGTTGGACGAATTACTGGCGAAAGGATGGATTCGTCCCAGCACTTCGAGTTGGGGAGCACCTGTACTACTGGTGAAGAAGAAGGAAGGTTCATATAGAATGTGCATCGACTATAGAGCCTTGAACGAAGTTACTATTAAGAACAAGTATCCACTTCCGCGCATCGACGACTTATTCGATCAGCTAAGTGGATCTTGTGTCTTCTCTAAACTAGATCTTCGTTCAGGTTATCATCAAGTGAAGGTCAAGGAAGCTGATATTCACAAAACAGCTTTCAGAACTCGCTATGGACATTACGAATTTCTAGTAATGCCATTTGGAGTGACCAATGCACCAGCAATTTTCATGAATCTTATGAACCAAGTCTTCCGGGAGTATTTAGACAGGTTCGTTGTCATCTTCATCGACGACATCCTGGTATATTCTAAGAACCGGAAAGAGCATGCGGAGCACTTACGAATTGTCCTGGAAACTCTTCGACAACATAAGCTTTATGCCAAATACAGCAAGTGCGAGTTTTGGTTAAAACAAGTTGGTTTCCTTGGACATATCGTATCAGGAGAAGGGATTTCTGTGGATCCAGCAAAAGTTTCAGCAGTCAGCGAATGGCCTACACCAAAATCAGTGAAGGATATTCGGAGTTTCTTGGGTTTAGCTGGATATTACAGAAGATTCATTGAAGGCTTTTCGAAGATAGCAACACCACTGACCAAGCTCACACGAAAAGATGAAGAATTTGTGTGGTCAGAAGCATGCGAGCAAGCTTTCGTAGAACTTAACTCGAGGCTGACTTCTGCACCTATTCTCGTAATACCGGATCAATCTGGAGGATTCGAAGTGCATTGCGGTGCATCCGGTAAGGGATTAGGATGTGTTCTACATCAACACGGTAAGGTTGTGGCTTATGCTTCAAGACAATTGAAGACTCATGAGCGCAATTATCCGACGCATGATCTAAAGTTGGCAGCCGTTATTTTTGCTCTCAAGATTTGGCGCCACTACTTACTTGGTGAACGAGTGAACATCTACACAGATCATAAAAGTCTGAAGTATGTGTTTACTCAGAAGGAATTGAATATGCGGCAGAGAAGATGTTTAGAACTTATGGCGGACTTCGACATCAATTTGCAACATCATCCAGGAAAGGTGAACGTAGTACCTGATGCTCTTAGTCGCCAACCATTAGCAATGAATCTCACCGCCCAGTGGAAGCTTCAGCAAGACCTACATCAGATGGAGATCGAACTAGTCATGCCAGGTGATGTTTCAAATTTGATGAATCTACAAGTTCAATCAACCATTGTCAATCAGATCAAAGTAGCTCAAGCCAGCGATGCTAAGTTGCAAAAGATCAGAGAACAAGTGGAGAATGGACTCAGAACAGATTTCATCATCCACGAAGACGGATCTTTGAGATACGGCAGCAGATTGTGTGTACCAAAGGGTCCTGTTCGGGAAGAGTTAATGAGAGAAGCTCACAGCTCTCCCTATTCAGTACATCCTGGAGGTACCAAAATGTACAAGGATCTATGTCAGAATTATTGGTGGCATGGTATGAAGCGTGAAGTAGCCAGGAGTGTCGCAAAATGTTTGGTGTGTCAGCAGGTAAAGGCTGAACATCAGAGGACAGCTGGACTACTTCAACCGTTACAAATCCCAGAATGGAAGTGGCAGCACATCACGATGGACTTTGTAACTGCTCTTCCTCGCAGCACAAAAGGTAACGATGCGATTTGGGTCATTGTGGATCGACTCACAAAGTCGGCTCACTTCATCCCATTTCGAGTTGGCCAATCAACTGAGACATTAGCAAAGAAGTACATGGAGGTAATAATCTAATTTAGATTTAAAAACTCTTCACAATGTACTATCTCTGATACCCATGAACTCATACAGGAAATTGTGAGACTGCATGGAGTACCAGTCTGCATTGTCTCCGATCGTGACACCAGGTTCCGATCACAATTTTGGCAAAGTCTGCAAGCTAGCTTGGGAACAAGTCTGAACTTCAGCACGGCTTATCATCCACAAACAGATGGTCAGTCGGAACGAACTATTCAGATCTTGGAGGATATGCTCAGAGCATGTATGCTCGACTTCAAAGGATCGTGGGAAGATCACTTGCATCTTGTGGAGTTCGCGTACAACAACAGCTACCAAGCAAGCATAGGAATGGCACCTTTTGCAGCATTATACGGAAGGAAGTGTCGATCGCCATTAAGTTGGGACGACATCGGAGATAGGGAACTCCTTGGACCAGAGATGATAGTAGCGACCGTTGATGTGGTTCGTACTATCAGAGAAAGAATGCGCATAGCCCAAGATAGACAGAAACATTGGGCTGATGCAAAGAGACGACACTTGAAGTTCCAGCCAGGAGACCATGTATTCTTGAAGATATCTCCGAACCGCGGAGTGATCAGATTTGGAAGACGGGGAAAGTTGAGTCCGAGATACATTGGACCGTTCGATATACTCGAACGAGTCGATGAAGTGGCATACCGATTAGCGCTTCCACCCTCATTGGAAGGAGTGCATAACGTGTTCCACATATCCCAACTCAGAAGGTATGTAAGTGACCCCAGCCATGTACTTGATCATTCAGAGCTCACAATACAGCCCGATTTGTCTTGTGAGCAGCAACCTGTGGAGATCCTGGACAGCAAAGTGAAGACACTTCGGAACAAAGAAGTTAATTTGGTCCGGGTAATGTGGAGAAAAGACACTCCAGGAGAATCCACGTGGGAAAGGGAAGATGAGATGCGTGCAAAATATCCGCACCTTTTTGTAAATTAGTCCTTAAATAAAAGTTGTAAATTTCGAGGACGAAATTTTTTGTAAGGAGGGTAGATTGTAACAACTCCAATTTTTGTATACCAAAATTTGATTTAAAATTGAAGTATACTTGGAGTATTAATGTTGCTGATAACACTTTAAGTATCTATCTCTTTACAATAATTACAAGAAAGAGCTTGTAGCTCATTGGTAATACATTGCACTGCTGAACTAAGCCACCAGAGTTCGAATCCCATACCCCACATTATTTTTATTATTGATTTTAAAAAAACCTTTAGAATACCAAGAGTTTACACGTGCATATCTCACAAAAACCCCACTACACCCAAAGATGTAACACTTGCGAGGGTAGATGGACCGTCGGGGGAGATCCAGGTCACCGGACTCGGTCGGGAATCGTCCAACTCGGCATTGACTCGGCCGACTCAGTGATCCGACCGAGTCACGGCCGAGTCACCCCCTTTTAGGCCGATTCCGGCAAGGGTCACAACATGAAAGTTGTGTCTTTTGGTATTCCCTACTCACCTGCAAAGTTTCAGCCCAATCCCACTTCCAGAGATCTTTAAAACCCCCAATTACTCCACTTTTAATACATTTTTATTACATTTTATCACATTTTTATTTTTTTAACTTTTCATCTACCCTAACCCTAACCCTAGCCTAGCCCTATATAAAGGCCCCTACCCTCTACCGTTTCCCCTCACAACTCTAAGCATACTCTCTAAAACTCTTGAGAACTTGGTGCAAAGAGCGAGAAGCGAAGCGCTGCCGAAACCGACGACGGATTCCGGCGACCGGATCAAGACCGACGTGACGTTTCCAACGAATCGGCAACCACCACACCTTTTAGAACGCTTAGCTTGTCCAAACCCGTAAGTCCTAACCTTCTACCTCTCTTTTCTATATTTGCAAAATACGACTTTTTGAAACCCGACGGAAATCGGACAAACCGATTTCCGATTCGGTTTTTCTTAAAATTCCACTTGTCACCTAATACATATTATCAACCCTCTTGCATGTTGACTATTAATCACCCTTAAATCAAATTTAATTGTACTTTTCCACATGAAATGATAAGTTCTTTAGAAAACCGTATTTCTTGCATAAAAATACCATCAAGTTAAATTTTAATGTTCTATTTAGATACCCCACTCCTAATCATGTTTATTTTGATAACAAAACTTGTTTCATTCAATTTGGATGAAATTTCACACATGAAATGATAACGTTTATGAATACCGTATTCTTGCACCTTAATACCCTTAAGTTTAACATAGCTTATTTCACCTTGAAACTTCACCAAAATTTAATATAAGTCACGGGGTAATGACCTACCCTTACACACACTCATTATAACCCTAATTGATAAATAACAAAAATACAGAATACGATATTATAGGACTTTTTCACTAAAATACCATAACCTTTATAACTTTTAGTTTAACCCTTAAATTGTAAACTTTTCTAAATAAAACTTATATAAAATGAAAGCACGATTGGTCATGGACATCGATCGTTTATCTAAACTGTCTTGTTGGTCTAGGCAAGTGTGTCTAAGGCTAGTGGTTTTTAATTAGGCCCACGACGTGGTTCCTTCCCACTTACCTGGCACTTACCTGGCTGCATGATGGTGAAGAGGCGATTTGAGGATCTAATGATTCATCGTTTAGACCATAGAAGATAGGTTAGATGGTCTAGGAAACCCTAACAACTAAAATATGGAGAACTATATACTTTTACAAATAAATACCCTATATTTAGAAAATCTTTTCCCTAAATTAAAAGTATTTATAAAACCTGAGCAAAGTGCCATTACAACCCATTCGTGGGGAACCTGTTAGGGATAGCACGGTTCATCGTGCACCCGCAGGCTAGTAGTGCGAGATTCAGACCTCCGCAAGGAGCATTCGGTCTCGAAAGGTTTAAATACAATATTTAAGGAAAGTAATATTTTTTTTTGTAAATAAAATATTCATTTAAAAATCATTTAAGTGTTTTATTATATATAATTATCATTTAAACACTTATTTTGTTATAATATCAAGTTTCCACTTTTTCCTAAAAATCATAGATTAAAAGTTACATTAAAATACCACGAATTTCAAATAAACAATTAATACTTTTATTAGGATATATTCACTAGAATAACACAAATAAAATTCACATCCATTACAATAATAAAGACGATTATTAAATACTTGAGGTATATTTTGAAAACTATACAAAAGTACTTTTTACATAAAACCCCCTCAAGTTTCACAAATTACAATAAGGCCCCTAGCTAATATTGAACTTCAAATTATCTTTCTTTTAGTCTGACTCGGGTTAGAGTCTGACTAATTCTGACTTGAATATAATTCAAGTCAATCTATATTTCAATCATATTCCAACACAACTTGAAATCATGAATCCCTGAATACAGTTAACAATATATTCATTTTTGACTGAATCAAACCATGGATATTCATTCCATTATCCTGATATTCCATTTACCTGATTATACAGTTGCAACATGTTTACTGATATCATGGTTTTGGTCAGTCACTCAATTTACATATTCCATTACTACAACACTGTTAAAACATTACGGGGTTTAAAGGGGTAGATTGGTACGGAAGATGTTAAAAGTAGAATGAGGTGGTCAGATTAAGACACCTAACATGAATACTGTTGCTGTTGTACCGTGGCATAACTGTTCCTTGTACTCTCCGTTTGCACTGATCTCTAGCATATAGAGATCCCCCTCGTATACACTGGCATTCTTCTGTACCAAGCTACAAACAACTGCGTTAAACAATATTCCATAATATTCTACAACATAATACTCTAGAAAATACTGTTACTCTGCCATTCTCACTCCACTTTTCTTTGGGACTTACCGAGCGACCTGTTCGCTGACGACATTCTATTTCTTTCTTCTTTGAATGTCGTCAGGTGCGTTGGACCAAGTTGAGACCGAGCCAACAACTGAAGATTTGGAGCAGTTCCAAGAAGATCCAGAGCTCTAGACTTTGTACTTGTTCTTTCCAGTATTTCCTTTTATTATTATGCCACTGTTTAGGCATTGCTTTTTTTTTTTTCATTCCAGTTGTATTTTCATTTCATGCATTGTATAAAGAATGTTATTAATGAAAGTTGCTGTTATCTCAATCTCATTTGTCTCTTGTGATTATTTTATATTGCTTAGTTACGCTTAGCGTATGTACTTCTGAGTACATACGTAGCGGGCCTCGTCACGACCACTTCGCCGTACATTGGGAAGGGGGGCGTGACAGAACCGCTTAGGAGGGTCCGCAAAAACTCTCCAACTGCCACGGTGAAAAGGTCTCCTCCACCTGTGGAGAATGCTTCAGAAAAGAAGCTGGAGCAGCCCCCTCAGCGGCTGTCCTCCAAAATTTACAAAGTCTGGCGGTAGGTCCAGGAATCGGTGATTGACCAGGACTACTCTCGCCGACCAAAGAAGATTAAAGCTCAGCAAGAAAAGAGCCATCCCATGGTACCATAGAAGATGCCATCCGTCTGGGTGCTCGCTGCAACGGCTCTCTCAATTTCAACCGCTCACAAGAGAAGGAGGCTGGAGAAAGCCCATGTGACCGCGGCGACCCGCAAGGACGCTAAATCTAAACGCCCCAAGTATGGGGGCATGGTAACACACACCATTTATGTGGCTTCCAGAAAAGAGGAAAGCCATGCTTCTACGGGTCATTGACCGCTTACCCGATCGATAACAAAGGCTCAGGAGCAACATCAGCAAAAACTTCAGGAGATGCTGACTGTAATGGCCGCACTCACTGGGCCGAAAGAAAATCCAGAGACCTCAGAGCAGCATCAGGAACAAGAAACTGATACTGAATTCCTCCGAAGAATGCTCGAGAGGAAAGAAAAAGAGGCCGCGGAACAGGCGGCCAACATAAAACGAATGGCTCTTTTGTTTCAAGACATGGCCGGGATAATGTTACAGCCTGAACCTCCAGCTGAAGACCCCCCTATTATCATTGAAGACGACAGAGGGAAGACATTGAACCCTCCTCCGGCTCTTTCAGCAGCCAAGGAGGAGACCATCTCCAAGGCCGCTCTGGATGATTACATCGCTCAGCAAATACGAGCTTATCATGCGAGCGAAACGGCCGGGCAGATAGTTAAGACTGGACGACCCTACCCGGGCTGGTATGACCAAATAAGGTACCCGCCGGGATATATGATCCCTAAATTCCATGTATATAAAGGGACGGGCAATCCCCACCAGCATGTCGCCCAATTCAGGGCTCTATGTGGCAACACTGGAGGTGACGATAAACTGCTACTTCGCCAGTTAGTCGACAGCTTGTCGGAGACAGCGTTCGAATGGTACTCTAAACTCCCGAACGACTCTGTCAAGAAATTTGCAGAGATGGAGCTGTTGTTCACAAAAAAATTCGCAAGCGCTAGCGAGCGTACTCCGATTACCGCATTAATTAACGCCAGGGTGAAGCCAGGCGAGACATGGGTTCAATATGCAATACGATGGCGGAATCTGTGGTCGAAATGTGAGCAGCGCATCGAAGAAGTGCCAGCAGTGGGCATGTTCGTGGGTACTCTCGACCCTCAAGCGACCATCTCCCAATTTATGATGTTTTTCAAGCCGACCACTTTCCAGTCCTTGATTGATAAGTTGGCCCAAATGGACCAGACGGGCCACAGGCCTTCCTCTTCGAAGCCGGAGCCGCGGAATGAAAAAGGGAAAGGGAAAGCGACCTTCGTCGCCAATGCCTAACAGCAGGCCAGTGGCCCGAAATTAACTAATAGCCTAGACGAGAGACGACGATTCTATAATGAGAAAATAAAGCGTCCTTATTCGTTTCCCCAGGACAAAACGAGGAGATTGTTCGAGCTGGCGGTGCGCAACAGGCTCATTAATTTGCCAAATCCAAAACGCCCATTGCAACCCGGTGAGGCTAATAATCCCAATTATTGCGCCTATCACCAAACGACAGGCCATCCAATTGAGCATTGCTTCGTCTTTAAAGGCTGGATCGAAGACCAATACCAACAGGGCAAGTTCGCACTGTCTAAGAATTGGAAAGTAAGCCCGCCACAGCCGCACGCTCTTAAAAGGGAGTACACACCGGGGGCATCGTGCTCTTTTGTCGAAGAAGCTCCATGGGAGGTCGCTCTTTCAGCCAAAACAAAACGAATGCTGAAGGATCTCCAAACATGCCCGGCGATCAGATGGAAAAGTCCGCTGGAACCCGAGATCATCGAGAGAATGCTGAAGCCGCGCCCAATTCCAAAAATTGGCGGTGATATTCAAAGCGCTCACACCCAGCCGTTAAAGTCTTCGAAAAAGAAGAAAAAGACCAAGAAGCCCGTAAAGCCTGATGACAAGCGCACGGACCTGTAAAAATATATCAACGCGCTGGAAGAATATAATCAGAAAGCACGGACTCCAGTCACACTCCAAGTGTTTCTCAGCCATGTCCTTGAGGACGGAGATGATGACAATGGAGAAAACTCGTCAGATGAACCTGAGGATTATGTAGCAAGCTGCCATGTGATCTCTCACTCGTCGATAGACGGTGAAGAAGCTCCTGACATAGAGAAACTGGGAGCAGATCTTGAGCCGGAACTTCTAGGACCATCAGACGAAATGATTGATGCATTCCTGAACGAAGCTCTTCTTAAAAGCAAAGCTAATCGAGAGTACGAGATGGCTATATTTGAAAAGGTCAAACGCCGGCGACTGGACGAAAGGGTCGAAACACTCCCACCAGATCAAAGTACATCCGCCGTAAATAAAAGCAGGTTCAAGACGAGGAAAAGGTTCGCCAAAGCCATATCGATAGGAATGAAGCTGCCACCCTCCGAAGGAAACACTCCTGATGAAGCGGATATACGTCCTAGCTACTGCTTATATCATCGAAAGATTGCGCACCCCACCGAAGAGTGCAACGCTTTTAAAAGCTGGTGGCAGGGATATGTTGCTCACCGACGACATATCAAGCGGATGAAACGCAAAACTCGTCGGGAACAAAGAAATACGACCGAGGAGCGCAAAAGAACTACCGGCAACTGTCATATGGTTGATAGCAAGGGATCGCAAGTCCTCACCTTTGGGAGCGATTCTGATAAAGAAATAGCCCTTGGCCCTCTTTTTAAAGAACCTACATCCGAAATGGAAGAAATGAAGACCTGTGAGATCATTCAGCTGCGCAATCGTACGCTGCCCGAAAAGAATCTCGGGGCCGCGAAAAGTGGGTCAAATAGAAAAGATAAGGGGAAAGAAAAAATGCCTGAGGACATCGCCCTAGATGATCAAGTCGTCAAAGAGCTGGTAGCCAAGGACCCGCCTAAGAAAAATAAGGTGGATTATAACGTTCTGGCACATCTGAGGAAGATACCCTCATAGATCAGCATTCTCGACGCCCTTCTGCTATCCAAAGTGGCGAGAGATTTGCTGATCAAGGCGTTACAAGAGCCCCAACAATTCCAAGCTTTCCTCGCCGAAGAAAAGATAAAGGACGAGCTCGAAGAAGTACACACGGCCGATATCACTTTCGGCGATGAAGATCTCCTCCTTGGGACATGTGAGCATAGCCGTCCCCTTTATGTCTCCGGATACTGTCATGATATCAAGATAGGCAAAATCCAAGTTGACAATGGGTCCTCCGTCAATCTCCTCAATGTAAGAGTGTTGAAGGAAATCTGCATGAGCGTTCAACACCTCGCTCGGGATAAGATCGCTATCTCCGGGTTTGACTCCCATTCATCACGGACGCTCAGGTCTGTGATACTGATAATGCGTTTTGGGCTGCTAGTCACGGACATCAAGTTTCACGTCATTGACGCTAAGACCTGCTATAACGCTTTGCTCGGCCGGCCTTGGTTACACGAATACAACATTATCCCTTCTACACAACATCAGTGTATGAAGTACTTCAAAGATGTTCTCGAGTACACTGTGATAGGGGAACTAAACCCATTCTTCTTGAACGAAGTCCGCAAATATGAGGATGCCAAGTACTTCCTGCCAGATTTCGAAGACACAGAAAGATGTCGCAAACCGGAGGACAAGAACAAAGATATCACTACTATTCCGGTCTTCGGGAGTGATACCGAGGAGGAGGAAGAGATAGTCTATTCAGGGCCACCCCAATGCAACAAGCCGGGACCGTCCACCCCTATTTTGGTCTTCGGCAGCGACTCGGAAGATGAGGTCAATGCCGTATTCTCTGCTCGGACATCGATACAAGCCTTCGCTGATGAAGATCAAAGTTTGCATATCGCCATGGTTCCGCAAGAGCACTACAAAGAGCTCGACGCACTTGATACCTACAGTGTGCAAGAACTGCAGACGTTCTACATCCCTCCCAGGCAAAAAGATGAAAAGGCGTTCCTCTTTTATCAATCCTCGGAAACCAAAGTGGAGAAAGAAATTTGGCATGGTGCCGATTCTACGCTTGACAGGCTCCAGCCCATCCGTTTGCCCAGATACTACATAGACGGATTAAAAAGGCTGTTAAGGCGCCAAGGCGTACCCTTTAAATAGACTGCGCGACAAGCCCAGTTCTATAACAGGATCTTGAACATCCCCGGAACTCAATGAAAGTTGCCCAACGGGAAAATAGAAACGATCGGGCTTGGATATGTTCAATCCAAGAAACGAGAGCGATTCCGTGGATGCTACGTCATACATGACTTTGATGAAGAAGAAGATGCTTTGTGGGAAGATGCTAACTCGGAACCAAAACGAGCTCCCGTCGTGAAAATGCTAAGTCCGTCGTTCGAAGAACAAATGGACAAGCTTATAAGGGAAGCGGGTCAAAAGGTTCGAAACGACCATAATCACGAAATGGCCATCTACGAGAAAGCCAGAACGCAGCGCCTCCTTCAGCAGGCTGCAAAAAGTGACAATGCCCCTCGTCACCAATCCGTCATACAAAAGACCCAACGCAGAGGCAGAAATAAACCCAAGAACGAAAAAAGCGTTCGACAGTGACAAAGCGGGACCAAGAAGCCACGTAAACGAGAATCGAGCAACCAGGATTCGTCTCTTATAAGGAAGATGGGTCGAGCGTATTCTTTTTTCCAAGATAAGACAAGAAAGATACTTGATCTTGTCATAAAACATCAGATGATTACCCTCCCGGATTCCAAGCACCCCGAGCGAGCAAGCGAGGTCTCTCACCCAGATTATTGCTCTTATCACCGGGCAATAGGACATCCCCTTGAAAACTGCTTCACATTCAAAAACTGGGTAGAAGACCAGTATCAGTAAGGCAGGTTCGCTCTATACAACATCTGGAGGGTAACCCCGCCGCAGAAGTATGAACCGAAAGCCGCGCATGCAGCGAGAGTAGAACCAGACCAACATCGGTCTTTGAAGCGATCTCGTACCTGTCATATGATAACGCTGTCAGAAGAAGAACCCGAAAATATGGATGACCTCCCCTGGTGCTTCGAAAACAATGATGATGAGGTGATCTCAGAATTTCCACCGGCGCCAAAAGAGCTGGAAGATAGGATACATACTACTACAGATAACCTCAAGAAAATTGACTTGGGAACGGCAAGTGACCCGCGGCCGACATTCGTCAAGGAGCTTTTGTCTGAAGAAAGGGTGGATACGCTAAAATACGTGCTCATACAGTATAAAGATTGCTTCGCATGGAACTATTCCGAGATACCGGGACTAGATCCAGAGATTGCGGTGCATAAATTGGCGATATCTCCGGACGTCAAGCCGATCAAACAAGCACCAAGAAGAATGCGGCTCGAGCTTGAAATGAGCATCAATGCCGAGGTCAAGAAGCTGATCGACTCCGGCTTCATCTAAGAGGTTCAGTATCCTGACTGGATCGCCAACATCGTCCCAGTGATGAAGAAAAATGGGACGGTGCGCATATGCGTAGACTTCCGGGATTTCAACAAAGCTTGTCCGAAGGATGACTTTCCAGTACCGGTCACCGAGCTGATGATAGACAATACGTCCACTCATGAAGTTTTCTCCTTCATGGATGGCTCATCGGGGTACAATCAAATAAAAATGCATCCCGAAGATAAAAAAAACATACCGCTTTCCGGACCCCCTAGGAATGTTCTGCTACAAGGTGATGTCTTTCGTTCTAAAGAACGCCGGTGCCATCTATCAGAGGGCCATGACGAAGATTTTCGATGACCTCATACATAAAATCGTCGAATGCTATATTGGCGACCTAGTAGTTAAAAGCAAATCATACAAGGAACATTTAGAGCATCTGAAGATCGTGTTTCAGCGCCTCCGGAAATACAATTTGAAGATGAACCCTCTCAAATGCGCGTTCGGAGATTCCTCGGGCAAGTTCCTAGGATTCGTTGTCCGACACCGAGGAATCGAGATAGACCCGTCGAAGATCAATGCGATCATGGAAATGCCTCCGCCAAGAACTCTCAAACAGCTGCGGTCTCTCTAAGGAAAGCTCGCATATATCCAGCAATTTATAGCTAATCTTTCTGGCAAGTACCGTCCATACAGTCACCTAATGAAGAAGGGAACTCCGTTCGGCTGGGATCGCAAATGCCAAAATGCACTTGATGAAATTAAGCAATACTTGCAAAATCCGCCGGTGCTGACTGCTCCGATCAAGGGAAAGCCTATCATTCTGTATACAACCGCCCTTGAGGGTTCTCTAGGTGCATTATGGGCACAAGAAAACGACCAAGGGAAAGAAAGAGCTCTCTACTATTTGAGTCGAGTTTTCCTGGGGGCAGAGAACAATTACTCACCCATTGAAAAACACTGCCTAGCGTTGATCTTCGCAATTACGAAGCTCAGACACTATGCGTTGGCACACGAGGTCCATCTCATATCAAAGGTAGATCCCCTTAAATATTTGATGTCAAAGGCCATATTAACAGGACGTTTTGCTAAATGGGCCCTGCTCTTGATGGAGTTCTCGATAACTTATCGTCCCTTCAAGGCAATGAAAGGCCAGGCCATCACCAACTTCCTCGCTGAGCATCCGATACCTGCCGGCTCTCCCTTGAACTGCGAATTGCCAGACGAACACGCGTTTGACACGATCGATGGGGGGAGAAGAGAGAATGATACCCAGTGGGAACTCTACTTCGATGGAGCATCTTCCATGAAGAAGCGCAAACAAAGCACCCCCATAATCAAATCCGGGGTGGGCCTCATCTTCGTGACTCCACAAGAAGGGATAATGCGCTTTGCTTTCTCCTTAACCGAACCGAGGATAAACAATGAAGCCGAATATGAAGCTTTGATAGCAGGTCTTGAGATCATCGTCGACATGGGAATTGAGAACCTCCTCATATACGGAGACTCCCAGCCGATCGTTAGTCAAGTAAACGATGACTATCAAACGTGCAAGCCAGAGCTGGTGAAGTACGGCGAAAGAGTGCAGCAATTGCTAACTCAAATTCCTTCCTACACCCTGGAAAGAATACCTCGTATGGAAAATAGCAAGGCGGATGCACTAGCCAAGCTCGCTAAAGAACTGGCTGACGAAAACCTTGACGATGCGAGGATCTTCGTCCAAAGCCATCGGGTTCTTGCACCGGCAGAAATATCTCCGGAGTCGTCCGAATAAAAGGGAGCGACCGAGGAAACAACCCTACAAATAAAAGACCAGGAAAAATCTAAGGATTGGAGAGAAGTATTTATAGACTACTTCAAATCCCGTCAAATGCCTGAATATGCATCCTCAAGACATCAGCTCATGAAACGAGCTCTGTCTTTTGCCTTCGTCAATGATACTCTGTACAAGAGATCGTTCGACTCTCTACGGCTAAGATGCCTGGGGCCGAAAGAGGCAAGGAGAGTTATCCAAGAAACTCACGACGGACTTTGCGGTTCTCACCAAGCCGGGCCGAAGATGAAACTAAAGATCAAAAGGATGGGCTATTATTGGCCCATGATGATCCAAGACTGCCCAGAATACGCGAAACAGTGCCACGCGTGCCAGATTCATGGGGACTTTATCCACCAGCATCCAAATACGCTATATCCAACGGTGGCTAGCTGGCCATTCGAAATGTAGGGAACCGACATAATCGGGCCCATCGAACCAGCATCGTCCGGAGGACATCGGTTCATACTGGCAACAACCGATTACTTCTCTAAATGGGCAGAAGCAGTACCACTAAGAGAAGTGAAGACGGAGAATATCCTCCATTTCTTCAAGACACACGTCATTTATCGGTTCGGCACTCTGCGACGGATTATCTCCGATAACGGGCCAACCTATAGAAGCCACAAGATCAGCTGCTTCGCACAACAGCATAATATAGACTGGAGATACTCTTCGGTCTATAATCCCCTAGCTAACGGTCTAGCTGAGGCTTTCAACAAGACCTTGATGAATATCGTGAAAAAGATGGTGTCCAAGAATAAAAAGGACTGGCACGAGAGACTGCATGAAGCTCTCTGGGCGTATCGAACTACGTTCAAGACAGCCACGAACACAACACCGTATGCATTGTTATTCAGAACAGAAGCGGTACTCCCCCTCGAGATAGAGTTACCCTCTCTACGAGTGGCCGTTCACTACGAGCTAACAGACAAAGAAAATGCTAACCTTCGGCTTGAGGAGCTCGATTCCCTTGATGAAACCCGGCTCAAGGCGCAACAAAACTTGGATGCTTATAAAGCGAAGATGACGCGCTCGTACGAGAGATTGACTAGGCCGAGAACATTCCACCAATGAGAACTCGTGCTAGTGGTCAAAAGACCTATGATCCCCAATCGTGCCAAGCGGGGGAAATTCAAGCCGAACTATGAAGGCCCGTACATCATAGACAAAGTTTACCAGGGTGGAGCCTATATACTCATAGACATGTATGGCGAAACACCTTTCAGGACAATAAACGGTCGCTTCCTGAAAAAATAGTAGGCCTGACGAGTCACGGCCTAGGTCAACGATAGATGACGGCGCCTATGTCCGCACGCTATCTTCCTAAGCCCAAACTCTATAAGTAGTAGCTAACAACGGACCGAAATGTCCTAAAACTAACGACGGACCGAAATGTCCTAAACTAACGACTGACCGAAATGTCCTAAAACTAACAACGGACCGAAACGTCTTTAAACTAACGATGGACTACTATGTCCTAAAACTGGCTGTTGACTGAGACGTTTATAAACTACTATGGACCGCAGCATCCCAAGGCTGACAAAAAAATGGTATGTCCACAAGCAAAATGGGCACGGATGAAAACCCGAAAGGGCGCCGTGAGTAAAAACAGCAGGACTACCGGCGAGTTTGTAAAAACCCGAAAGGGTGCAATCTCGTTAAAAGACACTTGTAAGGTCCTCTCGACCCTACAAGGAGAAACCACCTGCGTGAGATCCTTACGACTCATAAGGGACCAACACACTTAGGGATCCCCATGATTCCTAAGGAGAAATTACACTTACAAGATCCTCACGACTCGTAAGGAGAATTCCCCTTTGAGACCTTCACGGCCCACAGGGTTCAAAAGCCTTAAGCTACAGGGATCTGAACCTGTTCTTAATCCATCACAACCTCCACTGCTTCCCTACAAGTGGTTCACTATTGACCCTTGTATATAATCCACGGGCGCGAATAAACATTTCCCTAACAAAGTTCCACTAGCGACTAGGGATATGCTCACACGGTGAACAACCCTTATAAGTCCTCTCGACTTATAAGGAGAAAACACTATTGTAAGATCCTTACGACTTATAAGAGAACACACACCTAGGAATCCTCACGATCCCTAAGGAGAAAACACACTTACGAGAACCTCACGACTCGTAGGGAGAAATACCTTCATGAGACCCCTTACGGCTCATAAAGTTAAAAGCCTTAGTCGACAGGATCCTAACCCTGTTTACTAAGCCACCTTCGTTCGAACCGACAAAGGCAAGTGATGATTCGCTCCTGGCAATATCCCAGTTGTAGCGATGCTGATGCCTAAATCGGTATCAGATCCCAAATCCCAAACTCGCAGCGAAAATCCAGCGAGCCATAAATGCATACGAAATAGCCGAAATGATAGGGCAGCTTGCAACAAAATCAGCAAGTAAAAATGTATGCATACAAAATAGCTGAAATGATTGGGCAACTCGCAATAAAAAGCAGGGAGTAAATAAAAAAAATATCCGAAATGATTGGGGCACCATGAAAAAGAGCCGAAATGATTAGGCAATCGCAACTTTTGCTATATAAAAGCTGAAATGATAGAGCATGGCGGAAAGAAAAATATATAAAATGAAATTTTTTCCCTACAGGTGAGATCACATTGATCCCTGTATATAATCCAGGGGCACAAACAAAGAGGGAATCATACCTTCCCACCAGGCTCCATCCGAAAGAGAGCCAAATTTCGACGGTTCACAGAAAGCCTGGAGATCATCTCAACATTCGTCTCATTACAAAAGACGCAACATCAGCAAAGCGGAACCGCGGCAATTCTCGGTTCCATGACTCGACGATGCACAGACAACCGAGTGTCAACCCCCCGACATCGTGAAATGCGGATAAAGTCAACCTTTCCTGGTCTAGTGGAACACGGCTAATGTCAGTCCTCACCCCGTGGGAAGCGTCCAGAGCAAATCTTGGTCTAGTGGAACACGGCTAATGTCAATCCTGACCCCATAGGAAGCGTCCAGAGCGGATCCTGGTCCTTGCGGAAGACGGCTAATGTCAATCCTGATCCCGTGGGAAGCGTCCAGAGCGGATCCTGGTCCTTACGGAACATGGCTAATGTCAATCCTGACCCCGTGGGAAGAGTCCAGAGCAAATCATGGTCTAGTGGAACACGGCTAATGTCAATCCTGACCCCGTAGGAAGCGTCCAGAGCGGATCCTGGTCCTTGCGGAACACGGCTAATGTCAATCCTGACCCCGTGGGAAGCATCCAGAGCAAATCCTGGTCTAGTGGAACCCGGCTAATGTCAATCATGACCCCGTAGGAAGCGTCCAGAGCAGATCCTGGTCCTTGCGGAATACGGCTAATGTCAATCCTAACCCCGTGGGAAGCGTCCAGAGCAAATCCTGGTCAAGTGGAACACGGCTAATATCAATCATGACCCCGTAGGAAGCGTCCAGAGCGGATCCTGGTCCATGCGGAACACGGCTAATATCAATCCTGACCCCGTGGGAAGCGTCCAGAGCAAATCCTAGTCTAGTGGAAAATGGCTAATGTCAATCCTGACCCCGTAGGAAGTGTCCAGAGCGGATCCTGGTCCTTGCGGAACATGGCTAATATCAATCCTGACCCCATGGGAAGCATCCAGAGCAAATCCTGGGTCCGTGGAACACGGCTAAAATCAATCCTGACCCCGTACGAAACGCCCAGAGCAACCCCTGACTCCATGAAATACGGATAATGTCAACCCCATCAATCACTTACGGGTCCTCTCGACTCGTAAGGAAGAAAACTCTCTTGTAAGATCCTTACGACTTATAAGAGAACACACACTTAGGATTCCTAATGATTCCTAAGGAGAAAATACACCTATGAGATCCTTTCGACTCGTAGGGAGAAAATTCTTTATGAGACCCACATGGATCATAAAGTTGAAAAGCCTTAGGCAGCAGATTTGAACCTGCTTCCTAAGCCATCACTACCTCTCGAAAAGTCCAAGATGGAATGCTCTCTATCATCTACAGGTTACGCTTACTAAAGTAACATGCCAGCAACAAAGTGTTAGTTATATGTGTGCCCTAGAGGCCATTACTGTACATACGATGTATATTGTAGTGGATGCTTGGACATATATAGGGAGGACTTTCTTCCTCGACATGATAGTACGCTATCTGGTTGTACTTTATCTTAACATGTACTCCGATTGTCTCTTTTGTTACATGTTGATAAAGCCCTTAGGATTTGTACTCGACTACTGGGACTATGATGAGATCATACTAGTGGGGCCACGGTAGTCTATGAGTACATCCTATAACTGTTCCTAGTCGAGGGTGTGTCGAGACAGGGCATCGATACACCAGAGTAGACTAGCATATACGCATCTTGACCCATATGATGGGCGATGGATGATCCCATATCCATCGGTGTTTGACATTAAGGATGGTGTACGGGTGCTCAGTGGAGACTGGGTACACTGGACGGACTCGCCGAGAACTCCTAGATGGTATATATACCTATTGTCAGATAGCAGTTCTCTGGTGACACTTGTACAGGTTAGTCTGTAGACCCGAGATCGTCATAGAGTCTTGTGTGATTCCCACTGTACTTTGATTTCCTCCCTACCACGGCTCTACTGAGTCGTGTAAACAGGAGGATTTTGGGTACAATCCCGAATCATATGGAGACAGTGAGCGATAGGAGGGGTTTCGTCTCTCCCGGTATAGGGAGTTGATGTCGCGCTATGTTTGATCGGCTATAACACCTAAATCCCTGGCCAGGGTTCTCGAGGTTTACTGATAAGTGTTATCAGTATTTCCTCGACCTGTTATGAGCCATAAATCAACATGACTTATAAAGTTACCGGGGTCTGACATTTACCACCCTTGGACTTCATATGCGACGTATCAGACGAAGAGACCGGACTGTACGGTAAGTGTTGCTTACAGGCTCGTAAGGGTTGTGATGAGTTCGCTCGTCGGCCACCTTTTCGTCATGTACCTGGGTAGCCGTTACGTACAGCTAGTGCAACTGACGTGCTTATGGTTAAACCCATTGCCAGCGTACTGACGAGTCTTTAGAGTCCCACACAGAGGGTTCCCTCGTTCAGGCAAAAGATGTAGAGTCCGTAAGTTGTTACGGCAGCCGTAAGGTGTTGCGACAGGTTTTCGATTATGTTCGTGTAATTGTTACAGGAATAATAATCGGAAGAATAATACTGGCCGGATACCAGTATTATATTATTGGATTAATGGTATTCGTATTTTTCGGAATTCGGATGCGGGTATACAGTATACGGTATATGGAGGAGCGGTATTTTTGTAATTGTTACAAGAATACCTTCTAGAAGGTGCCACCTCATAATGACATAATTATGACATCATTTATTTTGTGAAAATAAATTAGTGAGGTGTAAATTAAAAGGTATATGCATGATAATGTGGTTGTTGAAGTGGATGTACTATTAAAGCATGATACTTCTTTCATAATACATGCTTTAGTTAGTGCTATATTCTTTTTCATCATGCTTAAATTTTTTAATTATGAATTGCACTTATTCTCTCCTCCACTTCTTCTTATAAATACCTTCACATGAGATGTGAAATCAAGGATTCCAATCCTACAAAAAATTATGATAAGTGTATCATAACAAGTGTATAAGAAGAGAGAAAGAAAATAATGGTTATCATTCTTCCTAGCTTAAACCCTCACATGAGATGTGAATCCAAAGCTTAGGATTTCAAGTCAATCCAATACACTTATCTCTACATCATCCTAGTGACCTCTTCTAGCAAATTTGGTCTCTCGGTTAAACTCTTGAGAAGAGTTTCTAGCTTGCACGAAAACTCTCGGGTGGATCATCTAGGTCTTCGGTGGTCGGAGATCGAAAACGTCGGCAACATCTTAACGAGCCAAGGAGTTCACCAAAAGAGAAGAAAGGAGCAAAGGAGTTGCATCCAATAGAAGACCCGAAGGACCGTATCATCAAGGTATAATCCCTAACATAGTAGATAAGATCTCTAGTTAGGATTTACTAGTTATGGTTTAGACAAGATCTTCGGTTAAGTGCGTGTTGTATGCAAAGAAAATTTTCGTTCATCGCTTCCGCCGCGCCACAAGAGTTGTGGGAGCATGCAGCACTCATCAACATGGTATCAGAGCCTAACTAAACCACAATTAGATGTTAGCCAAAAGTTAGAAGCTCGATCGACAGTTTTTTCTCCCGAAAACTCGTATTCTGCCTTTGCTGCTGTCAGTTTTTGAAAGTGTTCCAAAATTGATTTGACTTGTCTTAAAAATACAAGCAGGGTTTTCTAAGAACACTGTAGAAATCCGGAGTTCTAACTAGACTAAAGCGCCGCGGATCCGCGGCCAAACCCATGGTTTGGCCGCGGATCCGCCGCCTAGTTGAGGCCGCGTCGACTCATTTTTCTACAGTGATCGTATATTGAAGAATTAGGGTTTCTGGGATATGTAGAATTGTACAAAGGTGTTTGTACAGGGACATGTCAAGTGTTGGCATGGTTTTAAAAATTATCGATCGAAATTCTAATAGTATTTGGCTAATCGGGTTTTCATTTTTTGTTATATGTGTTTGAAACGTCCGCTAATTGCTATATGACGATTAGTGGGGGTTGCACATATAGATATCATGAGATGGTATGTGTATATGAATGTGTTGGATCGTTGTGATGAATGGCCGGGGGGTGTGAGAAGAACGTTTTTCCTTTTCTTTCATTCCATGTAATTTGTAAAAAGCAATGTTATATTGTATAATTTCTTTTTACTGTTTTTGCTCCTAGGATAGACCCAAGGTGGGGTGCACAAACTACCGGGTTCACCAAGTGCCGAGTGGCCTACTCAATTGTTGAGGGAGGTTGCTACACTTTGGGAATTTGGCGGGTAGTTTGCCGCACCCGTAGGGGTCTAGGGGGTTTTGTCTATTCATCACGACCGTGGAACCTATTTTTCATTAAGGGCTTGAATGAAATACGGAATTCCTAGCATATCCAATGCATTCATCTGTGATCTGAAATGGTTATATTTATATATGAGATATATAATAAACGTTGCTTATGTTTTGCACCCGCACTAGTCCAGCCCCCGCGCTGCCGTTAGTTAAGTAACCTAACGGTGCATGACGGGGCCCAGTGGCAAATGCGGATGGCATAAGCGTACGTTCTACTTGCGTTTCTTTTCTGTGATGTTTAGGAAACGTAAATGATGGGACCACATTAATGTGATTAATGTTAAGAGAAAGAAACCTAAAAATGTTGTAGAATCAAACTTTTTGAAAAAGGGTAACTCTAGCTTTTGTTTTGCATAGTGGTATTCTTAAATATCCTGCACCTCATTCGATGAGGAAAGGGCCGAGATCCCTTCACCGGGAGTGACCCCTTTAGCGAAACTGGAAAATGTTACAAAGAACTCGATTTGATTTTATAGTTGATCTATTGTTGCTTTGCATCGTGGTATTTACATATCCAGCACCTTATTCGATAAGGAAAGAGCCGAGATCCCTTCACCGGGAGTGACCTCTTTAGCAAAATTAGAAAGATACTACAAAGCCATTCGATTTTTAAAACTGGAGCTTAAACCACTCCTTCCCACTTGATCCTACAACGATATCAAGTTCATAACGTTAAAGGTTTTCATAAAAACCATCTGTGGCCCTCCGTCATTTTAGGAAGCAGAGTACTTAGTATTCGTGCTACGTATATCGACCATAGCCGAGGCGTAGTGTACGGTAGCTAAGTGATGTATTCCTACAAAGCATATGATGCGATTAGTTAGGACATTCATGTGATTATGTTGATCATAGTCAAGGGTCATATGGGTGGGTCTGGCTAATCACGAAATGACGGGTAGAACTTGACTAGTACTTATGATATGTTGACCATAGCCAAGGTCATAAGTGACTAGGGGTAGAAACCATATCGGGAATTTCAAGAGTTGAAATTTGCAATGAGATTGCATACCTTCTATATGATAGTTGGATCCTGATCTCGCTGCGAGTAAGAGTTACTCCTGGGAAAGTTTTACACAAGAAAATTTGACGAAATTATAGGGTGTAATTATTCCCGGCTAATCTTACCTTTTAGGGTTTGAAGGAAGATTTGATAAAAATAGTGGGAGACATCCGGATTAGATATTAACCAATCTAATCTTGCAAGAGCATACGCTAAAGTGTTTTCTTCTCTCTCTCTCCAGATAGTGACCATATCATGCCTTAATCAAGATAATAAATACGGATATATTGACTGAACCCGCTTGTTATATTGAGCTGGGGAACGTTGGTCCCGCTCCAACCTATATGTGTTATAAGACAGAGCAGGAAATTGGGGATTACCAGAATCCCATGCTACCCAAACAAAAAGATAGTACATGTTGATGCATGATCTTCGGGTGTATCTATTACAAAGAACTGTTTCTCAGTATCTTTTACGTCCTGGGTATAATGATACCGGATCAGGATCCCATAAATGTAATCTGTTACATGGGCTACAGAAAGCTAAATGACTAAGAACGGGTGATAATTTTCAAGAGTTGGAAATGGTGCAATTGTTGCAAGCCAAGAAGTTGGCAGTTATCACCCTGTATTAACAAACATATTGATTCTGAACGAATGTTATTAGATACCGAACCTGATGTACAACATCATATCAGTCTCTTTATTAGTAAAGAAGGATATAATTTTGTATTGATGGATAATGATTTGAACATTTCCTATATCAAGTGTTGATCGGTTCAGGCACGTTATCTAAAAGCATAGACGTTCTAAATCAAACTACAGTTCTCAGTATACAGAACACACACAAGGGGATAAGTTCAGAAATGAACGAATCCTTCTTGAGGCATTGTAGACTAGGTCATATCAATGTGACCCGACTAGCTGAAGTTACATCTAGATGCATATTTAAATTAGTTTAAATTTACATCTTGTGAAACTTGCCGGTCATGTCACATAGATAAGATGACCATAGCTCTGTTTATTGGAAACAGAGAGAGTTAGTGAACTCTTGGGATTGATACATGATGATGTATGAAAGGCCCCCTGTCTACATATGCCATGACCGGTTCTTTGTACTTCATTACTTTCTCTAATGATCTCTCAAGATTCAGACAAATGTTCCTGTTGAAACACAAGTCCGAAGCTTTTGAGATATTCACAGAATATAAGTTAGAAGTAGAGAACCAAAAACGGGTATAAGTATTATGTCCTTTGATGAGATCAAGGAGGAGAATACTTGAGCATGGAAATCCTGGACTATTCTAAAGGAGAATGAGATTCTCTCTCAGCATTACTCCTCCGTATACACCATAGCACGATGGTATATCGGGGCGGAGCAATTACACCCTATGTGATATGGTGTGCTCCATGATGAGTACTACTGAGTTTCCTATTTTCCTTTTGGGAGTTATGCTCTTGCGAAGCTGCATACCTATTGAATAGGGTTCCAATCAAATCAGGTGCCTACTACTCCATATGTGATATGGTATGGGAAGAGCCCATATCTTAAAGATGTTAAGATTTGGGGTTGTCAGGCCTATGTCTAAAAACCAAAATCCGGACAAGCTCGAGGCAAAGTCAAAACTGTAGAAGTTTGTTGGATATCCCAAGAATTAGAAAGGGAAGATCTTCTACCTAACTGAGGAACAAAAGTTGTTTTGTTTCTCAGCATGCCACCTTTGTGAAAGGGAATTTCTTGTGAAGAAATTAGTGGTCATAAGGTAGAACTGGAAGGCGTTCCAGCGATACAAACTACAACAGATGACCTAACCGAGGAACAAAAGTTGTTTTGTTTCTCAGCATGCCACCTTTGTGAAAGGGAATTTCTTGTGAAGAAATTAGTAGTCAAGAGGTAGAACTGGAAGGAGTTCCAGCTACAGCAGAGGATTTGGTAGAACCAAAGGATTCAATAGACTCTAACGAACCTCAGCCTCTCCGCCGATCTAGTAAGGTTCCTCACCCACCTAAGAGATACTTCGGTTTCTCTGTGACAATGGGAGCGAGGATTTCATATTACCCCAGCGTGTCCCGAGACCGGAAGGTGTTCCGGCGGGTTGTAGTCCTCGCAAGGGGGCATGCGTAGAAAGTAGCTGTTGAGGGACCTTTTGGTGCCACGGTGACCCTATGGGATGGGGTTGTTGCCTGACCAAAGTGGTATGACCTAACTAGTTTCGAGCAGGCCATCAGGAGTGGGACTCTGTAAGAATGACTGGATGCTTAGCGATCTGAGATGGAATCCTTATACACCAACAAAGTATGGACTTTGGTTGCTTTGTCTGAAGGGTTAAATCCCCATCAGGAGCAAGTGTATCTTGAGAAGATTACTTGGTGTACATGGAAAAGTTGAGACTTTCAAAGCTATACTTAAGTCCATCCAGATCCTACTTGCCACTACTACATACCTTGACTACGATATCTGGTGGTTGGGTGTCATGACAGCTTTTCTAAATGAAGTTTTAGAAGAGAGCGTCTATAAGTACACAGCCAGAGGGCTTCGTAGACAGTGGGAGCAGCGGAAAAGTGTGCAAGATGTTTTATGCGATAAAACAGGTATCGCGGAGTTGGAACATCCGTTTTGATGTGGTAGTCAAAGAGTTTGACTTCATCAAATTATTAGATGAACCTTGTATATACATAAAAGGTGGTAGGGAGTATGGTGGTGATCCTCGTAGAGTACGTGGATGACATACTCTTGATAGGGAAGGAGTTTCCTATGCTACGCTCAGTCAATCTCCTCTTATTATAAAGATTCTCCATATAGGATCAAAGGTGATACCTCCTAAATCCGGGGTTTTGGATCTATGAGATAGATCTAAATGGATATTAGGATACTCACTAGTTGTAGTGAGATAGTATCAATTGATCCTGGGGAGAATCACAGCAGAGTTGGAACATTTGTTTTGATGTGGTAGTCAAAGAGTTTGACTTCATCAAAATGGTAGATGAACCTCGTGGTATGGAGTATGGTGGTGATCCTCGTAGAGTACCTGGATGACATACTCTTGATAGGAAAGGAGTTTCCTATGATACACTCGGTCAATTTCCTTTTATTACAAGGATTCTCCATATAAGATCAAGGTGATACCTCCTAAATCCCGGGTTTTGGATCTATGAGATAGATCTAAATGGATGTTAGGGTACTCACTAGTTGTAGTGAGATAGTATCAATCGATCCTGGGGAGAATCACTGGAAAGGTTCCAGGGTGATAAGGACGACTGAATATCAGTCGCAGTCATTATCTTTACCCTTAGTGGAGGGACGGTATGTTGGAAGAGTTCCAAGCTAGATACCGTGACATACTAGAAAGGCAAGATACGTCATTACTAAGGATGCTACCAAAGATAAAAGTCTGGATATATATGAGTTCATAAGATGAACTTCGTTCCTACCATTGTGTGACAATGGAGTTGTGGCTTTAGCCAAGGAACTACCGTCCCATCAGAAATCCAGATATAATTCTTAGGCGGCAGCACCTGATCATGGAGATGGTTGATCTCCAGGGAGATCGAGGTTAGGAGAGTAGATACAGAGGACAACAGAGCGGATCCACTCACTAAGGTTTTTTCCCAGTAGAGACTTTTATGGGATGGTTGAGTATGAGATACTTAAACAACAGCTGATTGTTAGGTATGTGATACCACAACAGATGGCCCTAGTGCAAGTGGGAGATTGTTAGTTATATGTGTGCCCTAGAGGCCATTACAGTACATGCGATGTATATTGTAGTGGATGCTTGGACATATATAGGGAGGACTTTCTTGCTCGACATGATAGTACGCTATCTGGTTGTACTTTATCTTAACATGTACTCTGATTGTCTCTTTTGTTACATGTTGATAAAGCCCTTAGGATTTGTACTCGACTACTGGGACTATGATGAGATCATACTAGTGGGGCCACGGTAGTCTATGAGTACATCCTATAACTGTTCCTAGTCGAGGGTGTGTCGAGACAGGGCATCGATACACCAGAGTAGACTAGCGTATACGCATCTTGACCCATATGATGGGCGATGGATGATCCCATATCCATCGGTGTTTGACATCAAGGATGGTGTACGGGTGCTTAGTGGAGACTGGGTACACTGGACGGACTCGTCGAGAACTCCTAGATGGTATATATACCTATTGTCAGATAGCAGTTCTCTGGTGACACTTGTACAGGTTAGTCTGTAGACCCGAGATCGTCATAGAGTCTTGTGTGATTCCCACTGTACTTTGATTTCCTCCCTACCACGGCTCTACTGAGTCGTGCAAACAGGAGGATTTTGGGTACAGTCCCGAATCATATGGAGACAGTGAGTGATAGGAGGGGTTTCTTCTCTCCCGGTATAGGGAGTTGATGTCGTGCTATGTTTGATCGGCTATAACACTTAAATCCCTGGCCAGGGTTCTCGAGGTTACTGATAAGTGTTATCAGTATTTCCTCGACCTGTTATGAGCCATAAATCAACATGACTTATAAAGTTACCGGGGTCTGACATTTACTACCCTTGGACTTCATATGCGACGTATCAGACGAAGAGACCGGACTGTACGGTAAGTGTTGCTTACAGGCTCATAAGGGTTGTGATGAGTTCGCTCGTCGGCCACCTTTTCGTCATGTACCTGGGTATCCGTTACGTACAGCTAGTGCCACTGACGTGCTTGTGGTTAAACCCATTGCCAGCGTACTGACGAGTCTTTAGAGTCCCACACAGAGGGTTCCCTCGTTCAGGCAAAAGATGTAGAGACCGTAAGTTGTTACGGCAGCCGTAAGGTGTTGCGACAGGTTTTCGATTATGTTCGTGTAATTGTTACAGGAATAATAATCGGAAGAATAATACTGGCCGGATACCAGTATTATATTATTGGATTAATGGTATTCGTATTTTTCGGAATTCGGATGCGGGTATACAGTATACGGTATACGGAGGAGGGGTATTTTTGTAATTGTTACAAGAATACCTTCTAGAAGGTGCCACCTCATAATGACATAATTATGACATCATTTATTTTGTGAAAATAAATTAGTGAGGTGTAAATTAAAAGGTATAAGCATGATAATGTGGTTGTTGAAGTGGATGTACTATTAAAGCATGATACTTCTTTCATAATACATGCTTTAGTTAGTGCTATATTCTTTTCATCATGCTTAAACTTTTTAATTATGAAATGCACTTATTCTCTCCTCCACTTCTTCTTATAAATACCTTCACATGAGATGAGAAATCAAGGATTCCAATCCTACACAAAATTATGATAAGTGTATCATAACAAGTGTATAAGAAGAAAGAAAGAAAATGATGGTTATCATTCTTCCTAGCTTAAACCCTCACATGAGATGTGAATCCAAAGCTTAGGATTTCAAGTCAATCCAATACACTTATCTCTACATCATTCTAGTGACCTCTTCTAGCAAATTTGGTCTCTCGGCTAAACTCTTGAGAAGAGTTTCTAGCTTGCACGAAAACTCTCGGGTGGATCATCTAGGTTTTCGGTGGCCGGAGATCGAAAACGTCGGCAACATCTTAACGAGCCAAGGAGTTCACCAAAAGAGAAGAAAGGAGCAAAGGAGTTGCATCCAATAGATGACCTGAAGGACCGTATCATCAAGGTATAATCCCTAACATAGTAGATAAGATCTCTAGTTAGGATTTACTAGTTGTGGTTTAGACAAGATCTTCGGTTAAGTGCGTGTTGTATGCAAAGAAAATTTTCGTTCATCGCTTCCGCCGCGCCACAAGAGTTGTGGGAGCCTGCAGCACTCACCAACACAAAGTTAAGATGAAAGTTGCTCATCAACGACCCGCCGAGCTGCCTCATGAATTTGCGCGTCTCGCTCGATGAGGTCGAGCTTCTGCCTCAGCGTTAGCCCGTCAGAAATATATCGTAGAAGGCCCTCAAAGATAGTTTTCAGTTGTACAGCATTTGCGTCAACTTGAGCATGCAGCCGATCAGATTCGCTCGAAGTCTCTTCACGCTCCTTACGCTTTAAGGCCGCTTCTTATTCAAGATGGCGGAAGTAGGGAGTGCTCTGCTCGACCCACGCAGCCCGTTGAGAGTTCACAGCTAGGACCTCGGGAGCAGGACGTCCAAGCTCAAGCTCATGTAAGCAGGCCTCAATTTTCCTGCAGTGATTAACCCAAGACTTAACGACGCCCTCGCTATGGAAGTTCACGAGCGTCTCCATCATAGGATTAACCTCGGCAGCAAAATCTGCAGCGAGGGAAGAGGCCTCCGCGTCAAGCTATTCAATGGATTCACTTAACATACGAAGGCTGGTCGCAGCGCCCTTTGAAGATGGACGTCTAGAAAATGGTTCTGCTGGCATAAATATACCATATTCAAAAGGAGCAGGGACCGGTGCGACTACTGTAAAATGAATTACGGTTAAAAGCTAACTCGCAAAATAAATCACATGAGTAATGAAGTATATTATAGCGGCTGCGGCAGGTGGCAAGGCCGGGAGTACCGATGGCGCAATTATTCTTTCATCCCCTCCTTCAATCGGTAATGCTGCAGGCAAAACAAAGAAGAATTAGCAACGACTTGGCCGCCCATAAAAGGAAAGAGAAGATACTAGCTAGAGACCGTACTCACCAACGCCACTGGATGAAGCAATCTCCGACTGGAAGGAGAAATGTGGGTGCAGCACCTGATACAGATGATCAAAAAGGACTCCTGCAAAGGTGTAATAATACAATGTCAGTACATAAAGTATATTGCCTACAATGAAACTGATAAGTCACAAACCCGTACCTTCCAGCATTTGGGAGGACACGAAAGAAGGAAAAGGGGCGGCAGCCGTCAAAGCAGCAACCGGTGATGCTTCCTCGGATGGCACAACCGCAACTCTCACCGCACATGCATTAGAAACGAGCGAAATACTGTCAGAAGAGATTGAAAGAGATTGCATAATAGAAAGGAAATTAATGTCCCAAAATCTACCTGGTGAGTCGCCGATCGAAACCGCGATAAGGGCATCACTGGGTGCAGCAACTGCTTCACCTTCTTCTATCGGAATGGTTTCGCCGCCCGTAGCTTCATCCCCCGACTCCACGAGAATCGTCGTGATACTCGCAGCGCCCGGCAACGGCAAGGAACCGCAAGGGGAAAGAGTGGCAATCGGGGCAGTTCCAGACTCTTGAAAAAGAGTAGCCACTTCAGGCTCAATGGCTGTCACTGGCTCACCTACCACTTCCTCATCAAGACTCGGCCCTGCAGGATAGGATATATGAGAATCTGAAGATTAAAACTTTCACAAAAGGACTCAATGTTATGTTACCTTGAGATGGCCTTTCAGCTGCCTCCCGAACCGCGCGTATTGCCTGTCTATGAGCGATAGACAGGGCAACCGGAGAGCCCCCTGAAGAAGCCAGGACAGGAGAAGCAGCGCTCGAGCCTGCACATGTGGCTAAGGCGGCGTTACGTTCCCTTGCTGCACGCCTCCTGTGCTTCCTTTCCGTCCGGGCCGTGAAAGCTGATCTTCTCAAGACCTCCGTCAAGGGGATGTCATTGCCCACGCCAGGAGCTACCTCTGGAGCCATTATGGCGTCCGTCATCGGTTGCTTAAGTAAAGCCTCCTTTGGCAATGCTGAGGAGGCCGGGAATTCGATAGTTGGCCCCGGAAGCATCTCCGCATCACCTTGCGGGATTGGCACTGTACTGGGCATGACCTGAGTCGAGGTAATCCCTGGGATCAGATGAAAAAGGGGTCAGATCATCCATAAGAAAGGCGAATGAAGGCACAATGAGCAGAAATATACCAATGCCCAGCGAAGCACGAATCCTCTCCTCCTCCTCGAAAGTCTTGAGGGAAACCGCGAGAGCCTCTTCAGTGGAAATGCCTGTTGAAGAAGGAAAAGTGTAAATCAAAACATGATAATAAAAATGTAATGCAATGACAAAAGATACGGCTGAGATTTACTTGATTGTACGAGGATGGCCAGTCCCGCTTTGTGGCTTGCTAATCGCTCGGAAGCTGCAATAGCAGCCTCGAGGTCGGTATCATCCGGTGCTATGAATAGGCCTTCGTTGGTCCCATACTCGCTCAGGCCCTCGCTATAAGGAGCATGAGGCTCCTGGCCGAGTACAACATCGACAGAAAGAATCGAATTCTTCTTCTTCTTCTGTGGTCGAGTACCGGTCACCGCTAGCACAAGCTTACGCTTGGTGGGCACCTTGGGACGACGAGTCCCGATATCTGAACCCACGCCAGACTCGGGAGATGCCACGGTCACCATTTCCACGGGAGCATGGGGTATCGGTAGCTCAGGCCTATCATGCGGGACCTCGACCGCAGCAACTTCTCTTAAGAGAGGACGGACAATGGTCCATTTCTTCAGAGGGACGCTTGGATTACCAGCCGGAGCGGTGCCTTTGTGATCAAGCAGCAATCGCTTCTCCTCCCTAATGACGGCGCCCATCGAATGTTGACACCACGCCACATACACATTCAGGGCCTTTGGAACACAGCTCGGTCACTAATGAAGAAGTTGGATCCCGTGTTCAGGCGCATAAAATGATGCAGTACGCTTTGTATACCCTCTTCGGTAGCAGCAGGTTCTCCAGGAAAGCCTCAAGCGGTACGCCCTGATTATAGCTTAGCTGCTGGAAAAAACGATGCGGGTTGTATCTCATGAACAACGCCGCATCATTCTGCCTAAATACGAGAAAGCCCGGCCTGATGGAGTATAGATAAAGAATCTCCCGAGCTTTCAACACAGAGGCCCCGTCTTTAAAGATGTCTTGCAATGGCAGCACCGTCTTCGCGGATTCCTGGCCGACGGTCAAAATTTTATCGGTAAAATACATACCATCTCCAACTATATGTGGACGAAGGAGCAAACTCCTAGCTTCCCGCGGTGTCGGACTTACGATGGAATCATCGACTAGCTGCATTATCCGAGGGAACTTACATCTGTCATAAAAAGAATGTCTTCTGTGGATACCGAAGACTCCAAGTACATTCAACTCGAGCCATGAGGTGAAATAATGCATTGAGAAGTTGGCAGGCTGGACCCCTTGCTTACTAGTATCCGCCGCCATGCTGAGGCCGTGATACAGGTGGGCTAACCCAGTATTCCCGATGGCCACTTGTATCCCGGCAACCATTTGATGCGCGGGGTAGAAGACAGACGACCTCATATAGCGAGGGTGCATGGGAAGAGCGAACCAACTTAACCACAAACCCAGGAACCCTAGAAAGAACGCTTCCTCATCGATGCCCGGAGCGGCAATTTCTGAAAAGGGGACAATCGCGACGTTTGGAAGAAAGAAATCCTTTTGATCGGCTTCCAATATTGGTCGGCGATCCAAGCCAAAGACGAAAGGATCATCAAGTTTGGCAAACTTTTCACCTTGTCGCGATAAAACTTCCGCACGGAGAAAACAAGCGATAAAATCCGTAAAGGTAACCCCACGGCCTCCGGATTCAAGAAAGAGGCTCTCATACATATTCAACACCTTTATCAAACTTGGGAACTGGTGTTGAATGGCGTTCTCTGGGGTAAGACCCATTACCATTGATTTGGTGGCAAAAATATACTCATCCGAAGGAAGCAGCTCCTCGTAATAGTTTCCCCTAACGGGTAAACCAGAGACCTCGGCAAATTCCTCTAAGGAAATGGAGACTTCTCGATCCAATAAGAGGAAGGTGTGGGTTGGAATGTTCCATTGCTCTAGAAATGCCTTGATCCATCATGTAGGAGGTGCAGAATACTGGAACAAGGAAGCGTAAATCGCAGGGTACAATCCAAGCTTCAACAGCTGTGACTTCTTCGCTGATAAATTATATCGGGCCCACTGTAAGTATCCGGCCGGGTGACAGGGAGTTAGTCCTATGTTGTAGGGCTGTCCCTAAGGGCGCGACTCGTCCTGACATATGCGCTATCCTAGAGTGTCCAAACCCACCGGCGGCTGCACGGGTACTGCGGCAATAGAAGGCCGAAGGAGACCTTCTGAAGTCCAATTCACCTCCTCCACAGTATAGCTTATCGGGGGTGCATCTGCATAAGGGATCGCAGAGATAGGCTCCGAGGGTTTCGCACAAGAAAAGATCCGGCGGCCTCTGATAATTTGATCGTACCATCTACCCCATAAATGAATATTCTTGTGCTCCGGGTCATGGTCTTTGATCAGTGCAAGAACCTCTCGGTCTACGGGCGCTTCGGGGAATCCGCTTTCTGAGTGGACGAACGGGAAAGAAGTGTCAAAAGACATGTCACCCGTGCGAAAAAGAACAAAAGTCAACCGTCAGTGCTATAATTTAAATTCTGACACTTGGTACTTTAAAATTCGTACCGCACTGCAATGCAGTAAAGAGGGACCAAAGGGGACCCACATAATCCAGATGACATTGCATCATTAATAAAACAACCTCATCATTTGATGAGACTGTCAATTAAATGAGGAAATCCTCAATTGATTCTCATTTAATGAGAACCCATCGGGCTAAGGAGTAAATCTCCCTTTGAGAGCAGTACTCTGTGACAGAGTGACATCTGTCAAACTCTAATGATGAAGGAATAAAAATTCCTCAAGATCCTTGCTCTGAAGAAATAATGGAATAATCCATCAGAGAAATTGTAATCAATTTTTATATATGAATTAAAATTCTGAGATCTTCAAGATCCATGAACAAACTCTGTGAGTTCTTCATAAGAGATTAACAAATCTCCGTTATTCAAGAGAGCAAAGCTCTGTTAATGGGTCAAGAAACCCTAAAAAAGGTTTCCTTTAGATCTAAGATCTATGAAGAGCAAAGCTCTGTTAATGGGTGAAACCCTAGATTATTAAATGATCTACTCGAAGATTTAATCTTTACCTAAGATTTTGACATAGTTTTGTCCTTAAGAAAGTTCTTAAGTCAAAGAGCGATGCTCTACAAGAGAATAAAATTTCTCAGAAGGAAGAATATGAACTGAAAACATCTCAAGGGCCAAGGGTCCTATTTATAGGCATTGAGATGCCATTTCAACTTCTGAGTTGATCCAAGAGCGCAGATGCTGCTACCGCTGTACTGACGTGTGGGCCACGTGAGCGCAACAAATCAGCTTGCCCTATATAAAGGCCGCAAGACTTCAAGTCCAGGAAAGAGGAGATACAGAAAAAAGAGAGAAATCCCTCCATAAGTTCTGAAAAAACCTCAGAAAGAAGTGCCAAGCTCTCGATAGAAAAACTTCTTTTCTTCAAGGTAAAAGAATGGAGAGATGAAATCATCTCATAATTAAAAAGAAGAATTCACTTCTTTCTTTAAGATCATAGATCTACAAGACCAATGCCTTTTACAAAGAGATCAAAAGATCTCATCATAAAATAAAAAAAGAATTTACTTCTTTCTCACAGATCATAGATCATAAGACTAAGGTCTTTCTCAAAGAGATCATGAACATCTCATTACAAAAAGGGGGGAGAATAATTCAATTCTCTTAAGGATCACAGATCCATAAAGGCAAAGCCTTTCATCAATATAAGAGATTAAAACATCTCCTACAAAATAAGAACTTTTGTTCTTAGAATCTTGAGACAAAGTCTCTTATGAATGAGAATTTATTTCTCAGATCATAAAATTGATCAGATGCGCTTCTGCGCTCTTGGATTGGCGCTCAGCGCCAGGCGTACCACGTGTCACTCACATGTGCGCCACTCAACAGTTAGCGCTTTGCGCTCTTGAACTAGTGCTTTGCGCTTTTGGACTGGCGCTCAGCGCCAAGCGAACCACGTGCTCCTCATGTGTGCGCCACTAAACAGATAGCGCTTGGCGCTCATAAAATAGCGCTTTGTGCTCATAAATCAGCGCAATGCGCTCATAGACTGGCGCTCAGTGCCAAGCGCACCACGTGTCCCTCACGTGTGCACTACTCGGCAGAAGCGCACTGCGCTCTTTGATTGGCGTAAAGCGCCAAGCGCACCATGTGCTGCGTTGATAGAACATAAATTGTTCTTTAATAAGCCCAGAGCTATGATGAATGCTCAGCATTCAATAAAAGACAAAATATTGTCAGAATTCAAGTCAATGCTCAGCATTGTTAAAAGGGCCAAGCCCAAATAAATGCTCAACAGCCCAAAATAATTGTTAAACATTTTAACTTGATTGAACTTAGCCCAAGATTGGCCATAAGTCCTCAATTCAGATTAACTGAGCCCATATGCTCACGAATCTTTTGATCTTATTCTCAAATTGGACTACAGATCTCTCAACCAAAATTGGTTCAAGGGTACATTCTTTACTCCTCTGATATTTTTCGTTGTAATCCTTCAACGTCTTCAGAGAGGTGACGGTTCCCAACAACCATACATCCCATAGACTATGACGTCTTTAAACTAGACCGTGGGGCCCTTAAACCCATGGACTATGATTTCCTTAACCTTGGACTGTGGGGTCTTTAAGCCCATGGACTATGATGTCCTTAACCTTGGACTGTGGGGTCCTTAAACCCATGGATTATAATGTCCTTAACCTCGGACTGTGGGATCCTTAAGCCTATGGACTATGATGTCCTTACCCTCGGACCGTAATGTCCCTAAACTAATCGACCGCAATGTCCCTAAACTAAACAGTAGAGCCTAAATGCTCTCTTGTTGGATCTAAACGATCCCGTTAAGTTGATCTTAGTTTAAAATTAGACTAACGTATCCTTAACAAACGTTTAAGTCGATATTAGTCTCAAATGAGACTAACGTATCCTTAAACCCAACCCCAAAACCAAATCTAAGAAAATACGGATTTGGACTAATCCACGCCCTACGGGCGACAACATAAATTAGTCTTCGTATACAATCCACGGGCAACCAAAAACAAAACAAACACACACGACACGAAGTGACCATCTGGAGAAGGAGAAAGTGGTTACCGCGATGCGGTAGCGTAATTAACTGCAGGGGCTTACGCCTGTAGGGAAGAGCGTCCCCACAATCAAAAACCCCTCAACGAGGGGGAATCTGATGAAGTCTGCTACATTGGCCGCATCCGTCTAAACCTTCGATACATGGTGTCATAAATCAACTTGGCATCTTCGGAGAGGTGGATGGATATCACCAAATAGCATCTGCCCTCGAAATTTAGGCAAGAAGGACCTATGCGGTCTCGTCCCCGTTTTCAGCAGACAACAGCACTGTAACAGGTCTTAGCATCAATGACATGAAACTTGATATCGGTAACGAGCAGCCCAAAGCGTAACGTCAATATCACAGACCCGAGCATCCGTGATGACTGGGAGTCAAACTCGGAGATGGTGATTTTATCCCGAGCGAGGTGCTGCACGCTCATGCAAATTTCCTTTAGCACCCTCATGTTGAGAAGGTTGACAGAGGACCCATTGTCGACCAGGATCTTGCCTATCTTGATGTCATGATAGTATCCGGTGACATACAAGGGACGGTTGTGCTCACACGTTCCGAGAAGGAGATCTTCATCACCGAAAGTGACGTCATTCGTGTGCACTTCTTCCAGCTCGTCCTTCATATTTTCTTCGGCAAGGAATGCTTGGAACTGTTCAGGCTTATGTAGTGCCTTGATCAGATAATCTCTCGCCTCTTTAGATAGCAGAAGGGCATCGAGAATGCTTAGTTGCGAGGGTATCTTCCTCAGGTGTGCCAGAACGCTGTAATCCATCTTGTTTTTCTTTGGCGGGTCCTTGGCTTCCAGCACTTCGACGACTCGATCATCGAGGGTGATATCTTCAGGGACTTTTTCTTTCACCATATCTTTTTTGCTCGATCCTTTGTTAGTGGGTCCGAGATTCTTTTTGGGTAACATGCGATTACGCAGCTGAATGTTCTCGCAGGTCTTCATCTTTTCTGTTTCGGAGATGGATTCCTTGAAGAGAGGGCCGAGGGCTATTTCTTCATCAGAATCGCTCTCGAAGGTGAGAACTTGAGATCCCCCAGAATCAAACATGTGACAGTCGCCGGCGGTTCTTTTGTGCTCATCTTTCGTGCTTTTCTGCTCTCAACGAGTTTTGCGTTTCATCCGCTTGAAATGCTGTCGATGAGCAACGTATTCCTGCCACCACTCCTTGAAGGCGTTACACTCTTCGGTAGGGTGCGTGATCCTCCGATGGTATAAGCAGTAGTTTGGATATGCATCCAGTTCGTCGAGGCACGTACTTTCTGAAGTGCTTTCTTTGAAAGGTGGCAACTTCATTCCCATTGACAGGGCCTTAGCGAATCGTTTCCTTGTCTTAAACTTGCTTTTGCTAGTGGCAGAAGTGCTTCTATCCGGTTGGGGTACTCTATGGACTCTCAATACCGGAGCTTCTTCAACGTGATGCCGATGTTTGGCCCTTTCGTATATGGACGTTTCACGCTCTCGGTCAGATTTTCTTTTCTGAAGAGCTTCGCTCAGCAGTCTGTCAATCAATTCATCCGATGGCTCCAGAGATTTTGATTCCGGTTCTAGATCTGCCCCCAGTTTCTCTGCATCAGGAGCTTCTTTGCCATTTATTGATGAGTGAGAGATCATGTGGCAGCTTGCCACATAATCCTTGGGATCTTCTGAAGAATCGTCTCCTTCATCAGCGTTATCGTCTTCATTCTCATGCTTAAAGAATTCGTCTAACGTGATTGGGGTTCGTGCCATCTGTTTATATTCTTCCAGTGCATTGATATATTTCTGCAGACCTGTACACTATCATCGGGTTGGACGGGCTTCTTGGCCTTCTTCTTTTTCTTTAAAGATTTTGGAGGTTTGGCCTGAACGTTTTGTCCACCTTCAACAACTTTCAGCGTTGGGCGCGACTTCAGCATCCCCTCAATAATCTCAGGCTCCAGCGGGCCCTTCCACCTAATTACCGGACTTGCTTGGAGATCTTTCAGCATTCTTTTCATTTTGGCTGAAAGAGCAACCTGAGCTTCTTCTATAAAAGAGCACGATGCACCCGGCGTGTCCACCTTTTTAGGAAAGTGTGGCTGGGGCGGGCTTACCTTCCAATTCTCAGACAGCGCGAATTTGCCCTGTTGGTATTGGTCCTCACTACAGCCTTTGAAAACGAAACAATCTTCGATTGGATGGCTTACTGCTCGGTGGTAGGGGCAGTAATTAGGATTGTTGGCGTCGCCCGGCTGCAGTGGACATCTTAGATCTGGCAGATTGATGAGCCTGTTACGCATTGCCAGTTCGAATATTCTCCTCTTTTTATCCCGGGAAAACGAATAAGGGCGTTTTAGCTTCTCATTGAAGAATCACTGTCTATCGTTTTGGCGATCAGCTGGTTTTGGACTGCTGGGATGCTGTTGAGCATTAGTGATGAAGGTCGCTTTCTCTTTTCCTTTTTCGTTTCGAGGCTCCATTTTCGAGGAAGACGGTCTATGGCATATCTGATCCATTTGGGCTAGCTTGTCAATCAAGGCCTGGAAGGTAGTCGGCTTGAAAAACATCATGAACTGGGATATGATCGCCTGCGGATCGAGGGTACCCACGAACATGCCTACTGCAGGAGCTTTTCCAATGCGTTGCTCGCATTTCGACCATAGGTTCCGCCACCGGATTGCATACTGAACCCATGTTTCTCCCGGCATCACCCTGGCATTGATCAATGCCATGATTAGGGTGCGTTCGCTGGCACTTGTGAACCTTTGTGTAAACAGTAGCTCCATTTTTGCAAATGTCTTAATGGGGTCATTCGGGAGCTCGGAGTACCATTCAAACGCTGTCTCTGACAAGCTGCCAACAAACTGGCGAAGCAGCAGTTTGTCGTCACCCCTAGTATTGCCGCACAGGGCTCTGAATTGAGCAACGTGCTGGTGTGGATTACCCGCCCCTTTATACACATGGAACTTAAGGATTGTGTATCTCAGCGGGTACTTTATTTGGTCATACCAATCCGGATAGGGTCGTCTAGTCTTGACGATTTGGCCAGCCGCTTCGCTCGCTTCATGAGCTCGTATCTGTTGAGCTATATAGTCGTCAAGGGCGGATTTAGAGATGGTCTCTTCCTTGGCTACTGAACAAGCAGGAAGAGGGTTTGATGTCTCCCCTCTGTCGTCTTCAAGGATAATCGGAGGGTCTTCAGCTGGAGAATCCGGCTGTATCATCATCCCAACCATATCTTGGAATAAAAGCGCCATTTGTTTTATGTTGGCCGCTTGTTCCACGGCCTCTTTGTCTTTCTTCTCGAGGATTCTGCGGAGGAACTCGGCATCGGTTTCCTGCTCCTGACGCTGCTCCGACGATGTTTTCAGGCTTTCTTTTGGCCCAGTGAGTGTGGCCATCTTTGTTAGCATCTCTTGGATCTTTTGTTGTTGTTGCTCCTGAGCCTTTGTTACTAATCGGGTGAGTAGTCGATGGCCCGTGGAGATACGGCTATCCTATTTTCTGGAAGCCATGTAAATGGTGTGCACCTCCATGCCCCCAGACTTGCGGCGTTTGGATTCAGTTCCTTTGAGCTTTGTCGTGGACACGGGGATTTTCTCCGGCCTCCTTCTTTTGTAGGAGGTCGAAGTTGAGGGGGCCATTGTAGCGGGCACCCAAGTGGATAACACCTTCTGTGGTACAACAGGGTGGTCCTTCTCTTGCCGAACCTTCATTTCCTTCGGTCGGCGGGAGTAATCTTAGTTAATCACAGAGTCTTGGACCCTTTGCCAGACCCTATGGATTTTGGAGGACAGCCACTGAGGGGGCTGCTCCGGCTTCGCCTTTGTGATCTTTTCAGCAGGGGGAGGAGACTTTTTTAGCACGGCAGTTGGCAAATTCCTGCGCACCCTGTTAAGTGGTTCAAAGCTGTTCCCAGTTGGAACAGCAGCATCAACTTCCACCGTTGGAGCTGGTGGGGTGAGTCCGGAAGGGGAACTGCCCCCAGATTTCCTCACTCGGCGCCAGTGGCGACGTCAAGCACGTCTTGCAGATGGGATCACCTCCATTATCGGGGTAGCTTCATCATGCCCCTTGTTCTGGTGAAGGGTTGCTGCCAGTGCCAGCCTATTGAAGACTGACGTCCGTTGAAAGGGGATGGCCAACCTGTCGAAGGCAGACTTTCGAGCAGGGGTAGCAGCCTTGGTGACTTCTCCTGGAGCGGGAGTTAGAACGGCCAGTCTTGTGAAGACCGACCCCTTAGTAGGAGAAGCCTCTCCGATGATTTCCTCTACTTGAGCCGGAATGGCTATCCGTTTTGGGATAACCCCTTCGGGTATTGCAGGTTTTTTCACGGGCCCACCTGAGCTTTGGCCCAATCTTTTGAAAACTGAGGCGTTGGACTTGGGTGACCGATTGAGAGAGGCCGCGGTAGTTGCAAGCCGATCAAAGACCGACTTCTTCGGAGCTTCTTGCGACGGCAGTGGGGCGTTGAAGCTCATTGGTGGGAGCATGGTGCAAAAGAACAGCCCAGTGGTGGCTTGCGTCACCTGTTCCACTGACATCACAAAAATGGAGGCTGCTTGAGGCCCGTAGGTCACTCCTCCAGCAAGGATGGAGTGGGAGTTGTTGTTGCAGCTGGTGCAGTTGGGAAGCCATTTTCTCTGCACGGGAGAAAGACACCATATCTTAGTACCTCGAATCCAGGGGCAACCACATTAAACCACGATTCGTTCGTGAACACGACACACGAAGTGTGGAGTGGAAATAAGAAAAGGGTCCCACGGGGTATGCCAGAATCTGTTCTCCGCCGAAAGACGCGACCGGGACGTTGGGACGTCCGGCCTGAATTTTAGGGGCAGATGCTATTTGGATTATCCGTCCACCTCTCCGAAGATGCCAAGTTGATTTATTGCACCATGTATCGAAGGTTTAGACAGATCCGGCCGTTTTAGAAGACTTTGTCAGATTCCCCCTCGCTTGCGAGGTGTTTTGGATTGTGGGGACGCTCTTCCCTACAGGCGCAAGCCCCTGAGTTAATTACGCTACCGCATTGCGGTAACCACTTTCTCCTACTTCAGAAGGTCACTTCATGTCGTGTGTGTTTGTTTTATTTTTGGTTTCCCATGGATTGTATACGGAGACTAATTTATGTTGTCGCCCGTAGGGCATAGATTAGTCCAAATTCGTATTTTCTTAGATTTGGGTTTGGGTTGGTTTAAGGATCGTTAACCTCATTTGAGATTAAGATCAACTTAAATGTTTGTTGAGGATACGTTGGTCTAATTTTCGATTAAGATCTACTCAACAGGGGTTTGGGATCATTTAGATCCAACAAAAGAGCATTTGGGCTCTATCGTCTTAGTTTAGGGAAGTTGCGGTCCATTGGGTTTAAGGACATCATAGTCCATGGGTTTAGAGACATCATAGTCTGTAGAGTTTAAAGACATCAGAGTCTATGAGTTTAAGGACCTCATAGTCCGTAAAGTTTAAGGACATCATAGTCCATGTGTTTAAGGACCTCATAGTCCATAAAATTTAAGGACATCATAGTCCATGAGTTTAAGGACATCATAGTCCATGGAGTGTCTGGTTGTCGGGACCCATCACCTCTCTGAAGACGTTGAAGAATTACAATGACACATATCAGAGGAATGAAGAGATGTACCCTTGAACCAAGGTTGGTTAGGAGATCTGTAGTCAGACTTAGGACCAAGACCAATTGTGAGCACATGGGCTCAGCTGGTCTGAGCTAGGGACTTGTGGCCAACTTGGGCTCAACCCATTCAGTTCTGGTTAAACTGTTGAACATTTGTTAGGGCGTTAAACATTTGTTTGGGCTTAGCCTCTCTTGTTCAATAATGTTCAGCATTAATTTGGGTTCTGACACCCCTTTTCTTTTGTCTTTTATTGACCCTTGAACACTCTTTGTAGCGCAGAGCGCTTTATGTACAGAGCACTTGGCGCCGAGCACAAGACTTGGAGTGATAAGGTGCTTCTTATGAAATAGCGCACACGTGAGAAGCATGTGGTGCGCTCGGCGCTAAGTGCCAGACTTGGAGCGCTAAGGCGCTTCTTATGAAATAGTGCACATGTGAGTTGCACGTGGCGCGCTTGGCGCTGAGCGCCAGACTTGGAGCGCTAAGACGCTTCTTAAGAAATAGCGCACACGTGAGGAGCATGTGGCGTGCTTGGCGCTGAGCGCCAGACTTGGAGCGCTAAGGCGATTCTTAAGAAATAGCTCACACGTGAGGAGCACGTGGTGTGCTTGGCGCTAAGCGCTGTTGATCAATCCTGTGCTCTGAGAATTAAGTTCTCATTTATAAGAGACTTTATCTCGTGGATCTAAGAACTAAGTTCTTATTTTAATAGGAGATGTTACAATTTCTTCTGTTTTTGTGAAAGACTTTGTCTTATGGATCTGTGATCTATATAAAGAACCGAGTTCTTATGATGTGAGAGTTAAACTCTCAAAAATTCAGGAGATGTTATGATCTCTCTTCTTTACCTTGAAGAAAATTTCTTTTTCCGAGAGCTTGCTCTTCTCTTTGAAATTTCTCAAAGTTTTTTTTGGGGGGGAGTTTTCTTCTGTATGAAACTTATGGGGAGTTTCTTCGATCCAAGACTTGAAGTCTTGGGGCCTTTATATAGTGGAGGCTGATTTCTTGAATCGGTTAAAGAGATCTTTTCTCTAATTGATTTGGGGATGTTTCCCACCGTTGGATCTTTAATCCTGAGACTTCTGTTTTACAGAAGAAAATCTTCTTGTTTTTAACAAGATTAGGAAAATATGTTCCCATACAGAACTTATTCTGTATCTTGGTAATTTTTAATCACCATTGGATTTTTGATCCAACGGTGCTCTAATTTACAGAGCACAATCTTTCCTGTTTGGAATGATTTTGAGGAGTATTCCCTCAACAGAGTTTAATTCTTTACTTTGGTGATTTTTAATCATCTCCGTTGGATCTTTGATCTAATGGTAAAGAACTTTAAGTTCTGGCGCCAGCGCGCTCGTGCTTTGCACGTGAGGCGCTGCCTCAGAGTCTTTGGCTCTTAGCGCTTAGCGCTCTTGGCGTGCTTTGCACGTGAGGCGCTGCCTCAGAGTCTTTGACTCTTAGTGCTTAGCGCTCTTGGCGTGCTTTGCATGTGAGGCGTTGCCTCATAGTCTTTGAATATTAGCGCTGCTAGCGCTTTCGCGCTTTGCACGTGAGGCGCTGCCTCAGAGTCTTTGACTCTTAGCGCTGGCGCTGCGAGCGCTCTCGTGCTTTGCACGTAAGGCGCTGCCTTAGAATCTTTGACTCTTAGCGCTGGCGCTGCTAGTGCTCTCGTGCTTTGCACGTGAAGCGCTGCTTCAAAGTCTTTGACTTTAGCACTGGCGGTCTTGGCGCTAGCGCTTTTATGAAGCGCTGCTTCATTTCAAATTTCAAAATTTGAACAGAGCTATTGGGGAAACAATATTATTGGGTTGTTATCATCTCATTATATTCATATTTTTCGGAATACGAATACGGGTATGTATATACGGTGAGGGAATTCTTGTAATTTCAAATGAGATGCTTCTAGAAGGGGACACCTCATTACTTGGATTATTCTATTTTGGAAAATAGATTAATGAGGTGTAAATGGAGATATTTCTGGCATGGAGTTAAGCATGGCTCATGATATTGTTTATTTGATTTGGACTCACTATTCAAGTATGGTTGATTATTTTCAATAGAAAATAATCCATGCTTGAGGTGAGGAAAAGAGATGAGCCATTCTTCACTTAGCCATCACTTGCTCATTTGCATTTTCTTTTTCTCTCTCCATTTTCTCCTTCTTCTTCTTCAAAAACCCTAACCTTCATATGTGTTGTGAGCCAAAGGGTTATATGAGATAGAACACTCTATTAGACACTTTACATCTTCTAGGCTACCTAGCTTAGCAAACTAGGTACCTTAGTTACCTCGGTTTAGAGGTTGGGGCTTGAAGTACATACTCTCGGGTGGATCATCTTCGCCATGAGGAGGCCGACGTTTCAATCGCGATCCGATCTTCGAGGAGCTCAAGAAGAGGATGAGAAGAAGAAGACCCGAACGACTTGTGAACAAGGAGGTATAAAACTCTTACTGAGTAGTTAAACCTCCAAGTAGTATAACTAGTTAAGGTTTCTGTAAAGATCTTGGAATTTAGTCGGTGTTGTATAGTTTGAAAAAATTGTCTTTTGTAAATTCCGCCTCCCAACAAGTGCGTGGGGTGTGCGACATCGACTTACAAGAACTGCTACTTGACGTTAGGTATAATACAATCTAGCCAGTTCTCAGCGAGTCCGTCCAGTGTACTCACCCCCAGTGAGCACTTGCATACAATCTTAGGTGCACCATACCAATGGCCACGGGACCAACCACCGCCCTTCGTCTGGGTCTAGATATGTATACACTAGTCTACTCTGGAGTACCAATGCCCAGTCTCGATACTCCCATGACTAGGAACATTTTAAGGATGTGCTTATCAACTACCCAGCTCCCACAAGTATGATTTCCATCACAACGCTGGTAGTCAAGAAAGGATCCTATAGGCTTTATCAACATGTATACGACATATGAAATAATAAGTAAAACACATAACATATTAAGATAAAGACAAACCAAATAGCATACTATCATATCGAGCAAGATTGTCCTGTATATACATATCCCCAGCATCCTATACAATGAAGGCCTCTAGGGCATACATATCCAACAGAAATCGAGTGTGGCGCAAGCCCACGGAACCAAGCCTAGCAGGCCCGGATGAGGGTGGTGGGGAAGGCTCGGCACTGAGCTGCATCTGAGTTTTCTTGGAAGCTCATGCCCGCCATAAACGCGTCCAAGTGGTCTTTCAGGTCAGACTTCCCATCGAAGAGGGCCACTTTGGACGGTTTTTTTTGGATAAGACCCGCTCACCTAGTAGCTGCTCTGTAAAGGGCCTCATGAGCGAATCAGCGGATTACTTCGCCACTCCTCCAACCGAACGGGTATCGTGTCGCATGTCTTCAATTTTCTTTTCGACTACTTCGATTCGTTGTTGGTACCCCGAAGATTCTCCATAGTCAAAATGCCTGCTATCTTTGCTCCGGGCTTGCGCTATGGAGCGGTTTCGGCTTCACTCTATCACGTTCCTCAAATCTTCGGGGTGGACCCTTCGTGGATAGCCCCGAAGTTCGCTATGTGCGTGGCCTCGATGTGTGTAGTGATATCGGTGTTTCCTGGAATCAGGCAACCTGATCGACGTCTCTTCAGGGGGCGAGAGAGCGTGGCGAGCTTTAAAGTGATAACCCGGTCTCCCCTGAGATCTTAGTGTTGAACTATCCGGTGCCCAACGAGTCATGGAATCATTTCTCGTATGTGGATCATGAGTACCGGAATTGGTACGCCGGTGTTTAATGACATCAAGATGGGCTTCAGAGAGGTCGAGGGCCCGAGCGTGCCCCTCCGTCGTCCTACGCACGCCGTCATTTCGGGGGGTAAGGGCAGCAGTTCGACAGGCATGGTCGGCCGTATGAACATGAGTGAGCGCATCCACCATCGCCGTGAGCATGTCGATCCGTGCTGATAAGGCATCAACGATGTTGGGAGGTGGAGTAGAACCGCACCCGCCTTCGTTGTGGAGGATGTGACGGCTCATGCCGGGATCGTTGCGGTTATCGCTGGTCATTGAATCGAAGGAGGAAGGTCAAATTTTTGGGTGGAAAATCTTTTAGGTTTCCCACAGATGGCGCCAGCTGATGGAGGTCAGAATCTCTCTCAGATATTATCTTCCGTCGATCTTGCGGCCAGCGCGGCTGCAACGGTTGAGATTTGAGATTAGGGTTGAGCGTGTGGATTTCAATGGGTTGTTGGTTATTGTTGACGCCAAACTACCTCCAAAATGGCGACAACGGACCGAGACGTCCTTAAACTAAAACTTCACCTCAAAAATGGTGATCAACGGACCAAAATGTCTTTAAGCTAACCGTTGCCTCCAAAATGGTGACAACGGGCCGAGACGTTCTTAAACTAAAACTTCACCTCAAAAATGGTGATCAATGGACCGAAATGTCCTTAAACTAACCGTTGCCTCCAAAATGGCGACAACGGACCAAAACATTCTTAAACTAAAACAATAGAGCCCAAATGCTCTTTTGTTAGATCTGAAATAAAAATGATCCTAAAACTTTGTTTAAGGACGTCTTAGTCTCAAATTGGATTAACGTATCCTTAACAAAAACCAACCAAGCCCCAACTACTCATATACATTTAAGTCAATCTTGATCTCAAAATGGATTAACGATCCTTAAATCAACCCAAACCCAAATCTTAAAAAAATACGGATTTGGACTAATCCACGCCCTACGGGAGACGACATAAATTAGTCTCCGTATAAAATCCATAGGCAACCTAAACAAATAAAAACACACACGACACGAAGTGAATTTCCGGAGCAGGAGAAAGTGGTTATCCCGATGCGATAACGTAATTAACTGCAGGGGTTTGCGCATGCAGGGAAGAGTGTCCCCACAATCAAAAACCCCGCATAAATAAGGAGGGATCTGACGAAGTCTGCTACAATGGCCGCATCCGTCCAAACCTCCGATACACGGTGCCATAAATCAACTTAGCATCTTTGAAGAGGTGGACGGATAAATCCCAATAGCATCTTCCCCTAAAATTCAGGCCAGACGTCCCAACGTCCCGGTTTCTGTTTTCGGTGGTGAACAGATTCAAGCACGTCCGGTGGGACTTTTTTCTCTTTCCACTCCACACTTCGTGTGTTGTGTTTCGCAAACAAAAATCGAGGTTTGCTATGGTTGCCCTTGGATTCGAGGTACTAAGATTTGGTGTCTTGCTCCTATGCAGAAGAAGAAAAAAAAGATCAATGGCTTCAAGCTGCACAAACTGCAACAGCAACTCCAGCTCCGCCCCAACTAGAGGAATGACATACAGGCCCAATACGGCCTCCATCTTTTCAATGCCGGCGGGGCAGGTGAATCAAGCTACCACTAGATTTTTCATCGAGACCATGCTCCCGCCAACGAGCTTTAGCACCTCAGTGCCACCACATGAAGCTCCCAAGAAGTCGGTCTTCGATTGACTTGCAACCACCACGTCCTATTTCAACGGGTCGTCCAAGTCTGCCACTTTAGTCTTCAACAGGCTGAATCAAAGTTCAAGTAGGCCCGCAAAGAGGCTTGCGATACCTGAAAGGGCTATCCCAAAACGAATAGTCCTCCCAACTCCTCCGCTAGGTGAAGTCGTCAAAGGTGCTTCTCCTACCAAAGGATCGGACTTCGCAAGAATGGCCATGCCAACTCCTACTACGGGTGAAGTCATCAAAAGTGCTTCCCCTACCAGAAAGTCGGCCTTCGAAAGATTGGTTGTTCCCTCTCAACGGACTTCGGTCTTCGACAGGCTAGCACCAACAGCCCCTGATCAAAGCCTGGGGCACGACAAAGCCGCTTCTACAACTGAGGTGGTCTTATCTGCAAGACATGCTCGACGTCGCCACTGGCGCCGACTGAGAAAGGCTAGGGGTAACTCTCCCTCTGGACTCATCCCACCAGCTCCAATGGTGAAAATTGACGATGTTGTTCCAACCAGGAACAATTTTGATCTGCTTAGAAGGGTGCGAAAGAACTCCCCAACCGCGGTGTTGAAGAAATCTCCTTAAAACATGACGCAGCCCCCTCAGCGACTGTCCTCCTAAATCCACATGGTGTAGCAGAAAGTCCAGGATTCTGTGATCAACAAAGACTACCCTCACCGGCTGAAGAAAATGAAAGCTCGGTAAGAGGAGGACCATCCTTCTGCCATACCACGATGGGCATCGTCCACATGGGTGTCTGTTACAATTTCCCCTTCAACTTCGACCTCCCACAAAAAGAGAAGGACGGAGAATCTCCCACCGCCGGCAGCAAATTCCAAAGGCAATGGACTCAAACGTCGTAAGTCTAAGGGCATGATAGTGCACACGATTTACATGGCTTCTGAAAAAGAGGAAAGCCGTGCTTCCGTGGGTCATCGGCCACAAACTCGGTCGTTGATAAAAGCTAAGGAGCAACAACAAAAGTTCCAGGAGATGCTGACGAAAATGTCAGCACTCACCGGGCAGAAATAATGCTCGGAATCGACATCTGAACAGCGCCAGGAGCAGGAGACCGATACAGAGTTCCTGCGAAGGGTGCTGGAAAGAAAGGATAAGGAGACCGCAGAATAGGCTGCTAATATAAAGCAGATGGCGCTCCTATTCTAAGACACGGTTGGAATGATGATCCAGCCAGAACCTCCAGCTGAAGACCCGCCGATAATCATCGAGGACGATAGAGGGGAAACATCAAACCCTCTTCCAGCTTTATCAACAGCCAAGGAGGAAACGATCTCCAAGGCTGCCCTTGATGATTACATAGCTCAACAAATACAAGCTCATCAGGCAAGTGAAGCGGCTGGCCAAGTCGTTAGAACTGGGCGACCGTATCCGGGATGGTATAACTAAATCAAATACCCGCCAGGAAATACAATCCCCAAGTTCTATATGTATAAGGGGACATGCAATCCTCATCAGCACGTCGCTCAGTTCAGAGCTCTATGCGACAATACTGGAGGCGAAGAAAAATTGCTGCTTCGCCAGTTCGTTGGCAGCCTGTCAGAAACGGCGTTTGAATGGTACTCGGAGCTCCCAAATGACTCCGTCAAAACATTCATAGAAATAGAATTGATGTTCACGCAGCGATTCTCCAGCGCAAGTGAGCGCACCCCGATCACGACATTAATCAATTCCAGGATGAAGCCAGGAGAGACCTGGGTTCAATACGCAATCCGGTGGCGGAACCTATGGTCAAAATACGAACAACGCATCGAAGAAGCTCCTGCCGTGGGCATGTTCATAGGGACTCTGGATTCTCAGGCGACTGTGTCCCAGTTCATGACGTTCTTTAAGCCGGCCACCTTCCAGGATCTGATCGACAAGTTGGATCAAATGGACCAGATGGGCCACGGACCTTCCTCTTCAAAAATGGACCCTCGGAATGCAAAGGGTAAAGAGAAAGCGGCCTTCGTTGTCAACACTCAACAACAACTGAGTAACCCGAAACCGGTTGCTCGCCAAAACAACGCACACCCGCGCCAATCCCTAGAAGAGAAGCTAGGACGTGCTTACATATTTTCCCGTGATAAAACGTGGAGACTGTTCGAACTGGCAGTGCGCAACAAACTCATCATTCTGCCAGACCCAAAACGTCCACCGCAGCCCGGTGACGTCAACAATCCTAACTACTGCTCCTATCACCGAATGGTGAGCCACCCCATTGAGGATTGCTATATTTTCAAGAACTGGGTCAAGGACCAGTGCCGTCAAGGGAAATTCGCGCTATTAGAAAAATGAAGGGTGAACCCGCTACAGAGGCACGCTCCTAAAAAGGTGGATACGCGAGGGGCATCATGTTCATTTGTGGAAGAAGCTCCGTGGGAAGTTGCCCTTTCAGCTAAAACCAAAAGAATGTTGAAAGATCTTCAACCATGTCCGGCGATCAGGTGGAAAAGCCCGCTGGAGCCCGAGATCATTAAGGGGATGCTGAAACCGCGTCCCACACCGAAAACTGCTAACGATGGGCAAAACACCCAGGTCAAGACTTCAAAGTCTTTGAAGGGAAAGAAGAAGACCAAGAAGCCCGTGCAGCCTGATGACAAGCGCATGGACCTGCAAAAGTACATCGACGCGCTGGAGGAGTACAACCAGAAGGCGCGGACCCCAGTCACCCTCGAAGAGTTTCTCAACCATATACTTGAGAACAGAGATAGTGACGATGATGAGGGAAATGACTCATCGGGAGAAACCGAAGATTATGTAGCAAGTTTCCACATGGTTTCTCATTCGTCGTTAAATAACGAAGAAACTTCCTCATCGTCGGAAGGCAACGCAGAGGAACTGGGGGCAGGATCGGTGCAAAAATCCCCGGAGCTGCCAGAAGGCCTAATTGACAGGCTCTTAAATGAAGCTTTTCAAAAGAGCAGAGCTGACCGAGATCGTGAAACAGCCATATACGAAAAGGCCAAGCATCGGCGTAAGGATGAAGAAGACGCAGCGAGGAAGAGTCACAAAGTACTCCAACCAGACCGAAGCACACCTGCGACAAACAAAAGCAGTTTTAAGACGGAGAAATGGTTCGCCAAAGCCGTGTCAATGGGAATGAAGCTGCCACCTCTCAACGGAAATATTCCCGGGGCCACATACCTCAACGAAGAGATTTCACATCCGAACTATTGCCTATATTACCGGTGGGTCACCCACCCCACCGAAGAGTGCAATGCCTTCAAGAAGTGGTGGCAAGGATATGTTGCTCACCGACAACACTTCAAGTGGATGAAGCACAAAACTCGTTGAAGTCAAAGAAGCACGACAGATGAGCGTGAAGGAACGGCTGGCCACTGTCATATAGTTGGTATTAGTTTGAAAAAAGGAAAACCCCAAGTTCTTACATTCGGGAGCGATTCTGAGGAAGAAATAACCCTCGGCCCACTCTTCAAAGAATCCACCTTCGGAAAAGAGGAGGAGGAGGAGAACTATGAGAACATTCAGCTGCGTAGTCGCACGCTGCCTGAAAAGAACCTCGGACCTACAAACAAGGGTTCGAGCAAAAAAGACAAAGGGAAAGAAAAAAATCCCTGAGGAAATTGCCCTCGACGAAACTCGCCTCATGGCGCAGCAAATCCTAGAAGCTTACAAGGTAAGGATGATGCGCTCATACGAAAGACTGACTAGGTCGAGGACATTCCACCAAGGCGAGCTCGTGCTAGTTGTCAAACGACCAATGATCCCCAATCGTGCCAAACGAGGGAAGTTCGAGCCAAACTATGAAGGCCCGTAGATCATAGACAAGGTCTACCAAGGTGGAGCCTATCTGCTCATGGATATGCATGGCGAGAGATCCTTCTGGCCGATAAACGGCCGATTCCTCAAGAAATAATACGCTTAACGGGTTACGATTTGGGTCAATGATAGATGACGACGCTTGTGTCCACTCGCTATCTTCCCGATTCAAAACTCTAAAAGTAGTATCCAAAAGAATTTCTCCTCCAAAATGGCGACAGCAGACCGAAAGGTCCTTAAACTAATAAACCTCGCCTCAAATATGCTGACAACCGACCGAGACATCCCTAAACTAATACTCGTCCCCGAGATGGGAACGGAGGACCGAGATGTCTTTAAACTAAAATCTCGCCTCAAACGTGGCGATAACGGACCGAGTGTTAGATATGTATGCCCTAGAGGCCATTTTTGTAAAGTTCTAGTTTGTATAATACATTTTGGAAGCTTGGGATATATATATATACGGTTTTACACAATCTTGCTCAAAATAGTAGCATGCTACTTGGTTTGTTTCTACTTCAATGTCTGTACATGTGTTTCTTTTAACATATCGCCTATACACATTAGTAGAGCCCTTAGGATCTTTGCTTGATTACCAGCGTTGTGATGGCGATCACACTCGTGGGGGCTGGGTAATCCACAAGCACATCCTTATGCAGGTCCCTAGTCGTAGGACTATCGAGACAGGGCATTGATACTCCGGAGTAGACTAGCGTATGCGCTTCTCATCCCAGCAGGGGAGACAGTCTGTCCCATAGCCGTCAGTACGTCGTACTTGAGATAGTATGCGGATGCTCATTAGGTTACGAGTACACTGGACAGGACTCGTCGGGAACTGTTGGTTGGTATTGTACCTATCGTCAGTTAACAGTTTCCAGGTGACATGAGTACAGCTTAGTCCGCTGACTTAACACTGTCACTTCACCTCGAGTGTGTTCCCACTGTTCTTTGATTACTACCCTACCACGGTTCTACTGAGTCGTGCAAACAGGTAGTAGTTGGGAGCAGTCCCGAAGCACTTGGAAGCAGTGACGGTTAGACATGATTCGTCTCTCCCGGTATTGGGAGTTGATATCACGCTGTGTCTAGGAGAGCCATTACACATAGTCGTCCCTGGCCAGGGCAAGTGAGATTTGCTGGTAGTGTTACCAGTAGTTTCTCAGGGTGTTTTAGGCTATACTCCGACACGACTTGTACCACTATTAGGGGACTGACGTTTGCCACCCCCTAGGCCCGCCATGCGATACTCTTAGACGAACAGACCGGACTGTACGGAGATTTTCACATACAGGCTCAGTAGGAGTTCAGATGGGTTCACCTCATCAGTCTTCTTATCGGCATCTACCTGGGGACCGTTACGTACAGCTAGTGCCGCTTGCGGTCTGTGGTTAACCCCACTACCAGCATAATGTCGAGTCTTTAGAGTCCCACACAGAGGGTTATTCTCCTTTGGGCAAAACAGAGTAGAGGTCGCATGGTTTTGCGATAGGGTTCGTTCACATCCGCGCACTTGTGCACGTTTGGTGTCCGGACAGTTATTACTAGTGGGCTTTGGTTTAAGCCAGATCCTAGTATATGTTTTGGGGTTAGTTTTATCTCATTGTATTCATGTTCCTCGGATCACGGATGCGGGTGTGTATGCACAGTTGACTGAGGCGGAGGCAGAGGATTCTCATTAGGGTTATGGTACGGGTGTGTATGCACAGTTGACTGTTGTCTTTTTCCAAACCCTAATGAGAATAGGAAATATGATTAATAATATTAGTTAACAATTATTGTGCCATGGTTGAGTTTGAATTCTTGACTTTTGTTGACTTGTTGACTTAGTTGACCGGTTGACCAAAGTGGACTAGTTGACCATCATCATTTGTTTTCAAAGATACTTCTTATTCTTTGCAAAAGCATTTAATGAATGAAATGATAATGGTCATTCATCAACTCACCATCACAAATTATTAATTATTATTATTATTATTATCATTTTTCTAAATTATGAGAGCATGGTTGTAAAAAATTGTATCATTCTCACTTGCATCTTCTCTCTCATCCATTTGCTCTCCTTCTTCCTCTAGCTCAAGGAAAATCCCTCTCATGAGTTGAGAACCATTTTCCTTTGAGATAAAACACCAAGACTACTCTCTGCTCTTTCTAGGGTTCTAGGTCTAGCAAACCAAGCACCATAGTTACCTCTAGGTTGAGGTAGGAGCTCAAGTTCGAACCCTCGGGTGGATCTATCTTCGACAAAGAGGAGACGACGAGGAGGAGCCGTACAAACTACTACAAGGAGCAAGTAAGGAGAAGAACAACAAGAAGAGAAGGAGTTCAAGACTAGGTATAACCCCCTAACCGAGTAGGTAAAGCTCGTAGTTGTTGCTAGTGTGTTGTTTAGCAAAGATCCGGGTTTTCTTGTCCATGTTACCAAAACCCTAAAAATTGTTTTTCACCGTTTCCGCAACCCCGAAAGGACCGGGAGAGGTAACGTGGACCTAACACCGAGATGTCCTTAAACTAAAACTTCGCCTCGAATGGCGACATTGGAACGGAATGTCCTTAACTAGCACGTCACCTCAAATACGGCGATAATGGACCAAAATGTCCCTAAACTAGTGCTCCGCCTCAAACATGGCCTATCGCCCCAAATACGGCGATATCTTCTCTTTAGATCTATATTGCAATCAAAGCTCCAACGGCGAAGACTGCAACTCAAGTCCCATTGGCAAACCGATGGGTAAAAAAGGGTATGTCCACAAGAAAAATGGGTACGGATGAAAACTCGAAAATGCGTCATGAGTAAAAACAGCAGGGCGACCGGCGAGCTTGTAAAAAACCGAAAGAGCGCAATCTCGATTAAAAAACGGTATGTCCACAAGCATAATGGAAACAGATGAAAACCCGAAAAGGTGCCGTGAGTAAAAATAGCATGGCTACCGGCGAGCTTGTGAAAACCCGAAAGGGTGCAATCTCGTAAAATTTTCACTTACGAAATCCTTTTGACTCGTAAGGAGAAATCCCCATATGAGACCCTCACAACTTATAGGATTCAAAGCCTTAATCTATATAGACCCAGACCTGTTCTTAAGCCATCGTGTTCCCCAAGTTGCCCTACAAGCGGTCCAATATTGGCCCTTGTATCAAATCCACGGGCACAAATAAACGATTTCCCCCACCAAGTTCCACCAATGACGAGGAATGTCCTCATGTTGTGAACGATACTTATAAGTCCTCGCGACTTGTAAGGAGAAAACACTCTTGTAAGATCCTTATGACTTGCAAGAGAAAATACCACTTAGGAGTCCTCACGACTTCTAGGGGAGAACCTACACCTATGAGATCCTCTCAACTCGTAGGGAGAAATAATTTTATGAGACCCTTACGACTCATAAAGTCAAAAAGCCTAAGTCGACAGGATCCTAACCCTATTTGCTAAGCCACATTTGATCAAATCGACAAAGGCAAATGATGATTCGCTCCTGGAAATATCCCAGTTGTAGCGATACTGATGCCTAAATAGGTATCAAATTCCAAGTCCTCTCAAGGCAAATGATGATTTTCTCCTGGCAATATTCCAGTCGCAGCAATGCTGATGCCGAAATTGGTGTCAGGATCCAAGTTCCCGACTCGCAACAAAAGTATATGCATATGAAATAGCCGAAATGATAGGGCAACTCGCGATAAAAAAATCAGCAAGCAAAAAAATATATGCATATGAAACAACCGAAATGATTGGGCAACTAGAAATAAAAAAACAGCGAGTAAAAATAAAACAATACATAGCCGAAATGATTGGGCACCGTGAAAAGTAGCCGAAATGATTGGGCAATCGCGGCTTCCGCGATATAAAAGCTGAAAAGATAGAGTATTGCGGAAACAAATAAAAAACATATCAAAATGAAACTTTTCTTCTCTGCAGGTGAGTCCATATCAACCCCTGTATACAATCCATGGGCACAAATGAAAAGGGAACCATATTTTCCCACCAGGCTCCATCAAAGGGAGAGCCGAGTCTTGACGGTTCACATATAACCTAGAGACAACCTCAACATTTTTCTCGTTACAGCAGGCGCAATGTCAACCATGACATTTCTTCTCAGTCCAACAGGATGCAGACGCAACGTCAGTGAAAGACCTCACAGTCGAAACAAAGTGGAGTGACGGCAAAATCCTAGCTCTAAGTATCGACTGTTCACATACAACTTAGAGACAACCTCGACATTCTTCTCGTTATAGCAGATGTAATGTCAACAAAGGCTCCAAATCACCAAATCAAAAAGGAGTGACGACAAAATCCTAGCTCCAAGTCTCGACGGTTCACATACAACCTAGAGAAAACCTCGACATTCTTCTCGTTACAGCAGATGCAATGTCAACAAAGGCTCCAAAATAGCCACATAAAAAATGAAGCGAAGGCAAAATTCTTAGATTCAGGGTCTTGACGGCAACTCAAATAAAACCCGAAAGACTATCGGAGATCATCCCATACCAGTGCGGAGTGGTTATGACTCATCAGGGCTCCCAAACTAAGCCTAACCTCAAGTAAAAAGCGACATGGCAAAATTCTTAACGCTTGCTCTTCCGACGGTCAAACTGCCTAAGAAGATTACTTGAAGACGTCATGTCCAGCCCCCGAAGGGATTAGAGACACGACGGTCGCGGAGCTACTCGAACAACAGCGTAAAGTCTGCATATCGGGAAATGCATCAGCCAACGCGACGGTACCATAGACTAAAACCCTAGTACCACAAAACCTAACGGATCTCTGTCGCAAAGAGTAGGGGTTATCTATAACGTTAGGACAAGTTTGCCTATAAACCCAAGGGAGGTAAACTGAATAAACTCCGAAATGAGTCCGTAAACTAGAGACTCCGGAATGAGTGAATAAACTACAAACTCCGAAATAAGTCCATAAACTAGAGACTCCGGAATGAGTGAATAAACTACAAACTCCGAAATAAGTCCATAAACTAGAGACTCCAGAATGAGTGAATAAACTATAAACTCCGAAATGAGTCCATAAACTAGAGACTCTGGAATGAGTGAATAAACTACAAACTCCGCAATGAGTACATAAACTACTTTACGCCAAGTCAAGACATTGAAGGAAAGAGAAACGCTAGTGTGAAATGAAATATGTCTTTTATTCATGAATCAAAATGAATACAAGATAATCTTATTTATGAATCAAAGTGAATACAAAAAAAGGAGAATATACAGTAACAAAAATGTCTAAGTCGGTGGACGGTTCAATAAGCCAGCAAGTTCGTCATTTTTCCGCTGGACTTCTGCTTCGAGCTCTATCAGTTCCGCAAGACGAGTCCCTGCCTGTGTCTGTTGATTCTGGTATGAAGCAAACTGACTCTCAAGCTCTTTCTTGGAAACCTTGTGGGATTCAACCATCTCACATGTAAAAATAATGGCTTTGTCAAGAGCCACCACCTCTGTAATGGCTTCTTAAAGCACCCGCCAAATTTTGTATGCACGAGTGGTCTTGACAGTGAGCTGGATTTGAAGCTCCCCTAAAGCTTTTGAAGAAAACTCCCTTGCCAAAAACTTCCGATTAAGCCTTTTCTCGCACAACTGAAGATTGGCAGCACATCGTTCGATCCACCCATGCAGGCTCGCCTTTACAGACAAAATGTCGGAAAGAAGGCATATGCATTCAATCCCATGTAGACAGGCCTCCAATCCGCGGCAGTAATCAACCCAGGTACGCACCAATGCCTCGTCATGATAAGTGGAAAGAACAGATAAGGAAGAGTTGGCTTCAGCAATGAATTCTTCGGCCGCGACAGAAGTACCAGCGTGAAGATCTTCGATGAGAGCCGCCAGGGAATAAACGCTCTGTTTTGCCATCCTCTCAGATATGCGTCGGGCATAAGGGCCTGGTGGCATGGAGATCCGAGACTCTAATGTATCAGGGCTGGCAAAGCTATGAAGATATATGTGTGGTTAGTTGTATTTCCAAATATAGAGTAAATAAAATGATGCCAAAGATAAAACATCACTTACCCACAGTCATGCAAGGCGGGTTTGAGAGATCCCCAGGTCCATCAAGAATCTCGACTTCGTCGCCAGCTTCCAGATTGTGGTTTAAAATGAAGGGCATATCAGCATCATTATAAAAATATAAAACAAAAAGGGCAAAAGAATACCGACCTTGGCCAGAAGAGAGTATTGGGTTAAGGCGGCGCCCTAGCGATCAATCCGTGACCAAATGTGGAACACAAATTTATAAAACTTGGCACTACCATAACCAATTACCCGGATCTACCCATAATCCCTAGATAACAAAACTTGCAAAGGAATTAGAATGGTTATACCGAATAGATCCGTGTCCTTCAGTCTTCAACCATCATCCCAAGCTCTTAGGGGCTTCCTTGATCAAGCTTGATCTCCGGTCTCCCTCCATCGAAGATGATCCACCCGAGAGTCTATGCAACGAGCTCCAACCTCATATCCGAGGTAACTAGGGTACCTAGATCGCTACACTAGATACCGTAGAAGAAGTAGAGAGTGATGAAGGATTAATTTGTATCAAGACACCTAAGGTTTTTCAACACATGAGAGGGTTTGGATGGAGGAAGAAGAAGATGTCATGAGGATGAGGTGTTGAGAGCAACTCAAGAGAGAGAAAAAGAAAATGAATAATGGCTTGTGTTTTGTTTGTTGTGTGAGTGTGATAAGAAATAATGGAGCCATCACATAAATGTCCATGTCTCCAAAATATATCGAGTCAACATAATCTCACAACAAAAAAAACCCTAAGCATGCTAGAATAGTAACCATGGGTCACTAATTATCCATGCCACTAAAATGCAATAAACACCTCATCCTATACCTAAATAACCTTTTAATCCAAAAAGGTATAAACCATGATGAAGTGTAATCTTCTAAAAGTAATCTTGTAATAAATTAAAAGAATACCCCTCAACCGTATATACATATCCGCATCCTTATTCCGAAGAATACGAATACAAAGAGAAGAAAATAATCCAACAAATATAATACTCGGATCCGGCTTAAACCAAAACCCACCAGTATTATCCGTCCGAACATCATGCGTGCACAAGTACACGTATGTGATCGAACACTACCGTAAAACCATACGACCTCTACATCGTTTCGCTCAAAACAGGGAAACCCTCTGTGTGGAACTCTAAAGACTCGTCAATATGCTGGCAGTGGGTTTAACCACAAGCACGTCAGCGGCACTAGCTGTACGTAACGGATACCCAGGTATTGAGAGAAAGGGAGGCCGACGAGCAAACTCATCCTGAAACCCCTACTGATCCTGACAGTGACAATATCTATACAGTCCAGTCCGTTCGTCTATGAATATCGCATATTGAGTCTAGGGGTGGATAAAGTCAGACCCATAATAACGCGACATTTAGTGTCGGTATGAAGCCCACACCATCTGAGAAACTAACGATCCTAGATTAGTACTCGAGTACCTTGGCCAAGGATTTCTGGTGATGGCCACCCGTGCACAACGCGACATCAACCCCCAATACCGGGAGAGACGAATCCCCTGACGATCCGCTGACTACCTCCATGTGGCCCGGGACTGTACCCAACTAAAACCTGTTTGCACGACTCCTTTGAGCCATGGTAGGGTAGTAATCAAAGCACAGTGGGAATTCACACGAGATAAATGACGATCTTAGGTTGATAGGTTAACCTGTACACATGTCACCTGGGAACTGCTATCTGACAATAGGTATAATACCAACTAGCATGTTCCCAGCGAGTCCGTCCGGTGTACTCATAACCCAATGAGCACCTGTATACATCTTAGGTGAACAAACTAACACCAATGGCTTGTGAGACCGTCCACCGCCCCTCGTAGGGGTCTCGATCAGTATACACTAGTCTACTCTGGAGTATCGATGCCCAGTCTCGAAACTCCCTCTACTAAGGACATTTAAGGATGTTCCTATAGACCACCCAGCTCCCACATATATGATCGCCATCATAATGTTGGTAGTCAAGCAAGAATCCTATGGGCTCTATCAACATGTAATAGTGATCAGTAAAGCTGCCTAAAGCAGATACATGATATTAAAGACAAACCAGATAGCATACTAATATCTCGAGTAAGACTATTCTACCAGTATAGGTCCACCTTCAATCATCATAATCGCGTGCCTGCGATCCAATAATTGACTTGAGGGCACTATAGCCAACAATCTCCCACTTGCACTTAAGGCTAATTATTGCGGTGTCGTATACTCACAGCCCATGTGATACCGAACACCCAACTTCACTACTAATCAGTTTCACAAAGCTCTATTGTGAAACTATCGTGTTCGAGAAATAGAATCAGTGAGTGGATCCGCTCCAATGTTTCTTTCTATATCTCTTTTTATCTCAAGTTCGCAAAGAAAACCATCTCCCGAAATGAGCAATACATGTCTTAGAATATGTCTAGATATATGATGGGACCCAGTTCACAAATGAACTCCAAATCCAGTAAAATTTTTAGACTGTATCGTCCACTGAATTTAATCAGTATCATGCGCCATGCCTTCCTCAGTATCTGCTTGGACCACCTGTCCAAACGGCTGCTCCCTCAAATGAGGGAAAACTATAACTCTGACTGTTACTCTGTCATCCAGGTCACCTTGGAAGCCTAGAATGATAACCGTCTCCCGAAGGAGGCTGCCGTTACCATATCCCTAGAACATCTACTTATGTTCATAAACTGCTTCAGAACGTTTCTCCAGGATTGGATTAATATATAAACTTATTGCAACTAGTGCAAAAACCAACATTTGTTATGGTACTTGACATCTCATGATTGACTCAATTGCCTAAGCAAATGATATGCCAATCATGCACATCCCTCTCCTCTTTAGTCTGTAAGACACCTTTAGAGAGGGTGACTCCATCACCTATAGGTACACCACCATGTCAGGAGTCGTCCATTCTAAAACACCTTTAGAATAGTGTCAAAGTACCCAGATTGGGAAACTACCCAAATCTAGATCTAAAACCATAGATCTAGTTACCAGAATGCCTGATATATTATCCATATCCAATATGGAGAAACCACTGTGTGACAACCACGGTATAACCGATCGTAGTATAGAAATTTCACTTCCTATAAAGTGCATGTCATCTAAATACCAGGACATCACACCCTACTACCTTCTTAACAGATCTATCTCCTATTCTGATGAAGTCAAAGCCTATGACTGTCACATCAAAAATAGATGATCTATCTCCGCTATACCTGCTTTAGGTTATAAATAGACATAAGCCACTTGTCCACTATGCTTCCGCTGCTCCCACTGACTACAACAACCCTCTGGCAGAGTCATATACACGTGCACTTCTAAAGCTAGTTTAGAACGACGCTATACTCATCCTCCTGCCGGGTCTCATAGTATAGAACAGCAACAATGGCAAGTATGGGTAAACAAGAACCTCCCTGTCACCGTCTTTGAGGATATCGAAGTACCTCTTGGGCGCCTGAGGTTACCCACCATATCTGCGGAGTGGCTAATGGAATGTCAAAAACCAATTGAATCTTTAGGTTTTATTAAATCTTCAGTAATCGTTTGTGGTTCTGGAATCATTTCCAGTTCTACCATACTCCCACTATTGTTTTCTGAAAAAAGTCCATTTTGCTTAAACTGTAGCGAGTTAAGAACAATATCACTATTGATCATCCAGATGGTAGAAAGTTATCCTTCGACATAGCTCGGGATAACCCACAAACAGCCATTACTGAAACGTGCCTTGAGTTTATCCAGAATCTTGTTTCAAGCATAAGCCGGACAACTCCATATACCTTAATATCGTTAAGATATGAACCATTCTATATACAATATAGAAACAGAGGCACTAATTTAATTGGAACCATATTCAAATCATGCAGCTCTCAAGTGCATGTCAAATAAATGGAGAGAGGCCGAACACAAGTATCTGGATTACTCAACTAGGAGTGCATCCAGATATGAGTATCCTAAAAGAGAAGTAAGTTCTCAAAACGATTAATATCAACTGAATACCAAACACAAGTATCTACATCTTCGATCACCTTGAAGAATTCCGATACTTGCAACACATGGTTCTCTACTTTATTCTTGTACCTATAACTTCTCAAAACTTGGACCTTGTATTTCTACGAAATACTTGTCTAAAAACTAAAGAAATCACAAGTAAACAAAATATAGTACGAGTACCAACCACTTTGTCCTAATAGACACTGGATAACATACAATACTTTGTATAAGTCCCCTGAGTTCAATAACTCAAACCCTGTGCATTGTAGGTTGAAAACTGTACTATGGTTAAGAAGAATTACACCGTTGTTGAATACTCCTTACCTAACCATCAACTGATATAGGTAAATGTCATAGACATAATTTCAAAAGGTTATATCTCACTTTATAAAATAAACGTACAGATATATCGGTTTGAAACTGGTGCATAACTACGGATATTAAAAACCAAATATTTGACGTCCGGCGAAAACCCAGGTGATTTCCTCAAATATCACCAATTACAATGAATTCCGGTATAATGAGGATATAATCCCCTAATTCTCAATATCTTACTCCCACTCATCATCTGTAATACTATACAGATGTGAGAATCAAAGCTGGTAAATACATACCCTGGTGTCAGAATCTAATTGGGAAATCAGTTTTCAATTAACATTGCATAGGGAAACTGAAACATGAAAATGTTTCGAAAGGATATCTGGGTATTCCTAGTAATGCCTCTTCCACTATCTTGATTCATGACTGTAACCATATATTTCCTTATCATCTCTCCAATCCCTTTATTTGTCTTTACTTGTTACTTTCTGTACACCGTACTTAGGCTAAATGGTTTTCTTCATTCCCTACCTTTTGGCACCAGCCTAAGGTTTGGAAGAAGACTATCCAATAAGCGTAATAGGTGTACCCTCCTAATCCTATGAGCCCTCGCAACCTGAGAGAAGGCAAAGGGAAAAGAAAACTGAATAATCATTATTCTATTTCTCCTGAACCAGAATCCATTCTCGAACTGGAACAAGTTCCTTCGAGTTCGTATGTAACTATACGATGGATTATCCAATAAATGTGGATTTTCGTAGTGGTATGGGGTGTTCTGGATAAATGCAAAGGTGAAGTAGGAGTGGCGATGATATACACGGTTTGGTCGTGAATAACAGCAGTCACAATTTATTTTGCCTTCTTTCCAATCCCTTTATTTGTCTTTACTTATTACTTTTTGTACACCTCATTTAGGCTAATTGGTTTTCTTCCTTCCCTACCTTTCGGCACCTGCCTATGGTTTGGAAGAAGACTATCCAATAAGCGCAATAGGTGTACCCTCTCCTAATCCTAGGAGCCCTCACAACCTGAGAGAAGATAAAAGGAAAAGACTACTGAATAGTCCTATTCAATTTCTCCAGAACCGGAAACTATTCTCGAATCTGAAACAAGTTTCTTCGAGTTCATATGTAACTATACGATGGTCATATCCAATAAATGTGGATCTTCGTAGTGATATGGAATGTTCCGGAGAAAAGAAAAGGGTAAAAGTAGGAGTGGCAATGAAGTATGCAACTCTAACAATCCAAAAGCCAGTGTGTTTTAAGAAGGTTTGGTTAACTTGGTTCATGAGTTTTAGTCTAGGGTCGGGCCATGGTCGCTGCCAAAGAGAGAGAAAAGAAACATTTAGCGTGCACTCTAACCTAGATCAGAATGGTTAATCACTTTATCTAATCAGGATGGCTCCCACTGTTTCCTCGAATCCTCCCCCAAACCCAAAGGAGAATTAGTCGGGATCATCTAAAATCACCCGAGGAGTAAACCAACTCATCAGTGGGAATCGGGATCCAACTATCAGCGCATGATAACTAGATGGAATCCACTCAAGTTATCACACTTCAGAAGGTATGCGCATGCCTGGCAAGTTTCAGTTTCTTTAGAAACTCCTGATGTGATTTTTACCCCATGCTCATATGACCTTGACTAAGCCCAACAAATCATAAGTCACATGTCAAGTTCTACCCGTCATTGTCCAAGTTAATTTGAACCCGCCCGTACTCGCCCTTGACTAATGCCAACAAGGCTGTACGACTGCCACAAACCAACGCATCTATCTATGCAACAGAAAAGTAACAAATAGCTACTATACACTATGCCTTGATGTCACGACCCGAAAGAGCACGTGACTGGCCCTTGAACCATATGAAGTCTATAGGACCCCATCTGATCCAAGTAAGCCAAAAGCCCAGAAATCTAAAACCATTTTTAAAAAGTAAATAAGGAAAACTGGTTTTAAGAAGTAAAGAAATCATGTTTTGAAAATCAAAGTTTTTTAAATAACTAGCCGAGTATGAATTTTTAAAATGTGTGACCTTTCCTGAAAATTTCGGCAGAGTTTCCTTTATAAAAACTGGACCCGAACGGGGTACAACAAGAACAATATATATGAAATGATAAAAGGCATCCCCAAGCGGGAGCTAGCTCTTCGTCAATCGACGGTCACAACCACGCAAGCAATAATAATATACAACGCCAAAGGGCGAGGATCAAAACCCTAAAAGAAACTCAAAACAGCCAGAAAACCATAATATTACAAGCGCGACTCTAAGGTCGAAATAATACACCACTGTTTTCTAAGTCTGAAACAATATATAAGTTTTGGTTGATGGAATTTCTATATACAATGAATAGTACATGTACAACGGCGGTTCTGATACAAAAGAACCCACCTACCAAAGCAAGTCGCCCGTATGGAAGCAGAGTGCCAGAAAAGCCGCTAGGGAATCTGTGCGGCAAAAACCTGCAAGAACTGTGGAACAACGGGGGTGAGTTGCCAACTCGTGAATGGAAAATATCTACAAGCAGAGATCGAATGTATGACCCATCCTAGGTCAATACGATCAATATATATATATATATATATATATATATATATATATATATATATATATATATATATATAAACCTCAATGTGAATAAGTCTGCAGCATTCTAAACTGGAAATGCAACCTCTATACATGAGTGTAGTGCCAAGTGCTCGTGCCAGTGCCTCAGGTAATAGCATATCATAAATATGAGGTATGATCAATGTAATCAAATCTGCATGTACGTGGATCCCGTCCACTCATCACCTAATGACAATAACCATCATGCATGTAAATATCATCAGCATATGCATGGAAATATGAGGACATAAATCACATGTGTCCCTTGCGACACGTCAAAATCATGGAACCGGAGTGTCCAGCATCGACACTCGAAAACATCATGAAAAATGTGCCCAGCATCGACATGTAAATCCTCATATAACGGGCTCCGTCAGTCCGGACCAGCCCACGGGCTCCATCTGCGGAATCAGCCCTCGGCCCCAGCAGTACGCCCATATCCATATATCGAATCTGATCGGTATCCTCCGGATAACCGCCTGGTCCAACCAATCACCAATAGGTACTCGCCCGCCTCCAGGCTCAATCGGCAAAGTCCATCGATCATCTTGCAGAGGGGAACCATACCGGGTCCACCATGTACCCGCAATCGGCTCGTCCGCTCCTCGAATCGGGTTTCACATGTCGCTCTCAGCACCGAGAAAACACATGGTGGACAGCAACTCTCAATGCGTATAATCAGTAAGCATGATGTATGTAACATGTAAAAGAAATGTAAGCATATCAGTCTGTCATGCAAGAATCATATACTGAATGCAACAGTACTACAGTGTAGTGACATGGCAATTATCGATGATGAAGTGTGTGAGCCGGCAAACAGTGTACGTGGAATATACGCATCATCGATAATGGTGCTGGTGTCCTAGCAGCATGACTGTAATATATCAATAAACACAAGTAATGCAATGCAAATAGCATGAGTATGCGGAATCGAATAATCAACGCAACAGTAAAGAATCTACCTCAAAAACTATATCATGCAGCCTCGCCTTTTGAAATAAGACGAATCGGGGTTTTTGGTAAAATAAGGGCTACGGTGTTTTAAGAACAGATGCTACGTTTGAAAATATCCGTAGAATCACTTTTGCCTATCTTTAAAATATCCCCGATTCATTAGTTTTGAAATAGGTAAGACTCGGGTCTAGTCTACGCCTACTATGCGAACTACGGACCCTAACTATCAAGCCAATCGGGAGGGGTATGAAAACCACCTAAATCTGAGTCGATATCACATTATCTCATCACATAGCAGGTATCACTACCATCATATCACATAATTTAGGGTACAACTCTAAGTCTAGTACCATCGATACCATCTATATAATATGAATGCGGGGTAAAACACATGCCCAAGGCCCGCTCCCATACGAATCCTGTCATATCGCCGATCCCACGGCCTCAAATCGAATCACATCGACTCAACCCACATCCCAAGCACTATCCTCATAATCCAGTATATGTATACATAGTCTCATACCCATGTGAACACATACAAACATATATTCCCATATACACATGCGAAAGAAAGTATGTATGCAAGTGCGTGCGTACGTGTATGGGTGCAACCCCTACTCTAGGGTTTTCGCACTACGCTAAACTAATCCATCTTATCATCAATAATTCCATTATCACCATCAATAATCCTAACAACACATAATAAATATATGTGTGTATACGTATTCGTATACATCACCACGGACTGCGGGGGTGTTATACGCCATCCACCCGACTTCCCCCGTAGATATAATCTACTCACCTTGTGTCTTTATCTGTCGACGTTGCCTTGTCATCCCGGAGTCTTCATGGGGTACCTACACATTAACGTATCACAAATGTGTATCAAAACCAATTCAAAACCAAAACGGCTTACAAAACCAAAAACGATACGCTATGATCTATAGGTTAGAACCTATGGACAACGCTTCCAAAACCATCAACAATCCTCGATATCGTCGTATAAACGCCAAGTAGTCGAGTACGCAAACTCAGAATTCACAATACGGAAATACGGAAACACGAATCCAAAACAGCAACTTAGGAAAAAGGCTCCAGATTTCACCCTAGGTCAAATTAGACAAATCTATACATGCCAGGGGTCAAGTTTACTGGAGATAGGGCCCTGCACCAAAAACGAGGCAAAACCCTCCTGCTCTGGCCGCAAATTGCAGCCAGAAGGGTTAAATCTGCGGCCTGGGGAAAGAGATAGGGGCTAGGGTTTTGGGTGTTGGTTCCAGTGTGCTTGTACATCTCTCTGTCAAGTAAATTTTATTTTCAGGTGTCTCGGGTTAAAGCAGATCAATAAAAATAGTGACAGATTTCCAGTTTTTCCCGATATCGATTATATAAATCCGTATTCTGGTTCTAGTTCCAGGTTTGGGTCTAAAATAACATCACACCAGGGGTTCTAAGGTCACAACAAGTCTCAACTTCACCTTTGATTCAGATCCAACCCTAAACCCTAACTTGAAGTTTCACAAGTCCGTCAAACGACACCATATCGACATGAAACTAGTTTGGATGCAATAAGAATTTAAATACTAAACTAGGGGTGCATAAATTACCTCCTTTGGCAACTCAAGAAAATTCTTGAGTTGCTCAAAGTCCTCAAGATCCACTCTTCCTTAGTCCAATGCGTTCCTCTCGAGCTCGTGCACCTTTTTAATGAAGGGAAGATGAGGTTTTGGAGTTTATTTCTTGGTGATTTTGGGGCTTGAAAAGGGGAGGGAGAAGAGGGAGCAGCAGCTCAGCAGCAACAAGAGGGAGATGGAGAGAAATGATTGTAGGTTGAAGAGGAAATGACTAAGTCTTGGTCAAAATACCCCATACCTCCCTCTCTCTCACCAACCTTCATATTATATTACTTTCCATTTTCCTTTTCCTTTTTAAATCCTTCTCACTAGAATTGTAACCCCAAAGTAAAAACATGGTAAGAAAATGTAACACAAGTATACAAAAAAAGATATGTGGATGTTTTGCACAAAATTTGCTAAAAATCCGATTAGCGATTTTTAATCGCGATTAGCACTAAATTAGTATCAAACTAATCTTTAATACTTTAAAATGGCATAATTCCATAAAATATCCTATTTTAGAATTTTCCATAATTTTTCCCCATTTATTTGTATTTAATTATACCGGAATATTAAAATATTCATTAAAATAATATTAAATTATAAAAATTCCCCAAAATTAATATTTCATTATTTTTGAAACGTTACAATCTACCCCCCTTAAAGAAATTCGGTCCCCGAATTTAAATTAAACCCCCAAATACTAAAACATTTCGATACAAATCCCAAGTCATCGGGGCTCCGAAATCATCAATACATAAAACATCATAGCGCAATGCATGCGCATGAGTACTGAGCAGATAACTCAAAAGCAAAACTCCGTCAAGCATCCCGCAATCATCGGAGTCATGGTAAAGACACAAATGCCAAATCCAATACAAAACCAATATGATATAGATCATAACTATACATGTGAATAGCTGATGTAAATGCATGCCAAATCTTTTTAAGTCGCCGTTTTGAAAACAATTTAGAAGGGTTTCCTTGTTTTTAAAACGTTTCATGTCGTATCGGACACGTAGGTATATATATACTGAGACTATAGCTCGCTTTTTGGAAATCCCTTCGATAACTATCAATGCATGCAAAAATATATCCAGGTATTGTCCTCTGACTAGTCCTGCTCAGTACAAAACGAATACCAAATATCATAAAAATGTACTGCTCCAAAAGGAATAAATCCCAAAAATGCACATATCACCACCCTGTGCGTTTGGTGCGCACGGAAATCAAAATCCATATATGTGCCATACAGGTGCACAAAACAACATCTAGGTGCAACGGGTGTGCATGAAGTATCTGTCATAGGCAACGGGTGTGCCTGACAGCAAAACCAGGTGCATCTGACATGCACGAAGAATCTCGATTTAGTGCATCTGGTGTGCACCCCAAATTGTATCTCAAAACATGCGCCCATCATGCGCTAAAATCCAAATCGGTGCATCCATCGTGCACGAATGAAAATCTAAACCCTGCGCACTCAACATGCACGGAATCATGAAATCCAATAGCAAACGCCGAACATGCGTAAGTCCAATCAAAAGCACGGAGTGCAAGAATCAATCATCAATATCAGGGTCAAAATCGACGATATAATGCGGCTCAATCAAAATCAGGTGTACCGCGATGGAAAATCTCACAACCGCATGCATCAGTGTGCACAAAACAAATCAAAACACTAAAAGTGCATGAAAAATATGCTGGAAGCGTAGATCAAATCACAATCAATACCTCAAGGGTAATAACTATGCGCCAGGTATAAATACCCAATAAGTGCAACCATGGTGCACAAAATCAAATATCATAGAACTCAGTCATCAAGACTAAATCATGCAAACAGAACGCCCAAATACCGAAATCCAAGGTGACGGATATGTGATAATCAAATCACAAATCATAGATACCGCCGTCGGTATATCCTCCTTCAAAGTCGAGAAGGTGTCGGTACATCCAATGCTAGTGGCGCAAGATATCTACTTGCCCCTTGCTCCCGGTCGGGCATCCTCTGTCTCTGGGTCCTTATCTTCCCTGTGGATTACCAATCTCGCAATCCATCGGCTCATCGGCCTGTCAGGTGTGCTAACAGGAACGATTCCATTCTGGCACTTCTCTGGTCATCTCTCGGTCAATCCTTACGACCACTCGTAAAGCAGTACATCACTGGCGCCGACCTCTGGTCCTCTAAATGCACATCACACATCGGCTCCTGGTGCAAATCTTATTGCAGCAGTGTTCTGGAAGGAATCCTGCTCAAGCTCTCTTCTGATCTCTCCTAAGCTAAACTGTATGGAGGATGGTACTCTAGCGTAATCTTTTCTCGCTCTCTGGACATCTGCGTCCTTAGTACAACATCTACTCGGAAGCTGGTCGCATCCCTGTGCCTCTGTATGCATATCCAACCTTTAATCTTAACGGGGAGTAGTAACAGCTCGTCTGCATCTCGCACGAACTTCCTGTCCCGCTCGTCTGTATCATCGTCCATTTCGACGCCGTGTCTCTATCTGCGCACTGCAATGCCCTCGGCTACGGTCCATCCAAAGTCCCTCACACGGACTCGAAATCACGAACTCGGTATCTTAATCACTCAGTAGAAGATATCCAGCCGAATACATCCTCAGCGTTCATATCGCATCTCTGATGTCAGCGGAGTGGTACGTCATCTCGTCGAAATCTCGTGCAAACTATTTACTCCACTTGCTTCAATATCGACTGATCCGGACTCATCTCATCGTGGCTACACAGACTGCGCTCCAACGGCTATACTCGTATCGGAGTCTCCCAAGCAGTGTCCCATCACATGATATCCGAATGATGTTGAATCGTCCGATCGACTCGTCAGAACCTCATAATCCCCCAAGAGCTCAACATCTCGGGTACAGTTTAATAGTATCGAGTACATACCACAGCATCGGTGGTCCAGCCGTAGAAGGGCAAACCCAAGCATTACTAATGGCGCCGCAGAACTGCCGCAAACCCTAAGGTTCAAAGGCTTTCACACGGTCATTATGTCGAGTTAGGGTTTCATTCTTCTAGAGGGTCCATAGAATCACTTGCATGTCTTTCCGAATACTTTAAACTTGGAAAATGGGTTCCTGATATTCGATCGTCTCAATCGACTCTCAACGAATCTGCATGAAGTCATCTCTAACTGGAATCAATCTACCCGATGACCTCGCATCGGGGTAAGAAAACGAACCACATGTCCTAGTCATTCATCCTTGGTGACTAGCGACTCACCATCATAGCTCAAAGTATAAGCTCATGCTGCAGTAGCTCCAATCATCTGGGCGATATCTCATCATTCGCAGCAGCAACTGGCTCATTCGTCCGTACACTGAACAGCGCCTCAATCATCATGAATAAGCGATATATCAATGGTCATCACATCCTGGCTGGCCTCTATCAGTGGCTCAATCTTCTGGTACCGATCGGTACGTCCGAGACATCTCGTAAAAGCGATCAGTCCAACGCTCATGGCGCGAAAGCATAATAAGACGACGCCTCTATATGCAATCGTATGTCTCTGGAAACACGCCATGGTCAGTCCTCGTCCACAACGAGCTCATGCTGACGCAACTCGAGCCATAGTTCACTCTGCCCGTGCAATCGTGGCAACAAAACCATAACCAGTCTCGATAATGATAGATCATAAGAAGGAATATAATACTGTGCAAGGAAATGTACATCCTAAGGTTTCTTAAGCGGAGTGGCGTGTCATAAGTATGCTGCGGAACATACGTACAGTACGTCCCTCTACTCAAGCTACCTACTCCATCAACCAAGGGTCATCCTATGCGACGAAAGTTCGGGTATAATACCCCCTCGACTAAGTCTAACTTCCGTGAGGTCAAGCCTAAGTTCCGTATATAAATAACGCCCTAGGCTCCACATAGTCAAACTTAGACTCGAACCAAGGTCAATCTAGCGCTCTGATACCAACTTTGTCACGGCCCGAAAGAGCACGTGACTGGCCCTTGAACCATATGAAGTCTATAGGACCCCATCTGATCCAAGTATGCCAAAAGCCCAGAAATCTAAAACCATTTTTAAAGAGTAAATAAGGAAAACTGGTTTTAAGAAGTAAAGAAATCATGTTTTGAAAATCAAAGTTTTTTAAATAACTAGCCGAGTACGCATTTTTAAATTGTGTGTCCTTTCCTAAAAATTTCGGCAGAATTTCCTTTGTAAAAACTGGACCCGAACGGGGTACAACATGAACAATATATATGAAATGATAAAAGGCATCCTCAAGCGGGAGCTAGCTCTTCATCAATCAACGGTCACAACCACGCAAGCAATAATAATATACAACGCCAAAGGGTGAGGATCAAAACCCAAAAAGAAACTCAAAACAGCCAGAAAACCATAATACTACAAGCGCGACTCTAAGGTCGAAATAATACACCACTGTTTTCTAAGTCTGAAACAATATACAAGTTTTGGTTGATGGAATTTCTATATACAATGAATAGTACATGTACAACGGCGGTTCTGATACAAAAGAACCCACCTACCAAAGTAAGTCGCCCGTATGGAAGCAGAGTGCCAGAAAAGCCGCTAAGGAATCTGTGCGGCAAAAACCTGCAAGAACTGTGGAACAACGGGGGTGAGTTGCCAACTCGTGAATGGAAAATATCTACAAGCAGAGATCGAATGTATGACCCATCCTAGGTCAATACGATCAATATATATATATATATAAACCTCAATGTGAATAAGTCTGCAGCATTCTAAACTGGCAATGCAACCTCTATACATGAGTGTAGTGCCAAGTGCTCGTGACAGTGCCTCAGGTAATAGCATATCATAAATATGAGGTATGATCAATGTAATCAAATCTGCATGTACGTGGATCCCGTCCACTCCTCACCCAATGACAATAACCATCATGCATGTAAATATCATCAGCATATGCATGGAAATATGAGGACATAAACCACCTGTGTCCCTTGCGACACGTCAAAATCATGGAACCGGAGTGTCCAGCATCGACACTCGAAAACATCATGAAAATTGTTCCCAGCATCGGAACGTAAATCCTCATATAACGGGCTTCGTCGGTCCGGACCAGCCCACGGGCTCCATCTGCAGAATCGGCCCTCGGCCCCATAAGTACGCCCATATCCATCTATCGACTCTGGTCGGTATCCTCCGGATAACCGCCAGGTCCAACCAATCACCGGTAGGTACTCACCCGCCTCCAGGCTCAATCGGCAAAGTCCATCGATTATCTTGCCGAGGGGAACCATACCGGGTCCACCATGTACCTGCAATCGGCTCGTCCGCTCCTCGAATCAGGTTTCACATGTCGCTCTCAGCACCGAGAAAACACATGGTGGACGCACCGAAATATCATATCAAAGGTAACCGGGTTTTTAAAGCAATGACATATTCTCTTTTGAAATACCCACGGTTCCCAAAATCCAGAAATATCATGTAAACAACAACTCTCAATGCGTATAATCAGTAAGCATGATGTATGTAACATGTAAAAGAAATGTAAGCATATCAGTCTGTCATGCAAGAATCATATCCTGAATGCAACAGTACTACAGTGTAGTGATATGGCAATTATCGATGATGAAGTGTGTGAGCCGGCAAACAGTGTACGTGGAACATTCGCAACATCGATAATGGTGCTGGTGTCCTAGCAGCATGACTGTAATATATCAATAAACATAAGCAATGCAATGAAAATAGCATGAGTATGCGGAATCGAATAATCAACGCAATAGTAAATAATCTACCTCAAAAACTATATCATGCAGCCTTGCCTTTTGAAATAAGACGAATCGGGGTTTTTGGTAAAATAAGGGCTACGGTGTTTTAAGAACAGATGCTACGTTTGAAAATATCCGTAGAATCACTTTTGCCTATCTTTAAAATATCCCCGATTCGTTAGTTTTGAAATAGGTAAGACTCGGGTCTGGTCTACGCGTACTATGCGAACTATGGACCCCAACAATCAAGCCAATCGGGAGGGGTATGAAAACCACCTAAATCTGAGTCGATATCACATTATCTCATCACATAGCAGGTATCACTACCATCATATCACATAATTTAGGGTACAACTCTAAGTCTAGTACCATCGATATCAGCTATATAATATGAATGCGGGGTAAAACACATGCCCAAGGCCCGCTAAAGCATCCTGTCGTATCTCCTATACGAATCCTGTCATATCGCCGATCTCACGGCCTCAAATCGAATCACATCGACTCAACCCACATCCCAAGCACTATCCTCATAATCCAGTATATGTACACATAGTCCCATACCAATGTGAACACATACAAACATATATTCCCATATACACATGCGAAAGAAAGTATGTATTCAAGTGCGTGTGTACGTGTATGGGTGCAACCCCTACTCTAGGGTTTTCGCACTACGCTAAACCAATCCATCTTATCATCAATAATTCTATTATCACCATCAATAATCCTAACAACACATAATAAATATATGTGTGTATACGTATTCGTATACATCACCACGGACTGCGGGGGTGCTATACGCCATCCACCCGACTTACCCCGTAGATATAATCTACTCACCTTACATCTTTATCTGTCGACGTCGCCACGCGTTTGCTTGTCATCCCGGAGTCTTCATGGGGTACCTACACATTAACGTATCGCAAATGCATATCAAAAGCAATTCAAAACCAAAACGGCTTACGAAACCAAAAACGATACGCTATGATCTATAGGTTAGAACCTATGGACAACGCTTCCAAAACCATAAACAACCCTCGATATCGTCGTATAAACGCCAAGTAGTCGAGTACGCAAACTCAGAATTCATAATACGGAAATACGGAAACACGAATCCAAAACAGCAACTTAGGAAAAAGGCTCCAGATTTCACCCTAGGTCAAATTAGACAAATCTATACATGCCAGAGGTTAAGTTTACTGGAGATAGGGCCCTGCACCAAAAACGAGGCAAAACCCTCCTGCTCTGGCCGCAAATTGCGGCCAGAAAGGTTAAATCTGCGGCCTGGGGAAAGAGATAGGGGATAGGGTTTTGGGTGTTGGTTCTAGGGTGCCTGCACATCTCTCTGTCAAGTAAATTTTATTTTCAGGTGTCTCGGGTTAAAGCAGATCAATAAAAATACTGACAGATTTCCAGTTTTTCCCGATATCGATTCTATAAATCCGTATTCTGGTTCTAGTTCCATGGTTGGGTCTAAAATAACATCACACCAGGGGTTCTAAGGTCACAATAAGTCTCAATTTCATCTTTGATTCAGATCCAACTCTAAACCCTAACTTGAAGTTTCACAAGTCCATCAAACGACACCATATCGACATGAAACTAGTTTGGATGCAATAAGAATTTAAATACTAAACTAGGGGTGCAGAAATTACCTCCTTTGGCAACTCAAGAAAATTCTTGAGTTGCTCAAAGTCCTCAAGATCCACTCTTCCTTAGTCCAATGCGTTCCTCTCGAGCCCGTGCACCTTTTTAGTGAAGGGAAGATGGGGTTTTGGAGTTGGTTTCATGGTGATTTTGGGGCTTGAAAAGGGGAGGGAGAAGAGGGAGCAGCAGCTCAGCAGCAACAAGAGGGAGGGAGAGAAATGAGTGAAGGTTGAAGAGGAAATGACTAAGTCTTGGTCAAAATACCCCATACCTCTCTCTCTCTCACCAACCCTCATATTATATTACTTTCCATTTTCCTTTTCCTTTTTAAATCCTTCTTACTAGAATATTAACCCCAAAGTAAAACCATGGTAAGAAAATGTAACACAAGTGTACAAAAAAAGATATGTGCATGTTTTGCACAAAATTTGCTAAGAATCCGATTAGCGATTTTTAATCGCGATTAGCACTAAATTAGTGTCAAACTAATCATGAATACTTTAAAATGGTATAATTCCATAAAATACCCTATTTTAGAATTTTCCATAATTTTCCCCATTTATTTGTATTTAATTATACCGGAATATTAAAATATTCATTAAAATAATATTAAATTATAAAAATTCCCCAAAATTAATATTTTATTATTTTGAAACGTTACACTTGACGAAGGCCAACAAACATAGCATGAATACTAAGTGCTACCCGTCTGAAATGACGAAGGGCTACAAATGGTTTTTGGCGAAAAACCTTTAACGTAATGAACTTGATATCGTTGAAGGAACCGGATAGCTTTACAAATATATAGTGGCGAAAACCTTTACTAAAGAGGTCACTCCCCTTGAAGGGATCTTGGCTCTTTTCTCGTCGAATGATGTGCAGGATATTTCCAACTGAATACCTCGATGCAAAGCAAAAAAGTAATCGACTATAGTGAAGTTATTACCCTGACGCAAACTTCTTCCCAAGAGGCCAGTCCCTGGGAAGGGATCTCGGCTCTTGCCTCGTCGAATGAGGTGCTGGATATTCTTAACCGAATACCGCTGTGCAAAACAAAAGAAAACGTTCTTGTAATAACAACTTTTGAAAATTGTTCCAACAACATCAAATAGGTTTGTTTTCCTTGCATTGATCAAAATCAACGCAGTCCCATCAATTAATCATACCAGAAAAGAACGAAATTAAAATGTATGTATATGCCATCTGCATTCGCCACTGGGCCCCTTCATCACCCGTTAGGTTACTTAACTAACGACAGAGCGGGGGCTGGACTAGCCTGGGTGCAAAACATATACAATATCTACTAGTGTATATATATAAATATATATAAAAATCGTCCCAGGCATGATATATGCAACATCACAGAATAGCGATAAGCATCACAGAACAAACGGATAATCTGGGATCCCCGGATTTTCTTTGAGCCGCAAGTGAAACCCGAGGTTCCCCTGGTCATGTGGACAGCCCGTGCAATGAAAACCTAGACCCCTACGAGCGCGGCAAGTTACCCGCCAATCCCAGAAACGAGGCAACCCCAATCAACAACGTGAATGGGCCACCGAGCACTTCACGGAATCTGGTAACTTGAGCACCCCTCTGTGGGTCAACCTATACCCCTTAAGAGCGCGGTGAATAGCCCGTTAATTCTAGAGTGAGGCCCTTTCCGTATCAACGCCATAAGATGCGGGCCCGTTGCCCTCTAGAACCCGGCTAACCGTGCACTCCACTGCGGGGTAATCCTAGTACAGAAAGAAAAGAATATGTACAACGGTGACATCGACCTCAACCCGGTCGTGCCCCAAACAAATAATATACAAACTGGCAGTGATGGTAGTCCACATGTCGGACGCTCGTCCCGCAATATCAAATATACAAATGAAACTAACTGTACTACCATTGCACCCAAGCTATCCACCATGACGATCCAACCACAACCACAGCATAACACAGAACATCAAGGTGAATGTCACGTTCGCAAACCTGTCTAAAAGTCATATAGCAATTAGACGAGTTGTACCACTCTAATGACATTCACGGTCGCATATAGTAATGTATGTACTGAAAACTATGACATTAGAATTCCACACACAATTAGCAAACTAAACCAATTTCCAAACCATGAAAAAACAGTGGGCTAACTTCCAAAAACAGACCGTTTAAAGCCAATTCGGAAGTCCGAATCAAAATGAAACGTGCCCGAACCTTCACAGGGAGTTAGAGCATGTAATTAACTTCGATTCGAGGGGCCTAGAGGGGGTACCCCACCCTCTAGGCCACCATGAGGTGGCCAGGGGGGAGACAGACCCGAAACTGCCCTGGGTAGGGCAGTTTCGGGTCCCCACTGCCAAGACCACCTTGTGGTGGTCTTGGGGAGTGGGAACAGCCGTTCGGTCCCCCCCGGGGACTCCCCGGGGTGCCCATGCACCACCCCGCGGCTTCTCAGTTCAAACTGTGAGCCCGCGGGGTGTGCAAACACCTCAAACTTTCAGTTTTCGGAACTGTTTTTGTCGGCAGTTTTTGCACGACAAAAATAACGGATTTCTAATGTCGCAAAAAGTTAACTAAGGCTTATGGAGTAGCTCTGATACCATGTTGGATTACAGCAGTGCCCCCGCCATCAATTTGTGACCAAATGCGGAACAAAAATTTATAAAACTTGGCGCTACCACAACCAACTATCCGGATCTACCCATAAGACCTAGATAACAAAACATGAAAATGAATTAGAATGGTTATACCGAATAGATCCGTGTTCTTCATTCTTCAATCATCATCCCAAGCTCCTAGGGGCTTCCTTGATCAAGCTTGATCTTCGGTCTCCCTCCATTGAAGATGATCCACCCGAGAGTCTATGCAACGAGCTCCAACCTCATATCCGAGGTAACTAGGGTACCTAGATCGCTACACTAGATACCGTAGAAGAAGTAGAGAGTGATGAAGGATTAATTTATCTCAAGACACCTAAGGTTTCTCAACACATGAAAGGGTTTGGCTGGAGGAAAAAGAAGATGCCATGAGGATGAGGTGTTGAGAGCAACTCAAGAGAGAGAGAAAGAAAATGAATAATGGCTTGTGTTTTGTTTGTTGTGTGAGTGTGATAAGAAATAATGGAGCCATCACATAAATGTCCATGTCTCCAAAATATCTCAAGTCAACATAATCTCATAACAAACAAAAACCGAAGCATGCTAGAAGTAACCATGGGTCACTAATTAGCCATGCCACTAAAATGCAATAAACACCTCATCCTACACCTCAATAACCTTTTAATCCAAAAAGTTCTAAACCATGATGAGGTGTAATCTTCTAAAAGTAATATTGGAATAAATTACAATAATACCCCTCAACCGTATATACATACCTGCATCCGTATTCCGAAGAATACGAATAAAAAGAGACGAAAATAATCCAACAAATATAATACTAGGATCCGGCTTAAACCAAAGCCCACTAGTATTATTCGTCCGAACATCATGCATGCACAAGTACACGTATGTGATCGAACCCTGCCGTAAAACCATACGGCCTCTATATCGTTTCGCTCAAAATAGGGAAACCCTCTATGTGGAACTCTAAAGACTCGTCAATACGCTGGCAGTGGGTTTAACCACAAGCACGTCATCGGCACTAGCTGTACGTAACGACTACCCAGATATTAAGCGAAAGGGAGGCCGACGAGCAAACTCATCATGAAACCCCAGAAGATCCTGACAGTGACAATATCTGTACAGTCCGGTCCGTTCGTCTATGAGTATTGCATATCGAGTCTATGGGGTGGATAAAGTCAGACCCCTAATAATGCGATATTTAATGTCAGTATGAAGTCCATCACCACCTGAGAAACTACCGATCCTAGATCAGTAATTCTCGACTACCTTGGCCAAGGATTTCTGGTGATGGCCACCCATGCACAACGCGACATCAACCCCCAATACCGAGAGAGACAAATCCCCTGACGATCCGCTCACTACCTCCATGTGGCTCGGGACTGTACCCAACTAAAAGCTGTTTGCACAACTCCTTTGGGCCGTGGTAGGGTAGTAATCAAAGCACAGTGGGAACTCACACGAGACAAATAACGATATCAGGTTGATAGACTAACCTGTACACATGTCACGTGGGAACTGCTATCTAACAATAGGTATAATACCAACTAGCATGTTCCCGGCGAGTCCGTCCCGTGTACTCATAACCTAATAAGTACCTGTATACATCTTAAGTGAACAAACTAACACCAATGTCTTGTGAGACCGGCCACCGCCCCTCGTCGGGGTCTCGATCAGTATACACTAGTCTACTCTGGAGTATCGATGCCCAGTCTCGAAACTCCCTCGACTAGGGACATTTAAGGATATGCCTATAGACCACCCAGCTCCCATGTATATGATCGCCATCATAATGCTGGTAGTCAAGCAAGAATCCTTTGGGCTCTATCAATATGTAATAGTGATCAGTAAAGCCACCTAAAGCAGATACATGATGATAAAGACAAACCAGATAGCATACTATCATCTCGAGTAAGACTGTTCTACCGGTATAGGTCCTCCTTCAATCATCGCAATTGCATGCCTGCAATCCAATAATTGACTTGAGAGCACTATAGCCAACAAAGAGCACTATGCTTTGTGGAGGTATCGCTTATGGGGCCGCCATATCAAGCAAACACTGGAAGGTTTTCCTCGAAGAAAGATCCACGATGGAAGCCGCCATCTCCCGCAATTCTGAGGGAAAGAAAGGTTTAGATAACGGAGGGGTCGTTAAACAAACTGTGTATGTATATAAGATTACTTTTGATACTTCGCCCGCCCTGAAATGGAGGGATGACGGCTTCGGCAACCTCCTCTACACCCTCAGGTGCATCACTGAGGATATTTGTGAAATCTATAGCCAGAATGGAAATCTCCGATAGAGGGACAAAAGCCGCCGTTGAAGGCCCCAAGGCAGGGATAACAGTTTCAGCAATCACTTCTACACCCTCCGGTGCGTCACTGGAGATATCCATGGGATTTATAGCCGGCAAGACCACTTCTGCTGGAGGAGTAGATGCTGAAGGGACAGAAGCCATCACCGAAAGCTCCACAGCAGGGATAGTAGCTTCAGTAATCTCCTCTACACCCTCCGGTGTGTCATAAGAGATATTCGTAGAATCCGCAGCCATGGCTCGATCTGGGCTCAAACCCACTTCCGCTGCAGAAGTCCCTGCAAAGTTTTTGCAAAGATAAGGAGACGTGAAAGTAATACAAATTACTCGCCAAAAGAACGACACGAAAAATATGCATACCAATATGTTAGGGAGCCTGAAGTATGGATTTTTTGAGCTGTTGTTTTTTCTGATCAAATGTGCTCTCCGGGTTTCAATCGCAAGTAAATGACTGCCCAGCTTCAGTGTAAGTTCGTCTTCAGAAACAACCAAGATGGGCTGTTTGAGAGCCCGTTCTTCTTCCATTGACAGAGGACCCATGGGTACCCTAGGTAATAATGGGTCAACATCATAGAATACAATGGGGGGAAGGCTTTCTTCAGGGGGCACACGTTTTCAGTCTCATCTCGTGAGCACCTTAAAGCCTCGGCCAATTGAGCAGCCTCCTCGGTAGACGAACCAGGGAAAAGAAAGCCGCCGTCCGACTCCTGCATGGATATCGGCTCGTCCAGGATAAAGGGCTCAGATTCAAGCAAGACGTCGAGTAGGCCAGTTACTGACTTCTTTCGCCTTTTTGAGCTGGAGCTAACACTAGCGGAGGAGCGCTTTCTCCCCTTCGGTGCTTTGGCACGGCGTTGCCCAACCTCGCCTTCAGTATCATCCTTTGGTGGCGTCACTGCTAGTGCCTTATCAGGAACTTCCTTCTCGGCTCTAGTACGCATCGGCATACCAGCAGAACGAAGGAATGATTTTACTTCTGCGGCTTTAGGGATAAACACCGAACCGCTATCCTTTAGAGGAGGGAAAACCACCGACCGCAGCTGCAATGAGGCGCTGGTGACCTAAGCTGGAATGGGAGATTTACACACTAAAAGCACCTATCTCTCCTCTGCAATGACGGGGCTGGCCCGATGGCGATACCAACCCTTGAAAGACCCCACAGGCCTTGGAAGATAGTCGGGCTCTGGGATCAAGAGGGAGCCAATGTTTAACCGCATGAAATGGTGAATGACATCGTGAGTAACCTCCAGGGAGAGGGCAGGCTCAACTAAAAATGCCTCAAAAGAAATGCCCTGGTTGTAACCTAACTATTGGGCAAAGCGATGCAGATTATACCGCATGAAGAGAGCAGTGTCATTCTGGCAGAACACCAAATAACCCGGCCTGATTGAGTATAGATGCATAATCTCCTTAGGCTTTAGAGATGGTGCTCCATCCTTCGACAAATCAAACAATTGCTGTACGGGCCCTGCTGGAGCAGAGAGTACTCGATCGCTAAAAACCATTCCGCCTTCATTCGAGTATAGAATTAAGAAAGGATGGAAAAGAACCTAGAGGAAGAACCCTAGTTTCTTCCCGATGGTACTAATCCACTTTATTAATTATTACCATAACACCTCATAGATCTTAATTAGGGTATAGAAAGCGGTGAGGAATATTGACTTTCCAAACTTAACCTAAACCTAACCCTAGCAAGATTTTAATACTAGTCTAGATCAACCTTAGTTTTTAGTGATAATCAATCCAACACCGTTTGGAATTAACTCGTTAGAAAAAATTGAGAATACACAAAATCCCTGTGGACCGACCCGTACTCACCGGCTAGCTACCAAGCGACGCCGTTCTTGATTGCGGTAATTAATTCTTCGATCACAAAATCTAGCATACAAATCAAATGGAGCCATTGCCGAGGATGGCGTAGTTATTTTCTTTTTGTAATTTCGGGTTAATATAAAAATTGAAAAATCATAAAAACTGGAAAAAAAATATATAAAAAAATTATCATCTTGTTATTTTGTGATGGGTGTTTCGTTTGAATTGTGCAGGATCGACGAACGGATTCAGATCTGGAAAATTCCAGTGAGCAAAACAGCAAACACCAGATCTGAACAGACAGAGAAAAATCAGAATAGAGAAACAAAAAACAGTTGGGATCCGAACCATCAAGTCAACCGCGGAACCGCGGTCAAAGGCACGTTCCCACGGCGGATCCGCGGCCTGGTGGTGACGTCAGCACGTGGAAAACTCTCTGTAAGCATCTTTTCTTCTTCTGAACCCCCTGACATCTCCTCTGTAAAAATTTCCCGCAGGGTTCTTTGCGCAGAAACTTCTCTCCCTTCTCCAATAACTTGATCTTGTGCAGGATTCTTTGCGCCGCAATAAAAAAAAATTGGCAAGTGTTTGATTGTGTTTACTGCTTTGCATTATTTAAAATTGACTTTAAGGGGCTTGAAAACCAATCCAGATTGGGTGGGGATTTTATTACCCTTCCCAGGACCCCAAAAATCACATAAAGCATATTACATTGACCATCAAGTTAAATTAAAAAAAGATTAGACTCAACCCTAAGGACTTCGCGCTCAATAGGACAAAGGAATAGTTGTAGGCATCGACCGTTGATCCTGACCTGACTTTGTGGTGCCTAGGCTAGACAGGTAGGGAAAGGTAACTTTAAAAAGCCCGTCTCATGGTGATTCGTGAGCGGATCCCTCCTTTCTCTACTTATGCTTACCTGGCTACAATTGGCGGTGAAGAGGCAGTTTGAGGTCCTCACATCTTTCCCTTTGGAACAGTTAGGAGCTGTCTAGCTGACCTAGGTGACCCTAGATCTAGGCCTGATTGTGCATTTGTGATTGATTGAACGTGTGTCTAAGCCTTTTATTGAAAATCTTTTTGCAAAAAGCTCCTTATAAAAAAAACACAAAAAGGAAAAAATTTTACAAAAACTTGCCACTTGTCGCTAAGAAATCCATTGCACCCCACTTGCACCCACATTCTTTTTCTTCTCCTTTCTTACATCATGGGTACCCTACCTCACAAAACTCTTGCCGAACTTTAGTACCCTTATCTAAACATTGCTTCATACGCGAATTGTTTTGGTCGAATTACGGAAGACCCCTCCATGCCCATAATTTCTTTGAAAGATCGAATAAAAGCGTCTAGGAGAAACAGTTGGACTCCGCAATCCACTTTGTATCAACCATTTCAACCTTCACCACCTTCTTACATTGATACTCCTTTTTCGTGTCCTGTTGTAACTCCGAAACCCATGTCTATTGCTGAACATATTGAACAATCTCGTAACCAATCTTTCACTCCTTTCAACTCTTCAAGTTCTTGGGATCAACAAGTCCATTCACCTTTTTATCCAAATGTGGATCCTACTCCTGTCCAACCATTCAATTCCTACCATTCCTACCCGACTTTCACACCTTCTCTAGACATTGCTTCTACACAGCCATTTAGGAGTTTCGCGTATCCAAACAATTTTGAATCTTTTACTGAAACCCCTTCACAACCCATGTCTAGTCTGGAACAGTCGTTGGAAGCTTATATTGTAGCGACAAACAAACAAATGAGGAATTTGGATGCGTCCATTGCCGCCCTTATGCAACCTAGTGACCCGGTAGCTAGTTTCCAACTAGCTCCAAAAATTCCAATGTATGCAGAGGCGGTTGGATGGACTGAGAATTTGAGTGGAGAGAGTGAGCTGTGCACCCTTCCAAATCAAACCTACCCATCACCAATTGAATCCTACAACTCCGGTTTTGAATGTCTATCAAGTGTCCCAAATAATTCACCAGTTAAAAATAAAACATTTAATGAGTTGTGCGACTTTGTAGTGCTTGATTTGCCAGATTGTGAAGGGCCCCTTTCGAGTGAAACCATCACCAATTCTTTCGAACTTTACACCTCCAATCTAGAACCTGAATTGATAAATATCCATGCTTTTGATGAGGTGTCTGAAAAAATTGATTTTCACTTGATTAAGGATATTGACGCAGGGAATATTTTGGATGAATTTGACTGAATTTTTCTCTCCAATTCATCATCCCAAGTCATTAAATGTTTCTCCCGAACTTCATATGCGTCTTGATTTTGATGATAATTGCATGGATGGGATAACTTTTGAGGAGAATTATGAGGAGAGTATTGAAGATAGTATTGAGGATGAACCAGTTTTGTTTGATGGGTCGGATTTTCCAAGTCATCCTCCTGAACCTTTAACTGTTATACTTCCTAAATCACCCCCCTTCATCCTTTCCATCGTTTCGACCAGGCAAGAAATCACGCAGGAGGACTGTGATCTTGAAAAATTTCTGTTCGATCACAGCAGTTTTGACGTCACTAGTGCGTTCCTCCTTGAATCTGACACAGTTTGCACAACCGATAATGATTACGAGTGTTTCACTTTTTCGAATGATTTTGAAGACTCATTACCCGAGTTTGAGTCCTTTGAATTTTCGGATGAGTCAGTTGAACCATCCGAATCGGTTGCTTACAGTGATTTCGAACCATTGATGGAATCCTTCGAGTTCGAGACAGTTTCACCAATTTTACCTTCAAATGTTTCACCTCTGAAACTTGAACTCAAGCCAAGTCATTTCGAACCATTGATGAAATCCATCGTTTCGACCGCGCAAGAATCCGTCATGCTTCCATTTTCAATGTGTGGTTTACCAAGTTCAACGTACCCATGTTTTCTCGCGAATCTTAAGGGATTTGACCCCATTTCTCGACGGGTTGATAGATTAGCATAATCGCTTTTAACACATCGGTCATCACAATTTGTGCTAATTTATTCACTCAATTTACACCCTCAAGTTCGTACTACACTTCTTTCTCTTTTCCGACATTCTTCTCCTATACCGAGACCATATTCCACCTTTCTTCCCATACCATCTCGTGTATTTCTCATTTCTTTTCTCTACACTCCATTCTTTCACCACCCATACCATTATAACGATAAATTTTTTGAATGGTTGGTGCTAATCTTTGGCCTGTGTAAGGCCTTGTATAGCTTGATACTGTGTTTTTCTCCCCCCTAACTCTAAACTTTAATGTTTAAAACAATGGAAACACTGTTTCACTTAAGTTGGGGGGGACCTTTTTGTTTATATATTTTGTTTTGTTTTTCTGTTAACAAAAAAAAAATAATTAAAAAAATATAAAACAGGGCAGTGCCGACAATTTTGACCCTCTTGCTGTAGCCTGACAGTGAGGACACTGTCGAGTTTAAGTTTGGGGTGTGCTCGGTAAGCTTTCTTCCTTCGCATTCATGTGTATATTTTTGCATTTGCATACTTATTTTAAAACCCATAAAAATTTAAAAATTTAAAAAAATTAAAAAAATTCAGTTTTGGCCATAATTGACTTGAGTTTGACAAAAACGGTTGACTAGCTAGGAAAAACTAGATTCTCAACTTAGTAAATTAAAAACCCTAAAAAATAACCTTTCTTAAAATTTAACGGTAGAAAATATATGTCTTTATAGTTTACTTAGAAATAGGAAAATTTTGAGTTCACTTCTTGGGCTAAGTCAAGATAAAGGAAAATTATTGATATTTTTATTAAAGTATAAGTCTGAAAAATAATTCTTAAGCTTAAGTCTAAATTCTAAAAATATATACCCTAAAAATTGCACAAACACGAACCTTGAAACTTAGAATAGAAGAAGAGACCTTGAAATGCTCTTGTCTAAAGTCCTTAGTATAAAAGGAAATAAAATAAAAATACAAGTGTGAATAAAAAAAATGAACACTGGTTTTTGTAATTACTTAAGGCTGCATAAATAGAAAAAAATATTTAGCGAGGGTGTCTTATCACCTAGTGCCTTAGACCAACTGGTTTGGGAGTCACTGCTAAAGCCTTAGGTGTTACAAGACTAGGAATTACGTCTTAATGTGCAAGCATATTTTGTAATCGGTCGTTAGTACCTCAAGAAGTATTAACGGTCGCATGAAGGATGTGTGAGCAATTTCATCTAAAAAATCACCAACTAAAATAACTTTGGACGATGGACAAGAGTATAAGAGCTTGAATTGAATTTCCAAGTGTAGGGGTGATTCATACACACACGTAGAGGTATATGATTGGGGTCTAGATGAGAGATAGGAATGAAAGATAGGTCTTATATCTTTAGTAGAGATGATAGAAATTTCTAAGTTGAGATGGAACCTTAGAAGGAAAACTTAAGAGATGCTAAAAGCTAAATAAATCTACAAAACATATATAATCTTAAGTTAAATTATATGGCAGCGTGAAAAATACGGGTTGATAATTTCTGAGTTGAAGATAATAGAGTTTCTTGTTAGAAAACCTAATTGGAGAATAAAGGTCAATAGGCCGAATTGATAGGATTTTGTGGGTAGTATCCGCTGAAAACCCTCAGGAGACAACACTCCTCTTACTAGGGACACCTAGAGGTTTAACGGCTTGTTGTACGAGCTCAGTACAATCGCGTTTCCCTGCGAAAGTGAGGTTAGGTCTTTTTCGAGAATAAATCTAGTTTTGCTCGAGGACGAGCAAAAGATAAGTTTGGGGGTATTTGTTCATATCATAATTTTGCATTATTATATTCCCCGTTCTTATTCATTTTACAAATAAACAGGTGCTTTTGATCCATGTCTGCTACATAGTTGCAGGTTACAGGTTCTCGGAACAAAACAGTGAAAATGATGAAAAGACGATATAAAAGTGAGATTTCGACCAACAAATAGAGAATCTTTATCATGCCTACAGTTTGAAGAACAAACAAAGATCAATGAACAATTTCACAAAGTACAAAGGCAGCACAAAGATTCAAGACTTCAACGCGAAGCAAACGATAAAAGTCCACAACATTATGCACTGTGGAAATCTGGAAGAAACTAGAAGACATTCTAAAGAACCAAATGAAGAAAAGTCAAGGAAAATGCAACATAAAATACACCAGAAAATTCCAGCCCAAAGCCCATCTATATGGCCGCGGATTCGCGGCCAAACATGGGTTTTGGTCGCGGTTCCGCGGCCATATGGAGCATGTGTCGGTGCATTTTTTGTCAGTGGGGCGGTGCGTTGACTAGGCTTCTCAGGGGTAATTTTGTAAATGCAGATAGGGATCGAATGCAACCCTAGGGTTTCTATAATCTATAAATAGAAACCCTAATGCTCTTTTTGGAGCATGCCTCTTCTTGTGCCTCATTTTATTTATCAAAATTCAGAATTCAATTCCTGTACTGTTTGAAGAGAGCATCAAATAAAAATTAGAGTAAGTTTTCTTTTTATTGCCCTAGTTAATTTTCTTTCTGCCCTAGTATAACTTTTATTATCTGCCCTAGTAAAACTTTTATTATCTGCCCTAGTTAATTAGTTTAGAACATGTTTATCAATTACCTAATGAGTGAGTAGTTCCGCACTTGTTAGGGTTAGGAATAGGAGAGGTTTGAGAGATGAAAATCTCTCACCCCTTTCTTGCCCATCACATATTTTTATAAGACTCCATGCATACATACACACCCCGCTCCCTACGGCACCCTATCCCACGAGGTAGCGGTGATACCGTAGTTTAAAAGACCGGTTGTGCATGTTTTCCATGGAGGTTAGGGTAAGAATTAAGAAAGGAAGGATAAGAACCTAGAGGAAGAACCCTAGTTTCTTCCCGATGGTACTAATCCACTTTATTAATTATTACCATAACACCTCATAGATCTTAATTAGGGCATAGAAAGCGGTGAGGAATATTGACTTTCCAAACTTAACTTAAACATAACCCTAGCAAGATTTTAATCCTAGTCTAGATCAACCTTAGTTTTTAGTGATAATCAATCCAACACCGTTTGGACTAGTTAGAACAAATTGAGAATACACAAAATCCCTGTGGACCGACTCATACTCATCGGCTAGCTACCAAGCGACGCCGTTCTTGATTGCGGTAATTAATTCTTTGATCACAAAATCTAGCATACAAATCAATCCCCTAGCAAGAACGTGTTTGTAGGAAGATTCTATTGGTTCAAGAAAGCCTTGACCCACCAGACGTGAGGGACGTGATAATAGAATAATGACGCATACACTGCTTGGTACAACCTAACCTTCTGTAGCCATGCGCGTTGGGCGGAGAGAATGTATCGATCTTAGGGAAGGTAGCCCACTGGGTGGCAGGGAATAATGCCTACCTTATAAACCTACCCCCAGGGTCAAGCATCACACTGACATATTCGGCGCCCCAGAATATCAATGGCCACCACGGGTTGGTTGGGTATCCCGGTCGTTGACTGCTAGAGTCGGCCCGTGGGAGTCCAATTAGTCGCTTCCACCGCATAAGCAGTCCGTGGGCGTTCCATCAATGATATTAGGCGGATGGGTTATATTGGCACTTCATAGGTAAAGGTACGGCGGCCCCTTATAATGTGATCATACCAAACCCCCATAAGAAAAGACTTATATGGTCCTTGTCTTGTGCCCTAATCATCGCCATAACCTCTTCGTTTGATGGCGATTGCGGAAAAGAGGCTTCTGAGCGAGTGTAAGGGAAGTAAGGAAGTGAGGACAACGTTCCTGAAATAAGAGGGGAAAGGAAAACCCCATTTAAAAAATAATTAAAAAAATAATAAAATAAAATAAAAAAACGTGATGTTTGTTTCACGGGACCACTGGCTGCAAAACCAATGGACCCCACAAAATCAATATGGCGGCTCACCAATGATGAGATAAGATAATCATTGCGAGAATAAAAAAGGATTCTCATTAAATAGACACTGGAGTTTAAACAACTCTTGGCATCCTCAAAGAAAAATGAGTTCTGTTAAAATACCCAACAAATTCAAATTTGTGAAAATAAGGGTAAAACCCTATAATGAAAATATGCTCAAGAACACCAGGGAATAAATTTCCCAAAAGGCCCTCTTGATCTTTCAGAGCTAAGCTCTTTGATGAGGAATCAAATTCCTTTTAAGAAATGGAATTAAATTCCAGAAACCCCCATGATGGGAAACGAAGAAATGGAATTAAAACTCCAAAGATCCTTAAAGTTCAGAGGAGAAACGCCCAATCTTCGAAGACATTGGGGTTTACTACACAAAAGATTATGCCTTTTTGGATCTCTAAGAAATCGGTTCCAGAAGAGAGCAAAGCTCTTGCTTTGATTTAAAATCCAGAAAAAATTAGAGAAAAGGGGTTTCTTGTTCCTAAGAGATAAATGTCGTTCAAGATCTTTACCCAAAAGAGTTTTTTTAACAGGGTTTAATTCTGAAATTTCAACGGGCAGAAAACTGAGCTCTGAAAGGAGAATTAAATTCTCAAGAGAAAGGCTAAGAAAGAAGATGAAGAAACAGTGGTCATCTCAAGAGCCAAGTCCTCATATTTATAAGACATGATGGGAACGGTTCATCTCCCCGTTCTCCTAGGCAATCTAACGGCTGTAAAAGTGGACAGCGTTGCACTCACGTGCAAGCCACATGAGAGCAACGACGTGGGGGCATTTGTTCCCTCATAAAAAAGAGAAAAAGAAGATGAGAGAAAGAAAAGGGGAAACTCCCCACTATTCGAGCCTCACGTGTTAAACACGTAAGCGCCTATATGCAAGGTATATAGGCGCTGCCATTAAAACTATAAGAAGGCTAAATAAGCCTCACGTGCCAACACATGAGCGTCTATAAATAGGCGCTGTAATTAAACTACAAGTAGGCTAAAAAAGCCTCACGTGCCAACACGTGAGCGCCTATAAATAGGCGCTACAATTAAACTACAACTAGGATAAACCAGCCTCACGTGCCAACACGAGCGCTGCAATTAACCGCAGACCTCACGTGTTAACACGTGAGAACACCTCCTTACGTAGAATTAAATTCTACTTGATAACTTAATAAACGATTGGATCAAGGATCCAACGGTGATTAAAAATATAATTAAATTCTATTGTAGAGAATATTTTCTACTAAACAGAGAGTTAGTGGATCAAAGATCCAAAATATTTCCTATATCTTCCTAAACAGAGAAAGATTATACTCCGTTAAACCGAGCACCCTTGGATTAAAAATCCAATGGTGATTAAAATGTCACCGCTCGATAGAATTTTATTCTATATATGGGAGAATATCCCCAATCTTGTTAAAAACAAGAACAATATCTTCTATAAAAACAGAAGCCCTTGGATTAAAGATCCAACGGTGGGTAAAATTTCCCAAATCAATTCTGAAACCAATTAAATCAATGGTGATCTCTCAATGAGAGATTTTCTGAGAATTAAACAAAATTCTCTCTACTATATAAAGAGCCAGAGACTTCAAGTCAAAAAAAGAGGGAGGAGAGGGAGACACACACAGAGAGAGGGAAGACAGAAGTAGAGACAAAAAAAAAAGAATTTGATTCTCAGCGAAGATTTGTTTCGTCAGAACATACTAGGTAAAAAGAAAAAAAATACATATATTGTTTCATTCCTTCTTTGCCTCTCTAAGGGTTTAACCCTTCATGCAAGAACTTAGTTCTTCATCTGGTTGAGTTCTGCAGAAGTAGATCTCCCCACAAGTTGAGAATTTAATTTTCATTGGGAAGATTATGTCATGAAAATTCAAAGTCTAGGGGAAAGAACTGAGTCCAAAGAATTTAATTCTTACAAAAACATATAGGAATTTAATTCCTCTAAAAACTAGTGTTTAACCCTATATAAAGAATTTTATTCCTGTGTGAACAAGAGGAAAACTTGATCCCTTAGACGATGAAAATAATTTGAGACCTTCCAAACCCAAAGCCTAATGACTAGAAATGTCATTAATAAGAGATCAAAATTTCCAAGAACATAGAAAGACAGCCTGGTGACTCGTTAGTGTTTAACACTATAACGAGACCTCACGTGTTTTTCACGTGAGTGTTTCTAATGAACAAAAAGAAGCGGCTGAGACTGCCTCACGTGTTTTCTACGCAAGTGCTTAAAAGAGGAGTAAGGAGCACTTCCTAAGGCAGTCACGTGTTTTGCACGCAACCCCAAATCAAGTGCTTAGCACTTCTGTAAAAGGGAGAGGCAATAAAACCAAAGGGCAGCGCCCATATTTGGGGCGCCTCACGTGTTTCACACGTGAGCGCCATGAGAACCAAGTGCTTAGCATTAATACAAAAAGGGAAATAAAACCCAAAGGGCAGCTCCCTGCGCCTCATGTGCTCCTTACGTGGGCGCCATACAAAGTGTTTAGCACTTCATATACAGCCACAACGGCCAAATGCTTAACATTGTTGGGCAATTATGGAAACCCAGTCTTAACCCAAATTGGCTAAGTCTCCTGAGGTTAAACCTCTTTGGTTCTAAAACAACCGAGCCCCTTGTGCTCATGTTTTCTTAAATTGACATTAGTCTCAAAAATGACTAGTGGTCTCCCATTAATGATATCCCAAATGATATTCATCTTATATCTCCTAAGATAATTTTAGTCTCAAACATGACTAACATTTCTTAGGTCTACAACAACACTATCTTTTCCCTCAAATATGGGAATTGGTTTAAGGGTACATCTCTCAACACCTCTGATATATGTCGTTGTAATTCTTCAACGTCTTCAGAGAGGTGGCGGGTCCCGACAACCAACAACTTATTGGTGTACTTCCAAATTGACGTGCACACCTCAAATCAGACTGTACCCCAAACTGGGTGCATCCCATATCATCATTATTCATCCCGTCACGTAATGAGTACACGTTCGCGGAAGGTGATCAACGAACCGAGACGTTCTTAAACTAAAATCTCACCTCCAAAATGGTAATCAACGGACCGAGACGTCCTTAAACTAAAATCTCACCTCCAAAACGGTGATCAACGGACCGAGACGTCCTTAAACTAAAATCTCACCTCCAAAACGGTGATCAACGGACCGAAATGTCCTTAAACTAATCGTTGCCTCCAAAATGGCGACAACGGACCGAGACGTCCTTAAACTAAAACTTCACCTAAAAAATGGTGATCAACGGACCGAAATGTTCTTAAACTAACCGTTGCTTCCAAAATGGCGACAACGGACCGAGACGTCCTTAAACTAAAAGTTCACCTCAAAAATGGTGATCAATGGACCGAAATATCCTTAAACTAACCGTTGCCTCTAAAATAGCGACAACGGACCGAAACATCCTTAAACTAAAACAATATAGCCCAAATGCTCTTCTGTTGGATCTGAAATAAAAATGATCCTAAAACCTTGTTTAAGGACGTTTTAGTCTCAAGTTGGACAAACGTATCCTTAACAAAAACCAATCGAGCCCCAACTGCTCACATACATTTAAATCGATCTTGATCTCAAAACGGATTAACGATCCTTAAATTAACCCAAACCTAAATCTAAAAATATACGGATTTAGACTAATCCACGCCCTACGAACGACGACATAAATTAGTCTCTGTATACAATCCACGGGCAACCTAAACAAATAAAAACACATACGACACGAAGTGAATTTCTGGAACAGGAGAAAGTGGTTATCGCGATACGATAACGTAATTAACTGCAGGGGCTTGCGCCTGCAGGGAAGAGTGTCCCCACAATCAAAAAACCCTCATAAATAAGGAGGAATCTGACGAAGTCTGCTACAACGGCCGCATCCGTCTAAACCTCCGATACACGGTGCCATAAATCAACTTGGCATCTTGGAGAGGTGGACTGATAAATCCAAATAGTATCTGCCCCCAAAATTCAAGCCAGACGTCCCGGTCTCTATTTTCGACGGTGAACAGGGAGTCAAACACACCGATTTTTTGTCGTAGGGATCTATCCTACGACGTTTTAGGTCATAAATCCTTTTTTAAGAGAAAAACGATATAGATTACAGTGGGTGTTTTACAAATTCACAAAGATGTGGAGGGCCAATATAGGAAAAAAAACCTATTTTCTATTGTTTACTGCCCAAGTATCTATTCGCTACCCGGACGGGGCTGCCCGATCCTAGGTTGGCTGGCCATACACCATATAATTTTCAGACATGATTTTTTTACCATTATTTGAGAGAGAGAGAGAACGAGAGAGAGAGAGTGTGTGTGTGAGGCTCTTCTCCTCTTTTCTCACCCTATGCAGTGAAGCTTAGAGGTGGTGAGCTTCTAGGGTTTCATCATCTCTATAACTAGTGTCTATTACTATACATAGAGAAATGATCCCTGGGTGACATGCTTCGGATCACGTCAAGATATTACCTTCCGTTGATCTGCTGATGGCGGCGATGGACGGCTGAGATTGGATCTGGAGGCTGGCTCCTGAAGCGTGTGGATCTCAATAGGCTTGAATTTGTTTGGGCCGAGCTACCTACAAAGAAGTCCTGAGGTGGTTGTACCTCCGAGGACCCTCCGACGGTCAAGTTAGAGAGGAAATCCGAGCAGAGTAATGAATTAGTGGAGTAAAAATGGCTTACTTGAACCGTCTGAAGGAGGGGTTTAAATAGCGGCGGCAGCAGGTAGGCGGGCGCGAGAATCACGCCGGTCGTTGCGCTCCCGACGTCACGCCCGCATGATGGGCGGGATCCCGCATTAATGGCAAGACATGCTCGTTAATGGGGATCGTGATGGCGTGGAACGTGGGATGTGGCCGGCGGATATCTCGCGGATGGCGAGATTTGCGGGAGTGAGGCGGTTGCGCCTGTGAGTGGTGCCGTTGGTCAGTCGATGAGACCGAGGAAGATGACCTCGGCGGGAGAGCTCGCGGATGAGCGGGAGAGCCAAGGTATCTAAGTTCTGCGGTAGCCCGGAGACGAGCTGAGAGGCCGAGGATGCCAATTGCACTGGGGCTCGGAAGTGAGCCAGCGTTTGTTTGTAGGACGGACACAGGAGTGGCCTGGTCGGCCACTGTAGGTCCTTTCTTGTGAGCTTCGGGACACGTCACCAGCCACGTGTCATGATCTGGGAGTGTTAGTGTATATGCCCTAGGGGCCATTATTGTATCATACTAGCTTGTATATTACTTAATGGAAGCTTGGGATATTCACAGTTATATAACAGTCTTGCTAAACATGGTAGTATGATACTTAGTTTTATCTATCTTAATATGTGAGTATACGTATTGATAGAGCTCTTAGGATCTTGATTGACTACCAGCGTTGTGATGGCAGTCACACTAGTGGGGGCTGGGTAGTCTACAAGCACATCCTTTTTCAGGTCCCTGGTCATAGGATTATCGAGACAGGGCATCGATACTCCGGAGTAGACTAGTGTGTATGCTTCTCATCCCAGTTGGGGAGATGGTCTGTCCCACAGCCGTCAGTACATCGTACTGGAGATAGTATACAGGTGCTCGTTGGGTTACGGGTACACCGGACAGGACTCAGGGGGAACTGTTGGTTGGTATTATACCCGTCGTCAGTTAACAGTTCCCAGGTGACATGAGTACAGCATAGTCCGCAGACTTGACACTGCTACTTCACCTCGAGTCTGTCCCACTGTTCTTAGATTGCTACCCTACCACGGCTCAAAGGAGTCGTGCAAACAGGTAGTAGTTGGGTGCAGTCCCGAGCACTTGGAGGCAGTAGCGGTTAGACAGGATTCGTCTCTCCCGGTATTGGGAGTTGATATCGCGCTGTGTCAGAGAGCCATTACGCAAAGTCCCTGGCCAGGGCAAGCGAGATTTACTGGTAGGTTCCAGTTGTTTCTCAGGGTGTAATGGGCTACGCTCTGACACGACTTATACCGCTATTAGGGGACTGACGCCTGCCGCCCCCTAAGCCCGATATGCGATAGTCTTAGACGAACAGACCGGACTGTACGGAGATTGTCACATCAGGCTTAGTAGGAGTTCGGATGGGTTTCCTCATCGAGCTTCTTATCGACATCTACCTGGGGACCGTTACGTACAGCTAGTGCCGCTTGCAGTCTGTGGTTAAACCCACTGCCAGCGTAGTAGTTGAGTCTTTAGAGTCCCACACAGAGAGTTTCCCTACTCCAGGCGAAACGATATAGAGGTCGTATGGTTTTACGACAAGGGTTCGGACGCATACGTGTGTTTACGCACGTACGACATTCGGACAGTTTTTACTAGCCGGCTTTGGTTTAAGCCAGTTTCTAGTATCAGGTTATTGGATTTATACAGTCTAAAGTTTTTCCGTGTTTTCACGGATAGGAGGGGTGTTCTCGTAATTTCGCGAGAAGCTTCTAGAAGGATGATGACTTGAGGGTTTAGGTGGCATTTGCATTTATTGTGTTAATGACTCATTTGTGTGATTCATCCATGGAGTTAATGCATCATTTATTGATCTAATGACTCATGAGATGAATCACTCATATGAATGAATGAAGCATGGTTGTTAAATGATTTAATTTATTTATTTCATAAAACATTATGCTTCATATATTCAAATGAGTTCATTATCTCTTCTCATTCTCTTGCTCATCTTCTCTCTCCTCAAGCTCTCTCTCTTCAAACCCTAATCCTCCCCCTCATGTGTTGAGACCAAGGATTAGAAAAGACTATTTAATCCATAACCCTTCTCTATATCACCTAGGTTGCTTAGATTAGCACTTTAAGAAACCTAGTTACCTCAAGTTAGAGGTGAAGCTTGGAGTATAGCTCTCGGGTGGATCATCTATTACGTGGACGAGGCCGAGAAGGACGTGGATAACGAAAAGGAGAAGGACACGGTTCATTAGGTATAATCACTTATCATAGTAGTTCACAACTTCTATGTTTCTTGTTAGTTATAGTTTAGCAATGATTCTCGGTTAGTCGATGTTTATGCAAAGAACAAGATCGTTTTTCAATTTTCTGCCTCCCCGCAAGTCGTGAGGTGTTGTACATCGACTTACAGTGGTATCAGAGCCTCGCTAAACAATAATTAACTCATTAGCAAAGTCGTATGAATTTCGAACGCAAAACGAACCGGAAAAAACATCGATATCACTAAGTTTCTATCGTTTTTAAAACAGGCTCTAAAAATTTTTCAGGGACCTGCAGAATAACCTACAGAGAAACATAAGGTTACTGGAGAAAAATGGGTTCATGAATCGGCCAAACAGCCACGTAACTGCGGCCGATCCCACCGATCCGCCGCGGATCCGCGGCCGAGTTGAAGCCGATTCAACCCACTTTGCTCCAGTAACTCTTCTGTGATATTTTTGTGTTTTCTGGAATGTTTATTTTTCTGCTCAAGTCTCAGGTGCACAGAGAAGTTTTGGAGTAGAATCTAAAGTGTTTGCTCGATCAAAATCTTACGATGTTTGCTAATTTGACTATATCTGTGGTTGTATAATGTGTTCGTAAACCTCCCCTAACTGCTAGTATGTCGGTTGGCAGGGGGTTGCACATTTCTGTAATGGATTTTACTGTTTGTGGTTATGAACTGTATTGGACTGTTGTGATGATTAGCCGGTGTTTGTGATGGGTTGTTATATTCATTCATTCAAAGTAATTGTAATATGTTGTAATATTATTTTGCAGGGCACATCCAGGTTGCGGTTGTAGCCACCGTTGTATTATTTCATTTTACTGTTTTTCTCCTAAGATACACCCAAGGTGGGGTGCACAAACTACCAGGTACTTTGAAGTGTTTAGTGGCCTACTCACGTTGTTGAGGGAGACCACTTCACTTCGGGTACTTGGCGGGTAGTTTGCCGTACCCGTAGGGGTCTAGGGTGGGGTAATGACTATTCATCATAACTGTGTAATCCGTCTTTTGTTGCAGGCTCAAAACAAACGCGGATTGCTTACATATCCAATAATGTTCATCTGTGATCTGGAATGCCTATTATTGCGTCTGACGAATGTACAATATCTATATATGATAGCTATTTAGACGTCACTTATGTTTTACACCCGCGCTAGCCCAGCCCCCGCTCTGTCGTTAGTTAAGTAACATAACGGGTGATGACGGGACCCAGTGGCGAATGCGGATGGCATAAGAGGACGTTGTATTTTCGTTGTTTTCTGCAATGATAGGTTAATGATGGGACGCATTATTATTAATGAAAAGAAAATAAACCAAAAGTTGAATCGTTGGAACAATTTAAAAGAAACCACTCGGTTATTTTAAAACAGATGATATTTTTAAATTGCGGAACTTTAACCACTCCTTTTAAAAAAGCTATCAGGTTCCTTCGGTCATATCAAGTTCACTACGTTCACGGTTTCGCCAAAACCATTCGTAGCCCTCCGTCATTTCATTTGGGTATTCAGTAGTATTCAAGCTATGTATTTTGACCAACGCCAAGGCATAGTGTTTGGTAGCTGCTGGGTATTCATTTGTTGCATAGATAGATGAGTTAGTTTGGGACAGTCGTATTATCATTTTTGCCAACGTCAAGGATATATACGGATGGGTTCAAATTAACAAGATAATGATGGGTAGAACTTGACATGTGACTTATGACATTTTGACCAACGCCAAGGTCATAAGAGCATGGGGCAAAAATTTATATCGGGAATTTCTAAAGAAACTGAAATTTGCAAAGAGATGCATACCATTTGGAGTTTGATGAATGTTGGTAGGATTACTTCAACATTTTCATACAATGATATTTGGATCCCGATCCGACTGTGAGTATATGCTACTCATCAGGAGATTCGTCACTTAACGATCAATGCTATAAACCAAGTAGGTGTCAAGAAAGGTGTCAGCGAGGTTACGCCCCCAGAGAAAAGAAGTTATTTAATTAAGGAACTTTGCGAAAGCGTTGGAAAACCTCCCTCGAAGTACCGACACCGGCCTGGCTGAACAGTTAAGCAAGTATTGTACGGTGAGAATAGTCCTGGCTAATTCTTCTTTTATGGTTTGAGGAAGGATTCGAGAAACAGTGGGAGCCATCCAGTTTAGATAAACTAAAAACCACTCTAAACTTGCAAGAGCATCATGCTAAAGTGTTCCCTCTCTCTCTCATTGCAGCGACCCAAAACATGTCTGGCCTTAAGTTACTATTAGAGAAAAATATATTGACAGGGCCAAACTATAAAGATTGGCTGCGGAATGTCAAGATGGCCTTGACCTATGACAAATTGGGATATGTCCTTACCGCTAAGGCACCTGTTGTCACTGGTCCCAAATCCAGTAATGCGGATAAGGAAATCCGCAAAACCTGGGAGTTAGATTGCGCAAGGGCCAAGTGCATCATGCTTGCCTCGATGAATGATGAACATCAGAGGAGGCACGAGGATATGGATCTTGATGCCATATTTCTCTATACAAAGGAACTTTATGGAGAGCAATCTCGTATAGCAAGATACGAGACCTCTAAGAACTTGTTTCGAGCGAGGTTGGCCGTCGGATCATCGGTAGGAGAATATGTCCTAAAGATGATTGGCTATATAGAAGAGCTCGCAGACCTTAGGACGACTTTGGATAATGAGCTTTATACAGACCTTATTCTCCAGTCCCTTCCTTCCACCTACGCCAAGTTTATTCTGAATTTCAACATTCAAAGAAAAGAAGTTGAACTTCCGGAACTCCTTAACATGTTGAGGAGTGCAGAGGGCACCTTGCAGAAGGCAAGGGAAACACCCGCTATGTTTGTTAGTGGTGCTTCTTCTTCCGGGTCCAAGGCTAGGGCCAAAGGAAGGAAGAAGAAGGCCGCCACCAAACCTAGAGGAGGTGTTAGTAAGGTGGGAGCAAAGGTAAAGAAAAAGTTTGCGGTGCCAGTAGTGGCCCAGTATGAGTGTTTCCATTGTCATAGGAAAGGACACTGGAAGAAAGATTGCAAGGTGTGGAATGCCAAGAACCAGGAACCGAAGCAAGCTGTGGCTTCGACTTCAGGTGTGTTTGTAATTGAGAATTTTCTGCCAATCAACTCTACTTCCTGGATATTGGATACCGGATCAGGATCTCATATATGCAATTCATTGTAGGCACTGAGAAACCGTAGAGTGCTGAAGGATGGTGATATGACCCTGATGGTTGCTAACGGAGCTAGCGTGGGAGTTGTGTCCGTAGGGGATTATCACCTGGGATTAACGAGTGGACACATTTTGGTTTTACATAACTGTTTTTGTGTACCTAGATTAACGTGTAATATCATATCAGTTTCCTTGTTATCAAATAAAGGTTATGATTTCACATTTGTAAGTGATGTTGTTAACATCCACCTTAATCATAGTTTGATTGGGTCCGGTACACTGGATAACGGTATATATGTCTTAAACCAACTCCAAATTTTCAATGTCCAGAACACACTAAAAAGAAAGTCTCCAGATTTAAATAAATCTTTCTTATAGCATTGTAGACTAGGTCACATCAATGAGACAAGGTTGACTAAGTTACATAGAGAAGGATATTTGGACTCGTTCGAATATCAAACTTATGCCACTTGTCAATCATGTCTCAAAGGAAAGATGACAAAGACTCCATTCACTGGACATGGAGTAAGAGCGAGCGAGCTCTTAGGACTCATACACAGCGATGTATGTGGTCCAATGTCTACATATGCAAGAGGTGGTTTTTCCTATTTCATTACTTTTACGGATGATTACTCAAGGTACGGATTCATTTATCTGATGAAACATAAATCCGAGGCTTTTGAGAAATTCCAAGAGTATAAGAATGAAGTAGAAAACCAAACCGGCAAAAGTATCAAAACACTAAGATCTGATCGAGGTGGTGAATACTTAAGTGCCGAGTTCCTAGGTTACCTAAAAGAGAAAGGAATTCTCTCTCGGCTTACTCCTCCATACACTCTACAACATAACGGTGTATCGGAGAGACGGAATCGAACCCTATTGGATATGGTACGTTCCATGATGAGTAATGCTGAGTTACCGTGATCTTTCTGGGGTTATGCGCTAGAATCAGCGGCATATCTTTTGAACATGGTTCCTACCAAGACTATGCCTACCACGCCATATCAGATGTGGAGTGGGAAGAAACCCTATCTTCAGTATATGAAGATATGGGGATGTCCAGCTTTTGTTAAAAAGCAGCATGTGGACAAGCTCGAGGCACGATCAGTACAGTGTAAGTTTGTGGGATATCCAAAAAACTCTAAGGGGTATCTATTCTATTACGCAGAGGAACAAAAGGTTTTTGTTTCTCGTAATGCCCATTTTCTAGAATATCAGTTTTTAGAAAAGGAAATAAGTGGGAGCGAAATAGAACTGGAAGAAATTCCAGAACCATAAACTACTACTGAAAGTTTGGTAGAACCAGTAGTTCAAGAAGAACAGGACATTCCCGCACCCCTCCGCAGGAGTAGTAGGCCGTCTCATCCGCCTGAGAGATACTATGGTTTTCTCATAGATGGGGATAGAGAGGACGGCGTCATAGATGATGATGAACCTACTAGCTTCCAGCAGGCCATCCAGAGCGGCGACTCGGTACGATGGCTAGATGCAATGCGGACCGAAATGGAGTCCATGTGCACCAACAAAGTATGGACTTTGGACTTTGCTCCAGATGGGGTAAAACCCATAGGATGCAAATGGATCTTCAAGAAAAAGATTGGTGTAGATAGACAGGTGGAAACCTATAAGGTTAGATTTATTGCAAAGGGTTTTCGTCAGAGACCTGGTTTGGACTATGACGAAACTTTTTCTCCAGTGGCTATGCTCAAATCCATTCGGGTCCTTCTTGCTATTGCTGCCTTCCATAATTATGAAATCTGGCAGATGAACGTAAAGACGGCTTTTCTGAATGGAAATTTAGAAGAGTGTGTCTATATGGATCAGCCAGAGGGTTTCAATCAGAGTAGGAGCAGCGGGAAAGTATGCAAGTTGCTTAAGTCTATTTATGGACTAAAGCAGGAATCGCGGAGTTGGAACATCTGTTTTGATGAAACGGTCAAAGAATATGACTTTATCAAAAATCCAGATGAACCATGTATATATAGTAAAGTTGTAGCAAGAACTGTCGTGTTCCTCGTCTTGTACGTGGATGACATTCTATTGATAGGAAATGACATTCCTATGCTACAATCTGTTAAAGGATTCTTATCACACAGGTTCTCCATGAAAGACCTGGGTGATGCCTCTTACATTCTGGGGATCCGGATCTATCGTGTAGATCCAAGAGGATGTTGGGACTTTCGCAGTCCAGGTATATCAACACTATACTGAAAAGATTCAGTATGGAAGATTCTAAGCGCGGTAATCTACCGGCTTGTCACGGAATCACCCTCTCCAAAGAGATGTCTCCCAAGACTGATTTGGAAAGGGAACGCATGTCTATTATACCCTACGCTTCTGCGGTAGGCTCTATAATGTATGCGATGTTGTGCACCAGACCAGATGTAGCTTACGCACTGAGCGTGGTAAGCCGGTATCAGTCAGACCCAGAGGAGAAGCACTGGATAGCAGTAAAGAACATTCTCAAGTACCTGAGAAGGACTAAGGAGATGTTCTTGGTTTACGGCGGAAAAGACCTCAAGATGGAGGCCTTTGCTGATTCCGGCTTCCAGAGTGATAAGGACGATTCCAAGTCCATGTCAGGTTATGTCTTTACCCTCAATGGAGGGGCGGTGTGCTGGAAGAGTTCCAAGCAAGACACCGTTGCTGACTCGACGATGGAAGCGGAGTATATTGCTGCTTCCGATGCCGCAAAAGAAGCGGTCTGGATGAAGAAGTTCCTAACAGAACTTCAGGTGGTTCCTACCATTGTTGATCCAATACCTCTGTATTGCGACAACAACGGAGCTATAGCTTTAGCAAAGGAACCAAGGTCCCATCAGAAGTCCAGACACATCTTAAGGCGGTATCACCTGATCAGGGAGATCATTGATCGTCGGGAGATCGAGGTCCGGAGAGTTTCTACTGAAGAGAACATTGCTGATCCATTTACGAAGGCCCTACCTCAGATTCAGTTCAAAAGGCTACTCGTGATCATCGGTCTTCGATATGCCAGTACATGGCCTTAGTGCAAGTGGGAGATTGTTAGTGTATATGCCCTAGGGGCCATTATTGTATCATACTAGCTTGTATATTACTTAATGGAAGCTTGGGATATTCATAGTTATATAACAGTCTTGCACAACATGGTAGTATGCTACTTGGTTTTATCTATCTTAATATGTGAGTATACGTATTGATAGAGCTCTTAGGATCTTGCTTGACTACCAGCGTTGTGATGGCAGTCACACTAATGAGGGCTGGGTAGTCTACAAGCACATCCTTTTTCATGTCCCTAGTCGTAGGATTATCGAGATAGGGCATCGATACTCCGGAGTAGACTAGTGTGTACGGTTCTCATCCCAGTTGGGGAGATGGTCTGTCCCAAAGCCGTCAGTACGTCGTACTGGAGATAGTATATGTAAGTGCACGGCGGCGCCCCGGCCGTCAATCCGACGGCCAAACGCGGAAACGGTGGTAAACTTAAATTTTGCGGACTTTGCAAACCGGCACCACCGCGCACTAAACCCCGGATCGTGCCATTAAACTAGTCTAAGCTATCTAGAGAGGGGGTAGAGAAGTATACCATACGATCCGAGTCCTCCGGTCTTCATCTCCACTCCGATCTCCTCGCGGGATCTCCGTCCGTCTCCTCCTCGTCGGAAAGGGCACCACGAAGCCGGGTACTTTTACGGGCTCCCACCTCAATACCGAGGCAACTCGCGCATGAAGCCGGCTACTCGACATGCTCAAGATATGCTGTAGGGAGTGTAATGTAGAATGTATGTCTCACTTTGGGGTTGGTTGCCATTTGAAGAGGATGGAGGAAACAAAGATAAGAAAAATGGTGCTTGCATTTTTCTTGGCATGGAATGAGATCAAGAATGAAAACCTCTCTCAAAGGTGAAGCTCTCTCTTCTTCTCTTTTCTTCTTCTCTTTCTTTTTCTCCAACCATTTTTCCAAGTAAGAGTAAGATGGTGGAGGAATGAATATGATAGCATCAACATGAAGGGAGGTGAGTGTAGGAGATAATGAAGGGTGACCACAACCAAGACATAATCATCACAAAACTCACATCAACTCTTCTTATCAAATCTAATCACATAAAGCAAATGATAATGAAGGATAAGAAAGGCATCAAAAGATGCTTTCATAATAAATCATCTTACAAATAAAACCTCCACAAAAGTAATTTGCAAACCTGCAAATTACCCCCTCCATCGAAAAGGTCCGGCCGGGAAAGAACAAAGGAAAACCGGCCGGAACGGAAAGCAAACTGCAACTCCAGAAAACTGGTCCCGTAATAAATTACAGGATAACCCTTATACTGTGCATACACACCCGCATTTGTATTCCGACCGGATACAAATGCAATGAGACAAAATCTACACTGTACTATACTAGGATCGGCTTAAACCAAAGCCGGCTAGTAAAATCCGTCCGATCCTGATTCGTGCAATACCGCACGTACCTGATCGAACCTTGCCATATTACTATACGGCTACTAGTATAAACTGTCCGATCCTGATCCGTGCAATACCGCACGTATCTGATCGGACCCTGCCATATCTCCATACGGCCTCTACAGCGTTTCGCCCGAAAGCTTGAGTAACTGAAGGTGTGGTGGACTCTAAAGACTCGTCAATACTATGGCTGTGGATTTAACCACTAGCACGTCAGAGGTATAAGCCAATACGTGACGGGCCACCAGCTATTGACCAAAAGGGACGTCGATGAGGAAGCTCACCCCGACACCCAACTGAGCCTGTCAGTGACAATATCCGTACAGTCCGGTCCGTTCGTCTATGAGTATCGCATGGCGGGCCTAGGGGGTTGGTAAAAGTCAGACCCCCAAAAGCGGTACAAGTCGTGTCGGAGTGTAGCCCAGAACACCCTGAGATACTACTGGAATACCTACCAGTAAATCTCCTGCCTTGGCCAAGGTCTTTGTGTAATGGCTCTCCTAGACACAGCGCGACCTCACCCCCAATACCGGGAGAGACGAAACCCCCGAAGATCCGCTCACTGCCTCCATGTGGCTCGGGACTGTACCCAACTAAAACCTGTTTGCACGACTCCTTTGAGCCGTGGTAGGGTAGTAATCAAAGTACAGTGGGAACTCACACGAGACAAATGACGATCCCCAGGTCGATGAACTAACCTGTACACATGTCACCTGGGAACTGCTATCTGACGTCAGGTATAAGACCAACTAGCATGTTCCCGGCGAGTCCTGTCCGGTGTACTCATAACCCAATGAGCACCTGTATACATCTTAGGTGAACCAACTGACACCAGTGGCTTGTGAGACCGGCCACCGCCCCTCGTCGGGGTCTCAACTGTATACACTAGTCTACTCTGGAGAATCGATGCCCTGTCTCGAAACTCCTACGACTAGGGACCTTTTAAGGATGTGCTTATAGACTCCAGCTCTCACTTATATGATCGCCCTCATACTGCTGGCAGTCAAGCAAGAATCCTAGGGGCTCTATCAACGTGCAATAGCGACATGTCAGGTCGCCTAAAGCAGTACACGATGATAAAGGTAAACCAGATAGCATACTATCATCTCGAGTAAGACTGTCCTACCGGGATAGGTCCTCCCTCAATCATTGCAATCACGTGCCTGTGATCCAATAATTGACTCTGAGGGCACTATCTCCAACAATCTCCCACTTGCACTCAAGGCTAATTATTGCGATGTCGCATACTCACAGCCCGTGTGATACCGAACACCCAACTCCTCTACTAGTCAGTCTCACAAATCCCGTTTGTGAAACTATTGCGGTCGAGGAATAGCCTCAGTGAGTGGATCCGCCTTGATGTTTCTTTCTATGTCTCTCTATATCTCAAGTTCGCGGAGAAAGCCATCTCCCGAAATGAGCAATACCTGTCTTAGAATGTCTGGATGTCTGATGGGACCAAGCTCATAAATGAACTCCAAAACCAAACTTCTTAGACTGTATCGTCAACTGAACCTAATCAGTATCCTGCGCCATGCCACCCTCAGTATTGCCTTGGACCACCTGTCCAAAATACTGCCCTTCGTCAGAAGGAAAACTATAACTCTGACAACCTTCTTGTTGTCCATGTCACCTTGGAAGCCTGGAATGATAACTGTTTCCCGAATGGGGCTTTCGTTATCATATCCCTAGAACAGCCACTTATGTTCTAAAACTGCCTCCGACTGTTTCTCCAGGATTGGATGAATATCAACTTATTGCATCTACTGCAAGAACAACATCTGGTGTGGTACTTGACATCTCATGATTGACTCAATTGCCTAAGCAAGTGATCTGCCAATCATGAGTATCCCTCTCCCCTTTAGTCTATAAGACACCTTTAGAGAGGGTGACTCCATTACCTGCAGGTGTACTACCGTGCCAGGAGTCGTCCATTCTAAATACTCATAGAATGCTGTCAAGGTACCCAGATTAGGAAACCACCCAAATCTAGATCTAAAACCATAGATCTAGTAACCAGAATGTCTGATAGAATGTCCAAGTCCTTTGTGGAGAAACCACTGTGTGACGACCAAAGTATAACCGATCGTAGTAAAGGAATATCACTTCCTACTACCTTCTCAACAGATCCATCCCCTATTCTGATGACGTCAAACCTATGACTGTCACATCAGAAACAGATGATCTATCTCCGCTACATCTGCTTTAGTCTATAAATAGACATAAGCCTGATGTCCACCAATGCTTCCGCTGCTCCCACTGACTACGACAACCCTCTGGCAGAGTCATATACACGTACACTTCTGAAGCTAGTTCAGAACGACGCTATACTCATCCTCCCGCCGGGTCTCGCAGCCTGGAACAACAGCAATGGTAATTGTGGGTAAACAAGAACTTCCCTGTCACCGTCCTTGAGGCTACCGAAGTACCTCTCGGGTGCCTGAAGTTACCTACCTTACCTGCGGAGTGGCCAATGGAATGTCAAATCAGATTGAATCTTCAGGTTCCTTATCAAATCTTCAGTAATCGTTTGCGGTTCTGGAATCACTTCCAGTTCTACCATACTCCCACTGCGGTTTTTGAAAAAATCCATTTTTAATAAAACTGTGGCGAGTCTAGAACAATATTGCTATTGTTCATCCAGATGGTAGAAAGTCAACCCGCGTCATAGCCTGGGTCAACCCACAAACAGCCATTACAGAAACGTGCCTTGAGTTGTCCAGTGTCTGGTTTTAAGCATAAGCCGGACAACTCCCCGTACCTTAACAACGTTAAGATATGAACTGTTCTACATCCAATATAGAACCAGAGGCACTGATTTAATTTAACCAGATTCAAATCATGCAGCTGTCTCCAGTGCATGTCAACTAAATGGAGAGAGGCCGATCAGCATTACTCAACTTAGGAATACTTCCAATTATGAGTAACCCGTAAGAGAAGCAAGTTCTCTTAATCATTACTATCAACTGAATACCATACACAAGTATCTACATCTTCGATCACTTTGAAGAATCCCGATACTTGCAACACCTGGTTCTCTACTTTATTCAAATACCTATAACTTCTCAAAATTCAGACCCTGTGTTTCCACGAAACACTTGTCTAAAAACTAGAGAAGTCATAAGTAAACCGAATATAATACGAGAGCCAACCCCTCTGTCCTGATGGACCCTGGACAACATACAATACTCTGTATAAGTCCCTTGAGTCTAGTGACTCATTCACTGTGTGTCGTAGGTTGAAAACTGTACTTATGGTTAAGAAGAATTACACCGCTGTTTAATGCTCCTTACCTAACCATCCACTGATATAGGTAAATGTCATCGACATAATATCAAAAGGTATATCTCACTCTATGAAAATAGACGTACAGATATATCAATTTGAAATTGGTGCACAACAGCGGATATTCAAAACCAAATATTTGCCGACCGGCAAACAATCCAGGTGGCATCCTCAAATATCACCAATTACAACGAATCCCGATATAATGAGGATGATCACCCAATTCCCAATAACTCACTCCCACTCATCATCTGTAAAACCATACAGATGTGAGAATCAAACCTGGTAAATACATACCCTGGAGCAAGTGTCCAATCGGGAAAGCAGTTTTCTTTTAACAGTACACAGTGAAACTGAAACATTGAAATGTTTCGTTGGGGTATCCTGGCATTCCTAGTAATGCCTCATCCATAATCCAGATTCACAACTGTAACCGTATAATTCTTTGCCACCTCTCCAAATCCCTTCATATGTCTTTAGTCATTACCTTCTGTACACCCCTTTAGGCCAAATGGTTTTCTTCCTTCCCTACCGTTCGGCACCAGCCTATGGTTTGGAAGAAGACTATCCAAAAAGCATAAAGGGTGTACTGTCCTAATCCTAGGAGCACTCGCAACGCGAGAGAAGGTGAAGATAAAAGACACCTGAATGTACTTTATTCCTATTCCTCCTGAACCAGGATCCATCCCCGAACTGGAACGAGTTCCTTTCGAGTTCGTATATAACCATACGATGGATTATCCAATAAAATGGGATCTTCGTAGTGATACGGAGTGTCCAGGAGAAATACAAAGGTGATTTAGGATTGGCGAAGAAATACTTGGTTTGGTCGTGAATAGCAGTCGCAATTTACTTTGCCCTCTTACTAATCCCTTGCTTTGTCTGAACTTAATACCTTCTGTACACCGTTTAGGCTAACTGGTTTTCTTCATTCCCTACCGGTCGGCACCAGCCTATGGTTTGGAAGAAGACTATCCAATTTGCAGAATAGGTGTACTACTCCTAAACCAAGGAGTACTCGCAGCGTGAGAGAGGGTGAAAAGAAAAGACAACTGAATAATCCTATCCGTTTTCTCCTGAACCGGAAACCATCCTCGAAGTCCTTCGAGTTCGTATATAACCATACGATGGTTTTGTCCAATGGAAGTGGACGTTCGTAGTAATACGGGGTGTCCTGGAGAAAAGGGTAAAAGTAGGAGTGGCAATGAGGTTCGCAACTCTGACAATCCAAAAGCCAGTGTTAAGAAGGTTCGGTCAACTTGGTCACTGAGTCATAGTCTTAGGGTCGGGTCAATGGTCGCTGCCAGAGAGAGAGAGAAAAGAAACACTCAGCGTGCACTCTAACCTAGATCAGAATGGTTATCACTTTATCTAATCTGGAAACCTCCCACTGTACCTCAAATTCTCCTCCAAACCTGAAAGAAGAATTAGTCGGGAACACCCGAGGAGTAAACCAACTCATCAGTGGGAATCGGGATCCAACTCTCATCGCATGACAACGTGACGGAATCCGCTCACGGTATCACACTCCAGAAGGTATGCGCATATCTGGCAAGTTTCAGTACTTTTGAAACTCCCGATGTGATTTCTGCCCCATGCTCTTATGACCTTGACTAAGGCCAACAAATCATAAGTCACATGTCAAGTTCTACCCGTCATTGTCCAGGTTGATTTGAATCCACCCGTACAAGCCCTTGACTAAGGCCAACAAGGCTATACGACTGTCCCAAACCAACGCATCTATCTATGCAGCATATGAATACCCAATAGCTACCAAACACTGTGCCTTGACTAAGGCCAACAAACACAGCTTGAATACTATTGACTACCCATATGAAACGACGGAGGGCTACGAATGGTTTCTGGCGAAAACCTTTAACGTAGTGAACTTGATATCGTTGAAGGAACGGATAGATTTTTAGAAAATATAGTGACGAAAACCTTTACTAAAGAGGTCACTCCCGGTGAAGGGATCTCGGCTCTTTCCCCGTAGAATGGGGTGCAGGATATTCTAACTGAATACCACGGTGCAAAGCAAAAGTAATCGGCTATAGTGAAGTTAATGCCCTGACGCAAAATTTCTGTCCAAGGGGTCACTCCCGGTGAAGGGATCTCGGCCCTTGCCTCGTCGACTGAGGAGCAGGATATTCCAAATGAATACCACGATGCAAAACAGAAGTGAACGTCTTTGCAATAACAGCTTTTTGAAAAGTGTTCCAACAACATCAGATTAGGTTTGTTTAACTTGCATTGATCCGAAACAACGCAGTCCCATCAATTGATCACACCAATAAAGAACGAAAATATACTGACGTACGTATATGCCATCCGCATTCGCCACTGGGTCCCGTCATCACCCGTTAGGTTAGCTTACTAACGACAGAGCGGGGACTGGACTAGCGCGGATGAAAAACATATACAACATCTACTAATATATATACCAATATATTATATTTCGCTCAAGGCGTGATAAGAAATGCAACATCACAGAAATGTACAGCATCACAGAACAATACAGATATCTGGGATCCCCGGGTTTCACAGAGCCACTACTGAAACCCGACGTTCCCCTGGTCGTGTGGATAGCCTGTGCAATGAAATCCTAGACCCCTACGGGCACGGCAAGTTACCCGCCAAAACCTGAAGCGAGGCAGCCCACTTCATCGCCGTGAATGGACCACCCAGCACTTCACGGAATCCGGTAACTTGGGCACCCCTCCTGGGTCAACCTGTACCCCCTACGAGTGCGGCGAATAGCCCGCCAATCCCAGAGTGAAGCCCCCTCCGTCTCAATGCCATGAGATGCGGGCTTGTTGCCCTCTAGAACCTGGCTATCCGTGCACCCCACCGTGGGGTAATCCTAGTACAGAAAGTAAAATATACATACAACGGGTACATCGACCGCAACCAGGTCGTGCCCCAAAAAGAATAATACAAACAGGCAGTGACGGCAGTCCACATGTCGGACGCTCGCCCCGCAATATCAAAAGTACATAATACCACCACAACTGTACTAGCATTGCATCCAGGCTATCCCCACGACCGATCCGCAACATCACAGCATAAACATAGAACATCAACGTGAAAGTCACGTTCGCAAATCCGTCTAACCGGGCTATAGCAGTTAGACCGGATTTACCGATCGAGTGACATTCACGGTCGCAGATATAATGTAAATACTGTGAAATAATGTGTTTGAAATATCCGATCGATCAAAAATTAACAAGTGGGCCCTCAAACAAAACTGTAGCACTCACAGAAACCCTGGGCCCAATTTTAATATTCCAAAACCCATATTTTAAGCCCAGAAGGCCTCTGAAAAAATTTGGTGATGTGACATGAATAGTGCGCGGCGGAAGGGCCGCACGAGGTGGGGTTTCGCGGCGGATCCGCGCTCCAACTGTGGAGTTACTTCATCAAATTTTTACAGAACTCTAAGATTTTCCAGTACATCAATATTTTACAACCTGAAAAATTTTTCGAGACCAAAAATTTTCAACAGAAACTGATTCGAACTAAAATGCAGTTTTGGAACATTCGATCGATCGAAACAGAAAAACACATTACACCAAGCTAGACTATGTTAATGGCGAGGCTCTGATACCACTGTAAGTGCACGGCGGCGCCCCGGCCGTCAATCCGACGGCCAAACGCGGAAACGGTGGTAAACTTAAATTTTGCGGACTTTGCAAACCGGCACCACCGCGCACTAAACCCCGGATCGTGCCATTAAACTAGTCTAAGCTATCTAGAGAGGGGGTAGAGAAGTATACCATACGATCCGAGTCCTCCGGTCTTCATCTCCACTCCGATCTCCTCGCGGGATCTCCGTCCGTCTCCTCCTCGTCGGAAAGGGCACCACGAAGCCGGGTACTTTTACGGGCTCCCACCTCAATACCGAGGCAACTCGCGCATGAAGCCGGCTACTCGACATGCTCAAGATATGCTGTAGGGAGTGTAATGTAGAATGTATGTCTCACTTTGGGGTTGGTTGCCATTTGAAGAGGATGGAGGAAACAAAGATAAGAAAAATGGTGCTTGCATTTTTCTTGGCATGGAATGAGATCAAGAATGAAAACCTCTCTCAAAGGTGAAGCTCTCTCTTCTTCTCTTTTCTTCTTCTCTTTCTTTTTCTCCAACCATTTTTCCAAGTAAGAGTAAGATGGTGGAGGAATGAATATGATAGCATCAACATGAAGGGAGGTGAGTGTAGGAGATAATGAAGGGTGACCACAACCAAGACATAATCATCACAAAACTCACATCAACTCTTCTTATCAAATCTAATCACATAAAGCAAATGATAATGAAGGATAAGAAAGGCATCAAAAGATGCTTTCATAATAAATCATCTTACAAATAAAACCTCCACAAAAGTAATTTGCAAACCTGCAAATTACCCCCTCCATCGAAAAGGTCCGGCCGGGAAAGAACAAAGGAAAACGGGCCGGAACGGAAAGCAAACTGGCAACTCCAGAAAACTGGTCCCGTAATAAATTACAGGATAACCCTTATACTGTGCATACACACCCGCATTTGTATTCCGACCGGATACAAATGCAATGAGACAAAATCTACACTGTACTATACTAGGATCGGCTTAAACCAAAGCCGGCTAGTAAAATCCGTCCGATCCTGATTCGTGCAATACCGCACGTACCTGATCGAACCTTGCCATATTACTATACGGCTACTAGTATAAACTGTCCGATCCTGATCCGTGCAATACCGCACGTATCTGATCGGACCCTGCCATATCTCCATACGGCCTCTACAGCGTTTCGCCCGAAAGCTTGAGTAACTGAAGGTGTGGTGGACTCTAAAGACTCGTCAATACTATGGCTGTGGATTTAACCACTAGCACGTCAGAGGTATAAGCCAATACGTGACGGGCCACCAGCTATTGACCAAAAGGGACGTCGATGAGGAAGCTCACCCCGACACCCAACTGAGCCTGTCAGTGACAATATCCGTACAGTCCGGTCCGTTCGTCTATGAGTATCGCATGGCGGGCCTAGGGGGTTGGTAAAAGTCAGACCCCCAAAAGCGGTACAAGTCGTGTCGGAGTGTAGCCCAGAACACCCTGAGATACTACTGGAATACCTACCAGTAAATCTCCTGCCTTGGCCAAGGTCTTTGTGTAATGGCTCTCCTAGACACAGCGCGACCTCACCCCCAATACCGGGAGAGACGAAACCCCCGAAGATCCGCTCACTGCCTCCATGTGGCTCGGGACTGTACCCAACTAAAACCTGTTTGCACGACTCCTTTGAGCCGTGGTAGGGTAGTAATCAAAGTACAGTGGGAACTCACACGAGACAAATGACGATCCCCAGGTCGATGAACTAACCTGTACACATGTCACCTGGGAACTGCTATCTGACGTCAGGTATAAGACCAACTAGCATGTTCCCGGCGAGTCCTGTCCGGTGTACTCATAACCCAATGAGCACCTGTATACATCTTAGGTGAACCAACTGACACCAGTGGCTTGTGAGACCGGCCACCGCCCCTCGTCGGGGTCTCAACTGTATACACTAGTCTACTCTGGAGAATCGATGCCCTGTCTCGAAACTCCTACGACTAGGGACCTTTTAAGGATGTGCTTATAGACTCCAGCTCTCACTTATATGATCGCCCTCATACTGCTGGCAGTCAAGCAAGAATCCTAGGGGCTCTATCAACGTGCAATAGCGACATGTCAGGTCGCCTAAAGCAGTACACGATGATAAAGGTAAACCAGATAGCATACTATCATCTCGAGTAAGACTGTCCTACCGGGATAGGTCCTCCCTCAATCATTGCAATCACGTGCCTGTGATCCAATAATTGACTCTGAGGGCACTATCTCCAACAGTATACAGGTGCTCGTTGGGTTACGGGTACACCGGAAAGGACTCACGGGGAACTTTTGGTTGGTATTATACCCGTCGTCAGTTAACAGTTCCCAGGTGACATGAGTACAGCATAGTCCGTAAACTTGACACTGCTACTTCGCCTCGAGTCTGTCCCACTGTTCTTAGATTGCTACCCTACCATGGCTCAAAGGAGTCGTACAAACAGGTAGCAGTTGGGTGCAGTCCCGAGCACTTGGAGGCAGTGGCAGTTAGACATGATTCGTCTCTCCCGGTATTGGGAGTTGATATCGTGCTGTGTCAGAGAGCCATTACGCAAAGTCCCTGGCCAGGGCAAGCGAGATTTACTGGTAGGTTCCAGTTGTTTCTCAGGGTGTAATGGGCTACGCTCTGACACGACTTATACCGCTATTAGGGGACTGACGCTTGCCGACCCCCTAGGCCCGATATGCGATAGTCTTAAACGAACAGACCGGACTGTACGGAGATTGTCACATCAGGCTCAGTAGGAGTTCGGATGGGTTTCCTCATCGACCTTCTTATCGACATCTACCTGGGGACCGTTACGTACAGCTAGTGCCACTTGCGGTCTGTGGTTAAACCCACTGCCAGCGTAGTAGTTGAGTCTTTAGAGTCCCAAACAGAGAGTTTCCCTACTCCAGGAGAAACGATATAGAGGTCGTATGGTTTTACGACAAGGGTTCGGACGCATACGTGTGTTTACGCATGTACGACATTCGGACAGTTTTTACTAGCCGGCTTTGGTTTAAGCCAGTTTCTAGTATCAGGTTATTGGATTTATACAGTCTAAAGTTTTTCCGTGTTTTCACGGATAGGAGGGGCGTTCTCGTAATTTCGCGAGAAGCTTCTAGAAGGATGATGACTTGAGGGTTTAGGTGGCATTTGCATTTATTGTGTTAATGACTCATTTGTGTGATTCATCCATGGAGTTAATGCATCATTTATTGATCTAATGACTCATGAGATGAATCACTCATATGAATGAATGAAGCATGGTTGTTAAATGATTTAATTTATTTATTTCATAAAACATTATGCTTCATATATTCAAATGAGTTCATTATCTCTTCTCATTCTCTTGCTCACATTCTCTCTCCTCAAGCTCTCTCTCTTCAAACCCTAATCCTCCCCTCTCATGTGTTGAGACCAAGGATTAGAAAAGACTATTTAATCCATAACCCTTCTCTATATCACCTAGGTTGCTTAGATTAGCACTTTAAGAAACCTAGTTACCTCAAGTTAGAGGTGAAGCTTGGAGTATAGCTCTCGGGTGGATCATCTATTACGTGGAGGAGGCCGAGAAGGACGTGGATAACGAAAAGGAGAAGGATACGGTTCATTAGGTATAATCACTTATCATAGTAGTTCACAACTTCTATGTTTCTTATTAGTTATAGTTTTGCAAAGATTCTCGGTTAGTCGATGTTTATGCAAAGAACAAGATCGTTTTTCAATTTTCCGCCTCCCCGCAAGTCATGGGGTGTTGTCCATCGACTTACAGGGAGATCACCGATATCGAGCATCATCATTAGCCCCCCACTCTCATCCCGACCAGATCATAAGTCGGGTCGTGAGTGGTCTGCCGGGTCACCCGAGGTGAGCTCATTTTCGATGATATCGACGGGGAGTGTTCCCGGGCAATCCGTTGTATTTTCTAGATGACGCCAGCAAATCAGAGGTGAGATCTTTGCATTAAAGAGGGTGCGTTGGATCGTGCGTACGTTCACCGAAGCGACTGCCTACATGGGCGCAGGTTGGCTGATGCAACGGGCCGCAGGTTCCCTGTGCCCGATGGGGTGCGGCCAATGTGTGCATGACAGGCGGAGCGATGGTGGCCGTTGAGTGCGAAGAGTCGTTTTGGCAAGAGATGACTGCCGCTGTTGGATGTGTTACGCCAGCTGTTATAAATAGAGGTGGGGTCCACATGAGGACCCGTTCCTTTTCATAATTTCCTCGTCTTTGGTCTTGTCAGCTCGGCGTTCTCCTCTTTAGGCGGGATTCCTGCGTTTTCTCTTCCGATGAATCCTCTTCATCAGGTTAGATGTCTTTCTCTGAGGAGTCTGTAGATGTAGTTGGGGTAGAGTCTGGGGATCTCTCTGTGGGTTCTTCCTCTTCTCATTCTTCTTTTTCTTCTTCTGGATCGGAGTCCTCCCAGGGAGTTAGGGTCAGATCCTCTTCCCGGGGTCGCCCGACGGGGGCGGTTCCCAGAGTAGAGGTCGCGAATGCGCCTGGCGTGTCGTCCACGGTGAGGTACGAGGAAGGGCTCGCCACCGTTCGGACTCGTTTCCATATTCCTCCCGGCTACACGTTGCGTTTGGCCGGGGAAGGGGAGAGGGCAGATCAAGTACGGGGCAAGGAGATTGCCCTGTATTTGGAAGCCTTTTGGGGCGGAATGTGCCTGCCATTCTTCCCCGAGGTTGTTAGAGAGCTGAATCATTTCGGGTTAGCCCCGGGCCAGCTAGTGCCGAACTCCTGGAGGATTGTCCTCGGGTTCCTGGTCCGTTTGAAGTTGCAGCTGATACCTTTCAGGCTGTCCACCCTTGCCTCCTCTCTCATTTACAAACGTCACCCCGGCACTCACGCGGGCGACCCGTGGTGGGTTTACATCTCCTTCAGGAAATGACGGGGGAGTGCTGCCGGGTCGGGAGTCGTCGTCGTGCCTTCTTCCATCCACGATTGGAAGAAGAAATTTTTCTTTGTTGGGACGCCAGAGGGCGAGGACTGGCTTGTGCCCACCCAGTGTCTAGGTATAGGTGCCAGTGGGAGAGTCAGTCCAATGATCCCGACACGGTGAGAGTGGCAGAGTGGGAGCCCATTCCCCAGGCCGACATGCTACTTTATGAGCAGGCCCTTAGTTGGGCTGGGCTCAGCCCCGCCCAGTTCGTCGGTAAGTTAGGAGCTTGTAGGCGATCTGTTAGACTTGTGTTTATTTTCATTTCTACTTGTGTTGCTGACTCCAGTGTACTTTGTCTTGTGCAGAACCCATGGACTTGAGCCAACTTCGAGCGGCCATGCGCAAGCCGAAGAAGGGATCGAAAGCTTGAGGTGCCAGCTCCTCCTATCTGACGTCGGCCCTGGCTCCCCTGGCAGCCGCCCCACCCCGGCGTTTGAGTGCGGGCCGTACCCTGGAGCCCAGCCAGGCGCCGAGCCGAAAGCGGGTTCGGGAACAGGAGGCCCCGGCTTCGGAGATAGAGACCGGCTCCCCGTCGTTGTCTCTCAAAAGGTTCCCCTGAACGGTTCCGCGGACCTCGGCCTCCCCGATCTTGGTGGACGAGGGGGACCTCCGCTTTGAGGTGCTCTCGGGGCTCTCTGTCGCTGACAGCTTGCTGGAAGACATGGAGAGGTCGGCTGTGGGCAAGGTCCCTCGGGGGACTCTTAAGGCGCAGATGGTGGCCATCACCCAAGAGGCGGTTCAGGTTAGTGCTCACACCTCACTTGATTTTTCAATTAGCGTCTCATCATTTGCGAGATTTGGTGCCCCCTTTTCTTTCTGACCCCCCTCTAATTTCTTCGGGTCCTCCAGCACGTCGCCCTCCTCGTCTAGATGGAGGAAGAGGAAATTGCCCTGGCGATGCGAGCCGCGGGTGAGCTCTCCTCACTGGAGGAGAGCTCAAAGTTGGAGCTGGAGGCGGCAATGGTGAGGGTCGCCGCCCTAGAGGGTGAGGTGGCGGCCTGAAAGCAGGAGGTTGCGGCCGGGAAGCAGGAGGCCGCCGAGGCCAAGCTTCAGGACTCCAAGGTGCTCGTCAGCATCCTGAAAAAGTCGGCGGGCACCCTCCGAAAGGAGCTGGGGGAGGCGATAAAGGGGACGAAGCGAGCCAAGCTCAGGACGGCGAAGGCGGTGGAGAATTATAAAAAGTCAGACCATTTTTACACCGACCTAGCCGCAGCCACTACCCTCATCTGGCATGAGGCCCTCGACACCGTTAAGGCTCGGATTCCAGAGTTCTCCGATGAAGAGCTCCGGAATGAATTTCCTCGCGGGGACGACGCGCAGGGGGATGCCTCCGGGAGCACTGCCGAGAAAGGGACTCCCGGCGAGGGTGACACCGAGGCTCCTGTGATGAGCATTGATCGTCCAGACGCAGCCCGAGTCATGGTAGATATTAAGCTCCCCGGGGATGCGCCTGGCCCTGAGGCCTGAAGCCCCCCGTCTTCTTGTTTATCTTCTTTTGTTGCATCAGGAATTTTTTAGGCCTCCGGGCATTTTGTAAGGCTGGGGAGCCCACAATACCCTTGTAAAAGCTTTGACTTTGTGAATAAAAACTTTTTTCAGTCGTATTTGCATGCGTATTTTCCTTTGTCAGTAAACATTTGTATTTACACAGTACTGCCTTCGTGTTATGTCGGTTCTTCGTCTAGCGATTACGCGTCAAGTTGAATCTGTTCATTTGCCAGGTGTGCAAAGACGGGCAGGTAGACGGTATCTCCATGTCCCCGAAGTCGAGGTGGAGATCGCTCAGACGTAGATAGACCGGATGCCTCTAGTTGAGGGCTTTTGTTCCTTAGTCACGGGAGGCACGGAGAGGCATGCTAAGGATGGGCCGAGCAGGGTAGATGCTCGGTCGCTTCATGGAGAGGGCTTAGCTCCCTGGCGTTGTGGAGTAGGGAGCTACCAGCCAGGGATGACCGAGCAAAGGCGGTCCCAGTTGCCTCTTAGCGAGGGCTTTTGATCGTTAGCGTGGGAGGGGCCATGAGAGGAATACTAAGGACGGGCCGAGCAGGGTTGCTGCCCGGCGCCTTTTGGCGAGGGTTTTGATCCCTGGCATTTTGGGGTAGGGAGCTACCAGCCAGGGATAACCGAGCAAAGGAAAGACCGGTTGCCTCTTGCGAGGGCTTTTGATCCTTAAGGATGGGCCGGGCAGGGTTGCTATCCGGTGCCACTTGGAGAGGGCTTTGATCCCTGGTATTTTGGGGGTAGGGAGCTACCAGCTAGGGATAACAGAGCAAGGGCGGGCCCGGTTGCTTCCTGCGAGGGGTTTTGATCCTTAGCGCGGGAAGGGCCGTAAGAGGCCTACTAAGGACGGGCCGAGCAGGGTTGCTGCCCGGTGCCTCTTGGAGAGGGCTTTGATCCATAGCATGGGAGGGGCCATAAGAGGCCTACTAAAGACGGGCCGAGCAGGGTTGCTACCCGGTGCCGCTTGGCGAGAGCTTTGATCCCTGGCGTTTTGGGGTAGGGAGCTACCAGCCAAGGATAACCGAGCAAGGGCGGGCCCGGTTGCCTTTTGCGAGAGCTTTTGATCCTTAAGGATGGGCTGGGCAGGGTTGCTGCCCAGTGCCTCTTAGCGAGGGCTTTGATCCCTGGCGTTTTGTGGTAGGGAGCTACCAGCCAGGGTAACCGATCAAGGACGGGCCCGGTTGCCTCTTGCGATGGCTTTTGATCCTTAGCGCGAGAGGGGCCGTAAGAAGCCTACTAAGGACAGGCCGAGCAGGGTTGCTGCCTGGTTCCTCTTTGTGAGGGCTTTGATCCCTGGCGTTTTGGGATAGGGAGCTACCAGCCAGGAATAACCGAGCAAGGGCGGGCCCGGTTGCCTCTTGCAAGGGCTTTTGATCCTTAAGGACGGGCCAGATAGGGTTGCTATTCGGTGTCTCTTGGTGAGGGCTTTGATCCCTAGCGTTTTGGGGTAGGGAGCTACCAGCTTAGGATAACCGAGCAAGGGCGGGCCCGGTTACCTCTTGCGAGGGCTTTTGATCCTTAGCGCTGGAGGGGCCGTAAGAGGCCTACTAAGGACTGGCCGAGTAGTGTTGCTTCCCGGTGCGTCTTGGCGAGGGCTTTGATCCCTGGCGTTTTGGGGTAGGGAGCTACCAGCCAGGGATAACCGAGCAAAAGCAGGCCCGGTTGCCTCTTGCGAGGGCTTTTGATCCTTAAGGTCGGGCCGGCAAGGTTGCTACCCGGTGCCTCTTAGCGAGAGCTTTGATCCCTGGCGTTTTGGGGTAGGGAGCTACCAGCCAGGGATAACCGAGCAAGGGTGGGACCGGTTGCCTCTTGCTAGGGCTTTTGATTCTTAGCGTGGGAGGGGCCGTAAGAGGCCTACTAAGGACGGGGCGAGCAGGGTTGCTGCCCGGTGTTTCTTGGTGAGGGCTTTGATCCCTGGCGTTTTGGGGTAGGGAGCTACCAGCCAGGGATAACCGAGCAAGGGCAGGCCCGGTTTCCTCTTGCGATGGCTTTTGATCCTTAAGGACGGGCCGGGCAGGGTTGCTGTTCGGTGCCTCTTGGCGAGGGCTTTGATCCCTGGTGTTGTGGGGTAGGGTACTACCAACCAGGGATAGCCGATCGGGGTAGCCGCTCGGATGCCTCTTGGTGAGGGCTTTGATCCTTGGCATTGTGGGGTAGGGAACTACCAGCCAGGGAGCTGCTCGGCTGCCTCTTGGCAAGGGCTTTGATCCTTGGCATTATGGGGTAGGGACTACCAGCCAGGGATAGCCGAGCAGGGTAGCCGCCCGGCTGCCTCTTGGTGAGGGCTTTGGTCCTTAGCGTGAGAGGGGCTGTAAGAGGCCTATTAAGGATGGGCCGACCCCACCGACGTGTGAACATCGGGAAGGGTAACAGTCGCGGGTGACACGTTTCATGAACGTGTGGAGGAGGCGAAGCGCCGGAGTTGCGTCGTTTCAATTTCGTCGAGAAAGGCTAGGTGTCTGCCGCATGGCGATGCAGTCGGCTTTGATTGACGAACTCGTTTCGCCTCAGGACTAGGTCCCCGGTCTTGAAGAAGCGGCACTTGACCCGCGTGTTGTAGTATCGGACGATTTGCTACTGGTAGGCGGCCGCTCTGATCTGAGCCCGGTCTCGTTTCTCTAACAAGATGTCCAGGTTGGTCCGGAGTGCCGTGGTGTATGCTTCATCGTTGAAGTGTTCGACCCGGTGATTGGGTAGCCCGATCTCCGCTGGGACCATTGCTTCGGTCCCGTAGCAGTGGCTGAAAGGGGTTTCCCCGCGGAGGGTCTTTCTTGACGTGCGCAGGGCCTATAGGACCCGGGGTAACTCCTCGACCCAATTGCTTTGGCGTCTTTCCAGGCGTGTTCGGAGACCTCGGAGGACGTCCCGATTAGCGGCTTCGGCTTTCCCGTTGCATTAGGGGTGTGCGACTGCGACAAACTTCATGAGGACATGATACTCACTGCAGAATCCCTTCACTTTCTCGTTTTCGAAGTTCGTCCCGTGGTCGGTGATGATACACCTCGGGATGCCGAATCGGAGTATCACATTGTTCTGCGGGAATTTGATAGTCGTGGAGGCGTCTGGTTTCCTGATGGGGATGGCCTCAATCCACTTCGTGAAGTAATCCACTGTGACTAGGACATACTTGTTCCCACCCGTACTGGTAGGGAACTGGCCTATCATGTCCAATCCCCACTGGGCGAACGGCCACAGGGAGGTTAAAGCGGTCAGCTCGGTAGCCGGAAGGCGAGGTATACTTCCGTGGAGTTGGCAACTTTTGCATTTCCTGACGAGCTTCTGGGCGTCTTCGTGAATAGTCGGCCAGTAGTACTGATTGTTTGTATTTTCCGTGTCGTGTTTAGAATGTTTCACAACCAAAGAAATTTATACCGCAATCAATTGACGGTGTCTATTGTAGTTTCGTCAATGAGAACGGATCGTCCACTGAGAAAGTGTGATTTGCTCGATCTTGTTTTAGTTGAGTTGAAAATTTAAGGATAAAAGAAAATTGTTCAAGAATTGTGAAATTTAGTTTCAAGAATTATCAAGAAAATAAAGATCAAGGATCAAGAATTGTCAAGATGATATCCAAATCGAATGAATTATCAAGATTTGTAAAGAGGCTCGTAGGAATCGATCCAATCGATAGTGATGATGAAGAATTATGATTACAAATTCTTATCTATTGAAGATTTGTAGCTAGATCGATGACGATCAACGAGGTTTAGGGATCTCTTGAAGAAACTAGGGTTTCTCCATTATCATTCCTTGTCCTTTCGTTGATTAGCATTCAAATTCTAGCCTCTAGGAAATTCAATCATCGATCGTTGATCTCTAATTTAGAGCGAAAACATTCACGAAAGCATCTCACTCAAAAATAGGTTGTCGATGATTCAATTTCCTAAAGTTTACAAAACTCATAAGACTTATGAATCGTTCAAGAATTTAGTCACATCATCTACCTATTTTCTCGATTCCTTTACGAGTGGAGTTTTCACTCAAACATCATGAAAAAGAAAACAATCAAGAATTGAGAACTCTTCATAATGCTCAAATGTAAAGAAAAGCAAGATCAAGAATTTTCACTTTTTATTATTCAACGTTTTGTTACAATTCACTCAAAGACTAAAAGAATTGAGGAGAGAACTCGATCGTCGAACTAGCTTCGCATCGTCTCCGTGAGTCGCGAATCGTCTTGGATCTCTTGCTCGGATGAAGATCGGCATCGCTTCAAAAAGGCTCGTGGGATTCTTGCTTGATTTGGTACTCAATGATCTTGATTTGGATCAAATTGTGTCACTCAATTTGTGTAGAATTGATTTGGATCTCACTAGAATTTTACCCTCCAAATTCAACAACCTTTGCAATGAAGTCTTGGGTCCCTTTATATAGCCCTCTCCTTTAGCTTCCACTAGAAGCTTGATCTAGCTTCCTTTAGAAGCTAAGCTAGGTTTAGCTTCCTTTGCAAGCTTGGTAGTTATGAAGGAAGCTTCTAGATTAAGGTAGTTAGCTAGCTTGCTTAAGAAACTTGGTTGTTGAGGAGAACCTTCTAGATTTAGCTAGCTTGCTTGAGAAGGTTGGAGGTATTAGGCTTGCACAAGAAGCTTGGCTATTAGGAAAGAAGCTTCTGGAGATATCTGGAGACCGAAGTGTATTGAAGAAGTTTTGATCTTGGAAGGAGAGCCCTGAGAATGTATTATGCCGCTGACGTGTCCACGTGGCCGCAGATCCGCCGCGAATAGGCCCATTCGGCCACGGATCCGCGGCCGTTTGGAGGTTTTGGTGCCTGAATCTTCCAGGTTTATTTGGTGCTGATCCATAGGTCCTTATTTTATGTCTGGAATCTTTTTATACTTCCTTGTTCACTGCCAGATCACAAGTCTTGGACTTGGCGTGTTTTATCAGCACTTTTATCAATTCCGGCTCTTTTACCTGGAGAATTTCCTGCACACAGTCTCGAGATAAGTGTTGCGATATACAAAGATCATGCGTGAAATAATAAACACACAATTTCCTTCAAAATACCGGTTATAATGTATAACACATGTTATTTGGTATTTTACAGGCAATTTGCTAATATGTGCTATATTCATACCGAACACCTTTAGATGATTGCAAATAGTAGGGAAATTGATGTGTTAAAAATGCAATATTTTTGACTGATCAAATTCCCCCAAACTTAATTTTAGTCGTCTCAAGCAAACTTGTTTTATTAGAAAGAGAAGGAGAAAATAAAGGAAAAGAAAAACTAACTAGCACACTTTCGTAGGCAACATGATTGCACTGAGCACGTGCAACAAGCCTTTAAACCTCTAGGTGTCCCTAGTAGGAGGAGTGTTATCTCCTGAGGGTTTTCAGTGGATTGCACCCATAAAATCCCATAATAAAAAGAAGACCGTAAAAGTTACATGTAAAGATAAGAATTATAAAAGAAAGACTTTGAAAATCAGAGTTTCCAACTATACTAGCTTTTCGGTTGTCATGAGCCCTATCTTAATAGTCATGAAAAGATGTTAGAAATCACATTATCCCTCAATAAAACATCGTCTTTATTCTTCATTCCTACCATTCTTCCAAACATCGATTATATATCCCTACGTGTGTGTAAAAGACATCCCTACACTCGGAGAATTCAATTCAAGCTATCATATTCTTGTCCATCTATCTCAGTACTTTTTAATCGATGAATATTTAGATGGATTTGCTCACACATTTTTCATGCGACCGTTAATACTTCTTGAGGTACTAACCGACCGATTACTCATGTGCTTGCTTATTAGGCGTAAGTAGCATTTTCCTCGTCTTGCACCACCTAAGGCTTAACAGTAACTCCCAGACCAGTTGGTCTAAGGCACTAGGTGATGAAGCACTCTCGCTATATTTTTTTATTGCTGCCTTGGTGATAACAAAACCAGTATACATTATTTTTCACCATTTGATATATTTTTTCATTTTTTTTATTTTCTTCATATTTTGGCTTTTAGACAAGAGCATTTCAAGGTATCCTCTACTATCCCGAGTTTCAAGACGTGTGTAAGTGCGTATAGTAGGGTATCAACATTCAAATGTTTGGCTTGCAGAATAGGAACTATTTTTCAGACTTATTTTTATCCTCAGATTAGTGACTTCTTTCATCTTACTAACCCTTGGGACAACGGCTCATAACCACTTATTACTAGTTCGTTTAAGAAAACTTCTAATTTTCTTGGTTTTCTTAAATTTTTCCAATCTTTTGAATATAATTTTTCACTATCTAATCTTTTATTATAAAATTAAATATTAAATATTTTTATCTTTTGAAATTTTTTTAAAATTTTTTTATATGTTTTTAAAAATTTTGTGCTTATGCAAAGTATGATGCGAAATGATGCGAAAATAAGCACAAACCTCCCCCAAACTTGTTTTCAACAGTGTGCTTACTGCTGCCAACCGCTAAATCTCAAAAACCTGTAAGCCTGGGAGGAAATTTATTAATGGAGGCAATAAATATGATCGTGAAAATCCTCCCCCAAACTTATTCTTTTCACTCACCTCCATTCTAAAGATGATACAGTATTTTACAGGACATGGAGGTGAAACGGAGGAATTTTAATCAAGATAAAGTGGCTCCTGTAAAAACAGGAGCTCCTCTGTGGGGTCAGTGGAAAAATACGGTTTTAATCTATGTCCATTTACTTTGAAAAACGTACCGTTTTTAATATTTTCAACCTCAACTACCCCGTGCGGGTATACAGACCGCACAATAAAATGTCCTTTCCACCGAGATCGTAGCTTACCCGCATGAAGATGGAGTCGTGAATCATAAAGAAGGACTTGTTGACCAGGTGTAAAAGTTTTTCTCAAAATGTTTTTATCGTGAAATACCTTAGTTCGGTTCTTTATAATTACAGCATTATCATAAGCTTCATCGCGGAGTTCGGTTAGCTCGTTTAATTGCAGCTTCCGAAAGTTGCAGACTTGATTTAAGTCAAAGTTGATTTCTTTAATGGCCCATATTGCTTTGTGCTCAATCTCGACCGGAAGGTGACAAGCCTTTCCAAACACTAGTCTGTAAGGAGACATACCTAGATCGGTTTTATATGCAGTTTGGAATGCCCAAAGAGCATCCGTCAATTTGGTTGACCAATCTTTTCGATTTTTAGAAACTGTTTCCTCCAAAATTTATTTGATTTGTCTGTTTGAAATCTCAGCCTTCCCACTCGTTTGGGGATGATAGGGTGTGGAAAGTTTGTGGTTGATTGCATATTTCCGCATCAAAGTCTCGAAAGACCGATTGCAGAAATGCATCCCGTTATCGCTAATGATAACGCGTGGGTGTCCAAATCGCGAAAGGATGTTTTCTTTTAGGAACTTAATGACAACCTTTTTGTCATTAGTGCGACAAGAAATAGATTTAACCCACTTCGAGACGTAATCAACCGCAAGCAATATATACAGATTCCCAAAGGAGTTGGGAAAAGGACCCATAAAGTCAATACCCCAAACATCAAAAATTTCAACCACTAAGATGGGTTGCTGTGGAATTTCATTTCTCCGGAAAATCCTACCTGTGTGTTAACACTGTGCACAGATTTTGCAATGATCAAATGCATCTTTGAACAAAGTCGGCCAATAGAAACCGCATTGCAAAACTTTCTCCGCCGTCTTTCGAGGACCGAAATGACCCCCACATGCCTGATCATGACAAAAAAATAGAACACTCTTGAATTTATCATTAGGGACACATCTGCGAATGATTTGGTCAGGACAATATTTAAACAGATATGGTTCATCCGAGTAAAAATGTTTTACTTGGGATAGAAATCGATGTTTGTCCTATTTTGACCATTCGCGGGGGATAAGTCCTGTAGCAAGATAGTTCACAATATCCCTGAACCAAGGTTCATCGGATACATTCAAGAGTTGTTCGTCCGGAAAAGAATCATTGATCGGCAGGGTCACAGGTGAAGAAGAGATGCGCGAAAGATGGTCGGCTACAACGTTTTCACATCCTTTCTTATCTTTAATAACAAGATCAAATTCTTGTAATAGAAGGATCCAACGTATTATCCTACCTTTAGCATCTTTCTTCGCCAAAAGATATTTCAAGGCGGAGTGGTCAGTGTACACAACAATAGGTGAGCCAATCAAGTAAGGCCTGAATTTTTCTAATGCAAATACAACTGCCAAAAGTTCTTTTTCGGTAGTTGTATAGTTAATTTGAGCATCGTTCAAGGTCTTACTTGCATAATAGATCACGTGTGGCATCTTTTCAATGTGTTGTCCTAAGACTGCACCAACTGCAAAATCTGATGCATCACACATAAGCTCAAACGGGTGGTTCCAATTTGGAGATGATAGAACGGGGGCTGTAGTGAGAGAGTGTTTGAGTGAGTCAAATGCTGCCTCACAATCCGAGTCAAAGTGAAAGGTTGTGTCCTTGGACAAGAGAAGAGTTAAGGGTCTAGCAATTTTGCTAAAATCCTTAATGAATCTCCTGTAAAAACCTGCATGGCTAAGAAAGGATCGGATATCCTTGACGCATTTGGGATGAGAAAGGTTTTGAATGACATCTATTTTGGCTTTGTCAACCTCAATGCCTTTTCGTGAAATCACATGTCCAAGCACAATTCCTTCTTGTACCATGAAATGGCATTTTCCCAGTTCAAGGTTAAGTTCTTCTCTTTAAAACGAGTAAGAACCGCGTCAAGATGAGATTGGCAGTCAGCAAAAGAATCTCCGAATATCGAGAAACCGTCCATGAAAATCTCCAAAAAATTCTCGACCATGTCCGAGAATATCCCCATCATGCACCGCTGAAATGTAGCGGGAGCATTGCATAACCCAAAGGGCATGCGTCTATAAGCAAAGGTACCAAAAGGACAAGTAAATATGGTTTTATCTTGATCCTTTTTGGCAATAGGGACCTGGTTATAGCCAGAGTATCCGTCCATGAAGCAGTAATATTCCCGTCCAGCTAAGCGTTCTATCATCTGGTCAATGAAAGGTAGAGAAAAGTGGTCTTTCCTCGTTGCAGCATTGAGTTTTCTATAATCAATACATACACGCCACCCAGTTTGAGCGCGTGTCTGGATTAACTCATTTGCCTCATTTGTAATGACTATGATGCCAGATTTCTTAGGGACGATATGAATTGGACTTACCCATTGGCTATCGGAGATTGGGTAAATGATACCATTGTCAAGGTATTTGACGATTTCTTTCTTCACCGCATCCTTCATGACGGGGTTTAACCGTCTCGGTGATTCTCGGGTTGGCTTGGCTTCATCCATCAAATGTATATGATGTTCTACAATCAAAGGACTAATCCCTTTGATGTCAGCCATAGTCCAACCAAACACCTGCCTATTAGATCTCAATATCGTCAAAAGCGCATTCTCTTATTCTAAGGCTAGAGAAGCGGATATGATCACAGGTAAAGACTCATTCTTACCTAAATATGCATATTTAAGATGAGAAGGTAAAAGTTTGAGATCTAATGCTGGCGGAGAAACTATAGAAGGTGGGATCATCGAATGATATTCAGAGTCACAAAGAAGCTCGTAGCCTGTAAAAGATACAGACTCGGAAGGTGATGAGTCAAGAGTTTCAGACTCAAGCGTGGAAAACGTGTCCTCACTAAGATGTGCAAGATCAAACATTGATGTGCTAATGTCGTCGAGATCTTCAAAGCAAAGTTCATCAACTTCGCAACTTTCGGGAGCAATCTCATGGACAGAGCAAACATCAAGTATGTGAGCAGAGGGTTCAGATGGATGACTTCCAATTTTATAGATGTTCAGTTCAATTGCCATTTTTCCAAAAGATAGGTTTGTTAGGTCCACGTTACCCACCCCGGTGCTTACGGGGAGGCAGAATAGGTAAAAACCGTATTTTTAACACAAGGTAACATGGACTAAAAATAGAGGATCTTTGCTAACAAAAACTAACAAACTAGCTACAAGTTCTAGCTACTAGGTTCGATGGTTATACCTAGATCTTGAACTCCTTCTCCTTTTGTTGTGGTCCTCCTTCTTGCTTGCTCCTTGGAGTGGTGTAGATGGCTCCTCCTCTTCATCTTCTCTTTGCCGAAGAAAGATCCACCCGAAGTCCTCTACCTTGAGCTCCTACCTCAACCAAGTGGTAACTAGAGTGCTTGGCTTGCTAGACTAAGAACCCTAGAATGAGTAGAGAGTTGTCTTGATGGTTTTATCTCACAAAGCTCATGTTTTTCAACACATGAAAGAAGGGAGCTTTGAGAAAGGAAAAGGGAGAGCTTTGCATGAGAGAGAAAGAGCAAGAGAGAATGAGCAAGAATAACAACCATGCTCTCATATGAGAATAATAATAATAATAACTAAAGAAAATTGTGATGGTTAGTTGAAATGACCATTATCATTTCACATTTAATGCAATTTGCAAGAATCAAGAAGCATCTTGCAAAATAAATGATCATGGTCAAATGGTCAACAAAAGTCAAATGGTCAACCAAAGTCAAATGGTCAACCTAACCATGGCACAATTATCTTTAATTAACATTATTAATCATATTTCTCATTCTCATTAGGGTTTACAAAAAGTCAACTGTCAAAAACCCTAATGAGATTCCTCTGCCTCTGTCAACTGTGCATACACACCCGCATCCGTGTTCCGAGGAACACGAACACAATGAGACAAAACCAATCCCAAACAAATACTAGGATCAGGCTTAAACCAAAGCCCGCTAGTAATAACTGCCCGGACACCAAACGTGCACGGATGTGAACGAACCCCGTCGCAAAACCATGCGACCTCTACTCTGTTTTGCCCAAAGGCGAACAACCCTCTGTGTGGGACTCTAAAGACTCGATACTATGTTGGCAGTGGGTTTAACCTGTTGGGTCCCGGCAGCGCCCCGGCCATCGAAACGCGGCCAAAATGCGGAATAAAAATTTATCAAACCGGCGCTACCGCTACCCGATTTACGGATCGACCTTAAACCCTAAACTAGCAAACTAACTAAGAGTTAGAATTGTTATACCAAGTTGATCCGTGTCCTTCGGTCTTCATTCCAAGCTCCTAGTGATCCTTTGACAATGTTTGGTTACCGGTCTTCCTCCATCTCCGATGATCCACCCGAAGGAAGCGGCGCAAGCTCCAACCTCGTCGAACGAGGTAACCGACGCTCCAAAGTCTCTAGCTAATGAGAGTGGGGGTGTATGAAAATGTCACTACAATTTTCTCTCTTTTCTTGTGCTCAAGGGAGCAACCACAGAAGAAGAATGAGGTGATGAAGTCTTGGCATGAACCAAAGAATAGCTAAGGCTTTTGTGAACCTTTTGAGTGAATGAGAGAGGAGGGTAGTGTAATGTTTCATATCAAAAAAAACCAAATGAAATTCCATCACCTCCAAATTGTGGCCGGCCCCCCTCTTGTTAGTTATATGTATGCCCTAGAGGCCATTACTGTACATACGATGTATATTGTAATGGATGCTTGGACATATATAGGGAGGACTTTCTTGCTCGACATGATAGTATGCTATCTGGTTGTACTTTATCTTAACGTGTACTCTGATTGTCTCTATATTACATGTTGATAAAGCCCTTAGGATATGTACTCGACTACTGGGACTATGATGAGATCATACTAGTGGGGCCACGGTAGTCGACGAGTACATCCTATAACTGTTCCTAGTCGAGGGTGTATCGAGACAGGGCATCGATACACCAGATTAGACTAGCGTATACGCATCATGACCCATATGATGGGCGATGGATGATCCCATATCCATCAGTGTTTGACATCAAGGATGGTGTACGGGTGCTCAGTGGAGACTGGGTACACTGGACGGACTCGCCGAGAACTCCCAGATGGTATTATACCTCACGTCAGATGGCAGTTCTCCGGTGACACTGGTACAGAGTAGTCTGTTGACCCGAGATCGTCATAGAGTCTTGTGTGATTCCCACTGTGCTTTGATTTCCATCATACCACGTCCAAGAGGGCGTGCAAAAAGGTGGCTTTTGGGTACAGTCCTGTCACGACCCGAAGTTTGGCCCGTGACCGGCACTTAACCACGTAACGTCTACAGGCGTAACGCGACTAAGTGAACCGAAAACCCAGAAATCAAACCAGTGAAAGTATAGAGTGATAGAAGTTTTAAAGGAAACACTAACCAAAACATGATAAGAAGACTAAGTAACAATCTCTAAGAAAACAATATACGACGCCGTAGCGAAGATCAAGATCCACAAGTGGGAACAACACAGATAGAATGAACTGCAAGAACAGCCGGCTCCCAACGAGCTCGGCACCAGAACACAAATATAATACAACATCGTCCTCACACTGTTTCTAAGTCAAATACATACATGGTAGATGGAGAATACTAGATACAACAATGTACATACTGAAAGATAAACAGATACCGCACAAAACCCACCTATCAGCAAAAGAGCTAGTACACCAGCTATGGGGGTATCTGTGTCAAAAGATGCAAAGCAGCCTGCCGCGACTACTCTGAAGGGCAACCTGCAAACACTGTGGCACAACGGGGGTGAGTTGCCAACTCGTGAATAGAGATAACATATAAAGGTAATCGCGAGCATGTACGTACTACACTACTCTATCATATTCCAACAGATGATATCAATATGGGATGACCAGTATGTGCAATAATCATGCAAGTGCTCTATAGGGTACTGTACTACCAGATGAGGTATAAATGCTCTAACAGGTAATGCATCTACAGGATGAGGTACAAAAGTAATGCAAAGCAAGGGCAACATAATATCTACACGGAATGTCAACGTGGAACATATACAATCGGCTTCTCAATGCACCCAGATCTCCCAAAAATAGCTCATGCGCCGGCACTCTCCTCGGCCCTCAAATCCTGTACATCTCTGAGAATCCCGAGTGCCCAACATCGGCACCCAAATATCATAAATACTCGTGTCTAGCATCGACACGCAAAACATCCTGTATCGGGCATCCGTCAGTCCGGGTCAGCCCTCTCTCAATGTATATATATATATCGGGAATCCGTCAGTCCGGGTCATCCCTCTCTCAATACATCGGGCATCCGTCATTCCGGGTCAGCCCTATATCAATACCTCGGGCATCCGTCATTCCGGGTCAGCCCTCTCTCAAAGTATATATCGGGAATCCGTCAGTCCGGGTCATCCCTCTCTCAATACATCGGGTATCCGTCAGTCCGGGTCAGCCCTATATCAATACATCGGGCATCCGTCGTTCCGGGTCAGCCCTCTCTCAATACATCGGGCATCCGTCATTCCGGGTCAGCCCTATATCAATCCATCGGGCATCCGTCGTTCCGGGTCAGCCCTCTCTCAGTACATGCCTCTAGCACCGAGAAAACACGGGGCGGCGCCCCAAATATCATACCAAGGGAACCGGGTTTTTAAATGATTATTTATTTGAAAAGGCCACGGTTCCCAAATCCAGAAATCACATGAAATCTCAACCAATAATACAAGTAATTGTGATGTGATATGTGTATCAAGTATGAATATCGAGTCATGTCACATATAGATAAGCTACAATGCAATGATCCAATGTGATATAGGTATCAAATATGAGTATCAAGTCATGTCACATATAAATGAGCTACAATGCAATGATCCAATGTGATATAGGTATCAAGTATGAATATCGAGTCATGTCACATATAGATAAGCTACAATGCAATGATCCAATGTGATATAGGTATCAAATATGAGTATCAAGTCATGTCACATATAAATGAGCTACAATGCAATGATCCAATGTGATATAGGTATCAAGTATGAATATCGAGTCATGTCACATATAGATAAGCTACAATGCAATGATCCAATGTGATATAGGTATCAAATATGAGTATCAAGTCATGTCACATATAAATGAGCTACAATGCAATGATCCAATGTGATATAGGTATCAAATATGAGTATCAAGTCATGTCACATATAAATGAGCTACAATGCAATGATCCATTGTGATGTATGTTGTAGGTATGCAATGCACTAGCTAGTAACCATGAACATGCAATATATATAAGGAACACTATAAGGTCCTATCAGCCCTGGCGTAGAACGCCATGCGGGCGATATCCCCGTAGATGTGAAATCTACTCACCGTAGCCTCCCACTAGGTATAGCCAACAACATGTGTCCCCTCCTGCGCGGCGTCCGTTGTACTCGCCTGCGAACCTAGAATTACACAATATATCACCCGTAAGCTTGAAATCACGAAAACGCAACATTTAAGCCGAACCAATAACTCGTGTCGCGAACCAAGCGCGCGTGTGCACGATACGCTAAAACGCATGGTTACGCACCTAAACGCACCCTGATGCGTCGCGATACGCAGAAACCCAAAACCCACACACACGTATCACGCGTGTCGCGAAAGGTTGAAAATACGGGAAAATAGGTATTCTACCCCAGATTTTGATACAGGAAAGATAATGCAAAAGTATATATACCATAACAACCCAAATAGCAGCAGACACCTATACCCCAAACCCCAACCCATGGATCCCCCATCTGGCCGCAAATTGCGGCCAGAAAGCAAAATTCGGCGGCCTCACTTGGGAATTGGGTTCCCAGGTTTGGTTGGTGCACTCAATTCTCCCCATACATGCTGCAGTAACATCTAGATTTCTACTGAAAAGTCTCGGGTAACAGCAGATCCTACAGTGCCCAAATTCTAGTTAAAATCCACACTTTGCACTAAAAATGGAACTTTAGGGTATTTTTGTGCAACCTGAGGTATAACCTAGTTAAGATAGCTCTAATAACACTTAAAGGAGCTAACTAAACTATGAGAACACCAATCTAACATGTGAATCACAAATATCCTATAATATCACTAAAAATGCACAAAAAAGGGATTTTTACTAGAGAATACAACAAGTCTAAAGAAAAGAGGTGCTAATATGAGTTAATACCTTCTAAGAACCTTGTAGAACACCAAAACTTCCAGCTTTCCCCTCTAGTGTGCAGATTTGCCTTAAACACCCTAAAAAGCTCACTTTTCTCAAGGTTTAGTGATGAAAAATTGTTGATTGGTGTAGGGTTTTGTTTGGGAATTCAATGGAAAGTGAAGAGAAGCACAAAATGAAGGAAATGGGAGGGCTTTTGCTGCTGGAGCAGCAGAAGTTTCAGAAGTGGGGAGAGGAGAAAGAGAGAGAAGCAATGAAATGGGTCCAAAAGTCAAAGTCTCTACCTAACACCATGCTCCTTGTTTATTTGGATTTCTTTTCTTTTGTTGTTTTCTTTGAAATTATAAAAAGGGTTTTAGGAAAAGGGTCAAATGGTGGGGGAAAGATAAATTGCAAACATGCACACAAGAAAATGGTTAACAAGTTGCAAGAAAAGTCTAAGCATGCAAGTGTGCACAACACAAGAAAGTTTCCAATACTAACACTACCAATAATAACTATAAATCCTATGCACACACAAATAAAACATGCAAGACTACTAATTATCACCAAAACAATCAAACGGAAATTTCAAAGTGTTACAATCTACCCCCCCTTAAAGAAATTCGGTCCCCGAATTTAAAAATCTAACTATACGCACCTTCAAAAAGGTGGGGATACCTCTTCCTCATCTCGCTCTCAGTCTCCCAAGTGACTTCCTCGACTCTCTGGCCACGCCCAAGCACTTGACGGACGGTGTCTCCTTCGACCTCAATTTCTTCACTTGTCGATCTAAGATTATCACCGGCAGCTCTGCGTAGGAAAGGTCGCGCTCAAGCTGGGTCGTCGGGTGCTGAATCGCATGCGAAGGATCATGAAGATATCTGTGGAGTATCGAACGTGAAATACGGGATGCACGTCTGGAAAACTGGGCGGAAGGGCTAATCGATACGCAACTGCATCAAAAAGCTCAAGGATCTCCAATGGGGCCCACATATCTGGGACTAAACTTCCCCTTCTTTCCAAACCTCATTACGCCCCTCATTGGGGGAGACCCTCAAGACAACGTGGTCACCAACAGAAAACTTAAGTCTGCGCCGACGACGGTCCGCATAAGATCTCTGCCTACTCTGGCTGCTTTCATCCTATTGCGAATCAACTGGATCTTCGCTGTCGTTTCCTCCACAACCTGTGGTCCTAAGACACTGCTCTCACTGAGCTCCGTCCAATAGGTGGGTGATCTGCATCTCCTCCCAAAAAGAGCCTCAAACGGTGCCATCTAAATGGTCTCCTGGTAGCTGTTGTTGTAGGAGAACTCTACTAGGGCAAATGATGATCCCAGCTACCTCCGAAGTCTACAACGCATGCTCTGAGCATGTCCTCGAGAGTCTGAATAGTCCGCTCTGACTGTCCGTCGGTCTGCGGATGGAATGCTGTGCTGAAACTCAAACGAGTGCTCAAAACCTCTTAAAGCCTCTGCCATAGCCGGCTGATAAACTGGGTGCCTCTATCGGACACGATGCATGTCAGAACTCTGTGCAGTCGTACAATCTCATCAGTGTAAATCTGGCATACTAGGCAAATCCGGAAGGCGTCTTCGCCGGTAGGAAGTGAGCCGCTTCCGTCAAACGATCCACGATCACCCAGATGGAGTATACTCTCGACTAGTCCTGGGTAGACTCACAATGAAATCCATAGATATCTGTTCTTATTCCCACTCCGGGATGGGTAATGGCTGTAGCTCTCCCGCTGGCCTCTGATGCTCAGCCTCGACTTGTTGACAAGTCAGGCATCTCGATACAAAATCTGCGATGTCCCTCTTCATACCGTCCCACCAGTAAATATCTCTCCAGTCGTAGTACGTCTTGGTGGAACCGGGACGAACACTATATACCGATCGATGTGCATCCTCAAGAATCTCGCGCCGCAATCCCTCAGCATCTGGTACGCGCAGTCTAGCCCCAAATCGTAGTATCCCCTGATCATCGATCACGAACTCGGAAAATCTGCCATGTCCCATCTGTGTTCTGATCTCTGAACAGCGGTCAACACTGTGCTGTGCCTCTTATATACGGTCAAGCAACTGTGGGCATGCACGAACATGCGCAATCTGTCCTCCGATCGGCGTAAAATCGAACTGTACCCGGCTATCGCATAAGATCTGCCAATCTGCCGACGGCTGCCTCTGTACTGCGCTCAACAAGATAGACTGCCCCCGGGCCTCCTACTCAAAGCATCCGCCACTACATTAGCCCTGCCCGGTTGATGCAAGATCTCAAAATCGTAGTCCTTCACTAACTACATCCATCGGTGTTGTCTAAGGTTCAGGTCTCGCTGCTGAAATATGTACTTTAAACTCTTGTGGTCGGTGAATATCTGGCACGACTCTCCATACAGATAATGTCGCCAGATCTTGAGTGCAAAGGCTACTGCAGCCATCTCCAGATCCCGAGTAAGGTAATTCTGTTCTTGTTTCTTTAATTGCCGCGAAGCATACGCAATCACCCTATCATGCTGCATCAAAACGCATCCCAGCTCCACTCGTGAAGCATCGCAGTAGACCACAATTCCGCTTGATCCTGAAGGCAATGATGGCACTGGTGTCGTAGTCAGTAGAGCCCGTAGCTGCTGGAAACTGTGCTCACGCTCCCCCCGTCCAATCGAAGCGAACTCCCTTTCCGGTCAACCCGGTCAAAGGTGTAGCAAGGCGAGAGAAGCCCTGCACGAATTGCCGGTAATAACCTGCCAGCCCTAGAAAGCTGCGAATCTCCGTCACTGACGTGGGTCTAGGCCAACTCCGAACTGCCTCGACCTTCCTCGGGTCAATACACATACCCTCTCGTGAAATCACGTGCCTCACGAAGTCCACGCTGTTTAGCCAGAAGGCACACTTGGAGAATTTGGCGAAACGCTGACGCTCCCTCAAGGTCTGCAGGGAAATCCACAGGTGCTGCTCGTGCACCTCTCTACTCCGAGAAAACACCAAGATATCGTCAATAGACACTATAATGAACAGATCAAGATACGGCCGAAGAATACGGTTCATCATGTCCAAAAATGCTGCTGGCGCGTTGGTGAGTCCGAAAGACATCACCAAAAACTCATAATGGCCGTAACGAGTACCGAAAGCTGTCCTAGGAATGTTCTCCTGTCTAACCCGCAGCTGATGGTAGCCCGATCGCAAATCGATCCTCGAAAAGTATCCTGCCTCCCCGAAGCTGGTCGAACAAATCGTCGATGCGTGGCAAAAGATATTGATTCCGCACTGTCACCTTATTCAGCTGGCGGTAGTCAATACACAAACGCAACAGCCGTCTTTCTTCTTGACGAACAGGACTGGAGCGCCCCAAGGAGAAACACTAGGTCGAATAAATCCTTTATCCAGCAAGTCCAGCAACTGACCCTGCAACTCTCTAAGTTCCGCCGGGGCCATTCTATGAGGCGGCACAGAAATAGGTCCCGTGCCGGGAACCAAATCAATGCAGAAAGAATTATCACGCTCGGGCGGTCGCCCAGGAAGCTCGTTAGGGAACACATCAGGGAACTCGCTACCAACCGGAACCTGATCCAAAAGAACCTCTATAGCCCTAGTATCGCAAACATATGCGAGAAATCCCTGACATCCTTTCCGCAAAAGCTGTCCAGCGCGAACAGAAGAAATCACACCGTGAGGGGTGGCACTACGGTCTCCCAACACAACAACAACCGACTTGCCGGGAAAACAAATCGAACTGTCTCCTCACGGCCGTCAACAGAAGCATAGAACGTGGCTAACCAACCCATGCCCAAAGAACGTCGAAGTCCAACATCTCAAGAAGGATCAAATCGACCGGCAACTCTCTCTCGCCGATACGGACGGTACAGGATCGGAACACGTGCCTAGCAACAAATGACTCTCCTGCAGGAGTAGTCACAACTAGCGGTTGACCAAGCAAACCGGACTCTCTACTCAAACTCAGCACAAGGTGTGTGGATACATACGGTATGTGGAAACATAAGAGCACAAGGATCCGGATCAAACAATACGTGTGCAACAAAGGACAAACTGAAAGAGTACCTGAAACCACAGCATCGGATACTCGCGCGCCCCGATGAGTCGAAGCGAAAACTTGTGCCTGTCCTTCATTTGCGACTGACCGAACTCCTCCTCTACTAGCCTGACCCCTCTGTGCAAATCCTCTACGTCCATGACGTCTCAGAACACGACCCTGACGTGCTGTGAAGAAACACTGCCTGATGAGGTGTTGAAGGCTTCCGCATCGTAAACACCTACGCACTGAATGCCGTCCTGCCTGGGGATGAAAGCCAAACGGCTGTCCTCGTCCTAAGCCTCTGCTCTGGGCTGGTACACTAGTATAATTCCACAACCGTTTCGGAATTCTCACGGTCTCTGGAAGACGTGTCTCGTACACGGGAGCTGCCTCCACCGGTGCTATGTAGGGAACGGAATACTGCATGATGATCGCAAGGAACAACTGGGTAACAGGGGTGGCAACCATCTGTCGCTGCGCTCGAACGACCTCTATCAATGAGCTCATCGCCTGGCATAGGCCCTGCATCTCTACCACTAGTCTAGCGATCTGAGCTGCCGTAGGGGAAACAATCTGTCCTGGTGCAACAGGAGTACTACTCGGATTAGTCCTTGTCTCAGATGAATCAACTCGAGCCTCGGCCCTCACGGCCGCTCTCTGTGCCCTCGTAGTCCTTGGCGGTATATTGGCTATCAGAAACAACAGGATTCGATAAGGATACGGAAATCGAATCGCAAGAATGTATATACTCAAGGAGGAATTTAAATCAACAAGTCCTAAGGTCGCGTAGGCGAAGCACCGTGTCGTGAGTATGCCGCGGAACATACACACGCTACGCTACCCTGCCGCAGCTACCTACTCCATCATACCAGGGTCGTCCTACAATCCGAAAGGTAAAACCTACGCTCTGATACCAACTTTGTCACGACCCGAAGTTTGGCCCGTGACCGGCACTTAACCACGTAACGTCTACAGGCGTAACGCGACTCAGTGAACCGAAAACCCAGAAATCAAACCAGTGAAAGTATAGAGTGATAGAAGTTTTAAAGGAAACACTAACCAAAACATGATAAGAAGACTAAGTAACAATCTCTAAGAAAACAATATACGACGCCGTAGCGAAGATCAAGATCCACAAGTGGGAACAACACAGATAGAATGAACTGCAAGAACAGCCGGCTCCCAACGAGCTCGGCACCAGAACACAAATATAATACAACATCGTCCTCACACTGTTTCTAAGTCAAATACATACATGGTAGATGGAGAATACTAGATACAACAATGTACATACTGAAAGATAAACAGATACCGCACAAAACCCACCTATCAGCAAAAGAGCTAGTACACCAGCTATGGGGGTATCTGTGTCAAAAGATGCAAAGCAGCCTGCCGCGACTACTCCGAAGGGCAACCTGCAAACACTGTGGCACAACGGGGGTGAGTTGCCAACTCGTGAATAGAGATAACATATAAAGGTAATCGCGAGCATGTACGTACTACACTACTCTATCATATGCCAACAGATGATATCAATATGGGATGAGCAGTATGTGCAATAATCATGCAAGTGCTCTATAGGGTACTGTACTACCAGATGAGGTATAAATGCTCTAACAGGTAATGCATCTACAGGATGAGGTATAAAAGTAATGCAAAGCAAGGGCAACATAATATCTACACGGAATGTCAACGTGGAACATATACAATCGGCTTCTCAATGCACCCAGATCTCCCAAAAATAGCTCATGCGCCGGCACTCTCCTCGGCCCTCAAATCCTGTACATCTCTGAGAATCCCGAGTGCCCAACATCGGCACCCAAATATCATAAATACTCGTGTCTAGCATCGACACGCAAAACATCCTGTATCGGGCATCCGTCAGTCCGGGTCAGCCCTCTCTCAATGTATATATATATATATCGGGAATCCGTCAGTCCGGGTCATCCCTCTCTCAATACATCGGGCATCCGTCATTCCGGGTCAGCCCTATATCAATACCTCGGGCATCCGTCATTCCGGGTCAGCCCTCTCGCAAAGTATATATCAGGAATCCGTCAGTCCGGGTCATCCCTCTCTCAATACATCGGGTATCCGTCAGTCCGGGTCAGCCCTATATCAATACATCGGGCATCCGTCATTCCGGGTCAGCCCTATATCAATCCATCGGGCATCCGTCGTTCCGGGTCAGCCCTCTCTCAGTACATGCCTCTAGCACCGAGAAAACACGGGACGGCGCCCCAAATATCATACCAAGGGAACCGGGTTTTTAAATGATTATTTATTTGAAAAGGCCACGGTTCCCAAATCCAGAAATCACATGAAATCTCAACCAATAATACAAGTAATTGTGATGTGATATGTGTATCAAGTATGAATATCGAGTCATGTCACATATAGATAAGCTACAATGCAATGATCCAATGTGATATAGGTATCAAATATGAGTATCAAGTCATGTCACATATAAATGAGCTACAATGCAATGATCCAATGTGATATAGGTATCAAGTATGAATATCGAGTCATGTCACATATAGATAAGCTACAATGCAATGATCCAATGTGATATAGGTATCAAATATGAGTATCAAGTCATGTCACATATAAATGAGCTACAATGCAATGATCCAATGTGATATAGGTATCAAGTATGAATATCGAGTCATGTCACATATAGATAAGCTACAATGCAATGATCCAATGTGATATAGGTATCAAATATGAGTATCAAGTCATGTCACATATAAATGAGCTACAATGCAATGATCCAATGTGATATAGGTATCAAATATGAGTATCAAGTCATGTCACATATAAATGAGCTACAATGCAATGATCCATTGTGATGTATGTTGTAGGTATGCAATGCACTAGCTAGTAACCATGAACATGCAATATATATAAGGAACACTATAAGGTCCTATCAGCCCTGACGTAGAACGCCATGCGGGCGATATCCCCGTAGATGTGAAATCTACTCACCGTAGCCTCCCACTAGGTATAGCCAACAACATGTGTCCCCTCCTGCACGGCGTCCGTTGTACTCGCCTGCGAACCTAGAATTACACAATATATCACCCGTAAGCTTGAAATCACGAAAACGCAACATTTAAGCCGAACCAATAACTCGTGTCGCGAACCAAGCGCGCGTGTGCACGATACGCTAAAACGCATGGTTACGCACCTAAACGTACCCTGATGCGTCGCGATACGCAGAAACCCAAAACCCACACACACGTATCACGCGTGTCGCGAAAGGTTGAAAATACGGGAAAATAGGTATTCTACCCCAGATTTTGATACAGGAAAGATAATGCAAAAGTATATATACCATAACAACCCAAATAGCAGCAGACACCTATACCCCAAACCCCAACCCATGGATCCCCCATCTGGCCGCAAATTGCGGCCAGAAAGCAAAATTCGGCGGCCTCACTTGGGAATTGGGTTCCCAGGTTTGGTTGGTGCACTCAATTCTCCCCATACATGCTGCAGTAACATCTAGATTTCTACTGAAAAGTCTCGGGTAACAGCAGATCCTACAGTGCCCAAATTCTAGTTAAAATCCACACTTTGCACTAAAAATGGAACTTTAGGGTATTTTTGTGCAACCTGAGGTATAACCTAGTTAAGATAGCTCTAATAACACTTAAAGGAGCTAACTAAACTATGAGAACACCAATCTAACATGTGAATCACAAATATCCTATAATATCACTAAAAATGCACAAAAAAGGGATTTTTACTAGAGAATACAACAAGTCTAAAGAAAAGAGGTGCTAATATGAGTTAATACCTTCTAAGAACCTTGTAGAACACCAAAACTTCCAGCTTTCCCCTCTAGTGTGCAGATTTGCCTTAAACACCCTAAAAAGCTCACTTTTCTCAAGGTTTAGTGATGAAAAATTGTTGATTGGTGTAGGGTTTTGTTTGGGAATTCAATGGAAAGTGAAGAGAAGCACAAAATGAAGGAAATGGGAGGGCTTTTGCTGCTGGAGCAGCAGAAGTTTCAGAAGTGGAGAGAGGAGAAAGAGAGAGAAGCAATGAAATGGGTCCAAAAGTCAAAGTCTCTACCTAACACCATGCTCCTTGTTTATTTGGATTTCTTTTCTTTTGTTGTTTTCTTTGAAATTATAAAAAGGGTTTTAGGAAAAGGGTCAAATGGTGGGGGAAAGATAAATTGCAACCATGCACACAAGAAAATGGTTAACAAGTTGCAAGAAAAGTCTAAGCATGCAAGTGTGCACAACACAAGAAAGTTTCCAATACTAACACTACCAATAATAACTATAAATCCTATGCACACACAAATAAAACATGCAAGACTACTAATTATCACCAAAACAATCAAACGGAAATTTCAAAGTGTTACAAGTCCCGAATCACATGGAGGCAATGAGCGATAGGAGGGGATTCGTCTCTCCCGGTATAGGGAGTTGATGTTGTGCTGTGTTCGATTGGCTATAACCGGAAATCCCTGGCCAGGGTTGCTGAGATTTACTGGTAAGTGTTATCAGTAGTTTCTCGAACTGTTATAGACCTCATATCGACACGACTTATCGAGCTACTGGGGTCTGACGTTTACCACCCCTAGGCGAGATATGCAACATATCAGACGACGAGACCGGACTGTACGGGAGTGTTACTGTTTGGATTCACAGGAGAAGTTACAGGCTTGCTTGTTGATCTTCTGAGTGCTCAATACCTGGGTAGCTGTTACGTTTAGCTGACCACTTGCAGCCTGTGGGTGATTGATATGATCATCACTTACTGCCGGCGTATTGACGATTCTTTAGAGTCCTACACAGAGGTTTCTTGACTCAGGCAAAACGGAGTAGGGGCACGTATGTGATATGTGCGGGACCGAGGATAATGCGATATGTGATACCGTATTCTATTCTCGCGATATTTGATATCACCCGGGTCATCGGATCAAGTGTTGATTCGATGAATCGGTACGGATAAATATTAGTCGGTTATATGCGATATAGCCGGATTGTCGGATCAAGTGTTCATACGATAATTTAATGTATAATAATATATATGATATATTAAATTACATTAACTAATATTTGCTCACTAAAAGATTCTTTTTCTCACTCGGGTAATACATTGATATATATGCGATATATGTTAAATGTATTATTTTATTTTGTTACGATAAATATTATATATGTGATATATAATATTGTAACATGATATGATAAATAATGCAACTTGTTTAGTAGATATTAAACATGGTTAGGGTTTGATTAGGGTTAAGGCTTTCTAGAAGTTTTCTTTCTTTGTCTTTGTTAAGATATTATGCTAGATATTTCCTTAACCCTAACCAAACCTTTAACCTTAGTCAAATCTCTACAAAGGTTCACTTGACCATGGTTGCATAATTCTATCATATTATTCTTTTCCTATTCATCACAAAAGGATTCTAATATTGTTCATCTTCTTCCTTCATCTTTCTTCATGAAAAAGCTTACTTGTTTTTCAAAAGGTGATGAATAAATATGAGAAAAAGATAAATAAAGAGAGCAAAATTCCTACTTCATCATCCTCATCTTCTCTTGCCATTTAGATGAGGGTGTTCACATCATTTCATGAGTGTTAGCTTGTGTTAAAGAAACTTCAAGGTAGATCATCTTAGTATCGAAGATTGGAAGCAAAGGTTGCGTCTTTCTCTTCGTGGAACCTCTCGAGAGTCCGGATCCCGATGATCGCAGCGAAGGGACCACAACACGGAGCATATGAAGTGAAGGACCGGATCTACAAAGGTTGTAATCCCTCTCACTTAGTGTTAAAGTTGTTAACATGATAGTTTTCGCCTAATCTCTAGTTTAAAGTTCCGTATTCGGGTTGTTCGGCACGGCTAAAATTTTAATCGGGCATGGTTGATGCCTCGTAGACCCTTGTGCGCGTGCCTAGCAACCCTACAGTGGTATCAGAGCTACTAGGCATTGGATGTCGACCTATAGGGGGTTCTCACTGTGTGACAGTGTGGCGAAGCATAGGCTCTTACCCCCAGGGTGTCCCGAGACCGGAAGGTGTTCCGGTGGGTTGTAGTCCTCGCGAGGGGGCATGCGTAAAAAGTAGCGGCTGAGAGACCCGTTGGTGCCACGGCGACCCCATTGGATGGGGTGGCTGCCTGACCTACAGTGGTATCAGAGCCAAGCTAGAGCTTTAGGCGAAGTCTAGACGAAGTTTAAAGTCCGATCGAACCCGGAAAACCCGATAAAACCCACTCTCTGGAAATTTTCTGAAAATTTGGATTTTTGTGAATTAAAAATTGCCAAAAAATTCAGCAGGGAATTCTATGAGTTACTGTGAAGCACGTGATGTTAACTCGACAAACGAGGCGCGGAACCGCGGCGTAACCCTGGGTTTCGCGGCGGTTCCGCGGCCACTTTGCTGAGTTACACCACGTGGCTTGCACAGTAATTCTTGTCTTCAAGTGCTGAGTCTTCTGGAAATTTTTATTTTTTATTCAACTGTTGAATTATCTGGGTTGTATTGGGGACTTAAAGATTCGATCGGATATTTTAACTTTGTTTAGTTTTGTCCGGATAATTTTAGAAACTGTTAAAAAGTTCGAACGGATATCAATAACTCACTTTTTCCCCTGTCGGAAAATTTTTCAAAAGTTGGATTTTTTCTTATGTTTAAGAACGTTCTAAGTCGTGCAAGTAACGCGGTGGACCCTCTAGAAGACAACAAACCTTAACTCGATTATGTGACCGTCTTGAACTGCCTTTTGAACCTTAGGGTTTGAGGCAGTACGGCGTGCCACATGTGAGGCGTTGGCTTGACCCTTCTACGGCTGGACCATTGGTACTGTGGCATGTAATGGATGTTTTTAAACTGATTTCAAGTGTTGAGATATATTGGGGAAATCTTGGGTGTTTGATGATTCGATCGGAAAGTTTAACTTTATCTATTTATCGGGAATGTGATACAATATTTGGAATCCACAGGTAGTTATGAGATAACTAATTTGAATATTATAAACATAGCAGTTTAGTCTCAGATGATCGGTTGCCACGGAATTTTGATGTGATCAAAAGTCCGTCGCAATCACGTAGCGTACGCGGATACTCGCCGGGTAAACTTAATAGACAGCCAGGCCCCATACCCCCGACCAAGTGACTGTAGGAGAACCCCGTCACCGAAAGCATCCGTTCGGGTGCTCGCGGCAGCGGTGTTCCGCCTTAGTGCACTTCGTCGACGGCATCTGGGGGTGCGGCCGTCTACTAAAGTTTGCGACGAGCATTCGATCAGGACGTCGGGAATCTTGTTGAATTGCCCGACTTGATATTGAAAAGAGTTTTCGATAATGAGACTAAAATGCGGGGTTTATAATTGTTAGGCATGTGATGTCTAAGGAATTCATTTGGTTAGGCATGCGATGTCTAAGAAGGTTGCGGATTCCAACTGTTGTAGTTTTACACTTTCTTTTCTGTGACCGTAAGCGTAGTATGTGGTGTATCGCCGGCTTCGTTGCTATACATCAACGACAATCGAGATACGCATACTTGCTTACGTTGATGATATGAGATATTATGTGTTGCTGTGATATGTTGTATTGGATCGTCGCGTTTGAATAGCCGGGGGTTTTATGTGAGATGAGAGTTTTTCTTTTTCATTCATGTAAAATTCATTTGTATGTAATATTCTTTTATTGGGGCACTTCCAGGTAGCAGAAGATGTCACCGTTGTATATTATTTACTTTTCCGCATTAGGTAGACCCAAGGCGGGGAGCACAAGTAACCGGGTTCTAGGGTCCAGTGGGAGACCATCTCGAGGAGTCGAGACCGGTTCTCCTAACCCTAGAATTGGCGGTGTTACTTGCCGCTCTCGTAGGGGTCTAGGGATGTGGGTTTGGCTATTCATCACGACCGTGGAATCCGTGTTTTATACAGGCTCGTATTGAAAACACGGACGTCCTAGTATATCCAATATTTCATATATGTTCTTCTGCTGCAATGTTCTGTGATGAGATCATATTACTGCCTGAGACGAATGTTTATATTATATATATATGAGATATATGTTATATTGCAGATTTCGTTTCAAAAGAGATGCTTGTGAAGCATATTAAAATGGGACTTCATTAATGAGATTAATGAAATAAAAGAAACCTAAGATGTTGTAGAAACTTGTTTAAAAACTGGTAGCTCTAGTTCTTGCTTTGCATAGCGGTGTTCCTTGTAGAACATCCAGCACCTTATTCGATAGGGAAAGGACCGAGATCCCTTCACCGGGAGTGACTCCTTTAGCGATAACTGGCAGATGCTACACCCCTCGGTTTGTCTTTTGATTGCTTCTATAGTTCTTGCTTTGCATAGTGATATATATGATATATCCTGCACCTTATTCGATGAGGAAAGGGCCGACGATCCCTTCACCTGGAGTGACCCCTTTAGCTAAACTAGAAAGGCCTCAAAAACACTCCATTTAAAATCACTCGATTCTACAACGATATCAAGTTCATTACGCAAAGGGTTTTCTTAAAACCTGTCATAGCCTTCCGTCATTTCAGATAAGTTGTATATAGTATTCGTGCGGCATTTGTTGGCTTTCGTCAAGGTGCAGTGTGCGGTAGCTATATGCTGCTTATCTGCTAGCATACGATGTGATTGGATTAGGGTAGTCGTGCGGCTTTGTTGACTTTCGTCAAGGGTCGTGCGGGTGGGTTTAATTCAATCAAGAAATGAACGGGTTGAACTTGACTAGCGGGCTATGGTTTGTTGGCTTTCGTCAAGGTCATAGCACGTTAGGGGCAAAATATTATTGGGAATTTCAAGTGTTGAAATTTGCAATGAGATTGCATACCTTCTATAAGATAGTTGGATCCCGATACCCGCTGCGAGTAAGAGTTACTCCTGGGAGAGTTTTACACATTACAATTAGCCGATCAAGTAGGTGTCTAGAAAGGTGTTAACGGGGTTATGCCTCTGGGAAAACGAGGTTTATTTTAATTAGGTTCGTGCGAGAGCACGGGGGACCTCCCTCAAAGTACCGACACTGGCCTGGCTGAAAGATTGGCGAACTTGTAGCGCGTAATTAATCCCGGCTAGTCTTTCCTTTTAGGGTTTGAAGGAAGATTTGACTAAAACAGTGGGTGACATCCTGATTAGATATATTATATAACCAATCTAATCTTGCAAGAGCATACGCTGAGTGTTTTCTTCTCTCTCTCTCCAGATAGCGACCATATCATGCCTTAATCAAGATAATAAAACGGATATATTGACCGAACCCGCTTGTTATACTGAGCTGGGGAACGTTGGTCTCGCTCCAACTTATAATTGTTATAAGACAGAACAGGAAATTGGGGAATACCAGATTTCCCGTGCCGCCCAAACGAAGAAAGTGCATGCTGATGCATCATCTTCGGGTGTGTTCATTACAGAGAACTGTTTCTCAGTATCCTTTACGTCCTGGGTATGTGATACCGGATCAGGATCCCGCATATGTAATCTGTTACATGGGCTACAAATAGGTAAAGAACTGAGAACGGGTGATAAGTTTCATGAGACAGAAAACGGTGCAAGTGTTGCAGCCAAGTCTGTTGGTCACTATCACCCTGTATTACCAGAATACATTGATTCTGAACAAATGTTGTTAGATACCGAACCTGATATACAAAATCATATCAGTCTCTTTATTAGTAAAGAAAGGATATAATTTTGTATTGTTGGATAATGTTTTGAACATTTCCTATATCAAGAGTTGATCGGTTCAGGCACGTTATCTAAAAGCATTGACGTTCTAAATCAAATTACAGTTCTTAGTATACGGAACACACACAAGAGGAAGAGTTCAGAAATGAACGAATCCTTCTTGAGGCATTGTAGACTAGGTCATATCAATGCGACCCGACTGGCTGAAGTTACATATAAATGCATATTTAAATTAGTTTGAATTTACATCTTGTGAAACTTGCCGGTCATGTCACAAAGATAAGATGACCACAGCTCTGTTTGTTGGAAACAGAAAAAGAGTTAGTGAACTTTTGGGATTGATACATGCTGATGTATGAAAGTCCCCTGTCTACATATGCCAAGATCGGTTCTTTGTACTTCATTACATTCTCTGATAATCTCTCAAGATTCAGACATATGTTCCTGCTGAAACACAAGTCCGAAGCTTTTGAGATATTCACAGAATATAAGTTAGAAGTAGAGAACCAAAATACGGGTATAAGTATTATGTCCTTTGATGAGATCAAGGAGGAGAATACTTGAGCACGGAATTCCGGGTCTATTCTAAAGGAGAATGAGATTCTCTCTCAGCATTAATCCTCCGTATACACCATAGCACGATGGTATATCGGGGCGGAGCAATAACACCCTATGTGATATGGTGTGCTCTATGATGAGTACTACTGAGTTTCCTATTTCCTTTTGGGAGTTATGCACTTGAGAAGCTGCATACCTATTGAATAAGGGTTCAAATCAAATCAGTAGCCTACCACTTCATATGTGATATGGAAAGGGAAGATCCCATATCTTAAGTTGGTTAAGATTTGGGGTTGTCCGGCCTATGTCTAAAAGCAAAATCCGGACAAGCTCGAGGCAAGGTCTGTTATGTAGAACTGGAAATGTTCCAGCTATACAAAATGCAACTCTTGATTTGGTAGAACCAAAGGATTCAATAGTTTCCAACGAACCTCAGCCTCTCCGCCGATCTAGTAGGGTTCCTTACCCACCTGAGAGATACTTTGGTTTCTCTATGACAGTGGGAGCGAGGATTGCATCATGAGATGATGACCCAACTAGTTTCGAGCTGGCCATCAGGAGTGGGACTCTGTAAGAATGGCTGGATGCTTAGCGATCTGAGATGGAATCCTTATACACCAACAAAGTATGGACTTTGGTTGCTTTATCTGAAGGGTTAAATCCCCATCAAGAGCGAGTATATCTTGAGAAGATTACTTGGTGTACATGGAAAGGCTGAGACGTTCAAAACTAGACTTGTTAAAGGTATGCATCATAAACCAGGTATGGATTATGTTGAAACCTTTTCTAAGAATCTATGCTTAAGTCCATCCAGATCCTGCTTGCCATCTGGCGGTTGGGTGTCATGACTGCTTTTCTAAATGATGTTTTAGAAGAGAACGTCTATAAGTACACAGCCAGAGGGCTTCGTAGATAGTGGGAGCAGCGGAAACGTGTGCAAGATGTTTTATATGATAAAACAGGCATCGCGGAGTTGGAACATCTGTTTTGATGTGGTAGTCAAAGAGTTTGACTTCATCAGAATGGTAGATGAACCTTGTGTATACAAAAAGGTAGTAGAGAGTATGGTGGTGATCCTCGTAGAGTACGTGGATGACATACTCTTGATAGGGAAGAAGTTTCCTATGCTACGCACGGTCAATCTCCGCTTATCACAAGGATTCTCCATATAGGATCAAAGTGATACCTCCTAAATCCTGGGTTTTGGATCTATGAGATAGATCTAATTGGATGTTAGGACACTCACTAGTTGTAGTGAGATGGTATCAATTGATCCTGGGGAGAATCACTGGAAAGGTTCCAGGGTGATAAGTACGACTGAATGTCAGTCGCAGGCTTGTCTATACCCTCAGTGGAGGGACGGTATGTTGGAAGAGTTCCAAGCTAGATACCGTGACATACTAGACGATTAAAGGCAAGATACATCGTTACCAAGGATGCTACCAAAGAAGCAGTCTGGATACATATAAGTTCATGAGATGAACTTCGTTCCTACCATTGTGTGACAATGGAGTTGTGGCTTTAGCCAAGCAACTACCGTCCCATCAGAAATCCAGATATAATTCTTAGGCAGCATCACCTGATCATGGAGATGGTTGATCTCCAGGAAGATCAAGGTTAGGAGAGCAGACACAGAGAACAACAGCGCGAATCCACTCACGAAGGCCTTTTTCCCAGTAGAGACTTTTATGGGATGGTTGAGTATGAGATATTTCAACCGCAGCTAATTGTTGGGTATGCGATACCATAACAGATGGCCCTAGTGCAAGTGGGAGATTGTTAGTTATATGTATGCCCTAGAGGCCATTACTGTACATACGATGTATATTGTAATGGATGCTTGGACATATATAGGGAGGACTTTCTTGCTCGACATGATAGTATGCTATCTGGTTGTACTTTATCTTAACGTGTACTCTGATTGTCTCTATATTACATGTTGATAAAGCCCTTAGGATATGTACTCGACTACTGGGACTATGATGAGATCATACTAGTGGGTCCACGGTAGTCGACGAGTACATCCTATAACTGTTCCTAGTCGAGGGTGTATCGAGACAGGGCATCGATACACCAGATTAGACTAGCGTATACGCATCTTGACCCATATGATGGGCGATGGATGATCCCATATCCATCGGTGTTTGACATCAAGGATGGTGTACGGGTGCTCAGTGGAGACTGGGTACACTGGACGGACTCGCCGAGAACTCCCAGATGGTATTATACCTCACGTCAGATGGCAGTTCTCCGGTGACACTGGTACAGAGTAGTCTGTTGACCCGAGATCGTCATAGAGTCTTGTGTGATTCCCACTGTGCTTTGATTTTCATCATACCACGTCCAAGAGGGCGTACAAAAAGGTGGCTTTTGGGTACAGTCCCGAATCATATGGAGGCAATGAGCGATAGGAGGGGATTCGTCTCTCCCGGTATAGGGAGTTGATGTTGTGCTGTGTTCGATTGGCTATAACCGGAAATCCCTGGCCAGGGTTGCTGAGATTTACTGGTAAGTGTTATCAGTAGTTTCTCGAACTGTTATAGACCTCATATCGACACGACTTATCGAGCTACTGGGGTCTGACGGTTACCACCCCTAGGCGAGATATGCAACATATCAGACGACGAGACCGGACTGTACGGGAGTGTTACTGTTTGGATTCACAGGAAAAGTTACAGGCTTGCTTGTTGATCTTCTGAGCGCTCAATACCTGGGTAGCTGTTACGTTTAGCTGACCGCTTGCAGCTTGTGGGTGATTGATATGATCATCACCTACTGCCGGCGTATTGACGATTCTTTAGAGTCCTACACAGAGGTTTCTTGACTCAGGCAAAACGGAGTAGGGGCAGGTATGTGATATGTGCGGGACCGAGGATAATGCGATATGTGATACCGTATTCTATTCTCGCGATATTTGATATCACCCGGGTCATCGGATCAAGTGTTGATTCGATGAATCGGTACGGATAAATATTAGTCGGTTATATGCGATATAGCCGGATTGTCGGATCAAGTGTTCATACAATAATTTAATGTATAATAATATATATGATATATTAAATTACATTAACTAATATTTGCTCACTAAAAGATTCTTTTTCTCACTCGGGTAATACATTGATATATATGCGATATATGTTAAATGTATTATTTTATTTTGTTACGATAAATATTATATATATGTGATATATAATATTGTAACATGATATGATAAATAATGCAACTTGTTTAGTAGAGATTAAACATGGTTAGGGTTTGATTAGGGTTAAGGCTTTCTAGAAGTTTCTAGAAGTTTTCTTTCTTTGTCTTTGTTAAGATATTATGCTAGATATTTCCTTAACCCTAACCAAACCTTTAACCTTAGTCAAATCTCTACAAAGGTTCACTTGACCATGGTTGCATAATTCTATCGTATTATTCTTTTCATATTCATCACAAAAGGATTCTAATATTGTTCATCTTCTTCCTTCATCTTTCTTCATGAAAAAGCTTACTTGTTTTTCAAAAGGTGATGAATAAATATGAGAAAAAGATAAATAAAGAGAGCAAAATTCCTACTTCATCATCCTCATCTTCCCTTGCCATTTAGATGAGGGTTTTCACATCATTTCATGAGTGCTAGCTTGTGTTAAAGAAACTTCAAGGTAGATCATCTTAGTATCGAAGATCGGAAGCAAAGGTTGTGTCTTTCTCTTCGTGGAACCTCTCGAGAGTCCGGATCCCGATGATCGCAGCGAAGGGACCACAACACGGAGCATATGAAGTGAAGGACCGGATCTACAAAGGTTGTAATCCCTCTCACTTAGTGTTAAAGTTGTTAACATGATAGTTTTCGCCTAATCTCTAGTTTAAAGTTCCGTATTCGGGTTGTTCGGCACGGCTAAATTTTTAATCGGGCATGGTTGATGCCTCGTAGACCCTTGTGCGCGTGCCTAGCAACCCTACACCTCTTTCATCCACAAAAAAAAATGTCATTTGTTTAATTTCATTAAACAAATCCAAACCATGCCATACACCATGCTTTGACCCATGCCTTGACTTAGTCACCTTTTCCACCTCATTTCCTAATTAATTTTCTAAAGGAAAATCAATAATGAGGTGGCATCTTCTTCTAGAAGCTATTCCGTACAAAATACGGAATACTTTCCGATACATGTACCGAAATACATACACACGTATTGGTACCAAAATACAAATAGCCGAGAGAGAAAACGAATAGTGAACAATAATACTAGAATACGTATATACAAATACATATATAAATTATTAAATCAAAACCTGATTTAATAAACTGGCTTAATCCTAAGCCGCTAGTATTATCAAACGTCCAATTAAAATCTGTGCTGCAAGTGCACATATTTAATCGGACATCTGTATGTATCAACATAGCACATGTACACCTTATCATCTGAACCGTGAAAACCCTCTGTGTGGGACTCTAAAGACTCGTCGATATACTGGCAATAGGTTTAACCACAAACACGTCGGCGGAACTGTTGGAGATAGTGCCCTCAGAGTCAATTATTGGATCACAGGCACGTGATTGCAATGATTGAGGGAGGACCTATCCCGGTAGGACAGTCTTACTCGAGATGATAGTATGCTATCTGGTTTATCTTTATCATCGTGTACTGCTTTAGGTGACCTGGCATGTCGCTATTACACGTTGATAGAGCCCCTAGGATTCTTGCTTGACTGCCGGCAGTATGATGGCGATCATATACGTGGGAGCTGGTAGTCTATAAGCACATCCTTAAAAGGTCCCTAGTCGTAGGAGTTTCGAGACAGGGCATCGATACACCATTAGTAGACTAGTGTATACAGTCGAGACCCCGACGAGGGGCGGTGGCCGGTCTCACAAGCCACTGGTGTCAGTTGGTTCACCTAAGATGTATACAGGTGCTCATTGGGTTATGAGTACACCGGACAGGACTCGCCGGGAACCTGCTAGTTGGGATTATACCAGACGTCAGATAGCAGTTCCCTGGTGACATGTGTACAGGTTAGTTCATCGACCTGAGATCGTCATTTGTCTCGTGTGAGTTCCCACTGTGCTTTGATTACTACCCTACCACGGCTCAAAGGAGTCGTGCAAACAGGTTTTAGTTGGGTACAGTCCCAAGCCACATGGAGGCAGTGAGCGGATCTGCAGGGGTTCGTCTCTCCCGGTATTGGGGGTGAGGTCGCGCTGTGTCTAGGAGAGCCATTACACAAAGCCCTCGGCCGAGGCAGGAGATTTACCGGTAGGTATTCCAGTAGTATCTCAGGGTGTTCTGGGCTACACTCCGACACGACTTGTACCGCTTTTGGGGGTCTGACTTTTACCAACCCCCTAGGCCCGCCATGCGATGCTCATAGAAGAACGGACCGGACTGTACGGATATTGTCACTGACAGGCTCAGTAGGGTGTCAGGATGAGTTCGCTCATCGACGTCCCTTTTGGTCAATAGCTGGTGGCCCGTCACGTATTGGCTTATACCTCTGACGTGCTAGTGGTTAAATCCACAGCCATAGTATTGACGAGTCTTTAGAGTCCACCACACTTTCAGTTACTCAGGCTTTCGGGCGAAACGCTGTAGAGGCCGTATGGAGATATGGCAGGGTCCGATCAGATACGTGCGGTATTGCACGGATCAGGATCGGACAGTTTTGTACTAGTGGCCGTATAGTTATATGGCAGGGTTCGATCAGATACGTGCGGTATTGCACGGATCAGGATCGAACAGATATTACTAGCCGGCTTTGGCTTAAGCCGGTCCTAGTTTAGTACAGTGTAGATTTTGTCTCATTGCATTTGTATCCGGTCGGAATACAGATGCGGGTGTGTATACACAGTATCGGGGTTTTCCTGTAATTTATTACGGGACCAGTTTTCTGGAGTTGCCAGTTTGCATTCCGTTCCGGCCGGTTTTCCTTTGTTCTTTCCCGGCCGGACTTTTTCCGATGGAGGGGGTAATTTGCAGTTTTGCAAATTACATTTGGGGAGGGGGTTTCTTGCATATTGGTGGCATCATGATAGTTTTTCATGATGAGATGCTTTCTTAGTCATTTCCTTGCTTTATGAGATTAGAAGGATTAGGATTGATTTGTTTAGTGATGTGAGGTTTGCTTTGGTTATGGTCACCTCCACCTTTTACTACACTTACCTCCCTTTGCATTATGTTTTGATTCCCTCCACCATTTCCAATTGAGAGGGGCCGGCCACATTTCCAAATGAGAGAGGAGAGAAAAATGAGAGAGTTTGGTTGTTCTCATTTTGATCTATCTCACATTATTCATTCATGCAACAAAAGGAGAACCCCTCTCCAAAGTTCTTCATTCCTCCATCAAGGCAACCAAAACCCAAGTGAGACACTACACTACACATTCTACAGCATATCTTGAGCATATCGAGTTGCCGGCTTCATGCCCGAGTTGCCTCGGTATTGAGGCGGGAGCCCGTAAAAGACGCAGGCGATGTGGTGCCCTTCCGGCGAAGAGGCGACGATGTGGAGACAAGACTTTCCGCGGGAGATCGGGACGATGACGAGAAGACCGGAGGACTCGGATCACTCGGTATACTTCTCTTCCCATCTCTTGTTAGCTAGTATAGGTTAATGGTTAACGATCCGGGTTTTCATTGTCCGCGGTAGCGCCGGTTTCCAAGTAAGGAAAAAATTTTGATTCCGTATTTTGGCCTCGGATAGATGGCCGGGGCGCTGCCGTGGCGCAACATGGTATCAGAGCCACGCCATTAACCTTGTCTAGTTTGTTCTAATGTGTTTTACTTATCCGATCGACCGAAATTCCAAAAACCTCATTTTTGTTCACATCATTTTCTGTTGAAAATTTTTGGTGTCTAAAAATTTTTCAGGTTGTATAAAAATCATGTACTGGAAATTGTAAGACTGCTGAAAAAATTCGACGCATTCAGTCGACTACTTGAGCGCGGAACCGCGGCCATACCCCCCTTTGGGCCGCGGTTCCGCCGCACTCTGGTGTCGTCACTGTGCCCAATTTTTCCAGTGGGCTTGTGGGCTAATTTTAGGGGTTTTGGGATATTAAATTTGGGCCCAGGTTTTCTGTGACTGCTACAGTATTGGTTGGGGGCCCACTTGTTAATTGTTTGATCGATCGGATATTTTAAACACATTATTTCACAGTATTTACATTATATCTGCGACCGTGAATGTCACTTGATCGGTAAATCCCGTCTAACTGCTATAGCCCGGTTAGACGGATTTGCGAACGTGATTTTCACGTTGATGTTCTATGTTTATGCTGTGTTGTTGCGGATCGGTCGTGGGGGATAGCCTGGATGCAATGCTAGTAAAGTTTTGTTGTATTATGTACATTTGATATTGCGGGGCGAGCGTCCGACATGTGGACTGCCGTCACTGCCTGTTTGTATTATTCTTTTGGGGTACGACCTGGTTGCGGTCGATGTACCCGGTGTATGTATATTTTACTTTCTGTACTAGGATTACCCCGCGGAGGGGTGCACGGATAGCCGGGTTCTAGAGGGCAACGGGCCCGCATCTCATGGCATTGAGACGGAGGGGGCTTCACTCCAGGATTGGCGGGCTATTCGCCGCACTCGTAGGGGGTACAGGTTGACCCAGGAGGGGTGCCCAAGTTACCGGATTCCGTGAAGTGCTGGGTGGTCCATTCACGGTACTGAAGGGGGCTGCCTCGCTTCAGGTCTTGGCGGGTGACTTGCTGCGCCCGTAGGGGTCTAGGATTTTCATTGCACAGGCTATCCACACGACCAGGGGAACGTCGGGTTTCAGCAGCGGCTCTGTGAAACCCGGGGATCCCAGATATCTGTATTGTTCTGTGATGCTGTACATTTCTGTGATGTTGCATTTTATCACGCCTTGAGCGAAATATAATATATTGGTATATATATTAGTAGATGTTGTATATGTTTTACATCCGCGCTAGTCCAGTCCCCGCTCTGTCGTTAGTTAAGTAACCTAACGGGTGATGACAGGACCCAGTGGTGAATGCGGATGGCATATACGTACATCATTATTTTCGTTCTTTATTGGTGTGATCTTTTGATGGGACTGCGTTGATTCGGATCAATGCAAGATAAACAAACCTATTATGATGTTGTTGGAACATTTTTCAAAAAGCTGTTATTGCAAGGACGTTCACTTTTGTTTTGCATCGTGGTATTCATTTGGAATATCCTGCTCCTCAGTCGACGAGGCAAGGGCCGAGATCCCTTCACCGGGAGTGACCCCTTGGACAGAAGTTTGCGTCAGGGCAATAACTTCACTATAGCCGATTACTTTTGCTTTGCATCGTGGTATTCAGTTGGAATATCCTGTACCTCATTCTACGGGGAAAGAGCCGAGATCCCTTCACCGGGAGTGACCTCTTTAGTAAAGGTTTTCGTCACTATATTTTTCATAAAAGGCTATGCAGTTCCTTCAACGATATCAAGTTCATTACGTTAAAAGTTTTTCGCCAAAAACTAGACGTAGCCCTCCGTCATTTCTTACAAGTATTACTTAGTATTCGTGCTGCGTTTGTTGACTGTGTCAAGGCGTAGTGTGCGGTAGCTAAGCAGTGTTTGTTTGCAGCATATTAATGGGATTGGTTAGGACAGTCGTGCGGCCTTGTTGACTGTGTCAAGGGCTCGTACGGGTGGGTTTAATGCAATCCAGGATAATGACGGGTTGAACTTGACTAGGACTCTTTGATTTGTTGACTGTGTCAAGGTCACTTGGGTCCTAGGGGTAAAAATCACATCGGGAGTTTCAAAAGAACTGAAACTTGCCAGGCATGCGCATACCTTCTGGAGTGTGGTGACGTGAGTGGATTCCTTCAAGTTATCATGCGATGATAGTTGGATCCCGATTCCCACTGATGAGTTGGTTTACTCCTCGGGTGATCCCGACTAATTCTTCTTTCAGGTTTGGAGGAGAATTTGAGGTACAGTGGGAGGTTTCCTGATTAGATAAAGTGACAACCATTCTGATCTAGGATAGAGTGCACGCTGAGTGTTTCTTTTCTCTCTCTCTCTGGCAGCGACCATTGACCCGACCCTGGACTATGACTCAGTAACCAAGTTGACCGAACCTTCTTAACACTGGCTTTTGGATTGTCAGAGTTGCAGACCTCATTGCCACTCCTACTTTTACCCTTTTCTCCAGGACACCCCGTATTACTACGAACGTCCACTTCCATTGGACAAAACCATCGTATGGTTAGATACGAACTCGAAGGAATTCGAGGATGGTTTCCGGTTCTGGAGAAAACGGATAGGATTATTCAGTTGTCTTTTCCCTTTTACCTTCTCTCAAGTTGTGAGTACTCCTTGGTTTAGGAGATAGTACACCTATTACGCAAATTGGATAGTCTTCTTCCAAACCTTAGGCTGGTGCCGACCGGTAGGGAATGAAGAAAACCAATTAGCATAACGATGGTGTGCAGAAGGTATTAAGTTAAGACAAAGCAAGGGATTAGTAGGAGGGCAAAGTAAATTGCGACTGATATTCACGACCAAACCAAGTATTTCTTCGCCAATCCTAAATCACCTTTGTATTTCTCCAGGACACTCCGTGTCACTACGAAGATCCACAGTTTATTGGATACTCCATCGTATGGTTATATATAAACTCGAAAGGAACTTGTTCCAGTTCGGGGATGGATTCTGGTTCAGGAGAAATAGGAATAAAGTACATTCGGGTGTCTTTTATCTTCACCTTCTCTCGCGTTGCGAGTGCTCCTAGGATTAGGACAGTACACCCTTTATGCCTTTTGGATAGTCTTCTTCCAAACCATAGGCTGGTGCCGAACGGTAGGGAAGGAAGAAAACCATTTGGCCTAAAGGGGTGTACAGAAGGTAATGACTAAAGACATAGAAAGGGATTTGGAGAGGTGGCAAAGAATTATACGGTTACAGTTGTGAATTTGGACAATGGAAGAGGCATTACTAAGAATACCAGGATACCCCGACGAAACATTTCAATGTTTCAGTTTCACCGTGTACTGTTAATGGAAAAACTGATTTCCCAGTTAGACACTTGCTCCAGGGTATGTATTTACCAGGTATGATTCTCACATCTGTATGGTTTTACAGATGATGAGTGGGAGTAAGTTATTGGGAATAGGGTGATCATCCTCATTATATCGGGATTCGTTGTAATCGGTGATATTTGAGGAGATCATCTGGGCTGTTTGCCGGTCGGCAAATATTTGGTTTTGAATATCCGCTGTTGTGCACCAATTTCAAATTGATATATCTGTACGTCTATTTTCATAGAGTGAGATATACCTTTTGATATTATGTCGATGACATTTACCTATATCAGTGGATGGTTAGGTAAGGAGCATTAAACAGCGGTGTAATTCTTCTTAACCATAAGTACAGTTTTCAACCTACGACGCACAGTGAAAGAGTTGTTAGACTCAGCGGACTTATACAGAGTATTGTATGTTGTCCAGTGTCCATTAGGACAGAGGGGTTGGTCCTCGTACTATATTCGGTTTACTTATGACTTCTCTAGTTTTTAGACAAGTGTTTCGTAGAAACACAGGGTCCGAATTTTGAGAAGTTATAGGTATTTGGATAAAGTAGAGAACCAGGTATTGCAAGTATCGGGATTCTTCAAAGAGATCGAAGATGTAGATACTTGTGTATGGTATTCAGTTGATAGTAATGATAAAGAGAACTAGCTTCTCTTTCAGGTTACTCATAATTGGAAGCATTTCTAAGTTGAGTAACGCTGATCGGCCTCCTTCCATTTAGTTGACATGCACTGGTGACAGCTGCATGATTTGAATCTGGTTCAATTAAAGCAGTGCCTCTGGTTCTATATTGGATATAGAACAGTTCATATCTTAACGATGTTAAGGTACGGGGAGTTGTCCGGCTTATGATTAAAACCAGACACTGGACAACTCAAGGCACGTTTCTGTAATGGCTGTTTGTGGGTTGACCCAGGCTATGACGAGGGTTGACTTTCTACCATCTGGCAGATCAATAGAAATATTGTTCTAGACTCGCCACAGTTTTATTAAAAATGGAATTTTTCAGAAAACAGTAGTGGGAGTATGGTAGAACTGGAAGTAATTCCAGAACCACAAACGATTACTGAAGATTTGATAAGGAACCTAAAGATTCAATCTGATTTGACATTCCATTGGCCACTCCGCAGATAAGGTGGGTAACTTCAGGCACCCGAGAGGTACTCCGGTAGCCTCAAGGACGGTGACAGGGAAGTTCTTGTTTACCCACACTTGCCATTGTTGTTGTTCCAGGCTGCGAGACCCGGCAGGAGGATGAGTATAGCGTCGTTCTAAACTAGCTTTAGAAGTGCACGTCTATATGACTCTGCCAGAGGGTTGTCGTAGTCAGTGGGAGCAGCGGAAGCATTGGCGGACATCACGCTTATGTCTATTTATAGACTAAAGCAGATGTAGCGGAGATAGATCATCTATTTCTGATGTGATAGTCATAGGTTTGACGTCATCAGAATAGGGGATGGATCTGTTGAGAAGGTAGTAGGAAGTGATATTCCTATACTACGATCGGTTATACTTTGGTTGTCACACAGTGGTTTCTCCACAGGGTACTTAGACAGCATTCTAAGAGTATTTAGAATGGACGACTCCTGGCACGGTAGTATACCTGCAGGTGATGGAGTCACCCTCTCTAAAGGTGTCTTACAGACTAAAGGGGAGAGGGATGTTCATGATTGGCAGATCACTTGCTTAGGCAATTGAGTCAGTCATGAGATGTCAAGTACCACACCAGATGTTGTTCTTGCATTATATGCAATAAGTTGACATTGATCCAATCCTGGAGAAACAGTCGGAAGCAGTTTTAGAACATAAGTGGATGTTCTAGGGATATGATAACGACCGCCTCATTCGAGAGACAGTTATCATTCCAGGCTTCCAAGGTGACATTGACGACAAGGAGGTTGTCAGAGTTATAGTTTTCCCTCTGACGAGGGGCAGTATTTTGGACAGGTGATCCAAGGCAATACTGAGGGAGGCATGGCGCAGGATACTGATTAAGTTCAGTTGACGATACAGTCTAAGAAGTTTGGATTTGGAGTTCATTTATGAGCTAGGTCCCATCAGACATCCAGACATTCTAAGACAGGTATTGCTCATTTCGGGAGATGGCTTTCTCCGCGAACTTGAGATATAGAGAGACATAGAAAGAAACATCACAGCGGATCCACTCACTGAGGCTATTCCTCGAACGCAATAGTTTCGCAAACGAGCTTTGTGAGACTGACTAGTAGAGGAGTTGGGTGTTCGGTATCACACGGGCTGTGAGTATGCGGCATCGCAATAATTAGCCTTGAGTGCAAGTGGGAGATTGTTGGAGATAGTGCCCTCAGAGTCAATTATTGGATCACAGGCACGTGATTGCAATGATTGAGGGAGGACCTATCCCGGTAGGACAGTCTTACTCGAGATGATAGTATGCTATCTGGTTTATCTTTATCATCGTGTACTGCTTTAGGTGACCTGGCATGTCGCTATTACACGTTGATAGAGCCCCTAGGATTCTTGCTTGACTGCCGGCAGTATGATGGCGATCATATACGTGGGAGCTGGTAGTCTATAAGCACATCCTTAAAAGGTCCCTAGTCGTAGGAGTTTCGAGACAGGGCATCGATACTCCATTAGTAGACTAGTGTATACAGTCGAGACCCCGACGAGGGGCGGTGGCCGGTCTCACAAGCCACTGGTGTCAGTTGGTTCACCTAAGATGTATACAGGTGCTCATTGGGTTATGAGTACACCGGACAGGACTCGCCGGGAACCTGCTAGTTGGGATTATACCAGACGTCAGATAGCAGTTCCCTGGTGACATGTGTACAGGTTAGTTCATCGACCTGAGATCGTCATTTGTCTCGTGTGAGTTCCCACTGTGCTTTGATTACTACCCTACCACGGCTCAAAGGAGTCGTGCAAACAGGTTTTAGTTGGGTACAGTCCCGAGCCACATGGAGGCAGTGAGCGGATCTGCAGGGGTTCGTCTCTCCCGGTATTGGGGGTGAGGTCGCGCTGTGTCTAGGAGAGCCATTACACAAAGCCCTCGGCCGAGGCAGGAGATTTACCGGTAGGTATTCCAGTAGTATCTCAGGGTGTTCTGGGCTACACTCCGACACGACTTGTACCGCTTTTGGGGGTCTGACTTTTACCAACCCCCTAGGCCCGCCATGCGATGCTCATAGACGAACGGACCGGACTGTACGGATATTGTCACTGACAGGCTCAGTAGGGTGTCAGGATGAGTTCGCTCATCGACGTCCCTTTTGGTCAATAGCTGGTGGCCCGTCATGTATTGGCTTATACCTCTGACGTGCTAGTGGTTAAATCCACAGCCATAGTATTGACGAGTCTTTAGAGTCCACCACACTTTCAGTTACTCAGGCTTTCGGGCGAAACGCTGTAGAGGCCGTATGGAGATATGGCAGGGTCCGATCAGATACGTGCGGTATTGCACGGATCAGGATCGGACATTTTTGTACTAGTGGCCGTATAGTTATATGGCAGGGTTCGATCAGATACGTGCGGTATTGCACGGATCAGGATCGAACAGATATTACTAGCCGGCTTTGGCTTAAGCCGGTCCTAGTTTAGTACAGTGTAGATTTTGTCTCATTGCATTTGTATCTGGTCGGAATACAGATGCGGGTGTGTATGCACAGTATCGGGGTTTTCCTGTAATTTATTACGGGACCAGTTTTCTGGAGTTGCCAGTTTGCATTCCGTTCCGGCCGGTTTTCCTTTGTTCTTTTCCGGCCGGACTTTTTCCGATGGAGGGGGTAATTTGCAGTTTTGCAAATTACATTTGGGGAGGGGGTTTCTTGCATATTGGTGGCATCATGATAGTTTTTCATGATGAGATGCTTTCTTAGTCATTTCCTTGCTTTATGAGATTAGAAGGATTAGGATTGATTTGTTTAGTGATGTGAGGTTTGCTTTGGTTATGGTCACCTCCACCTTTTACTACACTTACCTCCCTTTGCATTATGTTTTGATTCCCTCCACCATTTCCAATTGAGAGGGACCGGCCATATTTCCAAATGAGAGAGGAGAGAAAAATGAGAGAGTTTGGTTGTTCTCATTTTGATCTATCTCACATTATTCATTCATGCAACAAAAGGAGAAACCCTCTCCAAAGTTCTTCATTCCTCCATCAAGGCAACCAAAACCCAAGTGAGACACTACACTACACATTCTACAGCATATCTTGAGCATGTCGAGTTGCCGGCTTCATGCCCGAGTTGCCTCGGTATTGAGGCGGGAGCCCGTAAAAGACGCAGGCGATGTGGTGCCCTTTCGGCGAAGAGGCGACGATGTGGAGACAAGACTTTCCGCGGGAGATCGGGACGATGACGAGAAGACCGGAGGACTCGGATCACTCGGTATACTTCTCTTCCCATCTCTTGTTAGCTAGTATAGGTTAATGGTTAACGATCCGGGTTTTCATTGTCCGCGGTAGCGCCGGTTTCCAAGTAAGGAAAAAATTTTGATTCCGCATTTTGGCCTCGGATAGATGGCCGGGGCGCTGCCGTGGTGCAACAGGAACTAGTTGTACGTAACGGCTACCCAGGTATTGAGCGAAAGGGAGGCCGGCGAGCAAACTCATCCTAAACCCCTATTGAGCCTGTCAGTGATAATATCCGCACAGTCCGGTCTGTTCGTCTAAGAGTATCGCATATTGAGTCTAGGGGGGTGGATAAAGTCAGACCCCCAACAACGCGATATTTAGTGTTGGTATGAAACCCATCACCACCTGAGAAACTATCGATCCTGGATCGGTAGTTCTCGTCCACCGTGGCCACGGATTTATGGTGATGGCCATCCGTACACAACGCGACATCAACCCCCAATACCGGGAGAGACGAATCCCCGACGATCCGATCACTGCCTCCATGTGGCTCGGGACTGTACCCAACTAAAACCTGTTTGCACGACTCCTTTGAGCCGTGGTAGGGTAGTAATCAAAGCACAGTGGGAACTCACACGAGACAAATGACGATCTCAGGTCGACAGACTAACCTGTACACATGTCACCTGGGAACTGCTATCTGACAATAGGTATAATACCAACTAGCAGGTTCCCGGCGAGTCCGTCCAGTGTACTCATAACCCAATGAGCACCTGTATACTATCTTAGGTGAACAAACTAACACTAATGTCTTGTGAGACCTGGCCACCGCCCCTCGTCGGGGTCTCGATAAGTATACACTAGTCTACACTGGAGTATCGATGCCCGGTCTCGATACTCCTACGACTAGGGACATTTGAGGATGTGCTTATAGACCCCCAGCTCCCACGTATGTGATCGCCATCACAATGCTGGAAGTCAAGCAAGAATCCTACGGGCTCTATCAACATGTATATGATGATAAAGACAAACCAGATAGCATACTATCATCTTGAGTAAGACTGTTTTATCGGTATAGGTCCTCACTCAATCATCATAATCACAAGTCCGCGACTATGATAATTGCCTTGAGGGCACTATAGCCAACAATCTCCCACTTGCACTTAAGGCCAATTATTGCGATATTGCATACTCACAGCCCGTGTGATACCGAACACCCAACTTCTCTACTAATCAGTTTCGCAAAGCCTGTTTACGAAAATGATTGCATTCGAGAAATAGCCTCAGTGAGTGGATCCGCTCCAATGTTTCTTTCTGTACCTCTCTTAATCTCAACTTCACGGAGAAATCTATCTTCTGAAATGAGCAATACCTGTCTTAGAATTTGTCTGGATATCTGATGGGAACCAGTTCTCAAATGAACTCCAAATCTAGCAAACTACTTAGACTGTATCGTCCACTGAATTTAATCAGTATCCAGCGCCATGCCTTTCCTCAGTACTGTCCCTCAAAAGAGGGAAAACTATAACTCTGACAGTCACTCTGTCATCCAGGTCACCTTGGAAGCCTGATATGATAACCGTCTCCCAAAGGAGGCTGCCGTAATCATTCCCTAGAACATTCACTTATGTTCAATAACTGCTTCCCAATGTTTCTCCAGGATTGGATTAATATATCTGCATATTGCATTTAGTGCAAAAGCAATATCTGGTGTGGTACTTGACATTTCATGATTAACTCAATTGCCTAAGCAAGTGATATGCTAATCACGTAGAACCCTCTCCCCTTTAGTCTGTAAGACACCTTTAGAGAGGTTGACTCCATCACCTGCAGGTTCACCACCATGCCAGGAGTCGTCCATTTAATGTCAAAATACCCAGATTAGGATACTTCCCAAATCTAGATCTAAAACCATAGATCTAGTAACCAGAAAACCTGATATTATATCCACATCTTCTGCGGAGAAACAACTTTGTGACAACCACAGTATAACCGATTGTAGTATAGGAATATCTCTTCCTATTAAGTGCATGTCATCCCAATACCTGGACATCACTCTCTACTACCTTCTTACCAGATCCATCTCCCATTATTATGAAGTCAAGACCTATGACTATCGCATCAAAATTAGATGATCTATTTCCGCTATACTTGCTTTAGTTTATAAATAGACATAAGCTACTTGCCTACTATGCTTCTGCTGCTCCCACTAACTACAACAACCCTCTGGCAGAGTCATATATATACGTACACTTCTAAAGCTAGTTTAGAACGATGCTATACTCATCCTCCTGCCAGGTCTTATAGTCTAGAACAACAGCAATGGCAAGTCTGGGTAAACAAGAACCTCCCTGTCACCGTCTTTGAGAAGACCGAAGTACCTCTCGGGTGTCTGAGGTTACCCACCAAAATCTGCGGAGTGGCTAATGGAACGTTGAAAACAATTGAATTCTCAGGTTCTATTAAATCTTCAGTAATCGTTTGTGGTTCTGGAATAACTTCCAGTTCTACCATACTCCCACTATTGCTTTTTTGAAAAAATCCATTTTACTAAAACTGTGGCGAGTCAAGAACAATATAAATATTGATCTTCCAGATGGTAGAAAGTTAACCCTCGTCAAAGCCCGGGATAACCCACAAACTGCCATTACTGAAACGTGCCTTGAGTTTATCCGGATTCTGGTTTTAAGCATCAGCCGGACAACTCCCTATACCTTAACATCGTTAAGATATAAATTGATTCTATATAAATCTAATATAGAAACAAAAGCACTAATCCAATTTGAACCAGATTCAAAATCATGCATCTGTCTCCAGTGCATATCAACCAAATGGGAAAGAGGACAATCGGCATTACTCATCTAGGAGTGCATCCACATATGAGTAACCTGAAAAAGAAGCAAGTTCTCAAAACCATTACTACTAACTGAATACCAAACACAAGTATCTACATCTTCGACTTCCTCAAAGAATCATGATACTTAAAACAAATGGTCCTCTACTTTATTCTTATACCTATAACTTCTGAATATCTGGACCTTGCATTTCAACGAAATACATGTCCAGAACTGAAGAAGTCATAAGTGAACAGAATATAGTACGAGTACCAACCCCTTTGTCCTAATGGACACTGGACAACATACAATACTTTGTATAAGTCCTCTGAGTTCAACAACTCAAACCCTGTGCGTCGTAGGTTGAAAAACTGTAGTATGGTTAAGAAGAATTACACCGCTGTTGAATGCACCTTACCTAATCACCAGCTGATATAGGTAAATGTCACAGACATAATACCAAAAGTTATATCTCACTTTATAAAATAAATGTACAGATATATCAGTTTGAAATTGGTGCATAACAACGGATATTCAAAACCAAATATTTGCCATCCGGCAAAATCCAGATGATTTCCTCAAATATCACCAATTACAACGAATTCCGATATAATGAGGATCTAATCGCCCAATTCCCAATATCTTACTCCCACTCACCATCTGTAATAACATGCAGATGTGAGAAACTGATCTGGTAAATACATACCCTGGAGTTAGATTCCAATTGGGAAAACAGATTTCAATTAACATTGCATAGTAAAACCGAAACATGAAAATGTTTCAAAAAGGGTTAACTGGTATTCCTAGTAATGCCTTTTCCATTATCCTGAATCATGATAGTAACCATATACTTACATGCCCTCACTACAATCCCTTTAATATGTCTTTACTTATTACCTTCTGTACACCTCCTTTACGCTAATTGGCTTTCTTCATTCCCTACCCTTCGGCACCGGCCTAAGGTTTTGAAGAAGACTATCCAATAAGCGCAATAGGTGTACTCTCCTAATCCTAGGAGCCCTCGCAACCTGAGAGAAGGTAAAGAGAAAAGATATCTGAATAATCCTATTCAATTTCTCCTGAATCAGAATCCATCCTCGAAAAAGTTCCTTCGAGTTCGTATGTAACTATACGATGGATTTATCCAATGGAAGTGGATATCTGTAGTGATACGGAGTGTCATAGAGAAATGCAAAGTGGATGTAGGAGTGGCAGGGGTATACCTGGTTTCGTCGTGAATGATGGTGATCGCATTTCCTTTGTCATTATTCTAATCCCTTTATATGTTTTTACTTATTACTTTCTGTACACCATACTTAAGCTTAATTGGTTTTCTTCCTTCCCTACCGTTCGGCACCTGCCTATGGTGTGGAGGGAGACTATCCAATAAGCTCAACAGGTGTACCCTCTCCAAATCCTAGGAGCCCTCACAACCTAAGAGAATGTACAGAGAAAAGACAACCGAATTATCCTATTCAATCTCTCCAGAACCAGAATCCATCCTCGAAAAAGATCCTTCGAGTTCGTATATAACCATACGATGGATTTATCCAATGGAAGTGGACGTTCGTAGTGATACGAGGTGTTCTGGAGAAATGCAAAGGTGATATAGAAGTGGCAATGATGTATGCGACACCGTAACATTCCAAAAGCCAAAGTGTTTTAAGAAGGTTTGGTCAACTTGGTTTCATGAGTTTTAGTCAAAGGTCGTGTCATAGTCGCAGCCAAAGAGAGAGAGAGAAAAGAAACACTCAGCGTGCACTCTAACCTAGATCAGAATGGTCAATCACTTTATCTAATCTTGGATGGCTCCCACTGTTTCCTCGAATTCTCCTCCAAACCCAAAAGGAGAATTAGTCGGAATCACCCGAGGAGTAATCCTACTCATCAGTGGGAATCGGGATCCAACTATCATCGCATGATAACTTGATGAAAGCCACTCAAGTCACCACACTCTAGAAGGTATGCGCAAGCCTGGCAAGTTTCCTGTATGTTTGAAACTCCCGATATGATTTTTTACCCCTAGGACCCAAGTGACCTTGACACAGTCAACAAATCAAAGTGTCCTAGTCAAGTTCAACCCGTCATTATCCTGGATTGCATTAAACTCACCTGTACGAGCCCTTGACACAGTCAACAAGGTCGCACGACTGTCCTAACCAATCGCATTAATATGCCACAAACAAGCACTACTTAGCTACCGCACACTACGCCTTGACACAGTCAACAAACGCAGCACGAATACTAAGCAATACTTGTAAGAAATGACGGAGTGTTACGGCTGGTTTTTGGTGAAAAATCTTTAACGTAATGAACTTGATATCGTTGAAGGAATCCAAGTGGTTTTATAAATATATATAGTGGCGAAAACTTTTGCTAAAGAGGTCACTCCCGGTGAAGGGATCTCGGCTCTTTTCACGTCGAATGGGGTGCAGGATATCCCAAACTGAATACCACGATGCAAAGCAAAAATAATCGAATATAGTAAAGTTAGTATGTTGACGCAAACTTTTACTCAAGGGGTCACTCCCGATGAAGGGATCTCGGCCCTTGCCTCGTCGAATGAGGTGCAGGATATTCCAAATGAATACCACGATGCAAAGCAAAAGTGTACGTTTATAATGTCAGTTTTTAAAAACTTGGTTCCAACAACATCATATATATGTTTGTTTTATCCTTGCATTGATAAGAATCTATGCAGTCCCATCAATTAATCACACCAGAAAAGAACGAAAATAAAATGTACGTATATGCCACCCGCATTCGCCACTGGGTCCCGTCATCACCCGTTAGGTTACTTAACTAACGACAGAGCGGGGACTGGACTAGCGCGGGTGCAAAACATATACAACATCTACTAGTATATATAAATATATATATAACATTCGTTCCAGGCATGATATAAAGCAACATCACAGAAACAACACAGAATGGTGGATAATCTGGAGCCCCGGGTTTCACTTGAGCCGCAAGTGAGACCCGACGTTCCCTGTCGTGTGGATAGCCTGTGCGATGAAACCTAGACCCCTACGAGCGCGGCAAGTTACCCGCCAAAACCAGAAGCGAGGCTGCCCCCTTCAGCAACGTGAATGGACCACCCAGCACTTCACGAAATCCGGTAACTTGAGCACCCCTCCTGGGTCAACCTATACCCCCTACGAGTGAGGCGAATAGCCCGCCAAATCTAGAGTAAAGTCCCCTCCATCTGAATGCCTTGAGATGCGGACCAGTTTCCCTCTAGAACCCGACTATTCGTGCACTCCACCGCATGGTAATCCTAGTACAGAAAATAAAATAATATACAAGGGTGACATCGACCTCAGCCCGGTCCTGCCCCAAAAGAATAATATACAAGCTGGCACTGACGGCAGTCCATATGTCGGACGCTCGCCCCGCAATATCAAATGTATAAATGAAATAAAACTGTACTAACATTGTACCACAGCTATCTGTAGGGTTCCTAGGCACACCAAGGAGGTCTCACAAGGCATCGATCATGCCAATTTCAAAAAATCTAGGTGCCGAGAAACCCTAATACGGATCGTTGGCTAGAAATCTAGGCGAAACTATAAACTAGTTAACACTTAACTACAAGAATACGGAAATACAACCTTTGTAGATCCGGTGCTCCACCTCCATAGCTCCGCAACGAAGTCCCCTCGCTGTCCAAATGAATTCCCGGGCTCTAGCGTCGGCTTCGTCGGAGAAATGGCGAGCTAGGTCGTCGATGTCCATGCCGAAGATGATCTACGTCGAGACATCGCTAGATCAAGCTCCACCTTCACCAAGCCTTGAAAACTTGTGAAGAAAACACACTCTAGTACTTGGCAAGAGGTAGAGGATGAAGAAATAGGAAGTGGGTAAACTTTAGAATTGGATTTCTCACTCTTTTTCATCACTTGCCATTAATGGAGGCAAGCTTTCTTCACTTGAAGAAATGAAGAAGAAGAAGAATAATGTTATGATAAGTTAATTAGAAAATAGAAAATAAAAGAATACTTATCATAACCAAACCATGGTCAAGTGTAGAGAATAAATCATGGTTAGTGGGATGGTTAGGGTTAAGCATGAGACAAAATGGTCACTTGGTCAAAGTCTTCATGAAGCTTCATGAACAAAACAAAACAAGCCACCATTTTCTCATTTGCTTTTCTTTTTCCAAAAGAATAAATAAATGAATAAAATGAATAAGGAAAAAGTAAACCCTAACCATTTCATTAACCAAGGTTTAATTCTTTACACTTAACCAAAAGGCATGTATCATCAAACATGATACAAGCAAGTGCACAAAATCATATCGTATATGCAATGCGCACATCCGAGTGAGAAAATCCATTTAAAGTGAACCGATACTAGTTAAGGAAAAGTAATATATCAAATATATAATTATGCATTAAATCATTAAATCAACACTTGATTTAACGATCCGGTCATATCGCATATAACCGACTAATATCAACAGTAACAACTTATCGAATCAACACTTGATCCGATAACCCGGCTATATCACATATAACCGATCAATGTCACATATCGCGAGAATCGAATACAGTATCACATACTGGTATCATTCTCGGTCCCGCACATATCTCATATGCGCTCCTATTTCGTTTCGCTTGAGCCAGGAAACCTCTGTGTAGGACTCTAAAGACTCGTCAATACGCCGGCAGCAGATGATGATCATATCAAACACCCACAAGCCGCAAGCGGTCTGCTAAACGTAACGGCCACCCGGGTATTGAGCGATCAGAAGATCGACGAGCAAGCCCGCTCACACTCCAGTGAATCCAACCAGTAACACTACCGTACAGTCCGGTCTGATCGTCTGATATGTCGCATATCTTGCCTAGGGGTGGTAAACGTCAGACCCCAATAGCTCGATAAGTCGTGTCGATATGAGGTCTATAACAATTCGAGAAACTACTGGTAATACTTACCAGTAAATCTCAGCAACCCTGGCCAGGGATTTCCTGTTATAGCCAATCGTACACAGCGCAACATCAACTCCCTATACCGGGAGAGACGAATCCCCTCCTATCGCTCATTGCCTCCATGTGATTCGGGACTGTACCCAAAAGCCACCGTTTTGCACACCCTCTTGGACGTGGTAAGGTGGAAATCAAAGCACAGTGGGAACCACACAAGACTCGATGACGATCTCGGGTCAACAGACTACTCTGTACTGTTGGAGATAGTGCCCTCAGAGTCAATTATTGGATCACAGGCACGTGATTGCAATGATTGAGGGAGGACCTATCCCGGTAGGACAGTCTTACTCGAGATGTTAGTACGCTATCTGGTTTATCTTTATCATCGTGTACTGCTTTAGGTGACCTGACATGTCGCTATTACACGTTGATAGAGCCTCTAGGATTCTTGCTTGACTGCCGGCAGTATGATGGCGATCATACATGTGAGTGCTGGTAGTCTATAAGCATATCCTTAAAAGGTCCCTAGTCGTAGGAGTTTCGAGACAGGGCATCGATACTCCATTAGTAGACTAGTGTATACAGTCGAGACCCCGACGAGGGGCGGTGGCCGGTCTCACAAGCCACTGGTGTCAGTTGGTTCACCTAAGATGTATACAGGTGCTCATTAGGTTATGAGTACACCGGACAGGACTCGCCGGGAACCTGCTAGTTGGTCATGTACCAGACGTCAGATGGCAGTTCCCAGGTGACATGTGTACAGGTTAGTTCATCGACCTGAGATCGTCATTTGTCTCGTGTGAGTTCCCACTGTGCTTTGATTACTACCCTACCACGGCTCAAAGGAGTCGTGCAAACAGGTTTTAGTTGGGTACAGTCCCGAGCCACATAGAGGCAGTGAGCGGATCTGCAGGGGTTCGTCTCTCCCGGTATTGGGGGTGAGGTCGCGCTGTGTCTAGGAGAGCCATTACACGAAGCCCTCGGCCGAGGCAAGGAGATTTACTGGTAGGTATTCCAGTAGTATCTCAGGGTGTTCTGGGCTACGCTCCGACACGACTTGTACCGCTTTTGGGGGTCTGACTTTTACCAACCCCCTAGGCCCGCCATGCGATACTCATAGACGAACGGACCGGACTGTACGGATATTGTCACTGACAGGCTCAGTAGGGTGTCGGGGTGAGCTTCCTCATCGACGTCCCTTTTGGTCAATAGCTGGTGGCCCGTCACGTATTGGCTTATACCTCTGACGTGCTAGTGGTTAAATCCACAGCCAAGGTATTGACGAGTCTTTAGAGTCCACCACACTCAGTTACTCAGCTACTCAAGTTTCGGGCGAAACGCTGTAGAGGCCGTATGGAGATATGGCAGGGTTCGATCAGATATGTGCGGTATTGCACGGATCGTGATCGGACAGTTTTTACTAGCCGGCTTTGGCTTAAGCCGGATTCTAGTATTTGATAGTGTAGTTTTGTCTCTTTGCATTTGTGTTCAGTGGGAATACAAATGCGGGCATGTATTTGCAGTAGTGGGGTTTTCCCGTATTTTATTACGGGATCGGTTTTCTGAAGTTGCCAGTTTGCATTCCGTTCCGGCCAGTTTTTCTTCATTCCTTCTCGGTCGGACTTTCTTGATGGAGGGTGTTAATTGCAAGTTTGCAATTAACAACTAGTGGAGGGCTTCCTTGCATATTGTGCCTTTGTCATCATGAGATGCTTTTAGCATCTCTTCACTTGCTTTCTCATGATGGTTTGATGGAAGGATTGATTAGTGAGATGAGTGAGAAAGGATGTGAGGTTTATATTATCCTTTTTATATATTGTTTTTTTTTGAAATACACATTGTGGTGCCATTTCTTTTCTCTCTCCAATCTAATTTTATTTGTGAGGGGCCGGCCACTTGTGTGTGAGAGGGAATGAGGGTTTGATTTTGGGATGAGGGAATTGTTATCATCTCATTCTTATGCTTGCTTGCAAAAACACAAAAATCCCTCCATAGCTTTTGCTTCCTCCATTCCTCCACATCAAGGCAACCTCATAACCCCAAGAGACAAGTTCACTACACTATTCTATGGCAAGCCTTGGACGCGTCGGCTAGCCAACTTCGCGCCCGAGTTGCCTCGGTCAAGAGGCGGGAGCCCGTAAAAGATTCCGGCTACGTGGTGCCCTTTCCGACGAGCGAGGAGGTGACGGAGATTCCGCGGGAGATCGGAGTGGAGACGAAGACCGAAGGACACGGATCGCTTGGTATACTTCTCTACTCTTTTCTTTTTGCTAGCTAGCTAGGTTAATGGCCCGATCCGGGTAAAAGGTCCGCGGTGGTGCCGTTTTGCAAAGTTCGCAAAGTTTTTGTTTTCCGCGTTTCCGCCGTCGGATCGACGGCCGGGGCGCCCCCGCGGGCTTACATTGGTATCAGAGCCTCGCCATTAACATAGTCTAGCTTGGTGTAATGTGTTTTTCTGTTTCGATCCATCGAATGTTCCAAAACTGCATTATAGTTCGAATCAGTTTCTGTTGAAAATTTTTGGTCTCGAAAAATTTTTCAGGTTGTAAAATATTGATGTACTGGAAAATCTAAGAGTTCTGTAAAAATTTGACGATGTAACTCCACAGTTGGAGCGCGGATCCGCCGCGAAACCCCCCCTCGTGCGGCACTTCCGCCGCGCACTATTCACATCACATCACCAAATTTTTTCAGAGGCCTTTTGGGCTTAAATTATGGGTTTTGGAATATTAAAATTGGGCCCAGGGTTTCTGTGAGTGCTACAGTTTTGTTTGAGGGCCCACTTGTTAATTTTTGATCGATCGGATATTTCAAACACATTATTTCACAGTATTTACATTATATCTGCGACCGTGAATGTCAGTCGATCGGTAAATCCTGTCTAACTGCTATAGCCCGGTTAGACGGATTTGCGAACGTGACTTTCACGTTGATGTTCTATGTTTATGCTGTGATGTTGCGGATCGGTCGTGGGGGTAGCCTGGTTGCAATGCTAGCACTGTGCTGTGGTATTTTGTACATTTGATTTTGCGGGGCGAGCGTCCGACATGTGGACTGCCGTCACTGCTTGATTGTATTATTCTTTTGGGGCACGACCTGGTTGCGGTCGATGTACCCGATGTATGTATATTTTACTTTCTGTACTAGGATTACCCCGCGGTGGGGTGCACGGATAGCCGGATTCTAGAGGGCAACAAGCCCGCATCTCATGGCATTGGGACGGAGGGGGCTTCACTCTGGGATTGGCGGGCTATTCGCCGCACTCGTAGGGGGTACAAGTTGACCCAGGAGGGGTGCCCAAGTCGCCGGATTCCGTGGAGTGCTGGGTGGTCCATTCACGGAGCTGAAGGGGGCTGCCTCGCTTCAGGTTTTGGCGGGTGACTTGCCGCGCCCGTAGGGGTCTAGGATTTCATTGCACAGGCTATCCACACGACCAGGGGAACGTCGGGTTTCAGTAGTGGCTCTGTGAAACCCGGGGATCCCAGATATCTGTATTGTTCTGTGATGCTGTACATTTCTGTGATGTTGCATTTCTTTTCACGCCTTGAGCGAAATATAATATATTGGTATATATATTAATAGATGTTGTATATGTTTTTCATCCGCGCTAGTCCAGTCCCCGCTCTGTCGTTAGTAAGCTAACCTAACGGGTAATGACGGGACCCAGTGGCGAATGCGGATGGCATATACGTACATCAGTATATTTTCGTTCTTTTTGGTGTGATCAAATGATGGGACTGCATTGATTCGGATCAATGCAAGTTAAAAACAAACCTAATCTGATGTTGTTGGAACACTTTTCAAAAAGCTGTTATTGCAAGGACGTTCACTTTTGTTTTGCATCGTGGTATTCATTGGAATATCCTGCTCCTCAGTCGACGAGGCAAGGGCCGAGATCCCTTCACCGGGAGTGACCCCTTGGACAGAAGTTTGCGTCAGGGCATTAACTTCACTATAGCCGATTACTTTTGCTTTGCATCGCGGTATTCATTTGGAATATCCTGCACCCCATTCTACGGGGAAAGAGCCGAGATCCCTTCACCGGGAGTGACCTCTTTAGCAAAGGTTTTCGTCACTATATTTTTATAAAGCTATCAGTTCCTTCAACGATATCAAGTTCATTACGTTAAAGGTTTTCGCCAGAAACCATTCGTAGCCCTCCGTCGTTTCATATGGATAGTCAATAGTATTCAAGCTGTGTATGTTGGCCAAAGTCAAGGCACAGTGTTTGGTAGCTGTTGGGTATTCATATGCAGCATAGATAGATGCGTTGGTTTGGGACATTCGTACTGCCATTTTGGCCAAAGTCAAGGGTAAGTACGGGTGGGTTCAAATTAACCAGGAAAATGACGGGTAGAACTTGACATGTGACTTATGATATGTTGGCCAAAGTCAAGGTCATAAGAGCATGGGGTAGAAATCCACATCGGGAGTTTCAAAAGTACTGAAACTTGCCAGATATGCGCATACCTTCTGGAGTGTGATAGCGTGAGCGGATTCCGTCACGTTATCATGCGATGATGGTTGGATCCCGATTCCCACTGATGAGTTGGTTTACTCCTCGGGTGACCCCGACTAATTCTTCTTTCAGGTTTGGAGGAGAATTTGAGGTACAGTGGGAGGTTTCCAGATTAGATAAAGTGATAACCATTCTGATCTAGGTTAGAGTGCACGCTGAGTGTTTCTTTTCTCTCTCTCTTTGGCAGCGACCATTGACCCGACCCAAGATTATGACTCAGTGACCAAGTTGACCGAACCTACTTAACACAGGCTTTTGGACTGTCAGAGTTGCAAACCTCTTTGCCACTCCTACTTTTACCCTTTTCTCCGGGACACCCCGTATTACTACGAACGTCCACTTCCATTGGACAAAACCATCGTATGGTTATATACGAACTCGAAGGACTTCGAGGATGGTTTCTGGTTCTGGAGAAAACGGATAGGACTATTCAGTTGTCTTTTCTTTTCACCTTCTCTCAGGTTGTGAGTACTCCTTGGTTTAGGAGTAGTACACCTATTACGCAAATTGGACAGTCTTCTTCCAAACCTTAGGCTGGTGCCGAACGGTGGGGAATGAAGAAAGCCAATTAGCCTAAACGGTGTACAGAAGGTATTAAGTTCAGACAAAGCAAGGGATTAGTAAGAGGGCAAAGTAAATTGCGACTGACATTCACGACCAAACCAAGTATTTCTTCGCCAATCCCAAATCACCTTTGTATTTCTCCAGGACACTCCGTATCACTACGAAGATCCCAGTTTATTGGATAATCCATCGTATGGTTATATACGAACTCGAAAGGAACTTGTTCCAGTTCGGGGATGGATCCTGGTTCAGGAGAAATAGGAATAAAGTACATTCAGGTGTCTTTTATCTTCACCTTCTCTCGCGTTGCGAGTGCTCCTAGGATTAGGACAGTACACCCTTTATGCTTATTGGATAGTCTTCTTCCAAACCATAGGCTGGTGCCGAACGGTAGGGAATGAAGAAAACCATTTGGCCTAAAGGGGTGTACAGAAGGTAATGACTAAAGACATATAAAGGGATTTGGAAAGGTGGCAAAGAATTATACGGTTGTAGTTGTGAATCTGGAAATTGGAAGAGGCATTACTAGGAATACCAGGATACCCCATCGAAACATTTCAATGTTTCAGTTTCACTGTGTACTGTTAAAAGAAAACTAATTTCCCGATTAGATACTTACTCCAGGGTATGTATTTACCAGATATGATTCTCACATCTGTATGGTTTTACAGATGATGAGTGGGAGTAAGTTATTGGAAATTATGTGACCATCCTCATTATATCGGGATTCGTTGGAATTGGTGATATTTGAGGAAGCCACCTGGGTTGTTTGCCGGTCGGCAAATATTTGGTTTTGAATATCCGTTGTTGTGCACCAATTTCAAATTGATATATCTGTACGTCTATTTTTATAGAGTGAGACATACCTTTTTGAAATTATGTCTATGACATTTACCTGTACCAGTGGATGGTTAGGTAAGGAGCATTGAACAACGGTGTGATTCTTCTTAACCAAAAGTACAGTTTTCAACCTACGACACACAGTGAATGAGTCATTCGACTCAGGGGACTTATACAAAGTATTGTATATTGTCCAGTGTCCATGAGGACAGAGGGGCTGGTCCTCGTACTATATTCTGTTTACTTTTAACTTCTCTAGTTCTTAGACAGGTGTTTCGTAGAAACACAGTGTCGAAGTTTTGAGAAGTTATAGGTATAAGAATAAAGTAGAGAACCATGTGTTGCAAGTATCAGGATTCTTCAAAGTGATCGAAGATGTAGATACTTGTACATGGTATTCAGTTGATAGTAATGGTTAAGAGAACTTGCTTCTCTTTCAGGTTACTCATAATTGGAAGCATTCCCAAGTTGAGTAACGCTGATCGGTCTCTCTTCCATTTAGTTGACATGCACTGGAGACAGCTGCATGATTTGAATCTGGTTCAATTAAATCAGTGCCTCTGTTTCTTGGATATAGAACAGTTCATATCTTGACATTGTTAAGATACGGGGAGTTGTCCGGCTTATGCTTAAAACCAGACTCTGGACAACTCAAGGCACGTTTCAGTAATGGCTGTTTGTGGGTTGACCCGGGCTATGACGAGGGTTAATTTTCTACCATCTGGAAGATCAATAGAAATATTGTTCTTGACTCGCCACAGTTTTATCAAAAGTGGATTTTTTCAGAAAACAGTAGTGGGAGTATGGTAGAACTGGAAGCGATTCCAGAACCACAAACGATTACTGAAGATTTGATAGGAACCTAAAGATTCAATCTGGTTTGACATCCCATTGGCCACTCCGCAGATATGGTGGGTAATCTCAGGCGCTCGAGAGGTACTTCGGTATGCTCAAGGACGGTGGCAGAGAGGTTCTTGTTTACCCAGACTTGCTATTGTTGTTGTTCCAGACTATGAGACCTGGCAGGAGGATGAATATAGCGTCGTTCTAAACTGGTTTTAGAAGTGCACGTCTATATGACTCAGCCAGAGGGTTGTCGTAGTCAGTGGGAGCAGCGGAAGCATTGGTGGACATCAGGCTTATGTCTATTCATAGACTAGAGCAGATATAGCGGAGATAGATCATCTATTTCTGATGTGACAGTCATAGGTTTGACTTCATCAGAATAGGGGATGGATCTGTTGAGAAGGTAGTAGGGTGTAATGTCATGGCATTTGGATGACATACACAGAGTAGGAAAGGAAACTCCTATACTACGATCGGTTATGCTTTGGTTGTCACACAGTGGTTTCTCCACACAGGACTTGGATATTATATCAGACATTCTGGTTACTAGATCTATAGTTTTAGATCTAGATTTGGGTAGTTTCCCAATCTGCGTACCTTGACAGCATTCTATGAGTATTTAGAATGGACGACTCCTGACATGGTAGTGTAGCTGCAGGTGATGGAGTCACCCTCTCTAAAGCTGTCTTACAGACTAAAGGGGAGAGGGATACGCATGATTGACAGATCACTTGCTTAGGCAATTGAGTCAATCATGAGATGTCAAGTACCACACCAGATGTTGTTCTTGCAGTAGATGCAATAAGTTGATATTGATCCAATCCTGGAGAAACAGTCGGAAGCAGTTTTAGAACATAAGTTGATGTTCTAGGGATATGATAACGGCAGCCTCCTTTAGGAGACGGTTATCATTCCAGGCTTCCAAGGTAACATGGATGGCAGAGAGGTTGTCAGAGTTATAGTTTTCCTTCTGACGAGGGGCAGTATTTTGGACAGGTGGTCCAAGGCAATACTGAGGGTGGCATGGCGCAAGATACTGATTAAGTTCAGTTGACGATACAGTCTAAGAAGTTTGGATTTGGAGTTCATTTATGAGCTAGGTCCCATCAGATATCCAGACATTCTAAGACAGGTATTGCTCATTTCGGGAGATGGCTTTCTCCGCGAACTTGAGATATAGAGAGACATAGAAAGAAACGTCACAGCGGATCCACTCACTGAGGCTATTCCTCGAACGCAATAGTTTCGCAAACGGGTTTTGTGAGACTGACTAGTAGAGGAGTTGGGTGTTCGGTATCACACGGGCTGTGAGTATGCGGCATCGCAATAATTAGCCTTGAGTGCAAGTGGGAGATTGTTGGAGATAGTGCCCTCAGAGTCAATTATTGGATCACAGGCACGTGATTGCAATGATTGAGGGAGGACCTATCCCGGTAGGACAGTCTTACTCGAGATGTTAGTACGCTATCTGGTTTATCTTTATCATCGTGTACTGCTTTAGGTGACCTGACATGTCGCTATTACACGTTGATAGAGCCCCTAGGATTCTTGCTTGACTGCCGGCAGTATGATGGCGATCATACATGTGAGTGCTGGTAGTCTATAAGCATATCCTTAAAAGGTCCCTAGTCGTAGGAGTTTCGAGACAGGGCATCGATACTCCATTAGTAGACTAGTGTATACAGTCGAGACCCCGACGAGGGGCGGTGGCCGGTCTCACAAGCCACTGGTGTCAGTTGGTTCACCTAAGATGTATACAGGTGCTCATTAGGTTATGAGTACACCGGACAGGACTCGCCGGGAACCTGCTAGTTGGTCATGTACCAGACGTCAGATGGCAGTTCCCAGGTGACATGTGTACAGGTTAGTTCATCGACCTGAGATCGTCATTTGTCTCGTGTGAGTTCCCACTGTGCTTTGATTACTACCCTACCACGGCTCAAAGGAGTCGTGCAAACAGGTTTTAGTTGGGTACAGTCCCGAGCCACATGGAGGCAGTGAGCGGATCTGCAGGGGTTCGTCTCTCCCGGTATTGGGGGTGAGGTCGCGCTGTGTCTAGGAGAGCCATTACACGAAGCCCTCGGCCGAGGCAAGGAGATTTACTGGTAGGTATTCCAGTAGTATCTCAGGGTGTTCTGGGCTACGCTCCGACACGACTTGTACCGCTTTTGGGGGTCTGACTTTTACCAACCCCCTAGGCCCGCCATGCGATACTCATAGACGAACGGACCGGACTGTACGGATATTGTCACTGACAGGCTCAGTAGGGTGTCGGGGTGAGCTTCCTCATCGACGTCCCTTTTGGTCAATAGCTGGTGGCCCGTCACGTATTGGCTTATACCTCTGACGTGCTAGTGGTTAAATCCACAGCCAAGGTATTGACGAGTCTTTAGAGTCCACCACACTCAGTTACTCAGCTACTCAAGTTTCGGGCGAAACGCTGTAGAGGCCGTATGGAGATATGGCAGGGTTCGATCAGATATGTGCGGTATTGCACGGATCGTGATCGGACAGTTTTTACTAGCCGGCTTTGGCTTAAGCCGGATTCTAGTATTTGATAGTGTAGTTTTGTCTCTTTGCATTTGTGTTCAGTGGGAATACAAATGCGGGCATGTATTTGCAGTAGTGGGGTTTTCCCGTATTTTATTACGGGATCGGTTTTCTGAAGTTGCCAGTTTGCATTCCGTTCCGGCCAGTTTTTCTTCATTCCTTCTCGGTCGGACTTTCTTGATGGAGGGTGTTAATTGCAAGTTTGCAATTAACAACTAGTGGAGGGCTTCCTTGCATATTGTGCCTTTGTCATCATGAGATGCTTTTAGCATCTCTTCACTTGCTTTCTCATGATGGTTTGATGGAAGGATTGATTAGTGAGATGAGTGAGAAAGGATGTGAGGTTTATATTATCCTTTTTATATATTGTTTTTTTTTGAAATACACATTGTGGTGCCATTTCTTTTCTCTCTCCAATCTAATTTTATTTGTGAGGGGCCGGCCACTTGTGTGTGAGAGGGAATGAGGGTTTGATTTTGGGATGAGGGAATTGTTATCATCTCATTCTTATGCTTGCTTGCAAAAACACAAAAATCCCTCCATAGCTTTTGCTTCCTCCATTCCTCCACATCAAGGCAACCTCATAACCCCAAGAGACAAGTTCACTACACTATTCTATGGCAAGCCTTGGACGCGTCGGCTAGCCAACTTCGCGCCCGAGTTGCCTCGGTCAAGAGGCGGGAGCCCGTAAAAGATTCCGGCTACGTGGTGCCCTTTCCGACGAGCGAGGAGGTGACGGAGATTCCGCGGGAGATCGGAGTGGAGACGAAGACCGAAGGACACGGATCGCTTGGTATACTTCTCTACTCTTTTCTTTTTGCTAGCTAGCTAGGTTAATGGCCCGATCCGGGTAAAAGGTCCGCGGTGGTGCCGTTTTGCAAAGTTCGCAAAGTTTTTGTTTTCCGCGTTTCCGCCGTCGGATCGACGGCCGGGGCGCCCCCGCGGGCTTACATGTACCAGTGTCACCAGAGAACTGCCATCTGACGTGAGGTATAATACCATCTGGGAATTCTCGACGAGTCCGTCCAGTGTACCCAGTCTCTACTGAGCACCCGTACATCATCTCTGATGTCAAACACCAATGGATATGGGATCATCCATCGCCCATCTATATGGGTCAAGAAGGTATACGCTAGTGTACTCTGGTATATCGATGCCCCGTCTCGATACACCCACGACTAGGGACTTTGAAGGATGTACTTATGGACTACCATGTCCCCACTAGTATGATCTGCATCACAGTCCAGGTAGTCAAGTACACATCCTAAGGGCTTTACCAACATGTAACAGAGAGATAATCATTATACACGTTAAGGTAAAGAGTAACCAGATAGCATACTATCATGTCGAGCAAGAAAGTCCTCCCTATATATGTCCCAGCATCCACTACAATATACATCCTATGTACAGTAATGGCCTCTAGGGCATACATATAACTAACAATCTCCCACTTGCACTAGGGCCATCTGTAGCAGTAGTTGTAGTATCTCATACTCAACCATCCCATAAAAGTCTCTCTCTGGGAATAGGCCTTCGTGAGTGGATCCGCCGTGTTATCCTCTGAGTCTGCTCTCCTTGCCTCGATCATCTTGGAGATCAACCATCTCCATGATCAGGTGATACTGCCTTAGAATAAGTCTGGATCACTGATGGGACCGGCGTTCCTTGGCATAAGCCACTACTCCATTGTCTCACAATGGTAGGAACGTAGTTCATCTCATGAACAAATATACACCCAAACATCCTCTTTGGTAGCATCTTAAGTAGCGATGTATCCAGCCTTTATCGTCTAGTATGTCACGGTATCTAGCTTGGAACTCTTCCAACATACCGTCCCTTTACTGAGGGTAAAGACAATGCCTGCGACTGACATTCAGTCGTTTTTATCACCCTGGAACCCTTCCAGTGATTCTCCCATGGATCGATTGATACCATCTCACTACCACTAGTGAGATACCTAACATCCAATTAGATCTATCTCATAGATCCAAAATCCAGGATTTAGTAGGTATCATTTTGATCCTATATGGAGAATCATTGTGATAAGCGGAGATTGACAGAGCGTAGCATAGGAAACTCCTTCCCTATCAAGAGTATGTCATCCACGTACTCTACGAGGATCACCACCATACTCTCTACTACCTTTTTGTTTATACAAGGTTCATCTACCATTTTGATGATGTCAAACTCTTTGACTAACTCATCAAAACAGATGTTCCAACTCCGCGATGCCTGCTTTATCACATAAAACATCTTGCACATGTTTCCGCTGCTCCCACTGTTTACGAGCCTTCTGACTGTGTACTTACAGACTCTCTCTTCTAAAACATCATTTAGAAAAGCAGTCATGACACCCAACCGCCAAATATCGTAGTTATGGTATGTAGCCATGGCAAGTAGGATCCGGATGGACTTAAGCATAGGGACTGGAAAAGGTTTCATCATCATCCACGCTTGGTCGATGACGAAAACCTTTAACTAGTCTAGCTTTGAAAGTCTCAACTTTTCCATCTACACCAAGTAATCTTCTCAAGATATACTTGCTCCTGATGGGGATTTAACCCTTCAGATATAGCAACCAAAGTCCATACTTTGTTGGTGTATAAGGATTCCATCTCAGATCGCTAAGCATCCAGCCATTCTTTTAGAGTCTTACTCCTGATGGCCAGCTCGAAGTTAGTTGGGTCATCATCTCATGATGCAATCCTCACTCCCACTGTCATAGAGAAACCAGAGTAACTCTCAGGTGGGTGAGGAACCCTACTAGATCGGCGGAGAGGCTGAGATTCGTTGGTTTCTACTGAATCCTTTGGTTCTATCAAATCATCAGCTGCAGTTTGTATAGATGGAACATTTCCATTTCTACATTACAGTATTTGCCACGAGCTTGTCCGGATTATGCTTTTAGACATAGGCCGGACAACCCCAAATCTTAACCAATTTAAGAGATGGGCTCTTCCCTTTCCATATCTCATATGGAGTGGTAGGCAACTGATTTGATTTGAACCCTATTCAATAGGTATCCAACTTCTCAAGTGCATAACTCCCAAAAGGAAAAAGGTAACTCAGTAGTACTCATCATAGAGCACACCATATCAAATAGGGTATATCTGCTCCGCCCCGATATACCATCGTGCTATGGTGTATGCAGAGGAGTAATGCTGAGAGATAATCTCATTCTCCTTTAGAATAGTCCAGGATTTCCGTGCTCAAGTATTCTCCTCCTTGATCTCATCAAAGGACATAATACTTATACCCGTATTGGTTCTCTACTTCTTGCTTATATTCTGTGAATATCTCAAAAGGTTCGGACTCATGTTTCAACAGGAACATATGACTGAATCTTGAGAGATTATCAGAGAACATAATGAAGTATGAAGAACCGGTATTGGCATGTGTAGACAGGGGACCTACATACATCAACATGTATCATCCCAAGAGTTCACTAACTCTTTCTCTGTTTCCAATAAACAGGGCTGAGGTCATCTTATCTTTGTGACATGACTGGCGAGTTTCACAAGATGTAAATTCAAACTGATTTGAATATGCATCTACATGTAACTCTAGCTAGTCGGGTCGCATTGTATGACCTAGTCTACAATACCTCAAGAATGATCCGTTCATTTCTGAACTCTTCCACTTGTGTGTGTTCCGTATACTAAGAACTGTAGTTTGATTTAGAACTTCAATGCTTTTAGATAACGTGCCTGAACCGATCAACTTTTGATATAGGAAATGTTCAAAACATTATCCAACAATACAAAATTTTATCATTTCTTTACTAATAAAGATACAGATATAATTTTGTATATCAGGTTCGGTATCTAATAACATTCGTTTAGAATCAATGTATTGGTAATACAGGGTGACAGTGACCGACAGACTTGGCTGCAACACTTGCCCCGTTTTCTGCCTCATGAAACTTATCATCCGTTCTCAGTTTTTCTACCCTTTTGTAGCCCTATGTAACAGATTACATATCTGGGATCCTGATCCGGTATCATATACCAAGGATTCAGAGGATACTGAGAAACAGTTCTGTATAATGAACACACCCGAAGATGATGCATCAGCATGCACTCTCTTCGTTCGGGCGGCACGGGAAATCTGGTATTCCCCAATTTCCTGCTCTGTCTTATAACAATTATAAGTTGGAGCGGGACCAACGTTCCCCAGCTCAGTATAACAAGCGGGTTCGGTCAATATTCCGTTTTATTATCTTGATTAAGGCGTGATATGGTCGCTACCAGGAGAGAGAGAAGAAAACACTCAGCGTGCACTCTTGCAAGAATAGATTGGTTTTTATTTTATCTAATCAGGATGGCTCCCACTGCTTTTTATCAAATCTTCCTTCAAACCCTAAAAGGAAAGACTAGCCGGGATTAATTACACACTACAAGTTCGCCAATCTTTCAGCCAGGCCAGTGTCGGTACTTTGAGGGAGGTCCCCCGTGCTTTCGCACGAACCTAATTAATGTAAACCTCGTTTTCCCAGAGGCGTAACCTCGTTAACACCTTTCTAGACACCTACTTGATCGACTAATTGTAATGTATAAAACTCTCCCAGGAGTAACTCTTACTCGCAGTGGGTATCGGGATCCAACTATCTCATAGAAGGTATGCAATCTCATTGCAAATTTCAACACTTGAAATTCCCGATAATGTTTTTCCCCTAGCGTGCTATGACCTTGACGCATGCCAAACAACCCATAGTCCGCTAGTCAAGTTCAACCCGTCATTTCCTGATTGAATTAAACCCACCCGCACGACCCTTGACGCATGCCAAACAACGCCGTACGAATACCCTAATCCAATCGCATCGTATGCTAGCAGATAAGTACTAGTTAGGTACCGTACACTACGCCTTGACGCATGCCAAACAACCGCAGCACGAATACTAACTAGTACTTATCTGAAATGACGGAGGGCTACGACAGGTTTTTCTGAAAACCTATTGCGTAATGAACTTGATATCGTTGTAGGATCGAATGAATTTTGAAATGGAGTGTTTTTGAGGCTTTTGTAGTTTTGCTAAAGGAGTCACTCCCGGTGAAGGGACGTCGGTCCTTTCCTCGTCGAATGAGGTGCGGGATATATCATATATATCACTGTGCAAAGCAAAAACACTTAAAAGCAATCAAAAGACAAACCGAGTGTGTAGCATCTGCCAGTTATTGCTAAAGGAGTCACTCCCGGTGAAGGGATCTCGGTCCTTTCCTTATCGAATAAGGTGCAGGATATATCACATATACCGCTGTGCAAAGCAAGAACTGTAGCTACCTGTTTTATTTTGAAATTCGATTCCACAACATCTTAGGTTTCTTTTACTTTCATTAATCATATTAATGAAGTCCCATCATTTAAGTACCTAAACATCACAGATAAATACGACGTACACTTATGCCATCCGCATTCGCCTCGATGTCCCCTCGTGCACCGTTAGGTTAGGTAACTAACGGCAGAGCGGGGCAGGGCTAGCGCGGGTGTAAAACATAAGTAACGTCTATATAATATATCATATATACTATATACTGTATCTATCATAGAACATCACATGATCACATCACAGATATCGCAGCAGAAGAATCATATGAAATATTGGATATACTAGGACGTCCGTGTTTTCAATACGAGCCAGTATAAAACACGGATTCCACGGTCGTGATGAATAGCCAAACCCACACCCCTAGACCCCTACGAGAGCGGCAAACAACCCTACCAATTCTAGAGTTAGGAGACCCGGACTCGACTCCTCGAGTTGGTCTCCTACTGGACTCCAGAACCCGGTTACTTGTGCCCTCCTCCTTGGGTCTATCCTAGTGCGGAAAAGTAAATAATATACAAAGGGTGACAACTTCCGCTACCTGGAAGTGCCCCAATAAAAGAATATTACATACAAGTTTTTACATGAATGAAAATGAAAAACACTCATCTCACATAAAACCCCCGGCTATTCATACACGACGATCCAATATAACATATCCAGCAACACATAACATCACATGTCATCAACGTAAGTAAATATGCGCATCCCAATTGTCGTTGACATATAGCAACGAAACCGGCGATATCACATATTACACTTACGGTCACAGAAAAGAAAGTGTAAAACTACAACAGTTGGAATCCGCAACCACCTCAGACATCGCATGCCTGACCAAATGAATTCTTTAGACATCGCATGCCTAACAATTATAAACCCCGCATTTTAGTCTCATTATCGAAAACTCTTTTCAATACCAAGTCGGGCAATTCAACAGGATTCCCGACATTTTGATCGAATGCTCGTCGCAAACTTTAGTAGACGGCCGCACCCCCGATACCGTCGACGAAGTGCACCAAGGCGGAACACCGCTGCCGCGAGCACCCGAACGGATGCTTTCGGCGACGGGGTTCTCCTACAGTCACTTGGTCGGGGCTATGGGGTCTAGCTGTCTATTAAGTTTACCCGGCGAGTATCCGCGTACGCTATATGATTGCGACGGATTTTTGATCACATCAAAATTCCGTGGCAACCGATCAAGTGAGACTAAAGTGCAGTGTTTATAACATTCATTCAGTTATCTCATAACTACTTGTGAATTCCAATTATTGTATCCCATTCCGGATAAATAGAAAATGTCAAACTTTCCGATCGAACAATCGAACACCCAAGTTTTCCCGATACAGATCAACACATGAAACAAGTCTAAAAATATTCAGTTCGTGCCTCAGTACCAACGGTCCAGCCGTAGAAGGGTCAAGCCAACGCCTCACATGTGGCACGCCGTACTGCCCCAAACCCGAAGGTTCAAAGGGCAGTTCAAGACGGTCACATAATCGAGTTAAGGTTTGTTGTCTTCTAGAGGTTCCATTGCATTACTTGCACTACTTAGAACGTCTTTAAACCACGGAAAAATCCAACACTTGAAAATTTCCCGACAGGGGAAAAATTGGGTATTTATATCCGGTCGAACCTTTTAACATATTCTAAAAATACCCGGAAAGCCACATAGACAAAGTTTGTAATAATCCGAACGATTCATCGAGTCCCAATACAGCCCCAAAATACTCAACTGTTTAATAAAATATTAAAATTATCCAGAAAACACAGGAGTCAAATATAACAATTACTGTGCAAAGAGGAGTCAACGAGTCAATAATATGGCCGCGGAACCGCCGCGCCACGTGGGCTCAGGCCGCGGTTCCGCGGCGTTATGACGGAGTTAGGTCTCCGTTTTTCACAGTATTTCATAAAAAACCCTGCTTGATTTTCTGGATATTTTTAATCTTGAAAAATCCACAATTTTCAAAAAAGGACAGAGAGCAATTTGGAGTTAGGTTTTCGGTTCGTCCGGCTTTCAAACTCCGTCTAGACTTCGCCTAAGGCTCTAGCTAGTCTCTGATACCACTGTAGGGTTCCTAGGCACACCAAGGAGGTCTCACAAGGCATCGATCATGCCAATTTCAAAAAATCTAGGTGCCGAGAAACCCTAATACGGATCGTTGGCTAGAAATCTAGGCGAAACTATAAACTAGTTAACACTTAACTACAAGAATACGGAAATACAACCTTTGTAGATCCGGTGCTCCACCTCCATAGCTCCGCAACGAATTCCCCTCGCTGTCCAAATGAATTCCCGGGCTCTAGCGTCGGCTTCGTCGGAGAAATGGCGAGCTAGGTCGTCGATGTCCATGCCGAAGATGATCTACGTCGAGGCATCGCTAGATCAAGCTCCACCTTCACCAAGCCTTGAAAACTTGTGAAGGAAACACACTCTACTACTTGGCAAGAGGTAGAGGATGAAGAAATAGGAAGTGGGTAAACTTTAGAATTAGATTTCTCACTCTTTTTCATCACTTGCCATTAATGGAGGCAAGCTTTCTTCACTTGAAGAAATGAAGAAGAAGAAGAAGAATGTTATGATAAGTTAATTAGAAAATAGAAAATAAAAGAATACTTATCATAATCAAACCATGGTCAAGTGTAGAGAATAAATCATGGTTAGTGGGATGGTTAGGGTTAAGCATGAGACAAAATGGTCACTTGGTCAAAGTCTTCATGAAGCTTTATGAACAAAACAAAACAAGCCACCATTTTCTCATTTGCTTTTCTTTTTCCAAAAGAATAAATAAATGAATAAAATGAATAAGGAAAAAGTAAACCCTAACCATTTCATTAACCAAGGTTTAATTCTTTACACTTAACCAAAAGGCATGTATCATCATACATGATACAAGCAAGTGCACAAAATCATATCGCATATGCAATGCGCACATCCGAGTGAGAAAATCCATTTAAAGTGAACCGATACTAGTTAATGCAAAGTAATATATCAAATATATAATTATGCATTAAATCATTAAATCAAAACTTGATTTAACGATCCGGTCATATCGCATATAACCGACTAATATCAACAGTAACAACTTATCGAATCAACACTTGATCCGATAACCCGACTATATCACATATAACCGATCAATGTCACATATCGCGAAAATCGAATACAGTATCACATACTGGTATCATTCTCGGTCCCGCACATATCTCATATGCGCTCCTATTTCGTTTCGCTTGAGCCAGGAAACATCTGTGTAGGACTCTAAAGACTCGTCAATACGCCGGCAGCAGATGATGATCATATCAAACACCCACAAGCCGCAAGCGGTCTGCTAAACGTAACGGCCACCCGGGTATTGAGCGATCAGAAGATCGACGAGCAAGCCCGCTCACACTCCAGTGAATCCAACCAGTAACACTACCGTACAGTCCGGTCTGATCGTCTGATATGTCGCATATCTTGCCTAGGGGTGGTAAACGTCAGACCCCAATAGCTCGATAAGTCGTGTCGATATGAGGTCTATAACAATTCGAGAAACTACTGGTAACACTTACCAGTAAATCTCAGCAACCCTGGCCAGGGATTTCCTGTTATAGCCAATCGTACACAGCGCAACATCAACTCCCTATACCGGGAGAGACGAATCCCCTCCTATCGCTCATTGCCTCCATGTGATTCGGGAATGTACCCAAAAGCCACCGTTTTGCACGCCCTCTTGGACGTGGTAAGGTGGAAATCAAAGCATAGTGGGAACCACACAAGACTCTATGACGATCTCGGGTCAACAGACTACTCTGTACCAGTGTCACCAGAGAACTGCCATCTGACGTGAGGTATAATACCATCTGGGAGTTTTCGGCGAGTCCGTCCAGTGTACCCAGTCTCTACTGAGCACCCGTACATCATCTCTGATGTCAAATACCAATGGATATGGGATCATCCATCGCCCATCTATATGGGTCGAGAAGGTATACGCTAGTCTACTCTGGTATATCGATGCCCCGTCTCGATACACCCACGACTAGGGACTTTGAAGGATGTACTTATGGACTACCATGTCCCCACTAGTATGATCTGCATCACAGTCCAGGTAGTCAAGTACACATCCTAAAGGCTTTACCAACATGTAACAGAGAGACAATCATTATACACGTTAAGGTAAAGAGTAACCAGATAGCATACTATCATGTCGAGCAAGAAAGTCCTCCCTATATATGTCCCAGCATCCACTACAATATACATCCTATGTACAGTAATGGCCTCTAGGGCATACATATAACTAACACTATCCACCACGACGATCCAACCAACATCACATCACAACACAGAACATCAACGTGAATGTCACGTTCGCAAACCCGTCTAAAAGAACATATAGCAGTTAGACGGGTTTACCGATCAAATGACATTCACGGTCGTAGAATATAATGTATGTACTGTCAAACGCACGCTTAAACTATCGATCGACAAAGTTCCAAATTGGCCCCAATAGCGAAACAACACTTCACTGAAACCTGGGCCAAAACATAATATCACAAAAATCACATTTCCAAGTAAATGGGCTACAGAAAAAATTTGGTCGCCCGTTGCCACTAAACCGCCGCGGAACCGCCGCCAATACGGGCTTAGTGCGGCGGATCGGCGGTGCTTTTGTGGAATCACAAGCCCAAATTTTTCCAGTATCCTTAAAATTTCCTGCACGGATTTTTAAAATGTGTGAAATAATTTTTTGACCACTTTGAAAATCGGTAGAGAACGGACAATTGGAATCGTGTTTTTGGTAAAATCCGTTGATCGATCTTTTAAGCATGTCTAAACAAGCTAGTAAGGGGTTTAAAGGGTGGCTCTGATACCATGTTGGGTCCCGGCAGCGCCCCGGCCATCGAAACGCGGCCAAAATGCGGAACAAAAATTTATCAAACCGGCGCTACCGCTACCCGATTTACGGATCGACCTTAAACCCTAAACTAGCAAACTAACTAAGAGTTAGAATTTTTATACCGAGTTGATCCGTATCCTTCAGTCTTCATTCCAAGCTCCTAGTGATTCTTTGACAATGTTTGGTTGCCAGTCTTCCTCCATCTCCGATGATCCACCCGAGGGAAACGGCGCGAGCTCCAACCTCGTCGAACGAGGTAACCGACGCTCCAAAGTCGCTAGCTATGGAGAGTGGGGGTGTCTGAAAATGTCACTACAATTTTCTCTCTTTTCTTATGCTCAAAGGAGCAACCATAGAAGAAGAATGAGGTGATGAAGTCTTGGCATGAACCAAAGAATAGCTAAGGCTTTTGTGAACCTTTTGAGTGAATGAGAGAGGAGGCTGGTGTAATGTTTCATATCAAAAAAAACCAAATGAAATTCCACCACCTCCAAATTGTGGCCGACCCCCCTCTTTCATCCACACAAAAAAAAATGTCATTTGTTTAATTTCATTAAACAAATCCAAACCATGCCATACACCATGCTTTGACCCATGCCTTGACTTAGTCACCTTTTCCACCTCATTTCCTAATTACTTTTCTAAAGGAAAATCAATAATGAGGTGGCATCTTCTTCTAGAAGCTATTCCGTACAAAATACGAAATACTTCCCGGTACATGTACCGAAATACATATACGTGTATTCGTACCAAAATACGAATAGCTGAGAGAGAAAATGAATAGTGAACAATAATTCTAGAATACGTATATACAAATACATATATAAATTATTAAATCAAAACCTGATTTAATAAACTGGCTTAATCCTAAGCCGCTAGTATTATCAACCGTCAATTAAAGTCTGCGCAGCAAGTGCACATATTTAATCGGACATCTGTATGTATCAACATACCTCATGTACACCTTATCGCCTGAATCGTGAAAACCCTCTGTGTGGGACTCTAAAAACTCGTCAATACGCTGGCAGTGGGTTTAACCACATGCACGTCAGCGGCACTAGCTGTACGTAACGGCTACCCAGGTATTGAGCGAAAGGGAGGCTGATCAGTCGAAAATAATGTATTTTTAACACGGCAATTTCCCTATCTTTTGCATTCATTTAGAAGTGTTCGGTATTCATATTTCACATATTAGCAAATCAGTCGTTAAATATCAGATTTCATGTATTAGACTCTAAAACCGACATTTCTGAGGAAATTGTGTGTTTATCATGGCATCGCATCATCCCTGTATTTGCGCAACACTTGTGTTGAGATTTGTGCAGGAAATTGCAGGAGCAAAGTCAAAAGAAGCTGATCAAAAATACACCAACTCCATGTTTTCAGATCTGGTAGCAATCCAAAGGGGAAAATATAAATCAACACATCAGAAAAATCCCCAAATTATAGCCCAAGACCACACCTGAAGAACCAAGACATGAAGCCAACACATGGCCGCGGAACCGCGGCCAGAGCCAGCTTGTGCCGCGGTTCCGCGGCGGCCTTGCCACATCATCGATCCAATTTTGCTGCACAACTCTTACCTCATTTCCAGAAGCTCAGAAAGACATGACAAATTCCAGAATATTCCAGAGACTTCTGCCAGATCAGCAAACTAGGGTTTCTAATGCTTAATTAATCCTAGCTTAAAACCTAAGCTAGCTCCTAACAAACTCTTTCTAGAAACTTCTCAACAAACTTTTGGAGGGAATTGTAATTTCAAACCTAGACCTAAGGTTTGGGAAGTCTATAAATAGAAGCCTAAACCTAGGGTAAAGGGAGATCCCAATCTAGTATAAAACTAGAGCCATTCTACCTCTTTTTTCATCTTCTTCTTCCACAAGTCTAGTGACAGGATTTGTGTGAAACCCTAACCCTAATTCCAATCAAAAGCCAAAATCCTGAGTACCCATTCAAGCAAGAAGCCTTGCAACCTTTTAGGAGCCGAGCCGGTCTTCAACAGAGCAAGTGATCCAAGCCGATCCGCGACTCACGGAGCCGAGCGAAGCCAAGTCGACAATTTAATTCTTTCTCTTGTAGTTCTTGAGCGACTGTAATCAAATTGTTGAGATAAATAAAAGGTGATATTCTTTTATCTTGTTTTCTTTAAATTCTTGCATCATGAGTCAATCTAAATTTCTAGTTATAATTCTTGTTGTGATGTTTGAGTAATACTCCGCTCGTCAAGAAGTCGAGACGATCAATAGAATGATGATGTAATATATCTGAAAACGATTCTTGATTCCTACGAGTTTTGTAAACCCTAGCAAGTTCAAGAACCGACGACCTATTTCGTTGCGATGTTTTCTTGATTGATATCACTCGAAATTGGGAAGTTACGATCGTTTCTTGAAATTGCTAGAGGCTAGAATGTGAATGATATCGACGAAAGAACAAGGGTTAAATGATGAAACCCTAGTTTCACGAGAAAGCCCTAACTCTCGTCGATCATCATCGATCTAGTATCAATCCTTCGAAGGACAAGAACACGTTATCTTTAGATTATATCACGTCTATAGATCCGATCGATTCCTACGAGCCTCATTTAGATTATTGACATTTGGTTGGAAATATTATCGAAACCCAATTCTTGATTGTTTATCAGTTTCTTGATTCTTGATTAAACATCGTGATACCTGAATCAATTGATAAATTCTTGAATCATGTTTTCTTTTCTTTTCGATTAACTTTTCGATTCAAACAAATTAAATATAAAAACGAATCGCACAATCCCTGTGGACGATCCGCACTCGCTTACGATCTACAACTGACACCGTAGTTGATTGCGGTCAAATAATTCTTTGATTGTGATTCTATACATCTTCTTAAAATGACACACAAAGAAACATTCAATCAAATGGCGCCGTTGCCGGGGACTATTTGATTTGATACTTTTACATCCAATCAAGAAATTGTTACAATCAAATGGCGCCGTTGCCGTGGATCGCGCACTAATTCGTTTTATATCAAAGTTTGAATTGAAAGATTTATTTCATTGTGATTTTTGAGATCAAAATTCGTACAAACCCTAAACAATTTGTTGTGTTTCATTGCAAGGAGATCTGGAGCTTGCTGGGAATTTGGAAAATTTTTTGGAAAATACCAGAGAGCAAAGGGAGTCTACAGAGACTCTCTGAAGAATTTTGGTGGGGTGATCTCATCAAGAGACCGCGGAAGCGCGGCATAAGGAAGGAATTGCGGTGGAACCGCGGCCCTTCTAGGGGATCTCTGCAAACTTTTTGCTTAAGGTGACTTCTTACCTTCTCCTCTCTCCTCTTTTTAGCTCCAACTAATACTTTGCTGCAGGATTCTTTGCAAATAATAGCAGCTCGCAAATTGCAAAATTAAATTTGTGCGTGTTTTTGTTTCTTGGTTGTTTGCATTATAAATACGGATATTAAGGGGCACGGCCAAATCCAAATTAGGTGGGAATTTCATTACCCTTCCTAAGCCCCAAAAACCACAAAACTTGCATCCGCATTGACCCACATTAACTAAAAGAAATCTAGAGATGACTTTAAGGACTGTCGCGCTCAATTAGGACAGAAGAAGGGCGTGGGTAATTCATTTCTTATCCGCGTTTTCTTGTGGTGCCTAGGAAAGTGTGTCGAAGGCTAGTGGTTATTAATTAGGCCCACTACTTACGTAGTGGAGTACCTTCTCACTTACCTGGTACTTACCTGGCCACAGGAGAACAAAGAGGCAGTGGAGGATTCTATCCTGCGACTTGTCTTCTAGCAGTTAGGAGCGGTCTAGAGCCGGACCTAGGTGACCACTAGATTCTAGGGTTTGTGTGCTGCATTTGTTGTGTCGCATCATTTTTTTCAAAAATCCGTCCCTTTTTCAAAGCAAACGCCGCATTCATTCATTTACCCCTAATTATAAGCCAACGCTGCCACTTGTACTAACCCTTTTTAGTACAAGATAGGCTGGACACGGGATTCTAGTGCCCGTTTAGTCCGCGTGCCCTTTATCGACTCCGAAGTCGATATTTCTCCATTTACCTTTCCTTTACCTACTACCACACCCACATCGATGGATCCACCCCCATCGAACTTCTTTAACCCTAATCTTCCGCCGTCCGTTGGTGCGCAGAATCTACCCCGCATCTCTCTCCAGGAGAGGTGCTACCCTATTCGAGGTCCTCTTTCGACCTGCTTATCCACACCACCAGCCAATGGGGATAACTTTGAGATTAAACCCCAATACATCAACCTTTTACCCAAATTCCACGGACTCGAGACTGAGGACGCTTACGTTTTCATTACCAAATTTGAAAACGTATGCGCAATGATGGGTACGTCATAACTTTCAGTGGATGCTATGCGTCTACGACTTCTTCCATTTACCTTGTGCGATATAGCCGAGAAGTGGCTATATAACACTACCGCACACTCTATTTCGAATTGGGAAGAATTCGTCGCTGCATTCCTTAAGAAATTTTACCCAATCCAAAAGACAGCTTGAATCCGTAGCGAACTGAATCAATTTGCCCAGCTCCCTGCTGAACCATTCTCTAAATGCTTTGAACGTTTCAAGGATCTATTGGTTCAGTGTCCTCATCACGGCATCCCTAGATGGGAGCTTTGTCGAATCATATATGAGGGCAGTAACCCTAACACTAAATAGAGCCTTGAAAACATGTGTCAAGGTACTTTTATGACTAAGGATGATGGGGAAGCTTGGCGATATTTAGAGCAGTTCGCTGAAAAGTCTTTACAGTGGGAAAGTCCATCATTTAGGAGTGGCAATAACCAATCGGATGTTTCCATAGGAGTTAGAGATGACATTTCAGCTATACACAAGAAACTCGAGACTATGGAAAACAAATTTTTAGCTGCCTCCCTTAATCAAATGTCACTTTCCAAAACTGTATGTGGCTGATGTTCTGATCCGTCTCACTTGACGGAAGAATGTCCGTTTCAAGGTCGTAAGCATACCAATGCCGCATTTCAAAGACCTAGAAACGATCCTTTTTCTTCCACATATAATCAGGGTTGGAGGAATCACCCTAATTTTGCCTGGAACCAATCACACTCTCAAAACACGGTTCCAAACCAAAACAATTTCCAAAGGGTCCCTCCACCACAACAGCAACCACAACTTCAATTGAGTCAGCACCCCTTTCAAGCACATAACTTTCAAAATCCGGTCAACACACCTGCACTGTCTAGTCATTTACAGTTGACCGGAACTGATGAATCCTCTTCTTTTGCACAATACATGAATTTGGTCTTATCAAATATCATGCAAGTTTCGGCTGAAATGAAGTCTTCTGTCGATAAAATTGAGAAAAACTCTGCGTCCCAAAATGAGAGTATTAAATCGATGGAAGAAGAAATTGCACGACTAAAAGCCGAAATTAGTGCAAAAGAGAAAGGGAAACTTCCAGCTCAACCCTTACCCAATCCTGGTTATTCACATCATGTGAATGCAATCACCACGTTGAGATCTGGAAGAGTGCTTGACAATCATGTTGAGGAAGAAGTTGATGATATTGACAATCCTATCAACACCCCGGCTGAGACCTTTCCTCACACACACACTTCTAGTTCTGACCCCAGTTCTTCTACCCTACCACCTTCTTCCGAGCCTATTCTTCGTTTCCCAAAAGGCTCGCCACTTCAGTCCACCTCTTTTACTCCTCCACGGACGATCCCCACTTCTATTCTGGGATCAGTTCCACACACACTTCCTTCTCCTATGATGGACCCTGCGCTTATTGCTAAAGCACCTTATCCTAATCGGTTAAGGGCTAACACACCAAGTCCACATATGGAGAAGATCACTGAGATGTTTAAACAGGTTAAAATCAATATCCCTCTTCTAGATGCTATCCAACAAGTCCCTGCATATGCGAAAGTTCTTAAAGACTTGTGCACTAGAAAGAGGAAGAAACAAATGCCCAAGAAGATATTCATGGTAAAGACTGTAGACACGGCTTTCCCCCAGCAATTACCGAGGAAACGTAAGGATCCTGGATATCCTACGATTTCCATCTCTATTGGGGAGAAACACATTAACCATGCTCTACTAGATCTTGGGGCAAGTGTTAACCTGCTTCCTTTCTCAGTTTATGAGCAGTTAGGGATCGGAGAGTTGAAACCATCTTCTTGCACTCTCCAGATGGCTGACCGATCAATCACCAGACCTAGGGGTGAACTAGAGGATGTGTTAATAAAAATCGGGGAATTTATATTCCCTGTGGACTTTATTGTAATTGATACACAGCCTGTAGCGAACTCACGGAATCAAATTCCGGTGATTTTAGGTCGCCCCTTTTTGGCCACTTCCAACGCTATCATCAATTGTCGTAATGGTTCTATGACCCTATCCTTCGGGAAGAGGACAATTGAGATGAACATTTACAAGTTAGGAAGTGTACCCTCCGAACCTACTGCTCAGGTCTGTTCTGTCGACTTAATGGATGTCGACAGCAGCGAATTTGATAGCCCTCATAATACTGATCTTGACTCTTTTCATACGTTATTGTTTGACCCAATTATTATCATACACATACGGACTCTTCCACCGAGATGTCCGGGTCAACATCTAACACTGATTATGAACTGCTTTTAGAGTCTAAAGATCACCCCGCACTTTGTGATGACATTATTCTTCGGGGTATTGATGAAACTTTTGAGGAGATCTTCGCTGATGAACTCGCATTTCTAAAAAGCACGGGTGTTGAGATGAATCATGTCCAAATCAATGAAATTGAACCTCCACCCCTTCATATGGACTGTAAAAAGAATGCGAGTAATCCATCACATTCACTGCATCGTCTCTCCAAAATGAGACGCGCACACATTCTATTCCACCACTTAACATTTCCCCAATTCTTCTTCCACCAACCAGAGCACTGCATTGATAAAAATTTTGAATGGTTGGTGTTAACCTTCGGTCTTTGCAAAGCTTGGCATCGACCAATGATTTTTGACCCCCTCATGTGATTAACATTGCATAACTCAAGTTTGGGGGGTATATATTTTCTGGCTCCTAAAAAGAAATTTTTTTACAAAATGATGAGCCAAAAATAAGTTTGGGAGAGGGTCTTCACTTAAATATTTTGCCCCCACTAATAAATTCCTCCCAAGCTTACAGGTTTTTCGAGATTTAGCAGAAGGAAACAGTGAGGACACTGTTGAAAACAAGTTTGGGGGAGGTTTGTGCTTATTTTCGCATCATTTGCATCATTCTCTGCATAAGCACAAAACATTTTTTTCAAAACCTATAAAAATTTAAAAATTTTAAAAAAGATAAAAATAATTTTTGTACATAAATAAGATAATGAAAGTTTAGATAGTGAAAAATTACATCCATGAGATTAGAAAAATTTAAGAAAACTAAGAAAATTAGAAGTTTTCTTATACGAACTAGTAATAAGTAGTTATGAGCCGCTGTCCCAAGGGTTAGTAAGATGAAAGACGTAACTAATCTGAGGATAAAAATAAGTCTGAAAAATAGTTTCTATTCTGGAAGCCAAACATTTTGAACGTTGCTACCCTGCTATTCTTACTTACACACGTCTTAAAGCCTGGGATAGTAGAGGATACCTTGAAATGCTCTTGTCTTAAAGCCGATGTATGAAAGAAATAAAAAAAAAGAGTGAATAAAGAAAATATAAAGTGGTGAGGAAAATGGACACTGGTTTTGTTATCACCAAGGGAAATAAAAAAATATATAGCGAGGGTGCTTCTTCACCTAGTGCCCTAAGGCCAACTGGTCTGGGAGTCACTGCTATACCTTAGGTGGTGCAAGAAGAGGAAAATACACCAAGTAAGCAAGCACAGGAGTAATCGGCCGGTTGGTATCTCAAGAAGTATTAACGGTCGCATGAAAGTGTGTGAGCAATCTCATCTAAATATTCATTAATTAAAAAGTATTGAGGCTGATGGGCAAGAGTATGATAGCTTGAATTGAATTCTCCGGGTGTAGGGATGTCTTTACACACACGTAGGGTTATATGATCGATGTTCGGAAGAAAGATAGGAATGAAGAATAAGACGATGTTTTATTGAGGGAGGACGTGATTTCTAACATCTTTTCATGACCATTAAGATAGGGCTCATGACAACCGAAAAGCTAGCTTAGTTGGAAACCCTAATTTTCAAAGCTCTTTCTTTTACAATTCTTGTCTTTAAATGTAATAGTCATGATCTTTCTTTTATTATTGGATTTTGTGAGTGCAATCCGCTGAAAACCCTCAGGAGACAACACTCCTCCTACTAGGGACACCTAGAGGTTTAAAGGCTTGTTGCACGTGCTCAGTGCAATCGTGTTGCCTACGAAAGTGTGCTAGTTAGTTTTTTCTCTTTCTTTATTTTCTCCTTCTCTTTTTAATAAAACAGTTCGCTCGAGACGATCGAAATTAAGTTTGGGGGTATTTGATCAGTGGAAAATAATGTATTTTTAACACGGCAATTTCCCTATCTTTTGCATTCATTTAGAAGTGTTCGGTATTCATATTTCACATATTAGAAAATCAGTCGTTAAATATCAGATTTCATATATTAGACTCTAAAACCGACATTTCTGAGGAAATTGTGTGTTTATCATGGCATCGCATCATCCCTGTATTTGCGCAACACTTGTGTCGAGATTTGTGCAGGAAATTGCAGGAGCAAAGTCAAAAGAAGCTGATCAAAAATACACCAACTCCATGTTTTCAGATCTGGTAGCAATCCAAAGGGGAAAATATAAATCAACACATCATAAAAATCCCCAAATTATAGCCCAAGACCACACCTGAAGAACCAAGACATGAAGCCAACACATGGCCGCGGAACCGCGGCCAGAGCCAGCTTGTGCCGCGGTTCCGCGGCGGCCTTGCCACATCATCGATCCAATTTTGCTGCACAACTCTTACCTCATTTCCAGAAGCTCAGAAAGACATGACAAATTCCAGAATATTCCAGAGACTTCTGCCAGATCAGCAAACTAGGGTTTCTAATGCTTAATTAATCCTAGCTTAAAACCTAAGCTAGCTCCTAACAAACTCTTTCTAGAAACTTCTCAACAAACTTTTGGAGGGAATTGTAATTTCAAACCTAGACCTAGGGTTTGGGAAGTCTATAAATAGAAGCCTAAACCTAGGGTAAAGGGAGATCCCAATCTAGTATAAAACTAGAGCCATTCTACCTCTTTCTTCATCTTCTTCTTCCACAAGTCTAGTGACAGGATTTGTGTGAAACCCTAACCCTAATTCCAATCAAAAGCCAAGATCCCGAGTACCCATTCAAGCAAGAAGCCTTGCAACCTTTTAGGAGCCGAGCCGGTCTTCAACAGAGCAAGTGGTCCAAGCCGATCCGCGACTCACGGAGCCGAGCGAAGCCAAGTCGACAATTTAATTCTTCCTCTTGTAGTTCTTGAGCGACTGTAATCAAATTGTTGAGATAAATAAAAGGTGATATTCTTTTATCTTGTTTTCTTTAAATTCTTGCATCATGAGTCAATCTAAATTTCTAGTTATAATTCTTGTTGTGATGTTTGAGTAATACTCCGCTCGTCAAGAAGTCGAGACGATCAATAGAATGATGATGTAATATATCTGAAAACGATTCTTGATTCCTACGAGTTTTGTAAACCCTAGCAAGTTTAAGAACCGACGACCCATTTCGTTGCGATGTTTTCTTGATTGATATCGCTCGAAATTGGGAAGTTACGATCGTTTCTTGAAATTGCTAGAGGCTAGAATGTGAATGATATCGACTAAAGAACAAGGGTTAAATGATGAAACCTTAGTTTCACGAGAAAGCCCTAACTCTCGTCGATCATCATCGATCTAGTATCAATCCTTCGAAGGACAAGAACACGTTATCTTTAGATTACATCACGTCTATAGATCCGATCGATTCCTACGAGCCTCATTTAGATTCTTGACATTTGGTTGGAAATATTATCGAAACCCAATTCTTGATTGTTTATCAGTTTCTTGATTCTTGATTAAACATCGTGATACCTGAATCAATTGATAAATTCTTGAATCATGTTTTCTTTTCTTTTCGATTAACTTTTCGATTCAAACAAATTAAATATAAAAACGAATCGCACAATCCCTGTGGACGATCCGCACTCGCTTACGATCTACAACTGACACCGTAGTTGATTGCGGTCAAATAATTCTTTGATTGTGATTCTATACATCTTCTTAAAACTACACAAAAAGAAACATTCAATCAAATGGCGCCGTTGCCGGGGACTATTTGATTTGATACTTTTACATCCAATCAAGAAATTGTTACAATCAGAGGCCGACGAGTAAACTCATCCTGAACCCCTACTGAGCCTGTCAGTGACAATATCCGCACAGTCCGGTCTGTTCGTCTAAGAGTATCGCATATCGAGTCTAGGGAGTGGATAAAGTCAGACCCCCAACAACGCGATATTTAGTGTTGGTATGAAACCCATCACCACCTGAGAAACTATCGATCCTGGATCGGTAGTTCTCGTCCACCGTGGCCACGGATTTATGGTGATGGCCATCCGTACACAACGCGACATCAACCCCCAATACCGGGAGAGACGAATCCCCGATGATCCGATCACTGCCTCCATGTGGCTCGGGACTGTACCCAACTAAAACCTGTTTGCACGACTCCTTTGAGCCATGGTAGGGTAGTAATCAAAGCACAGTGGGAACTCACACGAGATAAATGATGATCTCAGGTCGACAGATTAACCTGTACACATGTCACCTGGGAACTGCTATCTGACAATAGGTATAATACCAACTAGCAGGTTCCCGGCGAGTCCGTCCAGCGTACTCATAACCCAATGAGCACCTGTATACTATCTTAGGTGAACAAACTAACACCAATGGCTTGTGAGACCTGGCCACCGCCCCTCGTCGGGGTCTGGATAAGTATACACTAGTCTACACTGGAGTATCGATACCCGGTCTCGATACTCCTACGACTAGGGACATTTGAGGATGTGCTTATAGACCCCCAACTCCCACGTATGTGATCACCATCACAATGCTGGCAGTCAAGCAAGAATCCTACGGGCTCTATTAACATGTATATGATGATAAAGACAAACCGGATAGCATACTATCATCTTGAGTAAGACTGTTTTATCGGTATAGGTCCTCACTCAATCATCATAATCACAAGTCCGCGACTATGATAATTGCCTTGAGGGCACTATAGACAACATAACCACCGGCCGCAAGCGGTACTAGCTATACGTGACGGTCCCCAGGTAGATGCCGATAAGAAGACCGATGAGGTGAACCCATCCGAACTCCTACTGAGCCTGAATGTTACAATCTCCGTACAGTCCGGTCTGTTCGTCTAAGAGTATCGCATGTTGGGCCTAGGGGTGGTAAACGTCAGACCCCTAATAGCGGTACAAGTCGTGTTGGAGTGTAGCCCAGAACACCCTGAGAAACTACTGGAAACACTACCGGTAAATCTCGCTTGCCCTGGCCAGGGACGACTATGTGTAATGGCTCTCCTAGACACAGCGCGATATCAACTCCCAATACCGGGAGAGACGAATCCTGTCTAACCGTCACTGCCTCCAAGTGCTTCGGAACTGCACCCAACTACTACCTATTTGCACGACTCAATAAAGCCGTGGTAGGGTAGTAATCTGAGAACAGTGGGAACACACTCGAGGCGAAGTGACAGTGTCAAGTCAACGGACTAAGCTGTACTCATGTCACCTGGGAACTGTTAACTGACGATAGGTATAATACCAACCAACAGTTCCCGATGAGTCCTGTCTAGTGTACTCGTAACCTAACGAGCACCTGCATACTATCTCCAGTATGACGTACTGATGGCTGTGGGACAGACCATCTCCCCTGCTGGGATAAGAAGCGTATGCACCAGTCTACTCTGGAGTATCGATGCCCTGTCTCGATAATCCTACGACTAGGGACCAAAATAAGGATGTGCTTATAGACTACCCAGCCCCCACTAATGTGATCACCATCATAACGCCGGTAGTCAAGCAAAGATCCTAAGGGCTCCATCAATATGTATTAGCGATATGTTAAAAGAAACATATACATATATTAAGATAGAAACAAACCAAGTAGCATACTACTATGTCTAGCAAGACTGTCGTAAATCCATGTATATATCCCAAGCTTCCAAAATGTATTATACAAACTAGTACTATACAATAATGGCCTCTAGGGCATACATATCCAACAATCTCCCACTTGCACTAAAGGCTAGTAATTGGTGTACCGCATACCCAACGTCTGCACTAAGGCCAGCTGTTGACATAACCCAATAGCTCAAAAAGTCGTTCGAACTGTGTACGAGGGAGGGCCTTTGTGAATGGATCCGCCGTGTTGTCTTTAGTGTCCACTCTCCGTACCTCAATCTCCTGGCGATCAATGATCTCCCTGATCAGGTGATACCGCCTTAAGATGTTTCTAGACTTCTGATGGGACATTGGTTTTCCTTCGCTAAAACTATAGCCCCATTGTTATCGCAATACAAAGGTATTGGGTCAACAATGGACGGAACCACGTGAAGTTCACTAATGAACTTCTTCATCCAGACCGCCTCTTTTGCGGCATCGCTTGCAGCAATGTATTCAGCCTCCATCGTCGAGTCTGCGACGGTATCCTGTTTGGAACTCCTCTAACATACCGCCCCTCCGTTGAGGGTAAACACAAAACCCGAGACAGACTTGCTATTATCCTTGTCACTCTGGAAGCTTGAATCGGTAAAGGACTCGACTCTGAGGTCTCCATTACCATAAACCAGGAACATCTCTTTAGTCCTTCTCAGGTACTTGAGAATGTTCTTCACTGCCGTCCAGTGGTTCTCACCTGGGTCTGACTGATACCGGCTCACCACGCTCAGCGCGTAAGCTACATCTGGCCTTGTACATAGCATCGCATACATTATAGATCCTACCGCCGAAGCGTAGGGTATAGTGCTCATGCGAACCCTCTCCTCGTCAGTCTTGGGAGACATCTTCTTGGAGAGGGTGATTCCATGCAATGCTGGTATATTACCGCGTTTGGAATCTTCCATACTAAATCTCTTTAGTATGGTCTCTATGTACCTGGACTGCGAAAGTCCCGGTAATCTCTTGGATCTATCTCTGTAGATCCTGATCCCCAGTATGCATGTGGCATCACCCAGGTCCTTCATAGAGAACCGTTGTGACAAGAATAGCTTGACCGATTGTAGCATAGGAATGTCATTTCCTATCAAAAGAATGTCGTCCACGTACAAGACTAGGAATACGACAGTTCGTCCTACAATCTTCTTATAAATACAAGGCTCATCTTCGTTCTTAATGAAATCAAATTCCTTGATTGCTTCATCAAAACAGATGTTCCAGCTCCGCGATGCCTGCTTTAGTCCATAAATGGATTTAAGCAACTTGCACACCTTACCGCTGCTCCCACTGTCTACAAAACCATCTGGCTGATCCATATAAATGCACTCTTCTAAACTGCCGTTTAGAAAAGCCGTTTTTACGTCCATCTGCCAGATCTCATAGTCATGGAAGGCAGCAATGGCAAGTAGGATTCGAATAGATTTGAGCATAGCCACTGGAGAAAAAGTTTCGTCATAGTCCACACCAGGTCTTTGACGAAAACCTTTTGCAACAAGTCTAGCCTTATAGGTTTCCACCTGTCCATCTACACCAAGTTTCCTTTTGTAGATCCATTTGCATCCAACGGGTTTAACCCCAGGTGGAGCAATATCCAAGGTCCACACTTTATTGGTGTACATGGACTCCATTTCAGATCGCATAGCATCCAGCCACTTATCAGAGTCCCTACTGATAATGGCCTGCCTGAAACTGGTAAGGTCATCTTCTTCCAAGATGCAATTCTCTCGATCCCCGTCTATGAGAAAACCGTAGTATCTCTCAGGCGGATGCGAAATCCTACCAGATCTGCGGAGTGGCTGAGGTTCGTCTGGGGTTATTGAATCCTGAGGTTCTGTCAAATCTTCAGTTTCATTTTGTGTTCGTTGAATTTCTTCCAGTTCTACCGAACTCCCACTAGTTTCTTTTGCAAGAAATTGCCACTCTAAAAAAGTGGCGTGGCGAGATACAAACACCTTCTGTTCCTCGGTGTGGTAAAATAGATATCCTATAGAGTTTTTAGGATATCCCACAAATTTACATAGAACTAAATGTGCCTGAAGTTTGTCCGGATTTTGTATTTTTACATAGGCCGGACAACCCCATATCTTAATGCGCTTAAGATACGGCCTTTTACCATTCCATATCTCGAATGGTGTCTTAGGCACTGATTTAGACGGAACACATTCAAGAGATATGCCGCTGTCAAAAGCGCATGTCCCCAAAATGAAAGAGTCAACTCGACACTACTCATCATGGAGCGAACCATATCCAATAGGGTACAATTCCTCCGCTCCGATACACCGTTGTGCTGTGGTGTATAAGGAGAAGTAAGCTGAGAGAGAATTCCATTCTCTTTTAAGTAATCTAGGAATTCCGTGCTTAAGTACTCCCCTCCCCTATCCGATCGGAGGATCTTGATACTTTTGCCAGTCTGGTTCTCTACTTCATTTCTGAATTCCTTGAATTTCTCAAAAGCTTCATATTTTTGTTTCATAAGATACACATATCTGAATCTAGAGAGATCGTCAATGAATGTGATGAAGTACGAGAACCCACCCCTTGCATGTATAGACATCGGACCACATACATCACTGTGTATGAGTCCCAAGAGCTCTGTTGCTCTTTCTCCATGTCCGGTGAACAGAGATTTGGTCATCTTTCCTTTGGGACAAGACTGACAAGTTTCATAAGATGAAAACTCGAACGTATCCAAGAGTCCATCTTTATGCAACTTACTTAGTCTTTTCTCTCCGATATGACCAAGTCTACAATGTCATAAGTAGGATTCGTTCGTATCTGAACTCTTCCTCTTGCGTGTGTTTTGTATATTGAGAACTGTATTCTGATTTAGAACATAAATACCATTACACAGTGTACCTTCTGCAACCAGTACCTTATCAAGGTAAATGTTCATGATATTTCTATCAAGAACAAAGTTATATCCATCTTTATCGAGTAAAGAAACTGATATGATGTTGCAAACCATGGAAGGTACATAGTAGCAATTGTTCAAAATCATAGTATTTCCATTTGGCAATACTGGGTGATATTCACCGACGGCTGCAGCATTAACTTGTGCTCCGTTCCCTACCCTGAGGGACATATCACCTGGTGCAACTTTCCTACATTTTCTCAGTCCCTGCAATAAATTACAGATATGAGATCCTGATCCGGTATCAAATACCCAGGAGATAGGACTGACCGAAAAGCAGTTCTCAATTACAAGAACACCTGAAGTAGATGCAAAACTATGCTTCTTCTTCAACTGGGTCTCCTTGGAATCCATACAATCCTCTTTCCCTTGCTCATACTTATGACTGTTGTCGTAAGTTAGAGCCGAACTGACATTCCCCAGTCCCGAATAAGAATTCGGATCGGTCAAGCGATACATTTTATTATCTTGATTAGGGCATGAAATGGTTTCTACCTGGAGAGAGAGAAAAGAAACACTCGGCGTGCGCTCTTACAAGATTAGATTGGTTTATTAATTTATCTAACTAGGATGGCTCCCACTGTTTCCTCAAATTCTTCTTCAAACCTTTAAAAGAAGAACTAGTCAGGATTAATCGCACGTCACAATACTTGCTTAACCTTTCATCCAGGCTAGTGTTGGTACTTCGAGGGAGGTTTTCCAACGCTTTCGCGAAGTTCCTTAATGACATAACCTCTTTTCCCTGGAGGCGTAGCCCCGCTAACACCGTTCTAGACACCTACTTGGTTTATAGCATTGATTGTTAAGTGAAATAATCTCCCGAGAGTAATCCAACCCATCAGTGGGATCGGGATCCAACTATCATTGTGTGATGACCTAGATGGAATCCGCTCTAGTCACCACACTCCAGAAGGTATGATAAATCTGCAAGTTTCCTGTATATTTGAAACTCCCGATGTGGTTTTTACCCCTAGGACCCAAGTGACCTTGACTGAGCCAACATATCAAAGGATCCTAGTCAAGTTCAACCCGTCATTATCTTGATTGCATTAGACCCACCCGTATGAGTCCTTGACTGAGCCAAAATGACCGCACGACTGTCCCAACCAATCACATTATATGCTACAGAAAAATATTACATAGCTACCGTACACTACGCCTCGGCTGAGCACGAAATACGTAGCACGAATACTAAGCAATACCAATCCGAAATGACGAAGGGCTACGGCTGGGTTTTGGCGAAAACCCGTTAACGTAATGAACTTGATATCATTGAAGGAACCTGATAACCTTTTTAAAATATATAGTGGCGAAAACTTTTGCTAAAGAGGTCACTCCATGTGAAGGAATCTCGGCTCTTTCCTCGTCGAATGAGGTGCAGGATATTCCAAACTGAATACCACGATGCAAAGCAAGAATAATCGACTATAGTGAAGTTATTACCCTGACGCAAACTTCTGTCCAAGGGGTCACTCCCGATGAAGGGATCTCGGCCCTTGCCTCGTCAAATGAGGTGCTGGGTATTCATAACCGAATACCTCTGTGCAAAACAAAAGAGAACATCCTTGCAATAACAGCTTTTTGAAAATTATTCCAACAACATCTTTTTAGGTTTGTTTTACTTTGCATTAATATAATGCGTCCCATCAATTAATCCTACCATTGCAGAAAACAACGAAAATATAACGTACGCTTATGCCATCCGCATTCGCCACGGGGCCCCGTCATCACCCGTTAGGTTACTTAACTAACGACAGAGCGGGGGCTGGACTAGCGTGGATGCAAAACATAAGCAACGTCTACTAGATATCATATATAGATATATACATTCGTCAGACGCAATGATAGTCATTCCAGATCACAGATGAACACATTGGATATGCTAGGAATCCGCATTTCGTTCGAGCCTGCAACGAAAGACGGATTATACGGTCGTGATGAATAGCCAAACCCCACCTTAGACCCCTACGGGTGCGGCAAACTACCCGCCAAGTACCCGAAGTGAAGCAACCTCCCTCAACAACGTGAGTAGGCCACTCGGCACTTCAAAGTACCCTGTAGTTTGTGCACCCCACCTTGGGTCTATCTTAGGAGCAAAAACAGTAAAAGAAATAATATACAATGGCGGCTACAACCTCAACCCGGATGTGCGGCCATAAAAATAATATTACATCAATTTACAATTATTACATCAAATGAAAAATGAAAACCCTCATCTCACATCCCCGGCTATTCATCCACAACAATCCAACAAGTTCATATACACAATCCAACATCACAGATCACAGATATGTACAACCCCTACTAATCAACGTATAGCGATTAGTCGAAGTTCAGTACATATATCACATTACAGATATAACCAATTAGCTAACGTTTATAGAATTTCGATCAATATTCCAATTTGAAACTACCCCAAAAACAATACTGTTCTCTGAAGAATCTGGGCAGAAACAAATCATCTTAAAAATCACAAAACATCAGCCTGAACACACTGCAGGAAAAACGAGTCGCGACCGAGTCGACTCGGCCGCGGATCGGCGGCGAAATGCTTGGTTTTGCCGCGCTTCCGCGGCAGTCTGATCGAGTCATGGGCTCGGTTTTCTTGGGTGTTCCTAAAAAACCCTGCACGTATTTTTCAGGTGTGTGGAAATATTTTTAGACCTGTTTTTAAAAACGGAAGAAAGCACAAGATTTCGATGTATTTTGCGATTTTTTCCGGATCGAAGTTCTAAACACTTTGCTAACATGTTAGTTGTTGTTTAACTAGGATCTGTACCACTGTTAGGTCCACGTTACCCACCCCGGTGCTTACGGGGAGGCGGAATAGGTAAAATCCGGATTTTTAACACAAGGTAACATGGACTAAAAATAGAGGATCTTTGCTAAACAAAAACTAACAAACTAACTACAAGTTCTAGCTACTAGATTAGATGGTTATACCTAGATCTTGAACTCCTTCTCCTTTTGTTGTGGTCCTCCTTCTTGCTTGCTCCTTGGAGTGGTGTAGACGGCCCCTCCTCTTCGTCTTCTCTTTGCCGAAGAAAGATCCACCCGAAAGCCTTTACCTTGAGCTCCTACCTCAACCAAGAGGTAACTAGAGTGCTTGGCTTGCTAGACTAAGAACCCTAGAATGAGTAGAGAGTTGTCTTGATGGTTTTATCTCACAAAGCTCATGTTTTTCAACACATGAAAGAAGAGAGCTTTGAGAGAGGAAGAGGGAGAGCTTTGCACGAGAGAGAAAGAGCAAGAGAGAATGAGCAAGAATAACAACCATGCTCTCATATGAGAATAATAATAATAACTAAATAAAATTGTGATGGTTAGTTGAAATGACCATTATCATTTCACATTTAATGCAATTTGCAAGAATCAAGAAGCATCTTGCAAAAGAAATGATCGTGGTCAAATGGTCAACAAAAGTCAAATGGTCAACCAAAGTCAAATGGTCAACCTAACCATGGCACAATTATCCTTAATTAATATTATTAATCATATTTCTCATTTTCATTAGGGTTTAGAAAAAGTCAACTGTCAAAAACCTTAATGAGATTCCTCTGCCTCTGTCAACTGTGCATACACACCCGCATCTGTGTTCCGAGGAACACGAACACAATGAGACAAAACCAATCCCAAAACAAATACTAGGATCTGGCTTAAACCAAAGCCCGCTAGTAATAACTGCCCGGACACCAAACGTGCACAAGTGCGCAGATGTGAACAAACCCCGTCGCAAAACCATGCGACCTCTACTCTGTTTTGCCCAAAGGAGAACAACCCTCTGTGTGGGACTCTAAAGACTCGACACTACGCTGGCAGTGGGTTTAACCATAGGCCGCAAGCGGTACTAGATGTACATAACGGTCCCCATGTAGATGCCGATAAGAAGACCGATGAGGTGAACCCATCCGAACTCCTACTGAGCCTGAATGTGACAATCTCCGTACAGTCCGGTCTGTTCGTCTAAGAGTATCGCATGTCGGGCCTAGGGGTGGTAAACGTCAGACCCCTAATAGCGGTACAAGTCGTGTCGGAGTGTAGCCTAGAACACCCTGAGAAACTACTGGAAACACTACCAGTAAATCTCGCTTGCCCTGGCCAGGGACGACTATGTGTAATGGCTCTCCTAGACACAGCGCGATATCAACTCCCAATACCAGGAGAGACGAATCCTGTCTAACCGTCACTGCCTCCAAGTGCTTCGGAACTGCACCCAACTACTACCTATTTGCACGACTCAATAAAGCCGTGGTAGGGTAGTAATCTGAGAACAGTGGGAACACACTCGAGGCGAAGTGACAGTGTCAAGTCAACGGACTAAGCTGTACTCATGTCACCTGGGAACTGTTAACTGACGATAGGTATAATACCAACCAACAGTTCCCGATGAGTCCTGTCTAGTGTACTCGTAACCTAACGAGCACCTGCATACTATCTCCAGTACGACGTACTGATGGCTGTGGGACAGACCATCTCCCCTGCTAGGATAAGAAGCGTATGCACCAGTCTACTCTGGAGTATCGATGCCCTGTCTCGATAATCCTATGACTAGGGACCAAAATAAGGATGTGCTTATAGACTACCCAGCCCCCAATAGTGTGATCGCCATCACAATGCCGGTAGTCAAGCAAAGATCCTAAAGGCTCCATCAATATGTATTAGCGATATGTTAAAAGAAACATATACACATATTAAGATAGAAACAAACCAAGTAGCATACCACTATATCGAGAAAGACTGTCGTAAATCCGTGTATATATCCCAAGCTTTCAAAATGTATTATACAAACTAGTACTATACAATAATGGCCTCTAAGGCATACATATCCAACAAGGTTCATTGAACCGTTTTGACAGTTAATGACAGCATTGGAAGTAGCAAGGAATGGTCGACCCAAGATCACCGGAATTTGGTTCCGTGGGCTTGCTACTGGTTGTGTATCAAGAACAATAAAGTCTACAGGGAATACGAATTCCTCGACTTTTATCAACACATCCTCCAGTTCATCCCTAGGTTTGGTGATTGATCGATCTGACATTTGGAGAGTGCAATGAGCAGATTTCAACTCTCCAATCCCTAACTGCTCGTAAACGGAATATGGAAGCAGGTTAACACTTGCGCCAAGGTCAAGTAAAGCACATTTAATGTTTTTACCCCCAATAGAAATCGATATCGTAGGACATCCTGGGTCCTTACGCTTCTTTGGTAACTGTGGGGTAAAAGCAATGCTAACATTATTAGTCATGAAGACCTTCTCTGGTACTTGAGTCTTCCTCTTCCTAGTGCACAAGTCTTTAAGAATTTTCGCATAAGCGGGGACTTGTTGAATATCATTTAGGAGAGGAATGTTGATGTTAACCTGTTTGAACAATTCCATAAGCTTCTCCATATGTGGACTGGATTTATTACCCCTTAACCGATTCGGATAAGGAGCTTTAGCAATAAGAGCCGGGTCTATCATTGAAGAAGGTAGTGTGTGTGTAAGTGATCCCGGAATAGGAGTGGGGATCATCTTTGTTGGACTAGAAGAGGTTTGCTGAGGTGTCGAGCCTTGTGGGAAACGAAGAATAGGCTCGCAAGAAGGTGGTGAGGTAGAAGAACAAGGATCAGAAATAGAAGTGTGTGTTTGAGGAAAAGTCTCAGCTGGGGTATTATTGATAAATCTTTCATTATCATCAATTTCTTCCCCAACGTGATTATTCAGCACTCTTCCTGATCTCAACGTTGTGATGGCATTCACATTGTAGTGTTGCGAATGCCCAGGATTCGGTAAGGGTTGAGACGGAAGTTTCTCTTTCTCTCTTGCACTCATTTCGGCTTTTAATAGGCCAATTTGATTTTCCAACGATTTTAAACTCTCAGCTTGGAGGTCAGAGTTTTTCTCGAATTTATCGAGGAAAGACCTAAATTCAGCCGACATTCGTTTCATGTACATTTCAAAAGTCCATTCGAGTGAAGAGGAAATATCAGTACCGGTCAACTGTGAAGAATTATACGATGCAGGTGTGTTGACTGGATTTTGAAAGTTTTGTGATTGTTAGGGGTGCTGAGTCAGTTGAAATGGCTGATGTTGTGGTGGAGGAGCCCTTTGGAAATTGTTTTGATTTGGAACCGTGTTTTGAGTTTTTTGTTGGTTCCAAGCAAAGTTAAGGTGATTCCTCCAACCCTGATTATAAGTGGAAGAATACGGGTTGTTTCTAGATCTTTGTTGGAAAGCAGCATTGGTATACTCTTGACCTTGAAACGGAGAATTTAAAGGACATTTTTCCGTAAGATGAGATGGATCAGAACATCCACAGACAGTTTTGGGGAGTGACATCTGATTTAGGGAGGCTGCTAACAATTTATGTTCCATAGATTCGAGTTTCTTTTGCATTGCTGCCATTTCAGCTCTAACTCCTATGGAAACATCAATTTGGTGAATGCCACCCCTAGACGATGACTGGTTTACACTCTCCCACTGTAAAGATTTTTCAGCGAAATTTTCTAAGAATCTCCAGGCTTCACCATCATCTTTAGTCATGGAAGTGCCTTGACACATGGATTCAAGGTTCTATTTTGTTGTAGGATTAATGCCCTCATATATGATTCTGCACAGATCCCATCTAGGAATTCCATGACGTGGACATTGAACTAACAGATCCTTGAAGCGTTCAAAACACTTCGAGAATGGTTCATTTGAAAGCTGGGTAAATTGATTTATTTCGCTACGGACTCGAGCTGTTTTATGATTGGGGTAAAATTTCTTTAGGAAAGTTGCGACGAATTCTTCCCAGTTTGAAATAGAATGTGCGGTTGTGTTATAAAGGCACTTCTCGGCTATATCGCACAAGGTGAATGGGAGAAGACGTAGACGCATAGCATCCACAGAAAGCTGTGAAGTACCCATCATAGAGCATACATTTTCAAATTTGGTAATAAAGACGTATGCGTCTTCAGACTCAAGACCGTGATATTTGGGTAGAAGGTTGATGTATTGGGGTTTTATTTCGAAGTTGTCCCTATTGGCTGGTGGATTGGTGAGACAGGTCAAAAGAGGACCTCGCATAAGATAACATCTCTCTTGGAGAGAGATGCAGGGTGGATTCTGCATACCTGCAGACGGTGGCAGAGTAGTGTTAAAGAAGTTCGATGGAGAACCGTCCATCGAAGTAGGTATGGTGGAGGATGAAGAACAAGTAGATGTAGAAATACCGACTTCGGAGTCGATAGAAGGAACGCGGACAAGACGGGCACTAGAATCCCATGTCCAGCTGAGCATGCACTAAATGGTTTAGCACAAGTGGCAGCGTTGTGATAATTAAGGAAAAGATGAGTGTGGTGTTTGTTTTTGAAAAAGATACAGATTTTTGAAAAAGAAAAATCACAAACAATGTACAAGCAACCCTAAATCTAGTGGTCACCTAGGTCAAGTCTCTAGACCGCACCTAGACTTCCAGAAGACAAGTCGCAAGATAGATCCTCTACTGCTTCTTTGCCCCTCCTGTGGCCAGGTAAGTGGGAGGTTCTCCACTACGTAAGTAGTGGGCCTAATTAAGTAACCACTTGCCTTAGACACACTTCCCTTAGACACCACAAAAGAAACGCAGATAAGCAATAGATTACCCACGACCTCCTTCTGTCCTAAGTGAGCGCGACGGTCCTTAGAGTCATGTCTAGATATTTTTTAGTTAATGAGGGTAATGCGGATGCAGTTTTATGATTTTTGGGGCTTAGGAAGGGTAATGAACTCCCCCACCTAATCTGAATTTGGTCTTTACCCCTTAATTTCCATATTAAAAAATGCAAACAACCAAGATCAAACACGCAACAATTTTTTTCTTTTTGCGGCGCTGCGAATTTTTGCAAAGAAACCTGCAGAAATTGGTTAATGGACAGAGCAGGGAAGAGATAAGAAAGACAGAAATAGACCTGAGAAGTTTGGAACAGTGAACTCCTAGGATCGCCGTGGAACCGCCGCTATATGCACGCTATGGCCGCGGAAGCACGGTCGAAAAGTGAGATCTCTGCACAAAACTTTCAGGAACTGTTCCTGTTCACTCACTGAACTCTCTGAAATGTTCAGAAAAATTTTTCTCTCGCTCCACAGATTCCAGATCTCTTTGCAACAAATCACAACAAATCGTTAAGCGCTTGTTACGAATTTTGATCTAAAAAACCGATGGAATAATAATTCTTTCAACTCAAATTACAAAAACGAACAAATTAGCACACGATCCCCGGCAACGGCGCCATTTGATTGTTTGTATTTTCCGTGTCGTATTTAGAATGTTTCACAACCAAAAAAATTTATACCGCAATCAATTGACGATATCTATTGTAGTTTCGTCAATGAGAATGGATCGTCCACTGAGAAAGTGTGATTTACTCGATCTTGTTTTAGTTGAGTTGAAAATTAAAGGATAAAAGAAAATTGTTCAATAATTGTGAAATTTAGTTTCAAGAATTATCAAGAAAATAAAGATCAAGAATCAAGAATTGTCAAGATGATATCCAAATCGAATGAATTATCAAGATTTGTAAAGAGGCTCGTAGGAATCGATCCAATCGATAGTGATGATGAAGAATTATGATTATAAATTCTTATCTATTGAAGATTTGTTGCTAGATCGATGACATCAACGAGGTTTAGGGATCTCTTGAAGAAACTAGGGTTTCTCCATCATCATCCCTTGTCCTTTCGTTGATTAACATTCAAATTCTAGCCTCTAGGAAATTCAATCATCGATCGTTGATCTCTAATTTAGAGCGAAAACATTTAAGAAAGTATCCCGCTCGAAACTAGGTTGTCGATGATTCAATTTCCTAAACTTTACAAAACTCATAAGACTTAAGAATCGTGCAAGAATTTAGTCATCATCATCTACCTATTTTCTCGATTCCTCCACGAGCGGAGTTTTCACTCAAACATCATGAAAAAAACAATCAAGAATTGAGAACTCTTCATAATGCTCAAATGTAAAGAAAAACAAGATCAAGAATTTTCATCTTTTATTATTCAACGTTTCGTTACAATTCACTCAAAGACTATAAGAATTGAGGAGAGAGCTCGATCGTCGAACTAGCTTCGCATCGTCTCCGTGAGTCGCGGATCGTCTTGGATCTCTTGCTCGGATGAAGATCAGCGTCGCTTCAAAAAGGATCATGGGATTCTTGCTTGATTTGGTACTTGATGATCTTGATTTGGATCAAATTGTGTCACTCAATTTGTGTAGAATTGATTTGGATCTCACTAGAATTTTACCCTCCAAATTCAACAACCTTAGTAATGAAGCCTTGGGTCCCTTTATATAGCCCTCTCCTTTAGCTTCCCCTAGAAGCTTGATCTAGCTTCCTTTAGAAGCTAAGCTAGGTTTAGCTTCCTTTGCAAGCTTGGTAATTATGAAGGAAGCTTCTAGATTAAGGTAGTTAGCTAGCTTGCTTGAGAAGCTTGGTTGTTGAGGAGAACCTTCTAGATTTAGCTAGCTTGCTTAAGAAGCTTGGTTGTTGAGGAGAACCTTCTAGATTTAGCTAGCCTGCTTGAGAAGGTTGGAGGTATTAGGCTTGCACAAGAAGCTTGGCTGTTAGGAAAGAAGCTTCTAGAGATATCTGGAGACCGAAGTGTATTGAAGAAGTTTTGATCTTGGAAGGAAAGCCCTGAGAATGTATTCTGCCGCTGACGTGTCCACGTGGCCGCGGATCCGCCGCTAATAGGCCCATTCGGCCGCGGATCCGCGGCCATTTGGAGGTTTTGGTGCCTGAATCTTCCAGGTTTATTTGGTGCTGATCCATAGGTCCTTATTTTATGTCTGGAATCTTTTTATACTTCTTTGTTCACTTCCAGATCATAGGTCTTGGACTTGGCGTGTTTTATCAACACTTTTATCAATTCCGGCTCTTTTACCTGGAGAATTTCCTGCATACAGTCTTGAGACAAGTGTTGCGATATACAAAGATCATGCGTGCAATAATAAACACACAATTTCCCTCAAAATGCCGGTTATAATGTATAACACATGTTATTTGGTATTTTACAGGCAATTTGCTAATATGTGCTATATTCATACCGAACACCTTTAGATGATTGCAAATAGTAGGGAAATTGATGTGTTAAAAATGCAATATTTTCGACTGATCAAGTACCCCTGGAGCAATGCCTTCTAGATTAAGGTTCTGGCCCCTTGGTGTGTGCCGCCGACCCCTTCATGGATTTCACGGAGGACGTAGTCAGCTTCGTGGGGGTCGACGCACTGGAGCAGGGGCTGGGTGAAAGATTTCTTGTAAATGTTCCCATTGCTCCATAAGAAGTGACGGGCTTTGGTCCGGAGACGGCGGGCTGCTCCTCGATCTTCTGGGAGTGTACCATCCCTTAGGAATTCCACGAGGGGCTTCCTCCAGTCTCGGTCTTCTTCCGGGGCTGTGTACACATGAAGTATCGTCGCCCCGTCCTCTACGCTGGGCCTTGGCAGGATTTCGAAGAGGATAGATCGCTTGTTGTTGGACGAGTTGGATGAAGCCAGCTTACTCAAGGCGTCAGCTTGAGCATTAAGCTGTCTGGGTATCTGCTCAATTTGGACTTCGTCGAACTTCTTTCGAAGTTTTCTTACCTCGGCCAAATACTTCACCATTATAGGTTCCCGAGCCTCGAATTGGCCGGTCACTCGGCCAACGACCAGGGCCGAGTCACTGCGGATCCGAATTGTTTTCAGCCACAGCCCGGAGGCCATGCGAAGTCCAGCCAGCATGGCCTCGTTCTTACCAGGCGCCCGTTGGGGGCTATCCTTGCCTCACCCGAATCCTCGGGCCGCTTAAAGAAGTGGAGGATATTGTAGGCCGATGGGATTCTTGCTACGATGAATTCCACAGGCAATGTTCACGTGCGGCCGACCTCCCCGACGTTAAACTACAGAGTGACTACCCCTTCTACCTGGATGGAGTGGTTGGTGAATCCTAAGAGGACGTAGGAGGTCGGCCTTAAGTCCGCTGGGGTGAGCCCTATGCGCAGAAAGCAGTCGTAGAAGAGAATGTCCGCCGAGCTTCCCGAGTCGACCAGGATTCTGTGCACCTCATATTGGTGGACCCGAGCCGTAATCACTAGGGGTCGTTGTGTGGCAGGGATATGCCGTGAAAGTCCCCGTCGTCAAATATGATCGGCTCGGTCTCCCTGGCCTTCTTCCTCGGACGGCTGTCGGCCTCCGCGGCTGGCGTGGGGTGCTGAGTCTCGTAGGTACTCGGCGTACCCCCCGCCGTCATGACCATGATTTTTGATGAGCCCCGTGGCGAGGTAGTCTTCGAGCGGCCGGGACGAGTCCTGTCCGCGCGACCCCGTCAAGGGAGGGGGTGTCGGTCGTGCCTGGGAGCAGGCGAGCTGACCGACATCTCCTCGGGAGGGACATGTGCGCGGAGGAGCTCGGGGCGAGGCGCTCTGGCGACGTACCTCGATTTTGAATTGTTGAGCGCCCAGAGGGTCATAGAATGCACTGGCCAGGGAGATCTACGGCCGTGGGAGGCAGCGAGGCTGTGGTCGGCAGTGCCGACGCAAGTGGAGTCTTCTCTCCCTCTGCAGGGGTCCTGGTCTCGAGGAGGGGGAGCAACGACCTGGGGAGCTTGTCCCGCAGGCTGGCGGGCGCGAGAATCACGCCGGTCGTTACGCTCCCGACGTCACTCCCGCGTGATGGACGGGATCCTGCATTAATGGTGAGACATGCTCGTTAATGGGGGATCGTGATGGCGTGGAACGTGGGATGTAGCCGGCGGATATCTCGCTCATGGTGAGATTCACGGGAGTGAGACGGTTGTGCCTATGAGTGGTGCCGTTGGTCGGTCGATGAGACCGAGGAAAATGACCTCGGCGGGAGAGCTCGCGGACGAGCGGGAGAACCGAGGTATCTTGGTTCTGCGGTAGCCCGGAGACGAGCTGAGAGGCCGAGGAGGCCAATTGCACTGGGGGCCCGGAGGTGAGCCATCGTTTGTTTGTGGGACGGGCACAGGAGTGGCCTGGTCGGCCACTGTAGGTCCTTTCTTGTGAGCTTCGGGACACGTCACCAGCCACGTGTCATGATCTGGGAGATCACCAATATCGACCATCATCACTAGGTTTTTGATGCTATTTGATTAATATTTTCATCAAGTACCGTAATAGTCTATTTATAATATTTAATGGGTTTTGATGTTAGAAATATACGAATAGTTCATCAGCTAGCTTCCTTTTGTTTTGATGCCTAATGGACCCAGAAACCCCTCTCACCCTCGCGTTCTCATCATCACGCAGTTAAAAAAAAGCGCTGAGACTCTCCTGCCTTGCGCGCCTCCCTCCCCCCACAGACCTCGAGCGCCTCCATCCCTCGCCTTCTCGAGCGCCTCCTCGAGCGCCTTCGCCTTCGCATCCTCGAGCGCCTACGCCTTCGCCTCACCTCGCCCCCGCCGTGTCTTTCTCCAGCGACGAGTTCCCTCCTCCAACGTTGATCTCCCTCCTCCCCTCACTTTCCTCGGTTCTTTTTTTGTCCAATGCCGAGCTAGGGTTCTGGCCTTTCATGGATCCAATGACGAGTTAGGTTTCCTCTCCTCCTCTTCTAATTCTTTGCTATGATGTTTAAAACCTGAGCAAATTTTGGTTAACATGTAGGTTTTGCATAGAATTTGGAAGAGTTTATCTTCTCTCAAAATTGGTCAGAACTTATTTGGATGTCAAGGGAAAACAAAATCTCTCTTTTGGGAAAACAGAACTTATTTGCTCGAATTAGGAAGGATTTATCTCATTATCTCAAAATTGAGCAATACTTACTGGTTTGGTTGCAAATTGATGAGATTTGAATGTAAGTGATCACTATAATTGATGCTTAAAGTATCTTGTCTGTATGTATACAGAACAGGCTTATTCCTGTTATTGAAACTACATCATGATTGAATTGCTTATCTCAATGAGAGTTGAGTCTATTTACTATACGGTTATTTACACAAGACACCCATTTGGTTTACCCTGAATATCACTTACACATGACGAGAGGTTTATTATCCTAGCGCAAACACTCCCTATGCTTATAGGCAAAAACCTTAAAAGACGCTTATATATATACTCTAGACAACTCAAACAAATTCGAGAGTCAGATCAGACAATCAATTGAGATGCATAGAATTTTAGTGATTTTTAGGGGTTTGGTCGATGAGTGTAGGGGTGTCTGCGCTAATAAATCGCTAACGTATTCATTGACATGCGCGTGCGAGCGCACACAGAGAAAAGTTATATTCCTTGAAAAATATCTATTGACGTAATCAAATTCTGCTCCTTAAACTTTCTTCTCTGTATAATTTTTCAGGGGAGTACCACCTCGATCTGATCGTTCGTTACGGCGCCGTCCCCATAATCGCCCCCCACGTGTCTGGTATACACACCGTCCTCTCCAGCTTCGAGCCCATCCATGGCGTCCTCCTCTGATATCACATGTATAGATACGAAACCGAACATAGCTACCGAGTACTAAAAATCTCAATCCGAGTTGTATTGATTGCATCACCGTAATATCAGTTGTATTCATGATACTAACATCTTCATCTATATATTTGATAATGACTCATTTGAATCACGGAAATTTTCTAGATTAATTAGAGACACTCATGGCACTCTTTCTTTTTCTGTTCTTTGAACTACAATTTCCTTGATAGTCTGAATTCATAATGATTAGCAAACAAGCTTCATTTTCCTTATCTGGAGGTTCAAAAATTAAAGATTTAACATCGTTTCATATTTGAGCAGGAGTTTGTAAAGACGGTAATAGCTTATCAGAAGAAAGTTAATACCTCTCTGAATCCAAAAAGCTCTCCAAAGATGGATCAGGAAATTGAAAAGAGAAGAAAGATCATAGTTCGAAGTTTCTGCATCGCCAAGGATATCTACGTGTCCAAATTCGACAAGCCGTCGCTCAAGGAATCAGATCTTGAAGCAGGAGCAGATTTTCTCCAGGTGAGTTGAAATTTTTTTGAAAACAAGTATAGGCTAGTTACTATAAACTAGGAGCAATTTTCCGTTTATACCCTTTTTGGTGTATACCCTCGATAAATAATATGACCGGTAAATTCTTCCTGAATTCTCCATATTTGTATATACTGCCTCCATTATGTTGCATCAATCTCTCGTATTCGCTTCCCTAATCACTTGGACTATATTTTGTTACCACTAATTTTTCTTAGCTTATTCTAATTTTCCCTATTTTTTCATCTATATCACTAAAATTTATGTAAAATGTAAAGTCACATCTTTTGTCCTATAACCCGTCACTCGTTTATATAATAGCACTAAATACCAAATTACAAAGTCGATAGAACCGAAAAATTAGGTATAGACTCTAACTTTAAATAAGCTAATATTATACAGAATTTTGAATTAACCAAATTAATATTTATATAGAATATACCATCATCTAACGTCACGCTTAATTTGTTTTCTAATTCTAGTCGAGCACGGCCTTGAGCCTGCAGCAAGAGAAGAGGTTGAAGCAGATGGGGGCGGCAGTGAGAAATGCATCGAGTTACATGCAGAGGATGAGAAAGAATGAAGAGAGAGGGGCGCGGCAATGAACGTAATGGAGAAAATGTCGGTGGAGGAGTTATCTGACCTGCTATCTTTCTATCATATGATGGGGAATATTTGCTCAGATGTGTTGGACAGAAAACTACAAGGCTCTTTGGATACATGACGACAACGACGACGATGATATAAACCGATAGCAGTTTCTGTAAATGTACCCTAAAATTTGGCTTGAAAATTTGTCATATGTAACGCAGAATGTTGTATCTTTCTTTTGTTGGCTTGATTACATATTTGAAATAAGCCTATTTGAAATGGAAAAATGTGTGCACTAAATATGTCAGCCTTTGAGTAATTTACTCATCAAGTTTGATTGAAAATTTTGGGAGAATGCACACCCCTTCTCCTTACTCAATCCACATCAGTCGATATATATGTATCGTGTTGATTTTTCAAATTAATTTTTTGTATATGTGTTCATAATCTTCTCTCTTTTCAACAAACGCAGAGTATTTCATTGCACGGGGGAGAGGAGGTAGGGGGGGGCATCGACTGAATTTTTGCCATGGGTTAAATTGCAGGTGTTGTAACCAAGCAAGGGCTTTTCAGGCTAAGGGCATGTATTTTGATTGATAGAAGTTTCTTGAAATATTTTTCTTTTCAAGAAAGAGTTTCCAAGTAGATTTTTTTTATTTGCTCACAACTTTTTCAACAAAGTTTGAAATCACATTAAATGAGATCCATATTTCCAACAATAACAAGAAGTAAACTCTTTTTCTATTTTAAGTCACATCCCTTCTTTCAGAATTTAAGCATTACAGATTAAGCAATTGCTTATAAAATCAACAGACGATTTAACTTGAGGAGAAAAGGAAATGCTGAAAAGAATGCTTCATTACTCAAAGAATATGGAAATGTAACAGACTAATAGGATCATTGGGTAGAAGAATGAAACATCAAAGATCTGAGACGTGTGCTTTGTAATCGCATTAGCTTCTGATACGATCAATGCTCATAATCGTAGCAGGTTTGATATTGGTTGCCATCCAAGAAGCCACGGTCTCTTATTTGCAGGCAATACGAAATTTAGTTCGAACATCTCTTTGCTCGCGTTACCGCCCTCACAAAAGCCAACCAGCCGAGCCACTATGTCAGCACTCTCCTCGATGTGAGCTCTGTTGTTGGTATCGGTCCACAGCTTGTTTACCTGTTAAAAATTATATTAGCTTGATGCGCCTTGTTCATATGTCATCAGCTCAAGCGTTCTTTTTTTCCAGGGCAAAATGGCTACGATATGATATCAAAACAAAAGATGTAATGCATTAAGATAATTATTTGTCACCATTTATGGTCTTGCCAAACGAGTCATTTTTCTTTAAACAGTGTCTTAAGAATTAAATTTGATCGATATTCATTGCTATCCGCAACAATCATCCTAAGCTTTTGGACACTTTATGACATTAATTATCAAAATATTTTTATAGTCAACTTTGTTATGCTTTCAACTTACTAGTGAGGCCAAGCTGTATAATCTTCGCTTCTAGAATTAAGATACAAAAGATAAAAACTTAGCCATGCTACCAAAAAGAAATTTGTAAAGGCTCATTTAGGACTTATTTTCCGAGTTGCACTTTTTGAGAGGGAACGAACACCAGCTTTATAGACATATGTAAGGTATGCATTAAAGCAGGTGAAACCTGTCTATGTAACATTCACACTGCTAGTTTGTGAAAAACCTACAATGGAAATGGTTAAGATCAACTGTTCATATTGCTTTACTGAATCAACATTATAAGATACAAAAGAAGGATAATGATATCGGAAGAAGTTCTTTTTAAGGGCATATTGTTAAAATCCACTTTATAGTCAATGTATAAAAACATATAGAATTTGTCTTTATGCGTATAGTTCACAGCAATCTATGCATGAAGTTCAAGTTTAGTTTCAGCAATTTACAACTATCCACAGAAAATTTCAACAATGACTTGCAAAATTGCAGGGAAATGAAAGGTATGACCTTGATGTGAGAGAAACCGCAGTGTCCTCTCCAGCTTGAGGAGGGCTTGCATCTCCAACCTCTGAAAGGTGCTGCTCTAGCCAAGTCAGCCTCCTAAGCTCCACCTCGATATATATCTGATCAGCTGGATCACCACGAAACAGCAAATAAAATTGAGTTCGATGGATTATCGATACGTGGCAAATATCCCAAAACTGAATAATTTTCTGCATCTGCTCATTAAAGATATTATGCCATGTCTGCGGAGAATTTTTCAGTTCAGAAATATTCTCATCATCCTCTAATGCATCACCCCCTGATGCTTCATTTGCTTCCAACTCCAGAACCTAAAAGACATGGAATGAGATTCTGCTTGTTATATATGGGTAAGCATCAGAGATATAGGAACCATACATGAAAAACATCAGACATAGAAATAGGCAATTAGTTCTATGTTTCTGTTGAGTGCAGATTAAAACAAACTTGGTTAAGGCCATCTCTGAAAGATAGCATTCTTAACAATAAAAACATCAATTTCATTAAGTCAAAGTTGAATAAATAAAATCAGGAAATAGTTCAAAAATGTAAAATTATTGAACCATTGATAGTTGGCACTATCCCCACTATCCGCCTGAAGAAAAACTTCAGATCTAAATACTAATATGTTAAGAATCAGAGAGCAAGACCATATCAAAATATTTAATATAGGAATCTTTAACTAATATGAATCCCACCACAAAAGGTTCAGAATAGAAAAATACAAATCCAAAAATTCTTTGTTGTCATGAGTTAAAATGTAACCAAACATGGTTAAGGCAATATTAAATCTGAATAATAGCATCTGAAGGGACTTTATAATAAAACCACCTTTCTCCACACAGACAATTTCATGAAATACCAAAATTTGCTCAGGTTTTAAACATCATAGCAAAGAATTAGAAGAGGAGGAGCGGAAACCTAACTCGTCGTCGGATCCATGAAAGGCCAGAACCCTAGCTCGTTGTTGGACAAAAAAAAAGAACCGAGGAAAGTGAGGGGAGGAGGGAGATCAACGTTGGAGGAGGGAACTCGTCGCTGGAGAAAGGCACGGCGAGGGCGAGGTGAGGCGAAGGCGAATGCGCTCGAGGAGGCGCTCGAGAAGGCGAGGGATGGAGGCGCTCGAGGTCGGCGGGGGGAGGGAGGCGCAGCGAGGCGCTCGAGATAGGAGAGTCTCGGGTTTTTTTTAACTACGTGATGATGAGAACGCGAGGGTGAGAGGGTTTTTGGGTTACGAGCAGTTACAAGCTCAGGAATATTTCCTGAGTTCGATCACAGAACCCTTTAACCATATATATATATATATATATATATATATATATATATATATATATATATATATATAATTTGTTATGTTTCCTTATTTGGATGGGTATCATGATACTAGCTGTTCAAATAAAAAGGGAATGGTTGGGTTTTTTTTTTTTAAAAATTCCTTATTTAATTAGAGTTGTGGTTTTCTTACCCACATTTCTATTTCTTTTATCTATAAAATTGTTTATATGGGGTAAAAGGGTGCTAGTTATTTTTGCTTTGCCTTAAATTTTTTTTTCTTATTTGCTTAATTTGTGTGTTCTGAATATTTATTTATTTTCTTTTTAAATTTGTTTGGTTATTGATTAATTAAACTTGTTTATATGGGATCGATTAATCTTACCCAGTTATTTATTTCTTATCTTTGCTTTGTGACTGTTTAATTACATGGGACAAAGATTGTTGTTTATTTTTTGTTTTAATTTGTATCCTTAATAATTTAATTTTTTGGATATTTGGAATTACACCTGTTTATATGGGATCAAAGAATCGTATTTATATTTTTCTTTGCTTTCTGTATTAATTATCCTCACCCCTAACGAAATTAGAAAGTTTTCTATTTTTCGCTTGGCTTTGTGTTCTGGAAAACTATTTCTTGCTTTTCTTAGGCTTTCTTACTTTCCTAATTAAATTAAAATTGTGCTGTGTATTTATATTATGCTAGAATATATCCAAATATGTTTATTTATGGTAATAAATTGCCTTGGTGGAAAGTTTTTTTCCCCCTCAAGTCATTGTATTTCTAGCTAGTGTAGAATGTGTTAGTTTATTCTCTACATTTCATTATTATTGCCAATAAAACAATTCAATGATTTAGTGAATTAGTTTATCTGCAAGTGAACAAAATCATGACTGATATTATATTTACTTATAGTGCCTAGAGAAATTTGATTACATCACCATGAATTTTATGTACAGTACCATGAATTTACCTCAAGCAATATTTCTTAATACAATTTTGTAGATCGACGATGGACTCGGAGGAGTCGGTTCCTTTACTGAACACGGTTGGTAAGTGTTGCAGTCGAGTATGGATGTGTCTATTTTACATTCAGACAGGTGTATATTTCACCGTTGCTCTCGATCTGTTCGCAAGTAGTGAGATCGATCATGATGCACGGTTCACCCCCACTTATCTCGTTCCTCCTGTCACCACCACTCTTCTATCGGCAGGTCTCGTTTTTTCGTGGAGCTTGTTGACATTGTGGCGCGTAGATTTAGCACTGAGTTACATTTGCTTCCTCTCAACGATATGCGCTTATTATGGGAGCTTGCTTTGCACTGGATTACGACGGCGTCGGCGTTTATTTAGATATTCCTCTCATTTTTCTCGCCTTGGTTTTAGGATTCTATAGCTCTCAGATGCTAAAGGTCCCTGAAGGTGAAATTTTCTCGTATGAGAGGGTTATGGCGTTGCGTAACCGCAAAGTATGGCCTTCAAGCGACATACTTGTTCGTGTCGCATGCACTCACTGCTTTGCGATGGTATATACAGAGGATTCTGGATAGTGGGTATAGCAGGCGTTATTGCACCCGATCATAACGACGACATTCCTCATTACTTGCTAGGCCTTGGTGCTCTGGGGTTGGCGTCGAGTATGGCGTACACCAAACAGGTATAAAGCTTGTTATGTCAATAAGCTCTATGTTATATAAAACCCTATATTTCTTTCAACTTCTTTTAATTTTTTTAATTCTTCATTTTCTATATAAAAATAAAAATTGATTGATTGCTTTTATGGTATGGTGACTGTCACCATATGCGATGAGAAAAAGATTAAAAGAAATCGGTTTTTAAAGAAGGTTCAAAGATTAACCAACGATAAAATGGTCAGCTATTGGTCAGGGTCGCTTGATGTATACGGTAATGAACATGCATTATATTTTGCAAGCAACAAACGAGGGATAATCCATGGTGTTTTAATTCACATTCTAAAGTTCATGGTATTTATCTCAAGATTGTTAAAGTTCGGGGTATTCGAGTGTAATTAACCCTTAGTCAAATTCTGTCCATTTTCGTGCTAATAATTAACTCTTAATTACAAAGTTGGGTTTTGTGTTAAGTTGATTGATCATAATCATCTATGCCTATGCAGGTATTTCGATATGTGATACAGGCAGCGGCCTCCCGTGTTGCCTACAACAGACTCGCTGCAGTAGAGCCCGATGTGTCAGAGGCATTTTCCGCTTCTTCAGTTAGAGGCCCTATCTTTGCTGGAGTATGTTATGCCTCCGTATCTTCGGCCTTCACCGGATTCATCTTGAGCTTGGTGTGTGGTTATAGCGACAAGGATGCTAGTAATTGCTGTGCGTATTGCTGTGCGTCGCTTGCGGATTGGCTTTCAAAGCTTGGTAACAGATGGGGCTTGGTCATGAAGGGTACGCTTGGGGTTCGCGGCTTCAAGGGAGATTCCAAGGACATATGGATGTTGTTCACAGAGCAGCGGATGAAACCCTTGCTTGGCGATGATATCACGGGAGTGTTCGTCTTCATGTGGCCTTGCTTGTGGGACTATATCGGCGATCATAACTGGCGGGTTGTCTAATGTCTTGGGCCACAACCGGAGCCATGCAATATACATGGCATTGGCCGCCTTTTTCTTCTGGTATCTCATGGTAATGCAGTTACATGCTTTTAACTTTAGAGAGAAGAAATTATCATTTTTGGCTAATTTACCTTTCAAAATAGTCAGTTTTACTATAGGGTTGTTCTCCCTAAACTGCTACATATAAGGGTAGTTTAGTGAAATAGAACTCCCTTAAAAGCTAACGGATTTTACTGTAATTAAAAAAAAACTTTAAGATAGTTTAGTGAAAAATAACGACGGTTTAGAGTACTTTAATTACTATAATTTTAGTTTAAGGGACTATACTATAAAAAACTCCCTTAATATTCAGTGTAATTTCCTATCATTGTGTATAATTAATATAATTATCTAACGGTCGTGTTATAAAAAAAACTTGCTGAAATTGAAGTTTAAGGGAGTTGACTGTAATATAAGAAAAATTAAGATAGATTAATCAAAACAACGATGGTTAATGGTATTTTAATCTGAAATTTAAGTTTCAGAGAGTTTACTATAATAAACTACCTTAAAATTTAGGGTTAATACTATGATAAAAATTCTAACATAGTTTAGTGATCACAATGATAGTGAACAGATTCTTTGATCTAATTAATTTCCTATCGTTTAATTGTATATGATGGCTATGCTCGTCTAAAAGATAAAAATCTCTTAAAATTGAAGGGAGTTTACAGTAAAAAATACTTTATGAATAGGTTTAACAAGGATAGTCAAGGGTAGTTTGGTGTAGTTCCGAATCATTTTACCATAACTATCATGCTCATCGATGCTCTCATTATAAATAAAACTCGATTAGAATGTAAGTTTATTGATGTTTACTATAATAAACTTAACTCACTGAAAATTTATGTTTACGGGAGGTTCAGTAATAAAAAGAATAAGAAAGTTAATTTAGCGAAACAACATTAGTTAAGGATACTTCAAAGTAAATTATAAGTTTTAAGGGAATCTATTGTGGTCCGTAACCTAATCACAAAACTTAAAGATAGTTGATTTAGTGAAAAACAACAATTGGTCAAGGTAATTTAGTTTAAAATCTAATCTAAGTTTTTCTTCTATTTTGTGAAATCAATCGTCTTTGGAGATCTAATTTGCGACTTATCACATTGAAGAGAAAATTGGTACCTACTGAGCTAAGCCCAGTTGGGTAAAACATAAGAATATAGCTAGTGAAATGGAGATCATAAATTCAGGAATGGAAGAAGAAGAATAGGAGGGATTGATTTAACACATGCACCTACGATTCTCGGCAAAAAAGAAGAGAAAAATTCAATGACAAAAATGGAAAAAAAAATAGAGGGCTGTGTTAGGTTTTTATAGGTTAAAGAGAGTATTGTATAAAAAAAAAACCTCTTAAAAATTTTGGTTCAATGGAGTTTATTGGAATAAAAAAAATTTAAGATAGCTTGGTTTTCTATGATGATTGCTATGCTTATATATCCAACGCTCGTGATTACAGTTTGTACTGGCGTTGGTGTGGCCGCAAGCCAGTGTCATGGCATACCAGGTGGCTTACGCTGAATTCGATACGGACAACTATGGGGATGCGAATTTGGACCCCGACATGCTCGTGAGGATGCTTCAGCTCGAACGTGGTGCTGAACCGGATGAAGCGAGGGAACAAGCAATTCGAGTATGGCTTTTGGAGATACATACTGGTCTAGGCATTAGAGACATCCATCGGAGCTTTAATGAACCTGCAGATGAACAAGGAGGACAAGAATTGGAAGAAGTCGGAGCACAAGGGTCGGCTGTCAGCTGGGGGTTCTAGTGGAACCTGCCATAATGCGGGTCCCAGCCGGACAAAAGACGACGCAGGTAACGTTGTTGAAGATGAGGATGCAATCAAGGTGTTAGTTGATTGATGCATTATGGTGTTTGTTTGATTTCATTTGATTAGTTGGCTAAGACCAGCAATGCTGCCTTTTGCTTATAATAATTTCCAGCTTTGTTTTGATAACAGAAAACCATGGGATTTGATTTGATTTGATTTGTTTTGATGCCATATCCCAAATTTCTCTCAGAACATGTAACAAACTTTGAATCTATGCCTATTTTGAGGAGAGCTAAATTTGACGGGGTTCATATCTATTCCTCTCATAATTACTTGCACTTCATTTTTATGATCATCCTTAATTTATTTACACAATGGAGAAGGATGATGAAGCTGAATCCATCATGGTGACATCGGAGGAGGATCGAAGCGAGGAAATCCGGAAGGATCGTGTTCTAAATTAGGTTAACGAATGGCATAAGTATGTCGTTAAACTTAGCTAACTAGTCAAATTGTTTACAAAATCACGTTAACGAAACAGAGGCTTGCTCATCACGGGCACCCTTTATTTCCCTTACTTTTTAAATGTTGTCGTTATGATTATGGCTGTGCCGTACGAGCATGGTCGGCTCTTTTGCTGCGGCCTTTCGACCGCGCTTGCGAGGTATTTTTATACAGTCAAGGTTGCATTAGCGATGGATTATAAGCTGCTTTATGATTCGTCTTGTATCGCCAAACTAAGATGGATGCTCAGTGGTGGGCTCTTGACCGCAATCCTGGCGTTCGCCGCCACAATAGAGGCTTCCAAACTGAAACAGTTGTTATCCTTTGTTGTTGGAAATGTATTCAAATAGAGTCCGAAGGCGCTCCGGTATAATTTGGTTATTGGTTCTAATAAGAACAATTTCAACTTTTTGGTATAGAAATCTTCCGTTTTAAATGCAAAGGGGAAGGTCTTTTTTCGCTCTGGCATGTAAGTCCTAACCTATACACAATACATCCAAGTACATATCACACACAAACACACAACACCCTTCAGGAGACCCACGGATTTGTGCCCCGAAAGCTTTAATTTGTGCCTATTTTCCCTCTCCGCACACATCCGAAGAGGGGAAGGTCTGCTTTTATTCTATTATTGTTTTTAATTTCCTAAAATTTTAAGCAAATTTTTCCGCTGGCAAAAGATCCTGGCCCCAAAGCAATTGTTAAAAACCTCTTGAAAATGTGCAGTTGTGGAAAAACCATCTGCCTACGGTATTTGAAAGTTCTCCGCTATATCTAATTTTCATACGATGTGTATGCAATTGCTTGCAATATGCATATAGTTGACTGCGATATGTATGAGATAATTAGATATAACATGCAATTACTGATGCTGCAGAAAAATTTTCCAAGGGCTTTTTGACAACCTCTTCAAGATCAGGGGTTTTTTGTTGGCGGGAAAATCTGCCATCCGGGTTTTGACAATTTACACTTATGACTATAACATCTTTTCATAATTAGAAATCATTTCAATTTATATAAACAAAACAAGTTATGGCTAGATTTTTAACTAGCTTTATAATTTTGGCTAAATTTCAACTTGCTACCATGAGCTATAGGCAATTTTTCTAAATGATACCATGAACTTTCAAAATGATGGATTGATATCATGAACTTTCAAAAATATAAAAAAAACCTTGATGACGTTAACGGAAAATTACAAAATTACCAAAATACCCCTCATATAATAAAAAAAGACCATATTAGCAATAAAGGAGGGGTATTTCGGTAACTTTGTAATTTTCCGTTAACACCATCAGAGTTTTTTTATACTTTTAAAAGTTCATGATATCAATCTATCATTTTGAAAGTTCATACATGGTATCATTTGAAAAAAGTGCATATAGTTCATGACAGTGAGTTGAAATTTAGCTGTTAATTTCTAAGATGCGGGTGATATTTTTTAAAGATGCTTAGAATTTTAAATATTTCTATCAAAAAAGACCTTGGTTGCATAAAATATCTATCATCGGTTTACATACATCACATACATCGTCTAAGAGTTCTGCTGATCATCTCATATCAAGATCGATCAGATATATATTATGTGTTAATAAACCAATTGTGTGGACGGTTACATGCTGGATGACATATACCGTTATGCAGATAACCCAAAAATAACCGATATGGATATATCCTTTACGTATCGGTATTTCGATATAAAAAAATTAAAGTTGACGATAAGCTAGTTTCTCCGGCTAACTTCTTTTATCACTTTTCCTGGCTAACTTGAAACTATGGTCCGTTTTATCAATATGCTCTACCTGTTGCTGGAATCTGTCTCGATAAAATGAGTCGGTTATCGCGCGAATTAAAGTGTTACCATATCTGTATCCCATAATCATAGTCGGATTCTTATACGAATACGGATAGTTATCAGAAATAAAAATTACCATCAATATTGATATAAATTACAAATATAAAAGGAATATTGAAAAGAAATGTAATCAATCAGATATTCCTATATTCTTCTAAATTTTGAAAGCTTTTCAAGAATACTCTCTAATTTATCCCATATATAAAATAACAACCCTTCCACTTAATTTGGTTAATAGTGAAGATTCTTTTTGTCACTATCCATAAAAGAGAGCAACATTCCATTAAAAACCATATTAAATATTTTTTCAAGTTTCTCAAATAATTTAAAACAAAGTTTTAAATGAAGTATATACGGGGGCTATCATTAGGGCCTTTAAAAAAAACGCTTAGTGAGGTTCAGATTGGCTCGTCATTCATTCAAACTTGTTTGATGGTTAAACAAACTAGGCTTGAACAAAACTAAAGCTTTATAAAATAAACGAACATGCATGAACATGGCTGAGCTCCATTGTGGTCATTAATAGATATGATTTGAAAAGATTTAGTGAAAAAAAATATATACTTTTGAAGATCTTTAGTAGAGGTTTTTTGAGAAATTTTGAGCAAATCGTTTATGATTTTTGAATTTCTTTTTCTTTCCCACACTCTCTCTCTCATGTGCCATTTAAAGAAAAAATCCATAGAAAATTAATCTATCCCAACTAAATAATAACCATCGGGATACTCTCCTTCTCACCCCCTCCTCCTCCCCCCCCCCCCGTCTCATTCAAAAAGAAAAAAACTCCATTGAAAATTAATCTTTCTCATACAGCAATGCAATGGAGATGTTTACAAAATTGCCAAATTGAAATTCAACATGAGTAGAGCAGTATGTACACTCTATTCATCTTATTTTTAAATCTTATATTCAAAGTTCCTTTTTAGCATTTTTTAACATTGTTCATAAAATAAAAATCATTTTATCTCTGCGATGTGATGCAGAGAGATATTCGTTAAAATTTTATTCAATTTTTGCTTATATACACATGATGTTTTAATAATGTTAATAGCGATAAGAACACCAAAGGCTTAAATCGATATTGATATGAATTGAGAGGCATTTCAATTTACAATATGGAATTTTTACATCATGTGCATCACACGTGCAAAACACCAGTATGTTTAGTTATCAGTTTGATCCGACCCAATCATGGTTTGGACTTCATTTTTAGAGAAGTAGTTTTATGCATGTGCCATGCACGTGGAATTTATTTATTAATATTCAAATAATATTGAAAATGGTGTATCAAACAGATATAATTTGATCATATATTGATACTTTCTTTATTTCAATCAGCTAATGGTTTGCCACAATTTAGATCATACAAGATATGTTTCTTCACATAAATATTTTTTTTTATATAAACAAGATCCATAAACGTATAAATTTTGACACTTTTATTTACAATCCTCAGTATCTTAATTCAATATGTAATTTTGGTGCTTAAAATTCATAAATTCTTTCCATGCCGTAATTAAAAAAATCTAACCGCGCTTAAAAGCTTATATTTGCATGGTAAAAACAAATTTAATGTGAAGACGAGTTTGTTTGTTTCTCTTGTGAATCATCTCCAAAAAACTAAGACTACAGCCGAAGAGTTAGCTAAATATAAATTTGAAATATAATCTCATTAACATCCTGATAAAATTTTAATTTTGCTAATTTATAACCAGTAAAATATGGATATTGATTATTAAATACATTAAGAAATGAGGTATCAACTATTACTTTGACATAGATTCTTAAAATAAACATTAAGATAGGGAAATATAAAGTAAGTGATTTAGTTTATTGCATTTATTTATTTATTTTAGATTCTAACATGCAAGATTCCCATACTTATTTTTGTTCGAAAAGCATGACACCCCTCTTAACTTGAAAAAACTACACTTCGTCCCAAACTATCCTTCAATTGTTTTTTCTCCAAATTTAGATTTTTCTTTCTTCTCTAATTTTTCTCTCTAAATTTTTTTTCGAAAAAAAACCAACTCAATCTACATGCTACATGCTACCTGTCTAGGCTCCTTTCCTCAAATGAATGGGCGTAGACTGAAGAGAAGATGAATTTAGGGAAGAAAGAAGAAAATAGAATATAGTTGGGTTCAAGGACAGAGCTAAAGGGGGCGGGCGGGGGCCGAGGCCTCGGCCAGAGATTTCAAAACCCCTATAGAAGTTATATAACCATTTAGTATGCATATAAGAATGTTATTGTAGTACTTACTTACTAATTGTAAGTTTGGAATGGTGGTAAATGCATGGGATCTTCCTTTTAGAGGTCTTGGGTTTGACTCCTTATAGGGTATTTTCGTCTTAATTCTGCAGAGGGAAATTTCACTAAAACCATTCTGAGATTTAGCATATGTTCCCGATGTCATCCTGAAGAAAAAAACCCATCGCAGAAGCCCCCTAATGTTTTTATCTGTTAAAATCGACCCCCGACTGTTCCCCATTTAAATTAAACCAGAGACGAGGCATCGGCGGCCTCCTCTCCTCCTCCACCTCGAAATTGGTTGATATAAATTATTTACCTCCGCCTCCCGCTCCGTCCTCAACCTCCTCTTCTCCTCCATCTCGACCCCCAACCTCATCACCTTCAACGTCATGTTTTCCGGCGATCCCCACTCCTGATAATAGGTCGGGCCCTTTGCTTATGTCTTTGAACTATTGCATCGACATTTCTGAGCTCAAATATTGCCACTTTGATACAAAATGGAGCTCAATAAAAGAGAAGGTATCGAAAAGTCTGAGGCATTTTGAAGAAATCAGTAGAGGCTTTTCTTCTTTGTGGGAAGATGAGAGGACTAAGAGCTGCATGAGGTGTGTTTTTTTGTAAACTTAGAATTCTTTTTTTGTACTGCAATTTGGAGTTTGATATTAGTAATATATGAAAACTTTGCAGGTAACAGAGAGAAGAAGTAAGGATTCAAGCTTGGTTGAATCATTAGAAAGCAAAAGCTGAACAGTTTTTGTTGTGATAAAATTATATTAATAAATGAGGCTTGTAATGTGTTTATACAAATAATTGAATGATGATGATGGTAGTGTTTGTCCTAACAAATTTATGATAATGAATGGTGATTGGAATTTGTTTGTATAAATGCTTGAATGATGATGTTTAGATTATATTTGTATCAATGTACTTTAGATGGTGCTTGGAATATGAAACATGATTTGTGTGAATTGAATTCCACGACACCGGGGTCCACGTATGCGGCGGCGACGAAAATCAGATGCAAAAGACGTGGAGGAGCAAAAATCTACTATTAGAGACGGTGATCTCTTGAGCTTCGGCAACGGCGATGCGATGTTTGACGTCTATGACGACTAGCGGCCTTACTTCAAGCACGATATCTTGATCAAGATCTCACCATTAGAGCCGATGAGGCAACCGTCAAGATCCATTACGCTGGCGATAAGGTAATGATCAATCTCTCCCTTTGCTTCCAAATTCGAATGCTTTTTTTTATGCTACTTCAACTAGATATTTTAACATGTTTTTTTCCATTGATTTAGGAGTTTGGGTTTTTTTTTTTGATATTGTTACTTTAAATTGATATCTACAACAAATCAAATAATTTATTTCATACTTTCTCAAGTATTTATACAAACACATCCCAAACAAATTATCTCAAAAAATTATACAAACACAATTCTTACATACGAACAAAAACTCTTTCAAACATTTATACAAACACATTTCAAATATCATTAACTCCAAAATCTATACAAACACTAAACAATGCAACAAATCAAGGTCTCCCGCCTCACACGCGATATAAATCATCGCGTTGTAAGTCTCCGTGTTATAACAAAATCCGTGTCGGAGCTGGACCCAATTGAAGAACCTAAGAGCCAAATGCCCAACTTTAAAGCAATGAGATAGCACACATCTCCTCCAACTCTCATTCCACAGACATTCGTGAGTTCTCCACACGTAAAATCCCGGTGATCTTATGAACATTGGGCTAGCATCTTTCTTTGGAATAATTGAGCTCTCTTGGGCATTTTGATAAACCGTTGGTGTGCAGACTTAGGTACTTAGATTGCTAGCTTTTGGTAACCGGTGATATTTAAATACCCAAGAATGCGATAAACATATAATTATGAATACTAATATTTTACGCATGCCGTGCATATATTAGAGTTTTAGAAAATTTTCTCCTATGCATCATTTTGTTTATCATATGTGAGCGATTGATTGAGTTAGCGTGTGATTCTGTGTGTCCTCTTGATCACGATTAGAAAAGTTGTGTGCTTGTGGAGGATGACAGCAAAGGTTCGCTCGTATCATTTATTTTTCGACTAAGCCTTAAACCTATGGGTATATGTATTTTTGAATTTGGTTTTCGGTAGCTTCTTTTGTATGTACTCATATATATATATATATATATATATATATATATATATATATATATATGAGTATGGGTTCCCTTTTTTCTCCCTGGTCGAAAAATAAATTAAAAATGTGTTAGTGTTTCTTATAAAAACGAGTTCTTTATTGCTTAACCTTTTGAATTGATCCAAAACATTTGTATTAATTGTTTTTAATAGTTAGAAAAAATAAAATGGTTTTAAATTTAATCCTACAAGTATTTTATGAGTATTAAATTTGATAATTTAACAAATGAACATGCTTCTTTGTCTAAACTTCGCTCTACGGTAGGAGAAAAATTATCCAGTATACCGGATGCACTATATCCAAACGACAAAAAGAAAGACTGATGGACCCGTGATTTTATTTGTTTCTCTTTCATGACCAAACACATATGATCGGTACGCGGGGGAGCCAAGGAGTCTGTTTGAGTATTAAATTTGATAATTTAACAAATGAACATGCTTCTTTGTCTAAACTTCGCTTTACGGTAGGAGAAAAATTATTCAGTATACCGGCTGCACTATATCCAAACGACAAAAAGAAAGACTGATGGACCCGTGATTTTATTTGTTTCTCTTTCATGACCAGACACATATGATCGGTACGCGGGGGAGCCAAGGAGTCTGTTTGCTGTTTGAGATTGTTCAGCAAATGTGGGCTTTCCAGGCCTGAATTCAGAAAAAGGGAGTTAAGGGCCTGTTTGGTTGCAAGATTATGAAATTTGGATTCCAAAATAGTACTGTTGAAAATTTCTGGATTTGGTAATTTGTTGTTTGGTTGGTTTTGGATTTCTAGTGTTGGATTTGTAGATTCTTGTAATCTTTGTTTGGTTGGTGAAAATAAAGTGGGATTTGGATTTGAGGATTTTAGAGAGAGATAGATAGAGAGAGAATTATTAAATAAATAAAGTACACGGTCCCATCTAAAAGTACAATGAACAGTGCCAAATTCTTGAAAATCCTTAAAAAAAAATTTAGGATTCAGGAATCCATGTTTTGTGGTGGGCCCCCCATAAAAAACAAAAGAATCATAGAAATCCAAATTCTCCAACCAAACACAAAATTATGGAATCATAGTATTTCACAATCCAAATCCTGCAACCAAACAGACCCTAAGGCAACTTGTGTCACAGGTGGGTCCCACTTTAAACGGCACAAAGCATATCCAATCACAAGGCAAAGAGACGGAAAGATATCCCTTCCTTTGTCTTTGCACTTGTATTGCTGAAAGAGCGACAAGACTGTAGTTACTCAGTGGCACTCACCACTTTCGCTTTATCGAAACTGGTCTTTAGTATATTGGCTGGTTATGTTTCCTCGGAGGTAACCAAACAATGATGTCTGGTATAAATTTTTCGTGTCGGGTTCAAGAATAACTCAATTTTTCAGTATCCTTGCTTTTAGGGCATGCATTTGGCATCACTTGCAACTTCTTCCAAATGCTTTACATTTTAAATCATGCTATCTTTAAGTCATTTCCTCTTTTTTCTAGAGCCTTGCAGACAAGCAAGTTCTTGCACCTTATTTTCCCAATGCGCATCTCTTTTCTTTTTGGTCGTTTGATCGCAGCAGAATAAAGAAAAAGGCAGCACATTTCCTCTCAAACTGTATAGAACTTGGGAAAAATTTCTAATATCATGAATTTCTCCAATTGTGCTGTTCATAAAGATCATAGATGCTTTGTTTAGATCCCTTAACCTGTAATTTTGCCCACTGTTTCTTTAAACTGCATGTTGAGCTTCAGTAGTTGAACATAAGTGTAGGTAGAATTTGCTATCATTGTTTGATGACAAATTATTATATCTCCCACATTTGTCATGTCGAGCAAGAAAGTCCTCTATATATATGAGTATTAAATTTGATATACATGTCCAAGCATCCACTATAATATACATCAATGTACAATAATGGCCTCTAGGGCATACATATCCCTAATACCTTGTACTCATGTCACCAAAGAACTGCTATCTGACGATAGATATAGTACCATCAAGGAGTACTCGGTAAGTCCATTCGCTGTACTCATTCTCCAATGAGCACATGTATACAATCTTTGGTATCAAACATCGATGGTTGTGGGACCAACCTTCGCCCCGGTCAGGGTCAAGAAACAAATACACTAGTTTACTCTGGAATATTGATGTCCAGTCTCGATACTTCCACGACTAGGAATTTTTAAGGATGTGCTTATGGACTACCCAGGCCTTACTAATATGACCGACATCATAATACTGGCAGTCAAGCAAAGATCCTACGGGCTTTATCAATATGTATTAGCGATATATAATAACAAGTAAAACTTATACACATGTAAGATAAAAAAAATCAGATAACATACTATCATATCAAGCAAGACTGTTCTGTACATATATATGTCCAAGTACAACTACAATAATTGCCTCAAGGGCATACATATCTAACACACGAATGTTCAAATAAAGATTGGTTCGATGAAATTGAGGAGTAAAAGGAGACGGTGACGTTAGCGGATAATTCTGAAGTAGAACTAGAAGGCATGGGCACTGTGAAGATGAAGATGTTCGATAAGAAGCAGAGAGTTCTTGGAGATGTCTAGTTTGTCCCAAAACTGAAGAGGAATCTAATTTCTCTTGGAAGATTGAATACGAAAGGTTTTACAATTATTGCTTAAGGTGGAGTGATGAAGGTGTGCAAGAAGAATTGTGTCGTGATGAAAAGAGTCAAAACCTTAAGCGATATATATCAAGTTGTAGGAAAGCCTGTGTATAGAAGAACAAATTTGGAGCAAGATTGAGGAAACTTGAGTCAAAGTAGAGCTTTGTGCAAAACGCAAAAGATATCGTGGGTGGAAGTTGTGAAGTGAAGATAGAAGACGGCTTGTTGAATACAAGTCAAGGTGGAGATTGTTATGAAATTGACTTGTATTCAACAATCTTGTGTGTCAGACTTTGAGCCATAGTGTTTTAGACGTCTGAAGTGCAAATTCTAGAATTACAGAGAGCGGTCAGACATCTGAAGATATGTCTCTCAGATGTCTGAAGAAGAAGAATTCAGAAATTCAGAGCGTGGTCAGACGTCTGAGCACTTGTGCTTCAGACGTCTGTCGACGAGAATTTTGGCGTATTTAGAAAATTAGTTGGAGAATAATTTGAAGATCTGTTCAGAGATTATTTTAGAGATTTGATGAGATTTTAATTGGTATTCTAGTAGAAATAGGTTTAGGGATTTTAGGTCTATAAATATAGATTGATTAGACTATTTTGACGAGAAGAAGAAAAAGAATTGAAGAGAAGTTTGTGTAGGAGTTTTTGAAGAAGAGAATTTTCTGTATTTCATATTAAGTTAAATAAAAGAGTTGAAGTTGAAGAATTTTTTATGTTTGATTGTGTTTTTATTTTATTCTTTCTTCTCAAAGATCCTTTGGTGGCTTTTCGAATTGTTTAGGACCTAAAAATCCTAACACCCCACACGTGCAGGCACTATTTTTTCTTTTTTTAAAATTTTAATTCTGATGGAGGTCCTTTTCGGGTCTCCGTCAGATGTTGTCTTCCGTCGATCTCCCGATGGATCTTGGAGGTGATCTCCTGTTGCGTGTGGGTCTCAATGGGTTTTGAGGAGATTGGTGGTTTTGAGGAGTCAGCGCCGAGTACCTGCAAAGAAGTCTCGGGGGGGGGGTTGGTACCACCGAGGACCCTCCGACGATCAAGTTAGTACAAGATCCGAGCAGAGTAACGGCTAAGTGGAGTGAAAAAAGCTTACTTGACCCCTCTGTGATGGGGGTTTATATAGTGGCGGTCGCACGCAGCAGCAGGCGTGAGAATCTCGCCAACTGTTACGCTCCCTACGTCACGCCCGCGTAAAGAGCGGATCGCCCGTTAATGGGGATCGTGATTGCGTGGAACGAGGGATGTTGCCGGCGGAGAATCTGCGCATGGTGACATTTACGGAGCGGCGGTTACGCCTGTGAGTGTGGAGTTGGTCGATCGGAGGGACCGAGGAAGATGGCCTCGGCAGGGGAGCTCGGGAACGAGCGGGAGGGCCGAGGAGTCTTGGTCCTGTGGCAGCTCAGGGCGAGCTGAGAGGCCGAGGAGGCCAATTTGCAGGGGGTCCTGAGGAGAGCCAGCTTGTGCTTGCAGGTCGGGTATAGGGGTGGCCTGGTCGACCCCTATGGGCATTTTCTTTTGAGTCCGGGGACACGTCATCTGCCACGTGTCCTGATCTGGGAGATCACCAATATAGAGCATCATCATTAGCTCCCCACTCTTGTCCTGACCAGCTGGCGGGTCGGGTCAAGAGTGGAATGCCGGGCCGCCCGGGGTGAGCCCCCTCTTAAGATTTCGTCAGGACGCGTCCCTGGGCTGTCGGCTGTCTTTTCTGCCAACGAATCAGGGCGAGATCTCTGCATTTAAGGAAGGTGCTCCAGTTCGTGCATCCTGTCACTGAAGCAACGGTCCGCGTGTCAAGCGTCGGTTAGCCGACGTGACGTGTGCAGACATGCATCTGATGGGATGCGGCCCAGTGTGGGAACGACAAGTGGAGTGACTGGAGTCATTGGACGCGAGGGGACGCTTTGGTGGGAGATGAAGGGCGCCGTTGGATGAGGGCGATTGCGGTGATAAATAGGGGTGGGGCCCACTCCAGGGCCTCTACTCCTTCGTATTTTTCTTTCTTCTAGGTCTTGGCTATTCGGCGCTCTTCCTCTTTTGGGTTGAATACATGGTTCGTTCCCACTCTTTAGGTTTCTTGTTCCGGAGGGAGGCCAGCGGCGCGGCCGTGCCCCCGGCTGGCTCGTGCCCTGCGCCGAATGTTCCGCCGGCGATAGGGCCGTACGCTTCGTTGATGGCTCCTGGTGATTGTTCCGGCAGTGGCCAAAGATGTCCATGGTCATTCGAGCCCCAGACGAAAGACGTAGGGGAGGGCGAGGATGGGGTCCCCCTTAAGAGGAAAAGGACAATCTCTCGTGCGCTGCCGTCGAGGGTTCCTAAGGGGATTCCCGTGCAGGAGGGTGATGCCGTCTTCATGGCTCCATCTGGGCTTTCCGTCGCTGCCGGCCTGCTTGCAGGGATGGAAGAGTCGGCCGGGGAAGGCTTCCGCATAGCACTCTGAGGATTCAAATGGAGGCCATAGCCCAAGGGGCGGTCCAGGTATGAACTCCCCCACACGTTGTTTTTTAACTTTCTTTTCTTTGGCTCGAGCGTCTTCAAGTTTCTTATCCATTTCCCGTCAGGTCCTCCAACAATGTGCCCTTGCTACTTGTATGGAGGCCGAGGGGGCGTTCCATGCACCGAGGTCGGTGGAAGCGTTTCCTTCAGAGGTTGAGGTCCTGCGACGTGACCTGCGTCTGGAGAGGGCGAGGGCTGATGTCCTGGCAGCCCGAGCGGAGAGCGCGGAGCTCACCGTCTCAGCGAACCAGGGTACCTATCGTCGCCTGAGTGCATCCCACCGAGTTGCTAAGGCGAAGTTGGCGGATCTGGCCGATCGTTTCGCAGCCATGGAGGAGGAGAAAAACGCCAACAGGAGGGATGCCGAGGCGGCGCTTCGGGCAGCCGAGATCGCCGAGGTTCGGGCTAGGAAGGCCGTGGCCGATTACAAGGTGTCGGATCAGTTTTACGCCGAGCTTGGCGAGCATTCCGCCGTTGCGTGGAACAAGGCTCTAGATGCCGTGAAGGAGCAGCTTCCTAAGTTCGCCGACGGCGAGCTCCGTGCTCGGGTCCCACTCCCAGTGGCAAAGCCTCCGGCAGACAGCGATGAGGGAAGCGAAGCGCACCCCTGGTGGAAAAACCTCCGGAAGACCGCGATGACAGTGATGAGGGAAGCGAGGCGCAGGAGGGGGTTTATTACTTAGGCCTTTTTGATATTTCCTCGTCCCTCTTTTGTAAGCGTCTAGAACTTTGTAAGGCTGGGGAGCCCCCAATACCCCTATTAAAACATTTTGCTTGTGCGAATAAAACTCTTGCTGTTTCATTGCTTTGCACTTTATCTTTTGGATGTGAAGAGTATTCGTAGAATATCCTTACTTGCTTTATTGGGCTTCCATGCCAGGCAATTGTACGTCGAGTTGATTTCGATCACTTGTCAAGCATGCCGAGTGCTGCTAAGAAGGAGGTATTCCCATGGCCTCGGAGTTGAGGGGGGATCGCTCAGACTTGAACAGATTTGGTGTTTCTCAATGGGGTTTCGGGTCTGCGGCATTTGATGAGCAGCATGCTGCCCGCCGCAGATTTGCCATGCAGAAGGGAGCTAGGTGGCCTCGTTATGAGGGCTTCAAACCAGCAGCGTCTGGTTGGCAGGAGGATGCCCCACGGTGGGCGCCATCCGGGCATTGAAGCTGCGCGGTTGCCTCTTGGCGAGGGCCTTGATCCCTGGCGCCGCGAGTAGGGAAGTTACCGGCTAAGGATGACCGAGCAGGGTATCCGCTCGGCCGCCTCTTGCGATGGCTTTGATCCTTAGCGTTGGAGGGGCTGTAAAAAGCCTACTAAGGATAACCGGGCAGTGAAGCTGCGCAGTTGCCTCTTGGAGAGGGCTTTGGTCTCTGGCATTGTGGGTAGGCAACCACCAGCCGGGGATGACCGAGCGGGATAGCCGCTCAGGTGCCTCTTGCGATGGATTTAATCCATAGCGTCATGGGTAAGGAGCTACCAGCCGGAGATGACCGAGCAGGGTAGCCGCTCGGTTGCCTCTTGCGAGGGCTTTGATCCTTCAGGACGGGGACCGGGCAGGGTTACTGCCCAGTGCCTCTTGGCGAGGACTTTGATCCCTGTCGGTTGTGATAGGAAGCTACCAGCCGGGGATAGCCGAGCAAGGGTCGGGCTCGACTGCCTCTGGGAGGACTTTGGTCCTTAGCGCGGGAGGGGATATAAGAAGCCTACTAAGGACCCTTGGCCGGGCAGGGTTACTGCCCGGTGCCTCTTGGTGAGGGCTTTTGTCCTGAAGGATAGCCGAGCGAGGGTCGGGCTCGAATGCCTCTGGGAAGGCTTTTGATCCCTGTCGGTTGTGGTAGGAAGCTACCAGCCGGGGATAGCCGAGCGAAGGTCGGACTCGACTGCCTTTGGGAGGACTTTTTGATCCCTGTCGGTTGTGGTAGGAAGCCACCGGCCGGGGATATCCGAGCAGGGTAGCTGCTGAGCTGCCTCTAAGGAGGACTTTGATCCTCAGCGTTGAAGGGCCGTAGGAGGCCTGCTAGGGTTAATCGGGCAGTGAAGCTGCGCGGTTGCCTCTTTGGTGAGGGCTTTGGATCATAAAGACAGAATCCTATTTGCAATGTTCTGACGTTCCTTTATTTGAATGGAAAGGATTTATAGAAAACGTTTACATCGTCTTCGCGAAAGAAGGGTTACACGCTTGTTGGCCTCGGCCTCATTGGTATAGCTTGAGCTTCTTGGCGTTGTAAGGCCGCAGGAACTTACGTCCTTTCGCGTCTTGTAGGCGATAGGCTCCGCCGGGGAGTACCTCAGAGACGAGGAAGGGACCGTCCCACTTTGGGGAGAACTTGTGTAGCCTGCCTTGATCGATGAACTCGTTTCGCCGTAGGACCAGATCTCCGGTCTTGAAGGAGCGGCGCTTGACCCGAGTGTTGTAGTATCGGACCGTTTGTTGTTGATAAGCGGCAACCCTGATTTGAGCCCGATCTCTCTTCTCCAACAAGATGTTCAGGTTGGTCTGTAGCGCCGAGGTGTTCGCATCGTCATCGAAGTGCTCGACCCGATGACTGGGTAGCTCGATCTCCGCTGGGACCATTGCCTCGGTCCCGTAGCAGAGGCTGAAGGGGGTTTCCCGGGTGGGGGTCTTTTTTGACGTGCACAGGGCCCATAAGACCCGGGGCAGTTCTTCGACCCAACTGCCTTGTCGCCCTTCTAGGCGGGTCCGGAGACCTCGGAGGACGTCTCAGTTAGCGACTTCGGCCTGCCCATTGCATTGGGGACGCCCGACCGCATCGAACTTTGTGAGGATATGGTATTCTTTGCAGAAGTTCTTCAGTTTCTCATTCTCGAAGTTCGTCCCGTGGTCGGTGATGATACATCTCGGGATGCCGAACCAGAGTATCAGATTGTTTTGCAGGAACTTGATGGTCATGGCGGCATCCGGTTTCCTGATGGGGACGGCTTCGATCAACTTGGTGAAGTAGTCTACCGCGATGAGGACATATTTGTGTCTGCCCGTACCGGTAGGGAACTGGCCGATCATGTCTAATCCCCACTGGGCGAATGGCCATGGGGATGTTAGGGCGGTCATCTCGGTAGCGGGGAGGCAAGGGATGCTGCCGTGGAACTGGCAACTCTTGCATCTTCTGACTAGCTTCTGGGCGTCCTCGTGAACAGTGGGCCAGTAGTACCCTTGGAGCAACGGCTTTTGGATCAAGGTTCGGGCCTCTTGGTGCGCACCGCCAACTCCCTTATGGATTTCATGGAGGACGTAGTCAGCTTCGTGGGGGTCGATGCACCGGAGCAGGGGCTGAGTGAATAATTTCTTGTAGAGGTTCCCATTGCTCCAGATGAAGTGGCGGGTGTTCCCCTCCGAATGGCGGCCAAGACATGGGATGCCTCGCCTGAGATTCGGGGCAGATGCTAATTGGTGTTATCCGTCTACCTCTCCGAAGATGCCAAGTTGATTTATGGCACCGTATATCGAAGGTTTAAGCGGATGCGGCCGATGTAGCAGACTTTGTTAGATTCCCCCTCGTTGAGGGGTTTTTGATTGTGGGGACGCTCTTCCCTGCAGGCGCAAGCCCCTGCAGTTAATTACGCTACCGCATCGCGGTAACAACTTTCTCCTTCTCCAGCTGGTCACTTCGTGTCGTGGGTGTTTGTTTTGTTTGTGGTTGCCCGTGGATTGTATACGGAGACTAATTTATGTAGTCGCCCGTAGGACGTGGATTAATCCAAATCCGTGTTTACTTAGATTTGGGTTTGTGGTTTTGGTTTGAGGATACGTTAGCCATATTTGAGACTAAGATCGACTCAAACGTTTGTTAAGGATACGTTAGTCCGATTTGAGACTAAGATAAACTTAACAGGATCATTTAGATCCGACAAAAGAGCGTTTGGGCTCTATTTTTCCAGTTTAGGGACATGGTGGTCCATTGCATGTATGGTCGTCGGGACCCGTCACCTCTCTGACGACGTTGAAGGATTACAACGACAGGTGTCAGAGGAGTTCAGAGATGTACCCTTGAACCAAAGCTGATTGGGGGGATTCATAGTCCAATTTGGGACTAAAGTCTGTTTGGAGGTTTAAGGATACGTTAGCCATATTTGAGGCTAAGATCAACTTAAACGGTTGTTAAGGATACGTTAGTCCAGTTTGGGACTAAGATCAACTTAACGGGATCGTTTAGATCCGACAAAAGAGCATTTGGAGGCTCTATTGTTCCAGTTTAGGGACATAGTGGTCCATTGCCAGTTTGGGACATGATGGTCCATCTCCAGTTTAGGGACATAGTGGTCCATTGGTAGTTTAAGGACATTGCGGTCCATAGGTAGTTTAAGGACGCATAAGTCCATGGGTTTAAGGACCCCACAGTCCATATGGGTGGTGTTTAAGGACGCATTAGTCCGTTAGTTTAAAGACGCATAAGTCCGCGGGTTTAAGGACCCCACAGTCCGTATCTTGGTTTAAGGACGCATAAGTCCATGAGTTTAAGGACCCCACAGTCCGTGTTGATGCGTGGTTGTCGGGACCCGTCACCTCTCTGAAGACGTTGAAGGATTACAACGACAAATATCAGAGGAGTTCCGAGATGTACCCTTGAACCAATGAGTTGGTTGAAAGAGCAGATGTGCTCAGTTCAAGATGATTTGAGGACTTATGGCCAGTTTGGGCTAAGTCCAATTATGTTTGAAATATTAGCCCTTTGGGCCATTAGACATTTGTCTGGGTTTAGTCCCTCATCATTCAGCAATGTTAAACAGAGATTTGGGGGCTCTGACAACATTTTGTCTTTGATTTCCTCAATATTGAGATTCATTTGGAGGAGGGACTTTTGCCTCTGGAGAATTAGCCAATTTGGCTAAAAGTAGTGTTAAACACTAGAGAACAACAGTGTTAAACACTAGAGGTAGAACTCTCAAAATTAGTGCTAAACACTAAAAGACAATCAGTGTTAAACACTGGAAATATGATCTTCAATTTGGTGTTAAACACTAGAAACAATCAGTGTTAAACACTGGAAATAAGATTTTCAAATTAGTGTTAAACACTAAAGAAAGAGGGGTCACGTGTGGACACGTGAGAGCGCCCTGATTTCCCTCATTTTATTCTGCAGGTAGGTGTTTAACACTTTTGATTCTGACGGCCATCACGTGTGACCACGTGATGGAGGCCCCCGCTCCGGTCTGTTAGAATGCTCATTAGGGGTCACGTGGTGACACGTGAGGACGCCCTAAATGTGAAGCCAGATCTCTTTTGTTTTATCCTCAAATCTGCGAATAAGTGTTAAACACTTTTCATCTTTATTTTAGAGCATCACGTGTTGGCACGTGATGGGGGTTTATGCATCGAATATTACAGCACTTGCTGAGGGGTCACGCGGGGACACGTGAGAGCGCCCAAAGCTTCTTTTCTTTTGTTTTTCCATTAAGTGTTAAACACTTTCATTTTTATTTTTAGAGCATCACGTGTTGGCACGTGATGGGGATCTGTGCGCCAATTGTTAAAGCATTTGCTGAGGGGTCACGTGATAACACGTGAGAGCGCCCAAAGCTTTCATTTCCTTTGCTTTTTCTTTCTGCGTTTTGGGAGTCACGTGGGAGCACGTGAGGTGATGCTTCAAAGTTCTTTGCAGGGGATCTTTTCAAGGGTCACGTGGGGGCACGTGACCCTAGTTCTTTTCATGAACAGAGATCTTTTAAGAATCGAATTCTTGGTAGGGTTAAACCCTAATTATGGTTTTGGAGGAATTGAATTCCTATCGTGAAAGAATTAAATTCTTATTTAGGATAAAACCCTGATTTCTTTTCAAAGGAATTAAATTCCCAGATATGTAAAAGAATTAAATTCTTGATTAGGGTTAAACCCTAGTTTTGTTTTAGGAGAATTAATTCTCAAAACTCAATTCCCCTTCCAAGTTTAGGATCTGCATGGCAGGATCTCGACCCGATGAGAATTAAATTCTCAAGTTATGGGGAGATGTGCTCTGTGCAGATCTTCAACCAGAAGAAGAACTAATTTCTTTTCTTTAAATAAGAGTTAAACTCTTTTGAGAATTAAATTCTCTTTTGAATCCTCTCTTTTCTTACCTAGGGTTTTTCTTTTGCAGAGAATTAAATTCTTCTTTCTCTGTTTCTTCTTCTCTTGAGAATTAAATTCTCCTCCCTCTGTTTTTCTCTCCCAAAAAAGTAGATCCCCCTCCTCTTCTCTTCTTAGCTCCTATTTATAGGAGAAGGAAAAGAGTTAATTTGTTTAGCAAATCTCTCATTGGAAGATTTGATTTGATTGTTGAGAGATTTGATTTATATTTATCATTAATCTGGGCCTTTAGATCATTCAGTGAATTTTATTCACCGTGGATTTTAAATTCAAAAGATATTCTATTTGTTATCCTGGTGAGATTTTCAGGGAAATCTTTCCTTGTCCAAGGGTTTTCTATAAATTGGTGATTTTTAATTACCCTTGGATTTTTAATCCAACGGTTCCCCATGACCCTTTTCCATTTGGAAAGATTCAGAAACTTTTAGAATTTAATTCTATTAAATTATAATGCTTTTTAAAGCCAGTCACGTGCTGGCACGTGACCTTTGGTCACGTGTGAGCACGTGGCCCCCAATTGGGTTCCTTTCTCAGCCGCTTATTTATGTTTCAGTTTTAACCATCACGTGTCAACACGTGACCATTGGTCACGTGTAAGCACGTGATACCTCGTTGATGTATTTTCTGACTTTTAGAATTAAATTCTATTCATTATTTTAGAGGCTTTAAAAGCCCATCACGTGTCTGCACGTGACCCATAGTCACGTGTGAGCACGTGATGCCCCATTGGGGTCTTTTCTGAGTTTTTATTGTATCTTTTAACTCCTCCAGCGGGTTCTTAAAAGCCCATCACGTGTGGACACGTAATTCCTCATAACTTTTGATCCCGAATGAATTACGAGGCCCATAATATATCAAATCGAAGGGTTTTTCGAGCCGCTTTCGATACCATCAGAATTTATCTATTTCTCATTCGGGAGTTTGTCAAAAAACAGTCCGGAAGATACTGGTTCCCATTTTCTTAAGCGTATCGCCGCCATTTGATACCTTGGGCTCTTTTGCGCAGAAATTTTTGGCGGGAATAAATGCCCCCCACTACTTTGCCCACGTATGTATATACGTGGGTGAAGTAGTGCAGAGTAATGCATGGCATATGACCAGTTTCGGATTGGTATATAACTTTCAGGATCTTGATCTGAGAAGATAACTTGCGGACACAAGCGTCGTCATTTATCATTGACTCAAATCTTGACTCTTAAGAGATATAGTTCCAAACCCTTAACTCCATGAGCCGCGCCCTTTTATCTCTTTATGTATTACTCTGGTGTGGAGTAGTTTATACGCTTATGAGTAAGTTCTCCATTTCAGTGGCATGTAGCTTTGGCGAGTGTGGCTCATAGATGGTCCATCTTGACCTCTTTGCAGGGCAGTGATGGCTTAGGAGACAGGGTTAGGATCTGCCACCTAAGACTTTTCAACTTTATGAGCCGTGAGGGTCTCATAAAGACTTTTCTCCCTACGGATCGAGAGGATCTCGTAGGTGTATTTTCTCCTTAGGAGTCGTGAGGATTCCTAAGTGTGTTTTCTCTTATAAGTCGTAAGGATCCTATAAGAGAGTTTTCCCTCTTACGAGTCGAAAGGACCCGTAAGCGGTCGTTTCCCTCCTTGTCGAGATTCGACTTTAGAGAGTGTGACCCGTGGATAGTATGCAACAGACCATTTTGGGCCGACTTGCAGGATCCCAGTGCTTAAGAAACAGGTTTTTTAATCCCTACTGCCTAAGGCTTTATCTCACGAGTCGAGACGAATCGAGAAGTTCTCGCAAAGACATCATTTTCCTCACGAGTCGAAACGAATCGAGCAGATCTCGCAAGAATATCCTAACGTCACAGTTAACCTCTGCTCTTTACGACAGAAGTCCGTTAGGGTCTGTGGTACTTAGGGTTTTGGCCGTCGTACCGTCGCATGAGCTGATATATTCCTCGATAGGCAATCGTGCTGTTCGAGTAGCCCTGCGACTGCCGTGTCTCTGATCCCTTCGGGGGCTGGACAAGACGTCTTCAAGCAATCCTCCTTGGCAGTTTGACCGTCGGAAGAGCAAGCGCTAGGAATTTGCCATGCCGCTTTTTACTTGAGGTTAGGCTCATTTTGGAGAGCCCCGATGAGTCATAACCACTCCGCGCTGGTGTGGGATGATCTCCGATAGTCTTTCAGGCTTTATATGACTTGCCGTTAAGACCCTGAAGCTAGGAATTTGGCCTTTGCTTCGTTTGCTGGCATTGCGTCCTCTGTATCGAGACGAATGTCGTGGTTGTCTCTAGGTTGCTGGTGAACCGTCGAGGTTTGGAACTAGGGATTTTGCCGTTGCTCCTTTTGGTGATGTTGCGTCTGCTGTATCGAGACGAACATCGAGGTGGTGACCACCCCATGTGGGATGGTCTCTGGTGGTCTTTCAGGCTTTATATGACTTGCCGTTAAGACCCCGAAGCTAGGAATTTGGCCTTCGCTTCGTTTGCTGGCATTGCGTCCTCTGTATCGAGACGAATGTCGCGGTTGTCTCTAGGTTGTCGGTGAACCGTCGAGGTTTGGAACCAGGGATTTCGCCGTGACTCCTTTCGGTGATGTTGCGTCTTCAAGATGTTGAAGCTAGGACGCTTCGTTTGCTTTGTCGCGTCCGAATCCTGCTGGGTGAAGAACGCTGGGGTGACATTTCGTCTGCTGTATCGAGACGAACGTCGAGGTGGTGACCACTCCATGTTGGTATGAGATGATCTCTGAATGTCTTTCCGGTTTTATATGACTTACCGTCAAGACGTTGAAGCTAGGAATTTGGCCTTCGCTTCGTTTGCTTTGTCGCGTCCGAATCCTGCTGGGGGAAGAACGCTGGGGTGACATTTCATCAGCTGTATCGAAACGAACGTCAAGGTGGTGACCACTCCGCGCTGGTGTGGGATGATCTCTGATTGTCTTTCAGGCTTTATATGACTTGCCGTCAAGACCCTGAAGCTAGGAATTTGGCCTTCGCTTCGTTTGCTGGTGTCGCGTCTGCTGTATCAAGACGAATGTCGTGGTGGTGATCACTCCATGTTGGTGTGAGGACCAGGATCCGCTCTGGACGTTTCCCACGGGATCGAAGAGCGACGTTGTCTGCGTTCCACGTGACCAGAAATTTTGCTCTAGATGCTTCACACGGGTTCATTGCCGTGTTAGGCGAGGACTAGGCTCCGCTCTGGATGCTTCGCACGGGTTCACTGCCGTGCTCTGCGAGGACCAGGATCCGCTCTGGACGTTTTCCACGGGGTCAAAGAGTGACGTTATCCGCGTTCCGCGTGACCAGGAATTTTGCACTAGATACTTCACACGGGTTCACTGCCGCGTTAGGCGAGGACTAGGCTCCGCTCTGGATGCTTCACACGGGTTCACTGCCGTGCTCTACGAGGACCAGGATCCGCTCTGGACGTTTTCCACGGGGTCAAAGAGTGACGTTATCCGCGTTCCACGTGACCAGGAATTTTGCACTAGATGCTTCACACGGTTTCACTGCCGCGTTAGGCGAGGACTAGGCTCCGCTCTGGATGCTTCACACGGGTTCACTGCCATGCTCTGCGAGGACCAGGATCCGCTCTGGACGTTTTCCACGGGGTCAAAGAGTGACGTTATCCGCGTTCTACGTGACCAGGAATTTTGCACTAGATGCTTCACACGGGTTCACTGCCGTGTTAGGCGAGGACTAGGCTCCGCTCTGGATGCTTCACACGGGTTCACTGCCGTGTTCTGCGAGGACCAGGATCCGCTCTGGACGTTTTCCACGGGGTCAAAGAGTGACGTTATCCGCGTTCCACGTGACCAGGAATTTTGCACTAGATGCTTCACACGGGTTCACTGCCGCGTTAGGCGAGGACTAGGCTCTGCTCTGGATGCTTCGCACGGGTTCACTGCCGTATTCTGCGAGGACCAGGATCCGCTCTGGACGTTTTCCACGGGGTCAAAGTGTGACGTTATCCGCATTCCAAATGACCAGGAATTTTGCACTAGATGCTTCACACGGGTTCACTGCCGCGTTCGGCGAGGACTAGGCTCCGCTCTGGATGCTTCACACGGGTTCACTGCCGTGTTCTGCGAGGACCAGGATCCGCTCTGGACGTTTTCCACGGGGTCAAAGAGTGACGTTATCCGCGTTCCACGTGACCAGGAATTTTGCACTAGATGCTTCACACGGGTTCACTGCCGTGTTAGGCGAGGACTAGGCTCCGCTCTGGATGCTTCGCACGGGTTCACTGCCGTGTTCTGCGAGGACCAGGATCCGCTCTGGACGTTTTCCATGGGGTCAAAGTGTGACGTTATCCGTGTTCCACGTGACCAGGAATTTTGTTGATTATATCCGCATTTCACGGAGTTGGGATTTGACTCTCTGTGGGAGTACATCGTCGAGTCATGGAACTGGGAGTTGCCGCTGTTCCGCTTTGCTTGATGATGTTTCCGCTGTGACGAGACGAGTGCTGCGGTGGAGCTGGGATTTTGCCATCACTCCGCTTTGCTGACCATGGGGTCTTTTATTAACTTTGCATGTATATCCTGCTGGACTGCGAAGGAACGCCGTTGTTAACATTGCGTCTGCTGTAACGAGACGAATGCTAAGGTGGAGTTGGGATTTTGCCGTTACTCCGCTTTGTTTCGACCGTGAGGTCTTTTGTTGACGTTGCATCTGCCTCCAGCTGGACTGCGGAGGAACGCTGTTGTTGACATTGCGTCTACTGTATCGAGACGAATGCTGAGGTGAAGCTGGGATTATGCCATCGCTCCGCTTGATGGTGTAACATCTGTGTCCTGCTGGAATGAGGAGGCACGCCGTTGTTGGTCTCCAGGCTGTAGATGTGGCCATTGAGATTTGGAACTAAGGACTTTGCCATGGTTCCGTTTCGTTGCGACTCTGAGGTCAATTGTTGACGTCACGTCTGCATCTGGCTGGAGTGAGGAGAAACGCCGTTGGTGATCTCTAAGTTGTCGATGTTGACGTCGAGACCCTGAAGCTCGGGATCTTCTTTTTGCTTCGTTTGTTGACATTATGTCTGCAATATTGCGATAAATGTCGATATTGTCTCTAGGTTGTCTATTAACCGTCGAGATTTGGCTCCGCTTTCTGATGGAGCCTGTTGGGAAGGTATGGTTCCCTTTTTATCTGTGCCCCTGGATTGTATACAGGGATCGATGTGATTTCACCTGTAGGGCAAAAAGTTTCATTCTTTCATTTTTTTATTCTTTCCGCGATGCTCTATCATTTCAGCATTTTATATCGCGAAAATCGCGATTGCCCAATCATTTCGGCTATTTTTCGCGGTGCCCAATCATTTCGGCTATTTTTCTTTTTACTCGCTGCTTTTTATTGCGAGTTGCCCAATCATTTCGGCTATTTTTCATGCATACATTTTTACTTGCTGATTTTGTTTGCAAGTTGCCCCATCATTTCGGCTATTTCGTATGCATTTTTTTTTTGGCTCGCTGATTTTTTCTCGCGAGTGTGGAACTTGGAATCTGGTGCCAATCTCAGCATCAGCATCGCTGCGACTGGAATATAGCCAGGAGCGAATCATCATTTGCCATGAAAGGACTTGGAATTTGATACCGGTTTAGGCATCAGCATCGCTACAACTGGGATATTGCCAGGAGCGAATCATCATTTGCCTCTGTCGATGTTGAACAAAGGTGGCTTAGCAAACAGGGTTAGGATCCCGTTGACTAAGGCTTTTGACTTCATGAGCCGTAAGGGTCTCACAAAGGTATCTCTCCCTACAAGTCGTGAGGATCTCATAGGTGTGTTTTCTCCTTAGGGATCGTGAGGATTCCTAAGCGTATGTTCCCCTGTAAGTCGTAAGGATCTTACAAAAGGGTTTTCTCCTTATAAGTCGAGAGGACTTACAAGGGTTGTTCACCGTGCGAACATATCCCTAGCCACGGGTGGGACTTGGTTAGGGAAATGTTTATTCGTGCCCGTGGATTGTATACAAGGGTCAGTACTGAACCACTTGTAGGGCAAGATCGGAGGTTGTGGGGGTTGCTTAAGAACAGGTTCAGGTCTCTGTAACTTAAGACTTTCAAAACTTATGAGCCGTGAGGGTCCCATAAGAGAGTTCTCCTTATGAGTCGTGAGGATCTCGCAAGTGTAATTTCTCCTTAGGAATCGTGAGGATCCCTAAGTGTGTTGCTCCCTTGTGAGTCGTAAGGATCTCACGCAGGTGGTTTCTCCTTACAAGGTCGAGAGGATCCTGTAAGTGTCTTTTAACGAGGTTGCGCCCTTTCGGATTTTCACAAACACTCGCCGGTAGCCCTGCTGTTTTTACTCACGGAGCCCTTTCGGGTTTTCATCCGTGCCCATTTTGCTTATGGACATACCGTTTTTTTTTTTTTTTTTTTGTTTTTTTTTTAACCACGCCAGCCTGAGGATGCCGTGGGTTGATAGTAGTTTAACGACGTTTCGGTCATCAGCCAGTTTTAGAACATAGTGGTCCACCGTTAGTTTAAGGACATTTCGGTCCGACGCCAGTTTTAGGACATAGTGGTCCATCATTAGTTTAACGACGTTTCGGTCTACCGTTGCCGTATTTGAGGCGAATTTCTAGTTTACTGACTTTTCGGTCTAGGAGGCCTTCCCTATGAATGAGCATGATGCCCCCGGCATATCCACCTTTTTCGAAGCATGTTGTTGTGGCGGGTTTACTTTCCACTTTTCGGGTAACGCGAACTTTCCCTGTTGGTATTGATCTTCAACCCAGTTTTTGAAGACGTAGCAATTGTCGAGTGGGTGACCCATTAATCTGTGGTAGGGACAATAGTTAGGATTGTTAACGTCACCTGGTTGCAATAGATGTTTTGGATCTGGCAGAGTGATAAGCCCGCTGCGCACTGCTAGCTCGAACAATCTCTTTGTTTTATCTTTGGGAAATGAGTAAGGACGTTTCAACTTTTCATTGAGGTATCGCGGCTTGTTGTTTTGACGACAAGACGGTCTCGGGTTACTCGGCTGTTGTTGAGTGTTGGCAACAAAGGCCGTTTTTTTCTTTTCCTTTCTCATTTCGTTTGCTCCGTCGTTTGCGGGTCCGAGATTCTTTCCGGGTAGCGTGAGATTGTACGGCTGAACATTCTCGCAACTCTCCAATTCTTTTGTTTTAGAAATGAATTCCTTGAAGAGAGGGTTAAGAGCGGCTTCTTCATCAGAATCGCTTCCAAAGATGAGAACTCGTGATCCCCCGGGCTCGTCCCTATGACAATTGCCGGCAACTCATTTATGCTCATCTGTCGTATTTTTTCGCTGTCTACGAGCTTCACGCTTTGTCCTGTTGAAGTGTTGCCTGTGAGCGACATACCCTTGCCACCAACACTTAAAGAGTTGCAGTCTTCAGTAGGATGTTCGATCTTCTGATGATATAAGCAGAAGTTAGGGTGTACGTCCGTTTCATCAAAATGTATACCACCAGGAGAATTTTTTCTGAAAAAGGGTGGCCTCATCCCCATTGCTATGGCTTTGGCGAATCGTTTCCTTGTCTTGATCCAGCTTTTATTTGCGGCGGATGTACTTTCATCCGGTGGGAGTGTTTTGACCCTTTCATCTAGTCGCCGGCGTTTGGCTTTCTCGAATATGGCCATCTCGCGCTCTCTATCAGCTTTGCTTTTAAGACGGGCTTCGTTCAGGAAGGCATCGATCATCTCGTCTGATGGCCACAGAAGTTCTGGTTCAGGTCCCGCCCCTGGTTTCTCGGTGCAAGGAGCCTCTTTATCATCTATCAATGAGTGAGAGATCACATGACAACTTGCTACGTAGTCCTCAGATTCATCTGATGAGTCTTCTCCATCATTTTCGTCCTCGAGGACGTGGCTGAGGAACTCTTGGAGCGTGATTGGAATCCGCGCCTTCTGGTTATACTCGTCCAGCACGTCAATCTGTTTCTGCAAATCCGTGCGCTTGTCGCCGGGCTTCACGGGCTTCTTGGATTTCTTCTTGTTTTTCGAAGATTTCGATGGCTAGGCGTGAATGCTTTGGCTATCACCACCGATATTTGGAATTGGGCATGGCTTCAGCATCCCCTTGATGATCTCAGGTTCCAACGGGTTCTTCCATTTAATCGTCGGGCACGTCTGAAGATTATTCAGCATCTTTTTGGTTTTGGACGACAACACGACCTCCCACGAAGCTTCTTCGACAAAAGAACAAGTTGCCCCCGGTGTGTCCGTCTTCTTTGGAGTGTGCGGTTGTGGTGGGTTTATTTTCCATTTCTCGGACAACGCAAACTTGCCTTGTAGATACTGATCCTCGATCCATCCTTTAAAGACGAAGCAATCCTCGATCGGGTGACTTACCGTTTGGTGGTAAGGACAATAATTGGGATCGTTGACATCGCCTGGCTGCAACGGACACTTTGGACTCGGCAAATTGATGAGTCTGTTGCGCACTGCCAGCTCGAACAGTCTTCTCGTTTTATCCTGGGGAAACGAGTAAGGAAGTCCCAGTCTCTCCTCGAGGGATGGGCGTGGACGTACGTTGTTTTGGCGAACAACCGGCTTTAAGTTGCTCGGTTGTTGTTGAGCGTTGGCGACGAAGGTTGCTTTCCCTTTGCCCTTTTCATTCCAAGGCTCCGTCTTTAAAGAGGAAGGCCTATGGCCCATCTGGTCCATTTGGGCCAGCTTGTCAATCAAGGCCTGGAAGATGGTCGGCTTGAAGAACATCATGAACTGTGAGATGGTCGTTTGCGGATCAAGGGTACCCACAAACATGCCTACTGCAGGAGCCTCTTCTATGCGTTGTTCGCATTTCGACCATAGGTTCCGCCATCGTGTTGCGTATTGGACCCACGTCTCGCCTGGCCTTATCCTGGCATTCATCAGTGCTGTTATCGGGGTGTGTTCACTGGCGCTTGCGAACAGTTGAGTGAACAGCAGCTCCATCTCCGTAAATGTCTTGATAGAGTCATTTGGGAGTTCAGAGTACCACTCAAATGCCGTTTCCGACAGGCTGCCAACAAACTGGCGGAGCAGCAATTTATCATCACCTCCAGTGTTGCCGCACATGGCTCTAAATTGAGCGATGCGCTGATGCGGATTTCCCGTCCCCTTATATACGTGGAACTTAGGGATCGTATATCCCGGCGGGTAACTAATTTGGTCATACCAGCCCGGGTAGGGTCGTCCGGTTCTAGCAATTTGCCCAGCCGCTTCATTTGCCTGGTGAGCTCGTATTTGCTGAGCTATATGGTCATCTAGTGCGGCCTTGGAAATGGTTTCTTCCTTAGCTGCTGAAAGAGCCGGAGGAGGATTAGATGTCTCCCTTCCATCGTCTTCAACAGTGATTGGAGGGTCATCAGCTGGAGGGTCCGGCTGTAACATCATCCCTACCATATCTTGGAAGAGAAACGCCATTTGTTTTATATTAGCCGCTTGCTCTGCGGCTTCTTTGTCCTTCTTTTCGAGGCCTCTGCGTAGGTAGTCAGCGTCAGTTTCTTGTTCATGACGCTGCTCTGATGATGCCTCCGGGCTTTCTTTTGGCCCGGTAAGTGCGGCCACTGCAGTCATCATCTCCTGAAGCTTCTGTTGCTGCTCCTGGGCTTTCGTCACAGATCGGGTGAGCGGTCGGTGGCCCGTAGAAGTGCGGCTTTCCTCCTTTCCAGAAGCCATATAAACAGTGTGCACCACCATGCCCCCAGACTTGGGGAGTTTGTGCTCAGCGCGTTTACGGTTCGCCATGTTCACAGGGGCTTTTTGCGGCCTCCTTTTCTTTTGAGCGGTCAAAGTTAAAGGGGCCGTTGTAGTGGGCACCCAAGTGGTTGTTGCTTTTTGTGGCTTGACAGAGTGATCCTTCTCCTGCCGCACCTTCATCGTTTTCTGTCGGCGGAGATAGTCTTGATCAATCACCGACTCCTGGATCTGTTGCCAGACCTTGTAAATTTTACAGGGTAGCCATTGAGGGGTCTGTTCTGGCTTGGCTTCCGCAATATTTCCCACCAAAGGAGGGGATCTTTTTAGTACGGCAGTAGGAGAGTTTCTGCGCACCGTGTTCAGCAATTCAAAGCTGTTTCCGGTTGGAACAGCAGCATCGATCCCCACCGTCGGAGCTGGTGGCGTAAATCCAGAGGGGGAGTTGCCCCCAGCCTTCCTCACTCGGCGCCAGTGGCGACGTCGAGCATGTCGTGCGGATGAGATCACCTCCGTTGTTGGATAAGCTTCTTCATGCCCCCTGCTTTGAGGAGAGACTGTTATTGGTGTTAGCCTATCGAAGACTGACGCCCGTTGAGAAGCAATGTCTAATCTGTCAAAGACAGACCTCTGAGCAGGGGAAGCAGCTTTGAGGACCTCGCCTGGAGCAGCAGCCGGAATGGCCAGCCTCGTAAAAACTGACTTCTTGGAAGGAGGAGCCTTTCCAATGATTTCTTCTGCTTGAGACGGGATAGCTATCCACTTTGGGATGGTAGCTTCGGGTATCGCAGGTTTGCAGACGTTCTGGCCCAGTCTGTTGAAAACTGAGGTATTGAAGCTGGGCGACCCGTTGAGAGGGGTCGCGGCAGTGGTAAGCCGATCAAAGACCGACTTCTTTGGGGCTTCTTGCAACGTCATTGTGGCATTGAAGCCCAACGGTGGGAGCATGGTCCCGAAGAATAATCCAGTGGTGGCCTGAGTTACCTGCTCCAGTGGCATCTTGAAAAGGGAGGCCGCTTGGGGCCCATAAGTCACTCCTCCAGCAAGGACCGAGCGAGAGTTGCAGTTGCAGGTAGTGCAGTTTGAAACCATTGATCTTTTGTTTTCTGCACGGAGCAAGACACCAAATCTTAGTACCTCGAATCCACAGGCAACCACAATAAACCGCGATTCGTTCGCGAACACGACACACGAAGTGTGGAGTGGAAAGTGGAAAAGGTCCCACCGGGCGTGCCAGAATCTGTTCCCCTTCGAATGGCGGCCAAGACATGGGATGCCTCGCCTGAGATTCGGGGCAGATGCTAATTGGTGTTATCCGTCTACCTCTCCGAAGATGCCAAGTTGATTTATGGCACCGTATATCGAAGGTTTAAGCGGATGCGGCCGATGTAGCAGACTTTGTCAGATTCCCCCTCGTTGAGGGGTTTTTGATTGTGGGGACGCTCTTCCCTGCAGGCGCAAGCCCCTGCAGTTAATTACGCTACCGCATCGCGGTAACAACTTTCTCCTTCTCCAGCTGGTCACTTCGTGTCGTGGGTGTTTGTTTTGTTTGTGGTTGCCCGTGGATTGTATACGGAGACTAATTTATGTAGTCGTCCGTAGGACGTGGATTAATCCAAATCCGTGTTTACTTAGATTTGGGTTTGTGGTTTTGGTTTGAGGATACGTTAGCCATATTTGAGACTAATATCGACTCAAACGTTTGTTAAGGATACGTTAGTCCGATTTGAGACTAAGATCAACTTAACAGGATCATTTAGATCCGACAAAAGAGCGTTTGGGCTCTATTTTTCCAGTTTAGGGACATGGTGGTCCATTGCATGTATGGTCGTCGGGACCCGTCACCTCTCTGACGACGTTGAAGGATTACAACGACAGGTGTCAGAGGAGTTCAGAGATGTACCCTTGAACCAAAGCTGATTGGGGGGATTCATAGTCCAATTTGGGACTAAAGTCTGTTTGGAGGTTTAAGGATACGTTAGCCATATTTGAGGCTAAGATCAACTTAAACGGTTGTTAAGGATACGTTAGTCCAGTTTGGGACTAAGATCAACTTAACGGGATCGTTTAGATCCGACAAAAGAGCATTTGGAGGCTCTATTGTTCCAGTTTAGGGACATAGTGGTCCATTGCCAGTTTAGGGACATGGTGGTCCATCTCCAGTTTAGGGACATCGTGGTCCATTGGTAGTTTAAGGACATTGCGGTCCATAGGTAGTTTAAGGACGCATAAGTCCATGGGTTTAAGGATCCCACAGTCCATATGGGTGGTGTTTAAGGACGCATTAGTCCGTTAGTTTAAAGACGCATAAGTCCGCGGGTTTAAGGACCCCACAGTCCGTATCTTGGTTTAAGGACGCATAAGTCCATGAGTTTAAGGACCCCACAGTCCGTGTTGATGCGTGGTTGTCGGGACCCGTCACCTCTCTGAAGACGTTGAAGGATTACAACGACAAATATCAGAGGAGTTCCGAGATGTACCCTTGAACCAATGAGTTGGTTGAAAGAGCAGATGTGCTCAGTTTAAGATGATTTTAGGACTTATGGCCAGTTTGGGCTAAGTCCAATTATGTTTGAAATATTAGCCCTTTGGGCCATTAGACATTTGTCTGGGTTTAGTCCCTCATCATTCAGCAATGTTAAACAGAGATTTGGGGGCTCTGACAACATTTTGTCTTTGATTTCCTCAATATTGAGATTCATTTGGAGGAGGGACTTTTGCCTCTGGAGAATTAGCCAATTTGGCTAAAAGTAGTGTTAAACACTAGAGAACAACAGTATTAAACACTAGAGGTAGAACTCTCAAAATTAGTGCTAAACACTAAAAGACAATCAGTGTTAAACACTGGAAATATGATCTTCAATTTGGTGTTAAACACTAGAAACAATCAGTGTTAAACACTGGAAATAAGATTTTCAAATTAGTGTTAAACACTAAAGAAAGAGGGGTCACGTGTGGACACGTGAGAGCGCCCTGATTTCCCTCATTTTATTCTGCAGGTAGGTGTTTAACACTTTTGATTCTGACGGCTATCACGTGTGACCACGTGATGGAGGCCCCCGCTCCGGTCTGTTAGAATGCTCACGTGGTGACACGTGAGGACGCCCTAAATGTGAAGCCAGATCTCTTTTGTTTTATCCTCAAATCTTCGAATAAGTGTTAAACACTTTTCATCTTTATTTTAGAGCATCACGTGTTGGCACGTGATGGGGGTTTATGCATCGAATATTACAGCACTTGCTGAGGGGTCACGCGGGGACACGTGAGAGCGCCCAAAGCTTCTTTTCTTTTGTTTTGCCATTAAGTGTTAAACACTTTCATTTTTATTTTTAGAGCATCACGTGTTGGCACGTGATGGGGATCTGTGCGCCAATTGTTAAAGCATTTGCTGAGGGGTCACGTGATAACACGTGAGAGCGCCCAAAGCTTTCATTTCCTTTGCTTTTTCTTTCTGCGTTTTGGGAGTCACGTGGGAGCACGTGAGGTGATGCTTCAAAGTTCTTTGCAGGGGATCTTTTTAAGGGTCACGTGGGGGCACGTGACCCTAGTTCTTTTCATGAACAGTGATCTTTTAAGAATCGAATTCTTGGTAGGGTTAAACCCTAATTATGGTTTTGGAGGAATTGAATTCCTATCGTGAAAGAATTAAATTCTTATTTAGGATAAAACCCTGATTTCTTTTCAAAGGAATTAAATTCCCAGATATGTAAAAGAATTAAATTCTTGATTAGGGTTAAACCCTAGTTTTGTTTTAGGAGAATTAATTCTCAAAACTCAATTCCCCTTCCAAGTTTAGGATCTGCATGGCAGGATCTCGACCCGATGAGAATTAAATTCTCAAGTTCTGGGGAGATGTGCTCTGTGCAGATCTTCAACCAGAAGAAGAACTAAGTTCTTTTCTTTAAATAAGAGTTAAACTCTTTTGAGAATTAAATTCTCTTTTGAATCCTCTCTTTTCTTACCTAGGGTTTTTCTTTTGCAGAGAATTAAATTCTTCTTTCTCCGTTTCTTCTTCTCTTGAGAATTAAATTCTCCTCCCTCTGTTTTTCTCTCCCAAAAAAGTAGATCCCCCTCCTCTTCTCTTCTTGGCTCCTATTTATAGGAGAAGGAAAAGAGTTAATTTGTTTAGCAAATCTCTCATTGGAAGATTTGATTTGATTGTTGAGAGATTTGATTTATATTTATCATTAATCTGGGCCTTTAGATCATTCAGTGAATTTTATTCACCGTGGATTTTAAATCCAAAAGATATTCTATTTGTTATCCTGGTGAGATTTTCAGGGAAATCTTTCCTTGTCCAAGGGTTTTCTATAAATTGGTGATTTTTAATCATCCTTGGATTTTTAATCCAACGGTTCCCCATGACCCTTTTCCATTTGGAAAGATTCAGAAACTTTTAGAATTTAATTCTATTAAATTATAATGCTTTTTAAAGCCAGTCACGTGCTGGCACATGACCTTTGGTCACGTGTGAGCACGTGGCCCCCAATTGGGTTCCTTTCTCAGCCGCTTATTTATGTTTCAGTTTTAACCATCACGTGTCAACACGTGACCATTGGTCACGTGTAAGCACGTGATACCTCGTTGAGGTATTTTCTGACTTTTAGAATTAAATTCTATTCATTATTTTAGAGGCTTTAAAAGCCCATCACGTGTCTGCACGTGACCCATGGTCATGTGTGAGCACGTGATGCCCCATTGGGGTCTTTTCTGAGTTTTTATTGTATCTTTTAACTCCTCCAGCGGGTTTTTAAAAGCCCATCACGTGTGGACTCGTAATTCCTCATAACTTTTGATCCCGGATGAATTACGAGGCCCATAATATATCAAATCGAAGGGTTTTTCGAGCCGCTTTCGATACCATCAGAATTTATCTGTTTCTCATTCGGGAGTTTGTCAAAAAACAGTCCGGAAGATACTGGTTCCCATTTTCTTAAGCGTATCGCCGCCATTTGATACCTTGGGCTCTTTTGCGCAGAAATTTTTGGCGGGAACAGCGGGCTTTGGCCCGGAGGCAGCGGGAGGCTCCCCGATCTTCTGGGAGCGTACCGTCCTTCTGGAATTCCACGAGGGGCTTCCTCCAATTTTGGTTGCCTTCCTGCGCTGCATATACATGGAGTGTTGTCGCCCCGTCTTCCTCGCTGGGCTGAGGCAAGGTTTCGAAGAGGATAGACCTCTTATTGTTGGCCGAGTATGACGAAGCTAGCTTGCTCAGGGCATCGGCTTGGGCATTCAGCTGCTTGGATATTTGCTCTACTTGGACTTCGTCAAAGTTCCTCCGGAGTTTCCTCACCTCATCCAGATACTTCATCATCAGAGGCTTCCGAGCTTCAAAGCGGCCAGTCACTTGGCCAACGACAAGGGACGAGTCGCTGCGGATTCGAATTGTCTTCAATCCCAGCCCGGCGGCCATGCGCAGCCTAGCCAGGAGGGCCTCGTACTCTGCCGCGTTGTTCGAGGCTTTGAAACCGAGCTTCAAAGAGTACTCCATTTCCGCCTCGTTCGGGCCCCGGATAATGAGGCCGGCACCACAGCCTTCCTCGGTTGAAGACCTATCGACGTAGATGACCCACTCAGGAACCGAGCCAAGCCTTTCCGTGATGGGACACTGAGTTGCGAAGGGCGGCGTGGACTCCGGTTCCTTGCTAGGGATGGTGCATTCAATGATGAAATCGGCCAGGGCCAGCGCTTTGATGGCCTGCCTCGGGTGATATTTTATGTCAAACTGAGATAGTTCCCACCTACACTTTTCTAAGCGGCCCGAGGATTCTGGTGATGCAAGGATAGCCTCCAACGGGCGCTCAATGAGGACGATGATGGTGTATGCTTGGAAGTAGTGCCGCAACTTCCTTGAGATCACCATGAGGGCCAAGACAATCTTCTCTATGGCTGGATATCTCGTTTCTGCGTCCTTAAATACATGGCTCACATAGTACACCGGCTTCTGCGCTCCACCGACCTCTCGGACGAGCACCGAGCCTGCTGCTTGGTCGGATACCGCCAGGTACAGCAACAACTCGTCTCCTTCAAATGGTCGGGTGAGCAGTGGTGGCGTCGCGAGGTGCTTCTTCAATTGGTCGAAGGCGGCCTGGCACTCCTCCGACCAATCAAACTTCGGGATCTTCCTCAGAGCTTTGAAGAACGGGAGGGATTTCTCCCCCGACCTTGACATGAAACGGCTCAGAGCAGCGACTCGTCCCGTGAGCCGCATGATCTCGACGTTGGTCTTGGGCGCGACCATGTTGAGGATAGCGTCGATTTTCTCTGGGTTAGCTTCAATTCTACGGTGAGTGACCATGAAACCGAGGAACTTTCCCCCTGTGACTCCGAATGCGCATTTGGTGGGGTTTAGCTTCATCTTAAACTTGCGGAGCACTTCGAAGGCCTCGCCCAGATCCCTGGTTTAGTCGGCTGACGAGACGGATTTGACGAACATATCGTCAACGTAGACCTCCATATTCCTGCCAATCTGTGGCTTGAACATGCGATTGACCAACCATTGGTATGTGGCCCCGGCGTTCTTGAGGCCAAAAGGTATCACCTTGTAGCAGTATACCCCCGGTCCGTTATGAATGCGGTAAGATCTTCATCTTCCGGATTCATACGGATCTGGTTGTAGCAGGAGAAAGCATCCATGAAACTCATCAACTCATGGCCGACCGAGCTGTCGACGAGCTGATCTATCCGAGAGAGAAGATAGTTGTCCTTGGGGCAGGCCTTATTGAGGTCGGTGAAGTCGACGCACATGCGCCACTTTCCGCTTTACTTCTTAACCAGAAATACGTTCGCCAGCCACTCCGAGTAGGGTACATTCCGGATGAAGTTGGTGGTGAGAAGTCGATCAACCTCATCTTCGATAGCCTTCTGTTTGACCTGGGCGAAGCTTCGCTTTTTCTACCTGACGGGTTGGGCCGCAGGATCGACCCCGAGTTTGTGAGAAATAATTTTTGGGTCGATCCCAGGCATGTCAGCAGGCGTCCAAGCGAAGACGTCGGAGTTATTTCTGAGGAAACCGACCAGGTCAACTCGCCGAGTCCCTGTCAGGAGTGATCCAACCTGGACGGTTCTTTCATCGTCCCCCTCTGTCAGGGGCACCTCGGTCAGTGGTTCGACCGGCGTCCCCCGGACCTCCTTCTGCTTATCTCGGGTGTCCAGAGAACCCTCGATGTCGTTCTTTACCTCAGCGTCGTCGGTCGACTGCTCGGACGAAGATTTTTCGGTAAGGCATACCTTTGCGACCCACTGGTTTCCGTAGACCTGACCTATCCCGCCCTGATCGAGAGGGAACTTCATCGCCAGGTGGTAGGTCGATATCAGGGCCTGGAGTGAGTTCAGCGTCGGGCGGCCGAGGAGGACGTTGTAGGCCGATAGGACCTTTGCTATGATAAAGTCCACAGGCAACGTACGGGTGCGGCCGGACTCCCCGACGTTGAATTGCAGGGTGACCACCCCTTCCGCCGAGATGGAGTGATTGGTGAACCCTGAAAGGACGTGGGAGGTCGGTTTCAAGTCTGCTGGGGTGAGCCCCATGCACAGAAAGCAGTCGTGAAAGAGGATGTCTGTCGAGCTGCCCGATTCGACAAGTATCCGGTGGACCTCGTACCGGTGGATTCGGGCCGTGATCACTAGAGGGTCATTGTGGGGCATGGATATGCCGTGGAGATCCCCGTCGCCAAAAGTGATAGGCTCATGGTCCCTGGCCTTTTTGCTCGGGCGGCCGTTTGCCTCTATTGCCGGCGTGGGGTGCTGAGTCTCGCAGGCGCTCGACTGTCCCCTTGTCGTCATGACTATAGTTCTTGATGGGTCTCGGTTCCTTCCGGCGAGATCTTTTAGGCCCCGTGGTGAGGTTGCCCTCGAGTTGCCTTGGCGGGCCTCATGGGCGTGACCCCGTCGAGGGAGGGGGTGCCGCCATGCCTGGAAACAGGCGAGCTGACCGCCACCGCCCTGGTAGGGATAGGGTTGCGACGAGGCTCGAGGCTAGGCTCTCCGATGTGGGACCTCAAGGTGGACTGGGATGGATCAAAGGATCGGCGATCGCTGGGGTTTGCGAGGCGGTGGCCGGCGGAGGGGTTGATGACATTCGGCGGAGGTTCACCCGCGCCTCCGTTGAGGGGGAGGCGGCGGCGGGTGCTTGGATCTTCAGGGTGATCGCTTGCCATATGGATGGAGATCGGAAGGTCAACTTTGTCTTTTGTGGAGTTTAGTTCGTACAGACGGCGCCAACTGATGGAGGTCATTTTTGGGTCTCCGTCAGATGTTGTCTTCCGTCGATCTCCCGGTGGATCTTGGAGGTGATCTCCTGTTGCGTGTGAGTCTTAATGGGTTTTGAGGAGATTGGTGGTTTTGAGGAGTCTGCGCCGAGTACCCGCAAAGAAGCCCCGGGGTGGTTTGGTACAACCGAGGACCCTCTGACGATCAAGTTAGCACAAGATCCGAGCAGAGTAACGGCTAAGTTGGGTGAAAAAAACTTACTTGACCCCTCTGTGATGGAGGTTTATATAGTGGCGGCCGCACGCAGCAGCAGGCGCGAGAATCTCGCCGGCAATTACGCTCTCGACGTCACGCCCGCGTAAAGAGCGGATTGCCCGTTAATGGGGATCGTGATGTCGTGGAATGAGGGATGTTGCCGGCGGAGAATCTGCGCATGGCGAGATTTGCAGAGTGGCGGTTACGCCTGTGAGTGGTGGAGTTGGTCGGTCGGAGGGACCGAGGAAGATGGCCTCGGCAGGGGAGCTCGGGAACGAACGGGAGGGCCGAGGAGTCTTGGTCCTGTGGCAGCTCGGGACGAGCTGAGAGGCCGATAAGGCCAATTTACAGGGGGTCCTGAGATGAGCCAGCTTGTGCTTGCATGTCGGGTACAGGGGTGGCCTGGTCGGCCCCTGTGGGCTCTTTCTTTTGAGTCCTGGGACACGTCATCTGCCACGTGTCCTGATCTGGGAGATCACCAACATAGAGAATCAGCAAATTCCAACACCCTTCTTTCGAAATTTCCAAGAAACTTCAATTTCATCATCATCTTCAACTTTAAAATCAATGGATACTTTGCCCATATACTCTATTTTTCACTCATGTGGATGTTTGAAAAAATGTCAACGTGGAGAAATTCCATAATACAAATTTTTCTTACTAATTAGCACAATAAATAACCAGCATAAAAAATATGAACTAATTAGCACAACAGGTAACCAGCACAAAAATATATGGACCCACACGCACAACTTCAAACTTTCAAACTTCTCATTTTAAAAAAAAACTTCACCAATCTTCTTTTTGGAATTATTTTATTTTCAAATTATTTTACTTCTGATTTTAGATATTTTTACGAAATTATTTCTTTTCGAATTTTTTTCTGGTTTTATAAAGGGATTTAAGTGGTGGTGGCTCGAAAACCAGGGTTTCAAGAAAATACTTCATGGAGGCAGCTCGAATTTTGAAATCACAATCTTGATAGAGACTAGGATTTTGGAAGAGACGTCGGCTAAGATTTGCGAAAGACTCTGTTGTGACGGCTAGGGTTTCTTTGAAGTTGAGAAGATGGCGGAGGCTAGGGTTTTCGGGGAAAAAATCGGCGGCAGTGACTTGAAAGGATTATCGGCGGATGGATAAGCTTCGATGGAGAAGACAACTTCGATGGCGGAGATGAGATCGACTGTGGTTTTGGCAACGACCTTGGTAGCTAGGGTTTTGATGAAGATGGGGCAACTAAGGTTTTGTTGAGTTTTTTTATGGAGGCGCAAGGGGAGGTGATGCTTTAATACCATATTAAGAAACATAAATATTAGAGTAGTAGAAATTTATTATATAACTACATTGTAGAATAAATTGGAAAGAAGAAAGATTTATTATTGATTGAAAATAAGACAATAATGATATGAAAGGAGAACAACTCTGTCTTTATTTATAATAGACTTTTAGAAGGGTTATTGGTTTTGGATTTTTTAATTGGGTTTGGACTTTTATTTGGATTGCATGTTATGGTGTTATTGGTTTTGGACTTGGCTTTTAAAATCAATCATTATTGGTTTTGGACCTGGATTTGGATTTTTAAATCTAGCGTTATTGGTTTTGGACTCTGATTTAGATTTCAAAATTTTATGTTATTGGAATCAGATTTGGATTGGACTCCGAAATTCCGAATTTCATGTCCCACTATATAAAGCAAAGCTACAAAATGTGGAAAAAAAAAGTCCAAGAAAAAAATGTAGAGACTTTTTTTGTGCTTGGACTTTGAGACATCTACATCATCATTACCGTTTCAAACCCTAAAAAACTTATTTTTCTTTTTATTCTTGATCTCAACTCGTTTATATTTATATTTTGTTATGTTAATTTTTTTTACAATTTTCATGGAACCCTAAAAAGATGTTTTTTCCATTGATCGCTTCTTATTCTTATCTATGTTTTGATTATATATTGAATTTTTTTCGTAAAATCCTAGAATAGTTTTTCTTTTTCTAGATCCTGTCTTATTTTTATTCATATTTTAATTAATTATATTATATTTCATAACTTTTTCATAAAACCCCCAAATGATGTTTTGGCGTTGAAGTTGTTTATTAAATTATTTATCACAATTCCTTTTATAAAAGACTATATTTCTTATTTTGCATTAATCTTTATTATTTTTATTTTGATTAGTTACAAAATTTTATCTTTTCTTTTTCAATTTTTGAATGTAATGACAAAGTAAAACATTATATTTATTTTCTCCTTTGATAAAAAAAATCATATATGGAGCAAATATTAGAAAAGACAAGATTAAAATTTGATAGTATACAATTTTCACGTTTTAAATTTTTTTATTAGTATGGGCTTATCAATAATGATGAACCTGTTGTTTGTTACTAATAAATTTTTTATATAATTATTTTATTAAAATATTAAATATAGCAATTAATTAATTTTGATAGACTTTACACATTTATAAGATTAAATAATAAAATTGTTATGTCACAAAAAGCCCCGTAGAAATAAATGTCATAATACAGATTATGTAAAGTCAAATAAGTCCATATCAAAAAGCTGAGTCCAAATCCAAACCCAACACGAAAGTCTGAGTCGAAATCCAAATCCAGCACGTAAGTCCGAGTCCAAATCCAACGCATAAGTCCGCGTCCGAGTCCAAATCCAAAATTTTTTCCGACTATGTTCAACCCGTACATTAAAATCCAAGTTCAATAGCACCTCTTTAGGGTTTAATACTTGACCACCAAACAATCCTTGCTTGGCTTCTAAGTAAATCATAATCTAATCGAATCTAATTTAATCTAATCTCACCAATCTCTCTCTTATTCTTAACACAACAATACAAGGGAACTATAAATTTTAGAATCATCATCTTTAATTCGGTAGAAAACAAACAAAGAAATTCTAAATCTATAAATTTATAATTGTAAGAATTTAGGATTCCATATTTTTTTTAGACAAGCAACTAAACTGTCTCATGAATCAGAAATTATTTGTCTTTTGCATAGGGAGAGAACCAATCTAAAAAAATCAAATATCCCAGCAAAAGAAGCAAGATTCTAAACTTTCTTACACTTCACCATCACAATAGAGCTCCACACACTTTGCATATTACTTTATACATAATATTCCCCCACCAATAATTTAGTTCAGCATTTTATAGCAAGCATTTTTATACTCATCAGTATCTCTGATGTTGAACAATTTCCTAATTCATAGGATCTCGATACAAAGCTGTCTCCGTCAAATTTTCCTTACATTATCCGCACATGACTCTGCATTTTGAAATTCCCTTCACAAGCATGTGGTATTATACTGTAATCTCCTAAAACAAATGTTGTATATGACTCTCGTTCTGATCCCTATTGATTTCCCAAATCAATCCAAGGTTATCACAGAGTTGTTGAAGATTTGAGTTTATCTATAAGTAAGAGAACAGATGTCTGAAGCTACAGCTTCAGAAGTTTGTCAGCGCTCAATATGTTCGCATACTTTGGGCAGTCGTCTGAATTGAAGATCAGACGCCTGCGACCGCTCTGTATCTGTAAAGCTTAATGACCAGACGTCTGAAGCTACTTCTTCAGACGTTTGCAGACACTATGTTGTTTTGAAGACTTCTCAGACAGATGTCTGACAGTACCTTTTTTAGATGCTGCCGTGTCTTGGGCCGGATAATTTATTAGTTGGGAAATTAGTTATTTTGATCTATCTTTTCTATACTATATATAATATAGTATTTTTTAACCCTAGATTTGATAGCTTTTCACTACTACAATATGGGGTTGCCCCTACGGCTACAGGTATCCGTAGGGGCAACTTTTTATTGCCCCTACGGATTAATCCGTAGGTCCCCATGGTTGTTCCTACGGTGCCCTACGTTTTAATTTAAAAATATTTAATCGTAATTTGTTGTTTGGCCCTATAGAGCCGCAAACAAACGACCTACGGTGAAGTCCGTAGGGGTATTTATATGAGTTATTAATAAAAAAAAGGCACAGAAAAGCCCTCACCGTTTCCAAAAATTCTCTCTCACTGTCCCGCGCCTCGCTCGATCGTTTCCGCGCCTCAATCCCGCGCCTCATCGCCACCGCCCTCCGCTCACGGCCCGCCACCGCTCACGATCGTTCCCAAATATTCCTCGTCGACTTCCTCATTGCCACCGCCCGCGACTCGTTGCCGATTGCGTCGTCGACTACCGGTCTCCTCTGTCGTCTCCTCCACCGCTTGTTACAGGTTAGTAAATCTCAAATTTTTACTTTTATTAATGCTTTTATTTATAATTTTGATGATGTTAGGGCTAGGGTTCAAGGTTCGGGTAGGGGTTAGGGTTAGGGTTAGGCATCGGGTTCAGTTTAGGATTAGGGTTAGGGTTCGGTTGGGGTTGGGGTTAGGGTTAGGGTTCGGTTGAGGTTGGGGTTGGGGTTAAGGTTTGGTTGGGGTTGGGGATGGGGTTAGGGTTGGGGTTAGGGTTGGGGTTCGGTTGCGGTTGGGGTTGGGGTTGGGGTTAGGGTTCGGTTGGGGTTGGGGTTAGGGTTAGGGTTAATTAGTTTGGCTTAGGGTTAGGATAGTTAGGGTTAGGGTTTGGTTCAGGTTTAGGGCTAAAGGATAAGGTTAATTTGGGTTAATTAGAGGGTAGGGTTAATTTGGGTTAATTAGTGATAATTTGAAAGGGTTAGGGTGTTGATTAGGGTTAATTAGGTTAATTAGGGTAAATTGGGTTAAGTTTGGGTTGATTAGGGTTAATTAGGTTAATTTGGGTAAATTGGGTTAAGTTTGGGTTAATTAGGGATAATTTGTGTTAGGGTAACGATTATGGTTAATTGTGGTTAATTAGGTTAATTTAGGTTATTTAGGGTTAGGGTTTAGGGTGCACTAGTTCATTCAGTAGGATACTCGATGATAACGTAAACGTACAACTTTACCGTAAACGCAAGAAAAATTTACCCTAAACTTGAAATTTCGAACCCTTAATAACGAAACGTAAACGTAAAACCTATTCATGTTAAATGTTCAAGTTAAAACCAATATATGATACTTGATGATATGAAACTCAAAGCGCCACTTAGTCCCCGTCTATCGGTTAACATACGTTCGATATTCGTCGTGACATAGAACTATACGAAGGTTGTTAAATATAAAAACGGTATAGCTCGGTACTAACAACCGTCATGTAGTCTATGTGACGAGAAGATTCAATCGTATGATAAACGATAGATTTGTCCCGTGTGGAAAAGTTAGGAATGTATAAAGCAAACACCTGCATTCACTTGTGTTTTCATCCGTTTCGAGATATTTCATCGGTACTTTTCCGCTGGTTCTCCATGTACAAAGATAGATTAGATGTTCATTTCAACATTGTTTCACAGCTTTGAAATGATTATCTATTCTATTACAGTGTACTCGGAGAACAGCGGGGAGGTGCTGCCGAAATTTACTCGAAACGGTTGAAAGCACAAGCGAATGGGTGTCTGCTCTATACATTCTTAATGGGATAGAAGCCTTACCCCCGACAGCCGAAACACACACATACAACACGAATACACAACAAATGCATCATTAGAGAGTGATTCAAAATGTTCAAGTTAAAACCAATATATGATACTCGATGATAATATGAAACTTTCGTATTCTCATCGATACTCATATATGAAACTTAAAGCGCCATTTAGTCTCCGTCTATCTGTTAACATACGTTCGATATTCGTCATGACATAGAACTATACGAAAGTTGTTAAATATCGGACGGTATAGCTCGGTACTAACAACCGTCGTGTAGTCTATGTGACGAGAAAATTCAATCGTATGATAACCGATAGATTTGTCCCGTGTGGACAAATTAGGAATGTATAAAGCAAACACCTGCATTCACTTGTGTTTTCATCCATTTTGAGTTATTTCTTCGGTACTTTTCCGCTGGTTCTTCGTGTACAAAGATAGATTAGATATTCATTTCAACGTTGTTTCACAGCTTTGAAATGATTATATATTCTATTACAGCGTACTCGGAGAACAACGGGGAGGTGCTGCCAAAATTTTCTCGAAACGGTTGAAAGCACAAGCGAATGGATGTCTACTCTATACATTCTTAATGGGATAGAAGCCTTACCCCCGACAGCCGAAACACACACATACAACACGAATACACAACAAACGCACACACAGCACATACACACTAACAACCCTACACTTAGCGAAATCATAAATTGAAACACACATATATAGAATACAACTCATACATGGGTATCCTCAAATTTAACTTTGATTATCGATAATTTATGCTTTTCAACGACAAACGCACACACAAAGTATATACACGGATTTTCTCCTTTGTTAGTAACCATCCCATTCTTAGATTTCTCAATATAGTCATCATAACCTACAATTTATATGTTATACAGTCTAACATGGCCCATGAGTACGTCCGAGTTAAGGACTGAATGTATGTGGACTGGCAACAATGTATGCAACCTAAGTTTGTCGCATGAGTTGCTGCTTTTATTGAATTTGCACGCGCATATAATAAGATCGTGATAGAGAAGGTTCTCTGCCCGTACGATAGATGTGGGAATAAGTACTGGAATAAGGTAGAATTTGCAGAGCTTCATATCGTTAAATATGGTTTTACTAGACTTTCTACAACTTGGCTATATCACGGGGAAGGAGAAGAACATAGTAATACGGCAAAAGAAGATGGAGTAGACGATAACGCTGCAGAAGAAGGAGGAGAAGACGGTAATGCGGTGTTTTTGGAGGTTGCATATTATGGAGGTTGCATATTATAAAGGATTCGGTGTCCTTGGATACAAATTCGAAGTTAAGGACATGGAAATATCTAGAACCACTCAGAATAGTGGGATTGCGACAGTAGGGTCGGATGGTGTGATTTATTATGGATACTTAAATTGTATACTTGGCATCCAATATCCCGGACGATCAGAACCCTTTTATTTATTTCAGTGTATTTGGTACGATATACGAACCGATACGGATAAGTGGAGAAGCAATCTCGGGACTTGGAAAGATGAATATGGATTGACCAGTGTGAACACACTTCGATTTTACGGTCAGGAAGATCCGTTTATCTTTCCGAACTAAGCGTTCCAAGTATACTACTCACAGTGTTTGAAGCATCCGGGATGGAGTGTCGTATGCCGTTGGAAACCCAGGGATGTCTACGATGTCCCAGAATTCAAGGACGGCGATGAGGATGAAGAAGAGAGAAGACTTAGAGTGCTCAGACCGTCTGTTTCGAAAGACGGGTTGACTTCGGCTGATCATGAAGTTACGTGGGTTAGAAATGATATCGATGATGAAATCCAAGTAGATATGTCTAATGCATCCACGAAACGAAAAAGGTTATCAGTAATGTTATATTATTACTTCACATTTTACGATCTATACATATATAGTTAATGTTTGTAATGATTGTCTAATGCGTCCACGAACCGTTTTATCTAGATTTGATGACGATGAAGGGAGCAGCGATGGACGGCAGGAGCTCCAGCCAATGCACCGGCAGAGGCAGAGGCAGAGGCATAGCGGTTCTACCGCCCGGAGAGCTGCGTAGGGAGCTTCAGAGGGCCGGTCTTGCACCCCGATCGGAGACCCCTTCTGATGCCTCCTTCCGTGTGGGCTTTGCCACACCTCCAGATATATTGCACGCATATTCATTTTGAATGTAATATTATAGATATACATGCATGTTCATGTCAAAATTACTTACATTGTCAATATTTGATTGCCTAGTTGTTGGTGATGCATCCACATTAGGGATAGAGGCCACTCTCGCACCTCCAGGTATGTTTATATATCATATAGTGTATATATATTGATTTAGAATGCTATATCATAAATATACATACATTCTTTTTGCTCTTACGTACTTACATCTCGGGTTGTAGGTGGTGCCTTCACATCTTCGGCAGAGCCCACCACCGCACATGCGGGTATGTTTATATATCTTATAGTGTATACATGTTGATTTAGAATGTTATATTATTGATATATGCATTCTTTTTGCAATTACTTATATAGTCAATATTTGATTGTCTAATTATAGGTGGTGCGTCCACGTCTGGTGCAAGGGCCACTACCGTCACTTCCATACCCCCGCTCAGTCTGCAGGTTTGTATGAATAAATATAAAATATTTATTCATTTTACATATTTTTTAAGAATAAATATGAACTTCATGTAGTTTTATCGATGTTTATTTTCTACTTGGAGATGCGTCCACGTCCGGGTCACCGGCTGTTCCTCACCGGAGGAACTATCGTCCCGCTCGTGCTGCTGCCGGGGCCCAGGCTCGTGCTTCTGTCGCCGGAGGTATATATCACACTTCAATTTTCGTTAAACCTTGATTTCTTAATACAACTTTGTCTTAATATTGATTGTCTTGATATTTCTTATAGACGCAGGGCATCCCCATCTCGAGAGAGGGACTCGAGGCCCGAATCAGTCCCACAGGCTGAGGCCCGACAGAGCTAGGGGGAGGAAGCATTCCCCCTTTTCTTTACCCCTGATTATCGCTATACCAGCGATTATGCCGAGAGGTTCAGCCGGTATATGGGGGATGAGAGCCGCCTCGTGAAGAACTATCAACTTCACGTTGAGTGGGGTGACCAGCACCGGTGCTCATTCGCCCTCTTCTGGGATCAGGCTCGGGTATTAATATATATTTTCTTTTGATTTATCCAATATATTTATTATTAACACTTGAAATTTAATAACATTGTTTTTTTTGTATTTTCAGTTGGATTATGATTTTCAGCCTGTACCCAACCCAGATCACCCTGGGAGGGTGCTCGATTTTCAGGTTCTGTACCATGGCCTGATGAAGAATATGCAATCGAAGGTCCGATACAATAGGAATGAGCTGAAGATCGACTGCTATTCCCTGTGGATGGCGACCCCCGAGGCAGAGATAGCGGCCCTCCTACATACTCCAGCCTTTGCGAGAGTCGACGTAGATACATGCCTCTATTGTGCCAATATTTCGACTCTCAGCGCAAACAGGTATGTATTTTAAATGTAATTCATTGTTTAGTATATAATTTATTTTTTTGTGTTGCTTAATTAGAAAACTAAATCTGAATGTGTTGTGCAGAAACAAGCCGATCAAAATAAAGAGAATAGAAAGTCGGCGAAGAGGGGTCGCCCCACTTATACAGGTGGCTCGAGGAATATTACTCGTGCTATAGAGTTATCGGTAAATTACAATAGACCTATTGTGATATAATGTAATATTAAGAGTTATTTTCTAATATACGTAAATTTTTGGCGAATTGCAGAGAGCTCAGACCCTGGCACAGGGTGGTACACCGAGCATGCTGTCCTCATATCTTGCCGTCCACGGCACCTCGACAGATCCTGCCACAGACTAGTTTCGATACCCCGACACCGCTACCCAGGAGTATTGCGTAAGTGTTAATATTTATTCAACCTCTATTTGAAAGGTTCAAATTTAAATGATGTACTTATATTTTACTGGTTAATGTGGGTGTTGGAGCGGGTGGTTGAGCAGGCGGAGGCATCGGGGATCGATTTTACTGGACAGAACGATCTGATGCTGCTGACCCCAGTTCTAGACGCCGCACACGGAGGGCACCACAGAGGTTGGGAGAGAGGTCGGGAACTAGGTCCTAGCAGGGCCCATATGAGATTGGACTCCACTCCGGCGGTTACTTCCTCTATCTCCCGTGAGCAACGTCTAGAGCAAGAACTGGACACCTTGAAGGCCACCGTCCAGGAGTTGAAGGAGATGATGGTATGTATACTACTTAATAGTAAAATATTGTTTCATATTATAGATAGCAACATATCCAATATTAGTACGTAGCCTGAGCTTATTTGGTTGTAGACTTAGCTTTGATTAATCATACATACATAGAACTGTCTAATTAAAATAAACTACGGTTTTCCAAACTAGATATCCAAACGAGGCCTAAGTCCCTAAGTATACATAGATTGGGGTTTCGTAATAACCTGATAATGATACGAATTCGACTAATACACAGTTCTTACTCGTTTATTACACACAAAACTGAACAGACGTGACAGGATACTTCGGCTAAGCCTCCACATGCATCTCCTTCGGCTGCGGCTCCGCAAGCCACTACCTCGGCTGGCAGACCACTCCTATAGCTCCACAGCCCACTCAGACCCCCGCAGCTGCGGCTCCGCAATCCACTATCTCGGCTGCGGTTGCGCAGACCACTCCTACAGCTCCACAACCCGCTCAGACTCCCACCCACTCCGCATTGCTCGAGATGTTGACTCAAGGTATATTCGAGGAGCAGATGCGCCAGATTACGACGATTCTCAGAGGTGGAGCTGGACCGAGCTAGGGTAGCTTTTTGATTCTTATATTTTAAACATGTATTTACTTATATGATACATATTGTATATATTTTGGACGATATTGGTGGTGTTTACGTGTTCATATTGATTTAGATTGATATCGTATTTTTTTTGTTGATTTCTTTTATATATTATGCATGAGATGCAGATTATGAATACTGTGGTATATATTCTGCTTGTTGATTACTTTTATATATGATGTATATATTATTGTGCACAGGACGAGGAAAAAACAGACAATCCTTTTTTAAAAAAAACTGATAATATGTACCTACGGATTAATCCGTAGGGCCAAATGTCGCACCTACTGTTTAATCCGTAGGGTCCAACGTTGCCCCTACACATATATCCGTTGGGACACAATATCATGATACATGATATTTTGCCCCTATGGACTCAGTAACAGGGGTTAGCCTTGTCCCTACGGTTCAATCCGTAGGGACATAACTTTACCCCTACACAGTTATCCGTAGGGACAAGCTATCAGGTTACCTGATATTTTACCCCTACACATATGGACCTACGCATGGAGCCGTAGGGGCATATATTTGTCCCTACGGAGTTATCCGGAAGGGCAACTATTTTATTTTATAAACCGATAAATTAAATAAATATTTTAAATATTTTATCCCTACGGTTTAATCCGTAGGGACAAATAGACCTATGCATTAAGCCATAGGGGCAATTATTTCACCGTAGGGGCATGTTTTAGGCTAAGACTTGCACCTGCGGCGTGTGCATCTACGGCGTATTTTCGTGCCCCTACGAATATAGCCGTAGGGGCATTGGTTTGCTCCTACGGATTTATCCGTAGGGGCAACCCCCTATTTGTAGTAGTGTTTGTGATAATTTTAGAGAACCCTTTTGTAATTTTGAGAGCTATGGTTTTGAGGGATTTGTGATTCATCCACCGTTAGTACTCCTCTATATTTGGTGATTAATAAAAGCTTCTCTTTCGTCTATTTTGGTTAGTACTTTTATTTCTTATTTGCATGTGATTGGTTTGATTACTTCTTTATATCGATTCTGTTATTGCTTCGTAATGTCTTTCCATAATAAACAGGTATCAGAGCCATTGTTGTTAGGGGATCTTTTGTTTGAACCATTAGGTCTTCAATCTTACGATCTAAGTTAACGATGGGTAACGACGCTTGTATCCTCTTCCTCATCTTCTTAGATCGTGATTTTGAAGTTTTAGAGTTCGTTAGCACTCAAGGTGTTTTAGTTTGATCCCGCATCATGTTTCCGATAATCATGAAGTTTAATATTGAGAAGTTTGATGGAAATATGAGTTTTAGTTTATGGCAAGTCTGTATAATTGCCGTGTTGACTCAAAATAATTTGAGAAATACGATTCTTGGTAAGAATGCAAAGCCTTTCACTACGATGGAGAAAACTTGGGAGGAGTTGGATGAAAAGGCGTTCACGGCTATCCAGTTGTTTTTGATAAATGAAGTTTTGCAAGAAGTTTTGGTAGAAAAGACGGCGACTAGTTTTTGGATGAAGTTAGAGAATTTATATTTAAGGAAGTCTCTCATAAATTGACTCCTGTTGAAGCAGCGTCTCTACACATTTCGTATGTCAGAAGGCTCTCAAATCAAATCTCACATCGGTGAGTTTAATTCAATCATTACGGATCTGGGTAAGATCGATATTAAGATTGATAAGAAAGATCAAGATCTTCTATTGTTATGTTCGTTTCCACCTTCTTATAAGCGCTTTCATGAAAACATAGTATATGGACGATATACAATCTCGATCAAGCATGTTAAAGAAAATTTGATGAATAAAGAGTGTCATGCCCCGCTTCCCAAAATACAGAAATCTAGAGTGACTATGTCAGACATACTCTTACGGTCAATCAATAATCCTGCCATAGTCACACTTCGGCTTCTAGCAGTACGTGGTAAGTGTAAACACAACACAAGTAACGAGAATCACAATCACTAAATCTATCACATTTAAATGAATCAGAGTGCAACGGATACAAATCTATAATTTCGAGGGGAACAACTAACCAGATAGTGACAAGGGAAATAATAGCGCTGACGTCGCTGGTCAAGATTTTCGCAATATTCTCGAAATACAGTAGGTCCTGATTTGAGCTAAGTCCACTTTATCCTCTAAGCATGCATACTCAGGTCGTCAGGGTGACACAATATAATAATATAACGATACATGATATGTTATAGAACAATAAATATGAACTAGAAATTATAGAGCATTAACACGGAGACGTGAAACAATACGAACATGTGAGCGTAGTATATGGGTTATGACAAAGTATCATAAACATGACAATTCTGTTCTAATATGTTTGTTTGTAGTTCAATAATGAAAGTATGCATATATACGAGAGTAGTCCGTCAACTGCCACGGACCAACGATACATTTAGTACAAGGCCCCGTCAACCCCACGGGACAACGATACACGAAATTCATGTTAGGTGATTTTTAAACGGACTCTCGTGCCACGACATGCATTCATTACTCAACTACCCCTTATCTCAGGTTAAAGTATAAGTTCATGTTTCAGATTGGTTGTATACAAGTACGCACCACTTTCACAGTTCAGTCATACTTTCACTTATATCACTTTCACTTTTAAACACTTTCACTGACGTACTAGTCACAACCCAATCGATAACACTTATCACTTAACAATGCACTAAAATCAGGGTATCAATGTAAATGGTCACTAATCACTGGGCGAAAAGAAGTCACACGATATGATAAAAATGCAGTAAATGCACTTCAAGTAAAATATGGGCAGCCAGTGTCATCCAGTTTGCAAAATTCACTAAAAATCATACATGCCAAATCGGGTAAAACGATATAAAGTTCTTATATAAAGTAGACTCATTTATATAAGCATTAAAATTGGTTTCATATCAATAAGAAATCTGGTTAAAGAGACACGATCATTTTAAAATAGGAGTTCACTGTTGAAATCCCAGTTTTAGAACTGGAAGTCCAATTTCAAACGCATTTTGCCATTAGTTACATACGAAATTAAGCGTCTATAAAGTTCAATAAATTATAGGTTTATCAGTTAAGTTTTCAACGCAACATACGGATCAGTAATAACCATTGTATACATGGATTTATGTTCTGTTTAAATTTGATACGTATAAATGTCACTGCAAAAAACAACAAGACATGTTGATAGTATAAATTATGTTATAAATATCAAACAGTAATGTAATTGGATGAAACTAGTGCCATATGAAAGATAATTTGATTATCTATGTATCTATATAGGTATATTTAAATTAACAGAAATATACAGGGAGATAAATGGGTTTAAATACAGGTGTTAGTAGAAAATACTGCTTTGGATTGCAGTCCAAAACCGTATTTCTCTTCAGTTTTCATTATCGTAACTGAATGTGTGTCTTAGCACCTCTACTAGGTTTCCACATGCATCAAGTATGCAATTTAAAAAAATCTAGAGGCCTAGGCTACACTAACATAGAATCGAACTAGAGAATTATGGTTTTATAACAAGAAAGCAAGTTCTATACTAAATGAAGAAGGTTACAACCTTTGTAGACCAAGTCCTTTAGTTCTATAGCTCCAAGTAGTTGTTCCTAGAACTCTTCTTGGCTCCACTTGAAGAAAGGAACGAACTTGCTATGTGATCTTCGAAGCCGAAGATGATCCATCTTGAAGCCTTTCTAGGTCAAACTAACTCTTCACTAATCAAGGTATTAGTGAAGCAAACAACCTAAACTAATGAGCAAGATTAGTGTAGGTTAATGAAGTAGGAGTTTTTCTCACTTTAGAAATATTTTTCTCTCATTCAAGAAAAACCCTAGAATGATCTCTTGAGAAAGAAGATGAACTTGGGTGAAGAATAAAACTTGTGATGAGAGGGTGAACCATTAGCCTAAGATAATGTCGTGATGAATAAATATCTAGACTAAAACAAAAAGAGAGAGATGAGTCATGGCTTCTCAACGCTTCTCCAAGCATCCAAGCTATGACTCATTTCTAATCCTTTTTATTTTCTTTTAAACATAAATCATAACAATTATCTTTAACCCTAGTGTGAGTCTCATACACCCATGTTCTATGTATCATCAACCATGATACATAATCCATTTTATATATAAATAAATGTATATTTATCATATATATATATATATATAATTATATATCAAGAGAAGAAAAATCATTTAGTGAGCTATAATATTAGTTAATATATAAATAAATCAAATATAAATATAAATCAAATTAATAAATCAACACTTGATTCAATAATCCCGTTATATCATATATAACCGACTAGTATTATATAAATATGTATATCAAATTAATAAATTAACACTTGATTCAATAATCTGGTTATATCACATATAACAGACAATATTCAATATTCAATATCAAATCAACACTTGATTCAATAATCCGGTCATATCATATATAACCAGACAATATCAAATATATATACATATAACAAATCATTGAATCAATACTTGATTCAATAATTCGGTTATATCACATATAACCTAACCGATATCAAATATCACGAGATTAGAATACGGTATCACATACTCGTATTTAATCAAGCTTCCGCACATATCACCATATGTGCCCTAGTTCATTTCGCTTGAGCTAGGAAACCTCTGTGTGGGACTCTAAAGACTCGTCAATACGCCAGCAGTAGATAATGATCACATCAGTTACCCACAAGCCGTCAGCGGTACTAGCTAGACGTAACGGCTACCCAGGTATTGAACGAATAGAAAATCAACAAGCAAGATTTTCCAAATTCTCATGAAGCCTATAAGCAACACTTACCGTATAGTCCGGTCTCTTCATCTGATATGTCGCATATCGAGTCTAGGGGTGGAATTGTCAGACCCCAGCAACTTGATAAGTCATGTCGATGTGTGGCCTATAACCGTTCGAGAAACTACTGATAATACTTACCAGTAAATCTCATCAGCCCTGGCCAGGGACTTTTCTATTATAGCCAATCGAGTATAGCGCAACATCAACTCCCTATACCGGGAGAGACGAAATCCCTCCTATCGCTCACTGCCTCCATGTGACTCGGGACTGTACCCAAAATCCACCTGTTTGCATGACTCCTTTGAGCCGTGGTAGGGAGGAAATCAAAGCACAGTGGGAACCACATAAGAAACTATGACGATCTCGGGTCTACAGACTAACATGTACAAGTGTCACCAGAGAACTGCTATCTGACGATAGGTATGGTACCATCTAGGAGTTCTCTGCGAGTCCTGTTCGGTGTACCCATTCTCTAATGAGCACCTATATACAATCTTTGATGTCAAACACTAATGGTTATGGGTTCAACCATTGCCCTATACAGGGTCAAGAAACGTACACACTAGTCTACTCTGGAATATCGATGCCCTGTCTCGATACTCTCTTGACTGGGAACTATTAAAGGATGTGCTTGCGGACTACACAAGTCCCACTAGTATGATCTGCATCATAGTATAATCTGCATCATAGTCCTGGTAGTCAATCCAGCATCCTAAGGGCTTTATCAACATTTATCAGAGAGACAATATAATAACATAAGTGTACATGTTAAGATAAAGAGCAACCAGATAGCATACTATCATGTCGAGCAAGAAAATCCTATATATATATGTCCAAGCATCCACTATAATATACAATAATGGCCTCTAGGTCATACATATTCCTAACAATCTCCCACTTGCACTAATGACAATTGTTGTAGTATCTCATACCCAACATCCCAAAAAGTCTCTCAAACTGCGTCTGTGGGAGGGCCTTCGTGAGTGGATCCGCTGTGTTGTCCATGGTGTCAACTCTCCTGACCTCGATCTCCCAGCGATCAACTATCTTCCGGATCAGGTGATACCGCCTCAGAATATGTCTGGATCGCTAATGGAACCGGGGTTCCTTGGCCAAAGCCACAGCGCCATTGTTATCATAATACAAAGGTATTGGATCCTCAATGGATGGAACCACACCAAGTTCAGCAATGAACTTCTTCATCCAGACAGCCTCTTTGGCAGCATCGTTGGCATCGATGTATTCAGCCTCCATCGTTGAGTCTGCCATGGTATCTTTCTTGGACCTCTTCCAACATACCGTCCCTCCATTGAGGGTAAAGACAAAATCCGGGACCGACTTACTGTCGTCCTTATCACTCTGGATGCTCGAATCGGTAAATGACTCTACCTGGATTTATCCATTACCGTACATCAAGAACGTTTCTTTAGTCCTTCTCAAGTACTTAAGAATGTTCTTCACAGCTGTCCAGTGCTTCTTCCCTGGGTCTGACTAATACCTACCTACCACACCTAGTGCATAAGCTACATCCAGTCTGGTAGATAACATCGCGTACATGATAAACCCAACTGCAGAAGCATAGGGTATCACGGTCATGCGAGCTCTCTCCAAATTAGTCTTGGGAGAAATCTCTTTGGAGAGAGTGATTCCTAAACAAGCGGTTAAATTACCACGCTTAGAATCTTCCATACTAAACCTCTTTAGTATGGTGTCAATGTATCTGGATTGGGACAATCACAACATCCTCTTAGATCTATCTCTCTAGATCTTTATCCCCAGGATGCAGAAGGCATCACCCAGATCTTTCATGGAGAACTTTTGTGACATAAAGAGTTTGACCGAGTGTAGCATAAGAACATTATTTCCTATCAAGAGTATGTCATCCACATACAATACGAGCAAGACAACCTTACTCTCTACAACCTTTTTGTATATACAAGATTCATCTACGTTTTTGATGAAGTCAAACTCTTTGACTGCCACATCAAAACAGATGTTCCAGCTCCGCGATGCCTGCTTTAATCCATAGATTAATTTAAGCAGCTTGCACACTTTTCCGTTACTCCTACTGTCTACGAAGCCCTCTGGTTGTGTCATGCACACGCTCTCTTCTAAATCACCATTTAGAAAAGAGGTCTTGACGTCCATCTGCCAGATTTCGTAGTCATGGTATGCAGTAATGGCAAGTAGGATCCTGATGGACTTAAGCATAGCTACTGGAAAAAAAGTTTCATCATAATCGATACCTGGTCGTTGACGAAAACCTTTTGCTACAAGTCTAGCTTTGAAGGTCTCAACCTTTCCATCTACGCCAATTTTCTTCTTGAAGATCCACTTGCTCCCAATGGGTTTTACCCCTTCAGGAGCAACTTCCAAAGTCTATTCTTTGTTGGTGTACATGGATTCTATCTCAGATCGCATAGCATATAGCCATTTCACAGAGTCCCCACTTGTGATGGCCTGCTCGAAACTAGTTGGGTCATCATCTTCTATGATGCAATCCTTACTTCCACCGTCTATGAGAAAACCGTAGTATCTCTCAGGTGGATAAGGAACCCTACTAGATCTGCGGAGTAGCTGAGCTTCGTCGGAGACTATCGAATCCTCCAGTTCTACCAAATAACCAGTTGTAGTTTGTGTAGATGGAACTTCTTCCAGTTCTACCTCATTGCCACTAATTTCTTTCACAAGAAATTCTTTTTCTAAAAAGGTGGCATGTTGAGCAACAAACAACTTTTGTTCCTTACTGTGGTAGAATAGATATCCATGCGAATTCTTTGGATATCCCACAAACTTGCAAAGAACTGATCGTGTCTCGAGTTTGTCCGGATTCTGTTTTTTAACATAGGCCGGACAATCCCATATCTTAACTCGTTTAAGATATGGTCTCTTTCCACCCCATATCTCATATGGTGTTTTAGGCACTGATTTTGATAGAACTTGATTCAATAGGTATGCAGCTGTCTCAAGTGCATAACCTTAAAAGGAAATAGGTAACTCAACAACACTCATCATAGAGCGCACCATATCTAATAGGGTGCGATTTCTCCGCTCCGAAACTCCATTGTGCTATGGTGTATACGGAGGAGTAAGCTGAAAGAGAATCCCATTCTCTTTTAAATAGTCTCGGAATTCCGTGCTCAAGTATTCTCCTCCTCGATCAGATCGAAGGATTTTAATATTTTTACCCGTATGGTTCTCAACTTCGTACTTATATTCTTTGAATTTCTCAAAAAACTTCAGATTTATGTTTCAACAGGAACATATGTCCGAATCTTGAGAGATCATCGGTGAATGCAATGAAGTACGAGAAACCATTCCTGACATATGTAAACATAAGACCACATACATCACTATGTATTAGTCGCAAGAGTTCAGTAGCTCTTTCTCCGTGTCCTGTAAACGGAATTTTGGTCATCTTGCCTTTGAGACACGACTCACAAGTTTTATAAGATGTAAATTCAAATGGATCAAATATCCATCTCTATGCAACTTCGCTAGTCTTGTCGCATTGATATGACCAAGTCTTCAATGCCACAAGAAGGCTTCGTTCATTTCTGAACTTTTCCTCTTGTGTGTATTCTGTATATTTAGAACTTTGTTTTGATTTAGAACGTATATACCGTTACACAACATACCAAATCCAATCAACACTTAATTTAGGAAAATGTTCATAACATTTTTCTCTAGTGAAAAGTTATATCTTTCTTTATCTAATAAGGAAACGGATATTATATTGCACATCATCGACGGTACGAAATAACAGTCGTTCAAAATCAATGTATTACCATTTGGCAATATAAGGTGATATTCGCCGACAGCTTCGGCAGTAACAATTGCTCCGTTCCCTACTGTGAGAGACATATCATCCATTCCCAGTTCTCTACTTCTTCTTAACCCTTGTAACATATTACAAATATGGGATATTGATCCGGTATCTAATACCCAAGACGTAGAGCAAACTGAGAAACATTTCTAAAAAATGAACACACCCGAATAAGATGTATCGGTATGCTCTTTCTTCGTTCGGGTTGTGTGGGAATCCTGATATTCCCCTATTCCTTGTTCAGACTTATGACAATCATAGAATAGAGCGGAACCAACGTTCCCCAGCCCAGTATAATAAGCGGGTTCGGTCAATACATCCATATTATTATCTTGATTAAGACGTGTCATGGTCGCTACCTGGAGAGAGAGAGAAAAAAATACTTTAGCGTGCGCTCTTGCAAGATTAGATTGGTTATTATCTTATCTAATCAGGATGACTCCCACTGTTTTTATCAAATCTTCCTTCAAACCCTAAAAGGTAAGATTAGCCGGGATTAATTACATCCTACAAGTTCGCCAATCGGTCAGACAGGCAGATATTGGTACTCCGAGGGAGTCTCCCCATGCTTTCGTATGGAACTAATTAAATAAGCTCGTTTCCGCAGGGGCATAACCCCATTAACATCTTTCTTAGACACCTACTGGATCACGTAATTGTAAAGTGGAAAACTCTTTCAAGAGGAAGACTTACTCGCAGTAGGTATCGGGATCCAATTATCATATAGAAGGTATGAAATCTCATTGCAAATTTCAACACTTGAAATTCCCAATATCTGTTTTTACCCCGTGCGGTGCAAATTTCAACACTTAAAATTCCCAATATCTATTTTTGCCCCATGCGGTTTATGACCTTGACAAGGTCAACAAACCATAAACCGCAAGTCAAGTTCAATCCGTCATTTCGTGATTGAATTAAACCCACCTGCACAACCCTTGACAATGTCAACAAGGTCGTACGACTACCCTAATCCAATCGCATCATATGCGGTAGATAAGCACTAATCAGCTACCGCACACTACACCTTGATAAGGTCAACAAACGCAGAATGAATACTAATATCACTTATCTGAAATGACGGAGGGCTTCGACTGGTTTTGAATAAAACCTTTAGCGTAATGAACTTGATATCGTCGTAGAATCAAGTGAAAAGGAGTGGTTTAATTTCCGGTTTTAAATTGAGTAGTTTCCAAAACAAATCGAGCGGGTTGTAGCATATGCTAGTTTTGCTAAAGTGGTCATTCCCGATGAAGGGATCTAGGCTCTTTCATCATCGAATGAGGTGCTGAATATTCATAATGGAATACCGCTATGCAAAGCAAAAACTAGAACTATCTTTTTGAAAATTTTGATGCTACAACATCTTTTAGGTTTCTTTCTTTTCATTAATCTCATTAATAGCGTCCCATCATTTATGTTTCCTAAATATCACAGAAGAAACGAAAATAAAGCACACATATGCCATCCGCATTCGCCACAGGGACCCGAGTCTTCACCGTAAGGTTACTTAACTTACGGCAGGGCGGGGTCAGGAATAGCACGGATGCAAAACATATATAGTGTCAACTAATATATCATATATATACAGCAGCATTCGTCTCACGCAGTTATATGATTATGTCACGCCCCGCTTTCCGGTGTACGGGGAGGGGACACGGTGAGGCCCGCTACGTATTTACTCAAAAGTAAACACGCTAAACGTATCTAAGCAATATAAAGTAAAAATGTACACAAGAGTCATGAATATAATGAAGAGGAACTTTTATTTATTAAATATTCTTTTATAGGTACAACTGGAAATATAAATATATGGATGGAAAGCAATGCCTAAACAATGGTATAACTGAAATGAAAATATGAACAAGTGACTATAGCTCGGGGTCTTCGGTGTACTTCTCCAAGTGCTCCTGGCTGGTCTTGAGCTCTTCAGAGTCGGGTCCTCCTGACAACATTCCAAAGAAGAAGAGAAATAGGAATGGCGTCAGCGAACAATCGCTCGGTAAGTCCCAAAGATGGGTAGAGATAGAATAGACAGAAAGAGAATATAACTAGTAATATTTGGATTATAATGTTAACGCAGTTATTTGTAGCTTGGTACAGAATATGCCAGTGTATACGAGAGGAGTCCAACTTATACCGTGAACTTTGGTAACCCGTAGAACAAGGCTCCGTCGAAAATACCACGGAACAACGACATGGATGTAATTACGTCTTTAGTGACCACCTCATGCCACCTTTAACATGTTCCGTACCAGTCTACCTCTTTATAAACCATATAATGTCTTATTATATTGATTGTATTAATTGTACCGATGGTATTGTATTGTCTTGTAATAAATGGAAGACTTGCCGAAACCATGATATCGGTAAATGGAATGGATATAAATGGTTAGACATGTAAACGGAATATATCCATGGTTCGGTTCAGTCATGTTCATGTTGTTATAGATTGTATTCTGGTATAGACGGGTTCATGTTGTAAATGGAGTTATACTTGAATCATATTAAAGTAAGATTGATTGTATATTTGCCCGTGACTCGAAATAAGTCAGACTTTTAAACAGAATTGAAATCCTGATTGTTTTGGAGTTATCGGTAACTGCTGCACATGAACGGCAGGATTTGTGTCTTTTTCCAAGATAATTACCGTGTTGATAACACCATTGTTAGATCGTATACCTTAGATAGGCAAGTACCCACTTTCTTCGGCTCCCGGAGGCTCAAGAGAATTGGTCCCGCTTAAACCTATGTTTATTAGGGTCCTTATTGTAAATTGATATAACTTGAGGGGTTTTTATGTAAACATAGTTTTGATACATTTTTAAAATACACCTCAGGTATTTAATTATCGTCTTTAGTTTTTTCATAGATGTATATTTTAGAAAAGTGAAACTTACTAGTGAATAGAACCTAGTTTTCATTGTATATGGTATTTTATTGAAAAATTGGATTTGTATTGAACCGTAATGGTAGTTTCCTGTAATGGTGATTCCTCTGATTTAGAAATATGGAATATTTGTATAATATATTTAAAATAGATCTTTTGATAATATATATATATATTAAAATAATGTTTATTTATTTTGTAGAAATCTCATTTTCTTAAAAATTGTATTAAAAATTCCATCGAGATCGAATACTCCTTGTGGAGGTCTGCATCTCGCTCTACTAGGACCGAGGACGTGCGATAACCCGCACCATCCCGATTGAGGTTTCCCAAAATGGGTTGTAGAGACGTATTTGTAAGAAATTAGTTAACACACTTTTAAAGAAAACGGTTTTATAAGTTTAGGGTATTTATTCGTAAAAGCGTATTTCCCGTAATCTAGAATTCCAAACTTCATCGTTCTATGTCCAATATGTGTGTTGTGATGAGGTATGTCCTTACCTCATAAGTTTTCTAAAGGTAATACAAGGAATATATTTAATTATGTCAAAATGAAAAGTATATGGTATTTTACCGTATAAATGCTAAAAAAGTTGCATAAAAGATTCTTTTGAGATGAAACTTATTCTAATGTGTTTACCTATGTTTATTAAACATTATGAGAAGATATGGTATTTTTTTATTTAAGAAAAATGTAATTTTTAAGGAAAAACGAATCGGAAGTCGGATTAACTCCGCTTTCGACGAGTTTTGAAAGATGAAAGTTTTAACATAGTAGAAGAGGAAGGAAGAGGGGACTTACAATCTGCAAGGATATAGGGGAGGTAGGATAAGACTATGGAAACGTCGGGGTATCGTTTCGTCCCCGAAATCTCCTCGAAACATCGTCGGAACTTCGCCCTTTGCTAACTCCACTTGCACAACTTGGGACTTGGAAATTTTTGAGAGTTTTTGTAAGGAAATTCTGAATGAGGAGGGGTGAAATGTGGTGCGGTATTTATATGGGAAAATTAGGGTTTTGGGGTAATGAAGAATGAATTAAAAATGCATTTAAAAATGGATTAAAGAGGGGATTTATCATTCTCTGGATAAATGAAGAGAAATCGAACAACATGGGGGTAGTGGGGTAGGCCAAGGGGTGCTAGGGTTAAATTTTAGGAGCATTTGGTACGGTTTGGACCGCTGGTGCCAGCCCAAATCACGATCTCATCGGTCATCTTGGAGGGGATGGGGTTTGGATTGGGGCCACGTGTCCTAGGCTGTATAAATAGCATTTTCCACATGTTTTTTTTTATTGTGACTTTTCATTTTACGTGCGGTGCACGTGCAAAAATTTGACCTTCTAAAAATTTAAAAGAAAAATCAATAAAAATAATATGTGGCTGATGGGATTTGAACTCAGGTGCTATGTCTCAACAATGCACGGTCTTTACCAGTGAGCTACAAGCTCTTTCTTGCTGTTCAAAAGCAAATTTAATTTAAAACTTGTGCTCAGGCTTAGGTACTCCTTTCTGTATTTTGAAAAAAATTGTACAGAAAGTTTAGAGTTGTTACAGATCACATCACAGAACTCAAGCAGCAGAAGCAAACATATGAAATATAGGATATACTAGGATGTCCGTATTTTAAATTAAACCAGTAATGAAAAACACGGATTCCAAAGTCGTGATTAATAACCAAACCCACATCCCGAGACCCGTATGAGAGCGGAAAGCAACCCTGACAATTCTAGAGTTAGATGATCAGGTCTCGACTCCTCGAGATGGCCTCCCATAGGATTCTAGAACCCGGTTACTTGTGCTCCCCGCCTTGGGTCTATCCTAATACGGAAAAGTAAATAATATACATCAATGGTGACAACAAACTCAACCTGGAAGTGTCCCAATAAAAGAATATTACATACAATATTTTATATGAATGAAAATATAAAAACTCTCATCTCACGTAAAAAAAAACCCGGCTATTCAATCGCGACGATCCAATATAACATATCATAGCAACACAATATCACATGTCATCAACGTAAGTAAATATGCGTATTCCCAATGTCGTTGTCGTATAGCAACGAGATCGGGGATACACCACATATTATACTTACGGCCATAGAAAAGAAATAAAAAATACAATAATTAGAATCCGCATATACCTTAGACATCATAAACCCGGAACATCATATATTCCGGATTTCATGCTTAACCAAATAAATCTTGCATTTAAGTCTCGAATTGAAAACACTTTTCAATAACAAGTCGGGCAATTCAACAAGATTCCCGATTAAATGATCGAATGCTCTTCGGGAACTTTAATAGATTGTCGCACCCTCGATGCCGTCAACGAAGTGCACTTAGGCGGAACACCACGGCCGCGAGCACCCGAGTGGATGCTTTTGGCCACGGGGTTCTCCTATAGGCACTTGGTCGGGGCTATTGGGCATGGCTATCTAGTAGTGTTTCCCGGCGAGTGTTCGCGTACTATACGAGATTGCGACGGAGTTTTGATCCGAATCGAAACTCCGTGGCAATCAATCAAATGAGACTAAAATGCTAGATTCACAAATCACAAACTATTTTTCAGAATACTAATTAATGTGGATTCCAAAAATTGTATCACATATCAAAACTATCTAGACGATGTTAAACATTTCGATCGATATTTCAAACACCCACAAATCACAGAGACCTCAACAACTCGAGCCTCACTAAAAATACCCAGAAAGTTCCAAATATCATAATGGAGCAGCACAAGAAATAAGACCCCTCAATTCCTCAAGCTTGAGGCGGAACCGCGGCAAAACAAGGGGTTAGGCCGCAGTTCCGCGGCGACATAATGGAATTGGGGCTTCGTATTTCTTATGGCTCCATCAAATAACCTGCATGATTTTCTGAATATTTTTAATCTGCAAAATATCAACTTTTGAAAAATAGATAGAAACTTGAAAAATGTCTGGTTTTGAACTTTGATCGAACACTTTAACGTCGTCTAGACCTCGCCTAATGCTTTAGCTTGGCTCTGATATCATGAAAGTCAGGCAGTTACCCCTTCCAATGGGGTCGCCGTGGCACTTACAGGTCCTTCAGCATCTACGTTTTATGCATGCTCCCTCGCGAGGACTACAATCCGCCGGAACACCTTCCAGTTTCGGGACACCCTGAGGATAAGAGCCTATGCTTCGCCACACTGTCACATAGTGAGAACCCCCCATAGGTCAACATCCAATGCCTAGTAGCTCTGATACCATGAAAGTGTTTCTTAGCACCTCTACTAGGTTTCCACATGCATCAAGTATGCAATTTTAAAAAATCTAGAGGTCTAAACTACACTAACCAAGAATCGAACTAGGGAATTAAGGTTTTATAAAAAGAAAGCAAGTTCTATACTAAATGAAGAAGGTTACAACCTTTGTAGACCAAGTCCTTCACTTCTATAGCTCCAAGTAGTAGTCTCTAGAACTCTTCTTGGCTCCACTTGAAGAAAGGAACGAACTTGCTATGTGATTTTCGAAGGCGAAGATGATCCACCTTGAAGCCTCTCTAGGTCAAGCTAACTCTTCATTAATCAAGGTATTAGTGAAGCAAGCAACCTAAACTAATGAGATAGATTAGTGTAGCTTGATAAAGTAGGAGTTTTTCTCACTTTAGAAATATTTTCCTCTCATTTTTTCCAACTCAAGATAAACCCTAGAATGAGCTCTTGAGAAAGAAGATGAACTTGGGTGAAGAATAAAACTTGTGATGAGAGAGTGAACTATTAGCCTAAGATAGTGTTGTGATGAATAAATATCTAGAGTAAAACAAAAGGAGAGAGATGAGTCATGGCTTCTCAATGCTTCTCCAAGCATCCAAGCCATGACTCATTTCTAATCCTTTTTATTTTCTTTTAAACATAAATCATCACAATTATCTTTAACCCTGGTGTGAGTCTCATACACCTATGTTCTATGTATCATCAACCATGATACATAATCCATTTTATATATAAATAAATAAATATATATATCATACTGTAACACCCGGTTCCTTTTAGACCGAAATCCGTATTTTATTACTTTAGAATTTCATTTATTCTATTTACAATTTTATGTGTTTTATTTATAAAATTATTTATTTATTAAAACCCTTTTCTTTAAACCCACATCCTATTTTCTAACCTATTTTTCCCTCAGCCACTACCCATTTTCTTACCTAGTGTTATAAAGAATCCCCAAGCCCAGCAAATAATTTCTCAGCCATTTCTTTAGTGAGCCTTTCCTCACTTATTAGATATAAGATTCCCTATTATTCTTAAAACCCAAACCATATATTATCTCATTTATTTTCATCTAAATTTTTCCTTAATTTCCCTAGCCCAAACTCGCCTCAGCACGTTTCCATTTTCCAATTAGTTTTTCCCTTTATTCTTGGCCCAGCCCAACTTTCCCCAACTCATTCACTTTTTCCATTTTAAACCAACTTCTTTGTGCTGCCCAAACCTGAGCCCATCTCATCAGCCCGGCCGTTTCTCTTTTTATTTGATTTTGTTATTTTTATACGCGGCCCAGCCCATCACCCCCTTTTCTATTTGATTTCTCTATTTTCCTATTTTTCCTTGTTATTTTCCTATTTTTCTTCAAACCCACTCACTTGTGAGCCCGGCCCACGTTTTCCTGCAGCCCGCTTCATCCCTCCCCCGTTTCAGCCCCATCGCGCCCGCGTCTTGAACCCGACCCGACCCGGCTAGCCACTGCTCATCTTCTCTTCAATTTAAACTCCAACGGCACTCTCCCTCAATCTCGCTCGCGACCGCGTTCCTCGCCGCTCCCCGCGCCCTTGCTCCCGCTGCCGTTACTCCCCACGACCCGCGACCACGTCTCCATATCCCTCACTCACCCCGCCTCCTCAAATTCTTTCTCTCCTCCTTCTACCTCCATCACCATTGCCCCGCACCCCCATTTTCCCCTCGACGACGACGACGACGACTGCTCCACCGAGCTCGATCCCCTCGCCCAACCTCGCCGTTTCACCACCTCCCCTCCCTCTTCTATGCCCTCAACACCCGAGAGATCCTTTCCCCCTCGCCTGCAACCCAACCCCTCGCCGCGAGCCTCTGCATCCTCAAACCCACCGCTCCGACCAATCCCGCCTACAACTAACGACGCCGACGAACTCCACCCCACTGCGCCGTCGTCGACATCATCATCATCATCACCGTCGCCGTGATCTCCCGATCCTTCTCTCTCTCCAACTTCCTCTGTTCCTCTCGCTCACCCTCTCCGTCTCTACCCCAGCTCCCCTCTCTCTGTCTACACCCTCACTTTCTCTCCCTGTGTTCCTTTTCTCTTTCTGGTCTTTCTGAGCCCCTCTCTCTCCCTGAGTTCTCTTTCTCACTCTCCCCCTCTCTCTAACATTTTTCTCTTTCTCTCTTTCTCTCTCAAACCCTTTCTCTCTCTGAATTCTCTTTCTCGTCCTCTGCAATCTATCCATCGGCCCCGACAGCATCAGCGATCCCTAGCCACGACATTGCCAAGGCCGCAACAGCCAACTCCACCAAAACCGCGAGTCGTCGGTGCCGAGACTCGGATTCGAGACAAGTCAAGTGCCGAGCAGCGCGTGTGTCGCGCGTTCGTGACGTCACAGCCACCGTACATCCCCAAGACGTTCCAGGCAAGTTTTTACTTGCTTACATGCTATGTACTTATGATACAAATGTTTATTACATTGATATTAAAGTTGCAAGATTAGTTAAATTATATGTCGTAACTGTTCGATGCTTGTCCTCTTAGGAAATCCTTATCAATTTTGGCGGAACCAAATAGTTTTACTTGGCCCGTATGGTTTTGAGCTTAGTGTATGAATTTCATTGGATAATTTGATCGTTAACGACTAAAACAACTACCCCCAAGTTCGATCGTAAAACTGAAATTCTGTTGCACCTGAAAATAGTTAAATTCACCATAAATCATATACATATTAGAATGGTGCGTTCGAGGGCTCAAATCGAAGCCAACTCGACGAACTTTAACCCTGTACTAATTCCCAGACATACCTGTACTTAAACTGTGGTGAAAATTGGATCGGAGTGCGACTCTGGATTGCAGTCCAGAGCGACTCAAAGTGTTGCTTGCTGTTCTGTAACTGGTATCACTGGTTTTTCCTTAACACTTAGGTTGCGGAACTCCGCTGATTACTGTAGGTAAATCTGTTAGCTAGACAACACAATTAGTTTCATCCTGTTTCGTTATCATTTACTATTTAATCTGTAATTTAGAAGATCGGGACACATAACAGTCCCAGCAGATTCAGAATTGACATGTTGATATTAAACAGATTACAACTCCTAACGTACAGACGCGATTGAAGATCCGTTTGTTGCGTTGAAAACCTAACTGAAAACCCTAGAATTCATTCAACTGTAGTGTAGCTAAATTATGATCCCAACTGGGGTTAAAATGCGTTGCGAAATGGATTCCTGATTCTGAAACTGGATTTCCAGCCGCGTGCGCTTAAAATGAAACAGTTATAACTAATGATCCTGAAACCCGTTTGACCTGAAACAAAATTCTAAGGATAGATGACTGAACATATTAAATACTATCTGTTTATCATTTCGCTAAATTATATACATATGTTTCATGATAAATCGTGCAAGTGATGGACTGCTGTTTTTATGATACCTTAGTTGTGCTTCTTATACCGTTCATGCATCATATCATACCTATATTATTGTGGTGATAACCTAGTGACATCGTGCATTTACCCAGTGTTAGATTCTAGTGTTGATTGTGGCAAGTACGTCAGTGTTCGTGTATTCGTGATTAAGTGAAAGTGATACGTACTTGTGCACAATCAGTGTCCCTTTTATTCTATTGCATTGTCGACGTCTGTGGGATGCGTGTACGTGTGACTATAAGTGGTATGGGACACTTATGGAAGCGCTTGCACGGATGTCACAGATAAGGCATCCGACACTGCCATTTATCTTAGGTATTAGTCGGGACGTGCTTGATGGAGGTCCTGCCTCCAGTTCTCGCGCAGACTTGTCACGGATCGATTAGTATTTAGGGTGATGGTTAGTGTTTGATGTAGACCACGGGGTGTGGGGTAGTTCAAGTGTGAATTCAACAGAATCTCGGGAGTCCCATGCCGGCTTATATATTTAGGGAGTTATATGGAGATTTACAGGGTATGTGCTATATCACCGTGATACATTCGTTACATGTTGGGCCCGTGGTCCCTTGCCCTTGGGTTCTACCCTTGGGTGGAGGACACTCGCGAGTGGTTGACTCTCACACTTGGACTGACGATAGGCTTATTGACCTGTGCAGTGAGACTTAGAGACCGATAGGGTTACTGTTATTTACATTTCTTCTCTACTGTGTTGACATTTCGTGACATATTGTTATACTGCTTTACTTTTCCGCTGTATTGATCTCTGCTCATTCATATTCATGCTGTTTTACCGTTATTCACATCTATTACTACTGTTAGAACTGTTACTTGATTATATACATTATATTGCTATTGTGTCGCTCTGACGACCTGAGTATGCATGCTCAGTGTGAGAAGACGATTTAGCCTGGACCAGTGCATCACAGACTTCTTGACTTGCCTTCCCGAGTTACATTCTTTTGTTCCACCTCAGGTCAGTCTTTACATTGTTTACTTCAGTTACTGCATTTCTCATTACCTGCGCATCATTTACTGTTTACCATGATAAACTAGAAGCCGGAGTGTAACTACGGCGGGACTTTTCCCTGACCGTAGGAGCATGGCTGGCCTTGTCTACCCCTCGTATTCCGTATTTTGGGAAGCGGGGCGTGACATGGTTTAGTTGGTATCAGAGCCCAGGTTTTGCATCTATTGGGATTGCAGTTTTCTGTGTACAGTTTTGGCAATCTCAGACATCCTTCGGTCTAGGTTGTAAGCTGTCATTCTTGATTCATATTCGCATCGTACGTTCAGCTATCCATTCACTATGGTTTCGGGTGACTTGACAAGGGTATGTAGTGGTAATTGCACTACCGTACTCTATTCAGGTGACTTAATTTGATACAGTTGATTCTCCACTTGTAATGATATTCATCATCTCTGATATTCTTGAATCTTTGTTCTATCCATATCATATTTTGATTCATTTAGCGTGTGGCTCATATCATTCTTGAAATTGTTGTTTCAGGATCATGTCTTCCAACGACTTTTCATCTTTATTCGCTCCCCAGAATCAGACTGTTGAGATCCTTAGTGTACTACAAGGCTTAAAGGAAGCCCAGGAGCGAACAAACGACCTATTAGCTGAAGGGCTGAGAAGACAGGTGAGTCAGACCCCAGCGGGAGTCTCCTATCATACAGGGATCTCTATTGGACGAGGAAAAGAGAAGAAGATGAAACGCCAATTTGTTTCCCCACAACAGAAGTATCAGAAGAACCCCTGCTGTGGATATTGTAAGAGGCCAGGACACCTTCAGAGGGATTGTCGCCGTGCCCATGGGAAATGTCTGATATGCGGTTCCAACAAACACCTCATCAACGGCTGCCCAGAAAGGAAAGAGCTGCAAGGAAGAAACTTGTCCACTCTCCCCACTTCTGCCAAGTGAGGATTGCCGCGTAGTTCGGACTTCGACGATAAGGCGGATCAAACGCAGGATTCAACTCACGCGACGAGAATGCAATGTTATAGTAGTCGAAGAATAATTTTCATGTTATCTACTTTCAGTAATAATAATGTTGTCATCCTTTATGAATATTTCTTTCTGCTTGAAATCCTGTATCCTTTGGACCTTTAGTTGAATGCAATGAAATTTGAATCATACATATGTATCATTCTCATGCTTTCTTTATGTCAAATTCTATTCATTATCACAGTATTTCATTTTGATCTTTCAGTTCCTGCAACCGCATATTCTCCTATGTTTCGTACCTTGAGCCTTCCTTGATGTATTCCACCGTCTAATCATGACTCTCTTTCGTTCAGACCATGGCCCACCCTGGAGCAGCGCCGAATCTAGACGAGGATGTACAGTCATGCGTTTCCCTAGATCACACACTGACGAGTTCTGATGATGAAGTCAACGATCCCCAGGTTAACTTCGGTAACAATGATTCAGAGGACGAAGGAGTAGACGCCCCAGAGTTTAACGTGATAGCTGATTCCGACGAAGAAGAAGAAGATCCTGAAGAGAACCCTATGGAGGAAGATCCCGAGGAAGGTCCAATAGAAGAAAATCCAGTGGAGGAAAACCCCATCGAAGAGAACCCATAAGGAGAGGATCACATGGAATCAGATCTCGATGAAGAAGCTCTATCCGAGGAAGAAGGACCAGAAAGTCAAGATCCTGTGGTGGAAGGACTTCCAATAGAGATACCTGCGAGGCACTATGGAAATGGACGTCCCTACCTGAGTGCGCGAGCCTACCGCAACTTGCTGAATCTCCACAACCGCGACTGACGGATTTTCGTTGGGATGTTATCTTTCTGGCCAAATAAACTGTGTATAGTTAAGGCCACTTTTCGCCTTTGGGGATATCTTGTTTCAAATCTTCTTGAATGAAATAAATCTTCTGAGTTTGTAAACCTTTTGATTATAGGTTCGATTGATACTTGTTATTGCCCCTATCCATTTATCCTTCTGCTGAGATCTCTGACTGTCCACCCCTACTAGTTGTATAGTTTTCACCCTCATTTTGATTGGAAAGTACCGTATCCTGATCCTTGGAATGAGCCACCTTTCATCCCTCGTACGTGCCCCGTTTGAGATCCTTTCGGGAGGAGAACTGTTCCTGTGAAACTCCCAAATTCACCGACTCTTCAAATTTTGATTCGTGTGTTGTACCGACTGTTGCTTCCCCCTACGATTTTCCTTTTGTATCCCTTTGTGCTCATCCGTACTTCCTGTGCTGACCCGATCCCAATTCCCTTGATCCTCATCCTAAGGCCGCCATACTCCGACCATTGAATGATCCACATTTTCTCGTAATCATTACCCTAGCTAGCCCTATACTTCTTTGTGTTCTCCTTATTACCCTAAGTATATATATAGGGACTTTTTATTCGAAAATTTAGTTTCAGTACTTTAAATTTATCAAAGAGTACGTGTTATTGATTACTCCGTTTTTAGGTTTGAAGTACATTATTGTTATTTTCATTTCAGTAGCACAACCTTACACCGCACATATTTTTATTCCATGCTCTTTATTTTCACTATATGAGTTTCTACGCTATTTGATCGATTCTTCGTCCTAAAAGTATTTTTAACCTACCGAATAAGCTTTCACTACCTCCGTATGGTTGCTTTATCTTCGAGTGTTGTGTTGTTATACTTTATACTTATTACGTCTGCTATGCTACTTTATTATGTTTGTACGTGCACATAGTTAAATTTCGATTTTTATCGAGTACGCCTCGAATAATATTGTTCGTTATTGTTGTTATTTATATTTCCGTATATGAAGTTACCGTTACAGTTATTCCTGCATTGTAGCTTTTTGACCTACCTTTCCGTACGTTGTTCTTACTTATACTTATTTTCAAATTTCTTCATCCTCCTATTTCAAATAAAACCTGATGTGTTAGTTGCAATATAATAGCTTTCGTCTATGTCTTATTATTTATCGTTTATCTTAAATTTCGAGGACGAAATTTTTGTAAGGGTGGTATGATGTAACACCCGGTTCCTTTTAGACCGAAATCCGTATTTTATTACTTTAGAATTTCATTTATTCTATTTACAATTTTATGTGTTTTATTTATAAAATTATTTATTTATTAAAACCCTTTTCTTTAAACCCACATCCTATTTTCTAACCTATTTTTCCCTCAGCCACTACCCATTTTCTTACCTAGTGTTATAAAGAATCCCCAAGCCCAGCAAATAATTTCTCAGCCATTTCTTTAGTGAGCCTTTCCTCACTTATTAGATATAAGATTCCCTATTATTCTTAAAACCCAAACCATATATTATCTCATTTATTTTCATCTAAATTTTTCCTTAATTTCCCTAGCCCAAACTCGCCTCAGCACGTTTCCATTTTCCAATTAGTTTTTCCCTTTATTCTTGGCCCAGCCCAACTTTCCCCAACTCATTCACTTTTTCCATTTTAAACCAACTTCTTTGTGCTGCCCAAACCTGAGCCCATCTCATCAGCCCGGCCGTTTCTCTTTTTATTTGATTTTGTTATTTTTATACGCGGCCCAGCCCATCACCCCCTTTTCTATTTGATTTCTCTATTTTCCTATTTTTCCTTGTTATTTTCCTATTTTTCTTCAAACCCACTCACTTGTGAGCCCGGCCCACGTTTTCCTGCAGCCCGCTTCATCCCTCCCCCGTTTCAGCCCCATCGCGCCCGCGTCTTGAACCCGACCCGACCCGGCTAGCCACTGCTCATCTTCTCTTCAATTTAAACTCCAACGGCACTCTCCCTCAATCTCGCTCGCGACCGCGTTCCTCGCCGCTCCCCGCGCCCTTGCTCCCGCTGCCGTTACTCCCCACGACCCGCGACCACGTCTCCATATCCCTCACTCACCCCGCCTCCTCAAATTCTTTCTCTCCTCCTTCTACCTCCATCACCATTGCCCCGCACCCCCATTTTCCCCTCGACGACGACGACGACGACTGCTCCACCGAGCTCGATCCCCTCGCCCAACCTCGCCGTTTCACCACCTCCCCTCCCTCTTCTATGCCCTCAACACCCGAGAGATCCTTTCCCCCTCGCCTGCAACCCAACCCCTCGCCGCGAGCCTCTGCATCCTCAAACCCACCGCTCCGACCAATCCCGCCTACAACTAACGACGCCGACGAACTCCACCCCACTGCGCCGTCGTCGACATCATCATCATCATCACCGTCGCCGTGATCTCCCGATCCTTCTCTCTCTCCAACTTCCTCTGTTCCTCTCGCTCACCCTCTCCGTCTCTACCCCAGCTCCCCTCTCTCTGTCTACACCCTCACTTTCTCTCCCTGTGTTCCTTTTCTCTTTCTGGTCTTTCTGAGCCCCTCTCTCTCCCTGAGTTCTCTTTCTCACTCTCCCCCTCTCTCTAACATTTTTCTCTTTCTCTCTTTCTCTCTCAAACCCTTTCTCTCTCTGAATTCTCTTTCTCGTCCTCTGCAATCTATCCATCGGCCCCGACAGCATCAGCGATCCCTAGCCACGACATTGCCAAGGCCGCAACAGCCAACTCCACCAAAACCGCGAGTCGTCGGTGCCGAGACTCGGATTCGAGACAAGTCAAGTGCCGAGCAGCGCGTGTGTCGCGCGTTCGTGACGTCACAGCCACCGTACATCCCCAAGACGTTCCAGGCAAGTTTTTACTTGCTTACATGCTATGTACTTATGATACAAATGTTTATTACATTGATATTAAAGTTGCAAGATTAGTTAAATTATATGTCGTAACTGTTCGATGCTTGTCCTCTTAGGAAATCCTTATCAATTTTGGCGGAACCAAATAGTTTTACTTGGCCCGTATGGTTTTGAGCTTAGTGTATGAATTTCATTGGATAATTTGATCGTTAACGACTAAAACAACTACCCCCAAGTTCGATCGTAAAACTGAAATTCTGTTGCACCTGAAAATAGTTAAATTCACCATAAATCATATACATATTAGAATGGTGCGTTCGAGGGCTCAAATCGAAGCCAACTCGACGAACTTTAACCCTGTACTAATTCCCAGACATACCTGTACTTAAACTGTGGTGAAAATTGGATCGGAGTGCGACTCTGGATTGCAGTCCAGAGCGACTCAAAGTGTTGCTTGCTGTTCTGTAACTGGTATCACTGGTTTTTCCTTAACACTTAGGTTGCGGAACTCCGCTGATTACTGTAGGTAAATCTGTTAGCTAGACAACACAATTAGTTTCATCCTGTTTCGTTATCATTTACTATTTAATCTGTAATTTAGAAGATCGGGACACATAACAGTCCCAGCAGATTCAGAATTGACATGTTGATATTAAACAGATTACAACTCCTAACGTACAGACGCGATTGAAGATCCGTTTGTTGCGTTGAAAACCTAACTGAAAACCCTAGAATTCATTCAACTGTAGTGTAGCTAAATTATGATCCCAACTGGGGTTAAAATGCGTTGCGAAATGGATTCCTGATTCTGAAACTGGATTTCCAGCCGCGTGCGCTTAAAATGAAACAGTTATAACTAATGATCCTGAAACCCGTTTGACCTGAAACAAAATTCTAAGGATAGATGACTGAACATATTAAATACTATCTGTTTATCATTTCGCTAAATTATATACATATGTTTCATGATAAATCGTGCAAGTGATGGACTGCTGTTTTTATGATACCTTAGTTGTGCTTCTTATACCGTTCATGCATCATATCATACCTATATTATTGTGGTGATAACCTAGTGACATCGTGCATTTACCCAGTGTTAGATTCTAGTGTTGATTGTGGCAAGTACGTCAGTGTTCGTGTATTCGTGATTAAGTGAAAGTGATACGTACTTGTGCACAATCAGTGTCCCTTTTATTCTATTGCATTGTCGACGTCTGTGGGATGCGTGTACGTGTGACTATAAGTGGTATGGGACACTTATGGAAGCGCTTGCACGGATGTCACAGATAAGGCATCCGACACTGCCATTTATCTTAGGTATTAGTCGGGACGTGCTTGATGGAGGTCCTGCCTCCAGTTCTCGCGCAGACTTGTCACGGATCGATTAGTATTTAGGGTGATGGTTAGTGTTTGATGTAGACCACGGGGTGTGGGGTAGTTCAAGTGTGAATTCAACAGAATCTCGGGAGTCCCATGCCGGCTTATATATTTAGGGAGTTATATGGAGATTTACAGGGTATGTGCTATATCACCGTGATACATTCGTTACATGTTGGGCCCGTGGTCCCTTGCCCTTGGGTTCTACCCTTGGGTGGAGGACACTCGCGAGTGGTTGACTCTCACACTTGGACTGACGATAGGCTTATTGACCTGTGCAGTGAGACTTAGAGACCGATAGGGTTACTGTTATTTACATTTCTTCTCTACTGTGTTGACATTTCGTGACATATTGTTATACTGCTTTACTTTTCCGCTGTATTGATCTCTGCTCATTCATATTCATGCTGTTTTACCGTTATTCACATCTATTACTACTGTTAGAACTGTTACTTGATTATATACATTATATTGCTATTGTGTCGCTCTGACGACCTGAGTATGCATGCTCAGTGTGAGAAGACGATTTAGCCTGGACCAGTGCATCACAGACTTCTTGACTTGCCTTCCCGAGTTACATTCTTTTGTTCCACCTCAGGTCAGTCTTTACATTGTTTACTTCAGTTACTGCATTTCTCATTACCTGCGCATCATTTACTGTTTACCATGATAAACTAGAAGCCGGAGTGTAACTACGGCGGGACTTTTCCCTGACCGTAGGAGCATGGCTGGCCTTGTCTACCCCTCGTATTCCGTATTTTGGGAAGCGGGGCGTGACACATACACACACACACACACACACACACAATTATATATCAAGAGAAGAAAACGAATTTAGTGAGCTATAATATTAGTTAATATATAAATATATCAAATATAAATATATATCAAATTATTAAATCAACACTTGATTCAATAATCCGGTTATATCATATATAACCGACTAATATCATATAAATATGTATATCAAATTATCAAATCAACACTTGATTCAATAATCTGGTTATATCATATATAACCGACAATATTCAATATTCAATGTCAAATCTACACTTGATTCAATAATCCGGTCATATCATATATAACCGGACAATATCAAATATATATACATATAACAAATCATTGAATCAATACTTGATTCAATAATCCGGTTATATCACATATAACCTAACCGATATCAAATATCACGAGATTAGAATACGGTATCACATACTCGTATTTAATCAAGCTTCTGCACATATCACCATATGTGTCCTACTTCGTTTTGCTTGAGCTAGGAAATCTCTGTGTGGGACTCTAAAGACTCTTTAATACGCCAGCAGTAGGTAATGATCACATCGGTCACCCACAAGCCATCAGTGGTACTAGCTGGACGTAACGGCTACCTAGGTATTGAACGACAACAAGTAAGCTTGTCCAAACTCTCGTGAAGCCTATAAGAAACACTTACCGTAAAGTCCGGTCTCTTCGTCTGATATGTCGTATATCGAGTCTAGGGGTGGAATTGTCAGACCCCGGTAACTTAATAAGTCATGCCGATGTGTGGCCTATAACCATTCGAGAAACTACTAATAACACTTACAAGTAAATCTCATCAGCCCTGGCTCAAGACTTCCTGTTATAGCCAATCGAGCATAGCACAATATCAACTCCTTATACCGGGAGAGACGAAACCCCTCATATTGCTCACTGCCTCCATGTGACTCGGGACTGTACCCAAAATCCACCTGTTTGCACGACTCCTTTGAGCCGTGGTAGGGAGAAAATCAAATCACAGTGGGAACCACACAAGCCACTATGACGATCTCGGTTCTATAGACTAATCTGTACAAGTGTCACCAGAGAACTGCTATCTGACGATAGGTATGGTACCATCTAGGAGTTCTCGGTGAGTCCTGTTCGGTGTACCCATTCTCTAATGAGCACCTGTATACAATCTTTGATGTCAAACACCAATGGTTATGTGATCAACCATTGCCCCATACAGGGTCAAGAAACGTACACACTAGTCTACTCTGGAATATTGATGCCCTGTCTCGATACTCTCTCGACCAGGAACTGTTAAAGGATGTGCTTGCGGCCTACACAAGTCCCACTAGTATGATCTGCATCATAGTCCTGGTAGTCAAGCCAGCATCCTAAAGGCTTTATCAACATGTATCAGAGAGACGGTATAATAATATAAGTGTACATGTTAAGATAAAGAGCAACCAGATAGCATACTATCATGTCGAGCAAGAAAATCCTCTATATAGAGTCCAAGCATCCACTATAATATACAATAATGGCCTTTAGGGCATACATATTCCTAACAGTAACATAGCAATATCCAGTAATAACTTATATAGGTTTATATATTCTTTAATTCACTTGGATATAAGCCATAGAACGCTATGATTTGATTTATATTTAATTAACTATGAATTTAATGAGACCGTATGTACAGTAAATTCAGGTTCGACAACGCCTCTTGGGAGCATCCTTTCATGTGCAAAACTCTATCATTTAGATCCCAACTTCTACACATTACGCATTATCAGCGAATAGAATTATTGAAAATAAAACTGGGGACTTTTATTAAGGTTTCGAGTTAGGTAAAACACATCGAACTCTTAATACGTATATATATATATATAATTAACTATCATTAACATTTATCAACATAAATATTTTAAATATATATAGCATGATTAAGCAAGTGATGGGGTTTCACTTGCCTTGGGTCACTGATTTGGAAGCGACACGAATCATGGAGATCGCATCGATACACGAGACGGCTACGAATGGCATGGAGCCGGGCACGACGCGACGCGAGTGAGTCTCAAACGCATTATGGTCACGAAGAACATGTGTGGTGTTACAATGGCGACTTCGTTGACAACGATGATGGTTACAGTGACAGTGGCGATGGATTGGATGGAGACGACGGTGAATAGAACAACGGGGATCGCAACAAATGTAACTGTTCGATAAAATGTTGGGGGCTCGACTGTGATGCTGATGGTGCTACGGTGGTGGAGCTCAATGGCGGTGAGTAGAGGAGATCCTGGTGACTGCAAGGAGGCTGGCGGTGACAGTGGAGCATGGTTGTGGCAGCAAGGTAGGCTCGGGTGTGAGATATGAAAGCTCGGCTTCGATGGTTGGAGCACGAGAACGAGTCGAAGATGGCGGCGGGGTTGACGATGAAGGGAGCTCGGGCTTAGCCGTAGTGGTGGTGGTTTTCGGTGACGGCAACATCAATGGAGACAACGGTGGATCAAAGGTGTCCTATGTTAGCTGAGTTGGGCTCTGCTTGGAAGGTGATGGAGTTGGCTTTGGCAGTCTCTACGGAAAGGGGAACCCGTCAGTGCTTGGCGGCGGCTTTAGGTGAAGCTCCAACGAAGGATGGCAGTGAGGGCTTGGATTGTGGCTTAGAAATAGGTTCGGTGATTAAGAGGAAGAGGGTGGCGGAGTTGGTAGAGATAGTGAGAGATGGAGAGTTTGAGAGAGTTGTTGTAAAGGGAAAGAGAAGGAGATGGTAAAGATGGAGGTGGAGGAGACGAGAAGAAGGTCGACGACAGTAGTGGGGCGAGGGAGATAGCTCGGCTGGGTTTGAGAATGAGAGAGAGAGAGCCGAGAGAGAGAGAGAGAGTGAGTGAAGAAGAGAGAACGAGAGGAGAGAGAGAGTAAGAGAGAATGGGTCTGTTTTTTTTAAAGATTAGGGTTTGTTTGAAGTTTTTTTTGAAATGGTTTTTAAAAATATCCTAATAAAATTACACTTAATGACAATTAATATCAATTAAAATTTGTTAAAGAAAATTAATATCAATTAAATAAAATTAATAACATTTAATAACAATCGATGAGCATGAATAAAAATTAATAATAATTAAAATAAATTAATAACGATTAATAGCATGGGGGATATATGGTATGGGGACTTTGGGCTTTTGGGCTCATGGGCCAAGGGAAAAAGAAAAAGAAAAAATAACAGAATAACATATGGGAAAAATAAGAGGAATATTTGGAAAATGATTTGAAAATTATTATTTTATTAAAATACGAGAATTTAAGTATAACGGAAACCGGCTATTATATCATACCCCACTTAAATAAAAAATTTGTTCTCGAAATTTAAAATAAACAGTAAACTATAATGGTCATGCGCAAGCAACTAGAAAATTCAAATATTAGTAAGTAAGCCTACCTCTTTGCCACTTTGCCACTTCCAGTTCTACCTCTTTGCCACTAATTTCTTTTGCAAGAAATTCATTTTCTAAAAAGGTGGCATGTTGAGCAACAAACACTTTTTGTTCCTCAGCATGGTAGAAAAAATATCCTTGAGAGTTCTTTGGATATCCCACAAATTTGCAAAGAACTGATCATGCCTCGAGTTTGTCCGGATTTTGCCTTTTGACATAGGCCGGACAACCCCATATCTTAACTCGTTTAAAATATGGTCTCTTCCCACTCCATATCTCATATGGTGTGGTAAGTACAGATTTAGACAGAACTAGATTCAATATGTATATGGCTGTCTCAAGCGCATACCCCCAAGAAGGAAATAGGTAACTCAGCTTCGCTCATCATAGAGCGCACCATATATAATAGGGTCCGATTCCTCCGGTCCGATACACCGTTGTGCTGTGGTGTATAAGGAGGAGTAAGCTGAGAGAGAATCCCATTCTCTTTTAGATAATCCAGAAAATCATTGCTCAAGTATTCTCCTCCTCGATCAGATCGAAGGATCTTAATACTTTTGCCCGTTTGGTTCTCTACTTCGTGCTTATATTCTCTGAATTTCTCAAAAGCTTCAGACTTGTGTTTCAACAGGAACGCATGCCCGTATCTAGAGAGATCGTCAGTGAATGTAATGAAGTAGGAAGAACCGTTCCTGGCGTGTGTAGACATGGGACCGCATACATCACTATGTACCAGTCCTAAGAGTTCCGTAACTCTTTCTCCGTGTCCACTAAACGGAGCTTTGATCATTTTTCCTTTGAGACATGAATGGAAAGTATCATAAGATGAAAATTCGAATGAATTCAAATATCCATTTTTATGTAACTTATCTAGCCGTGTCCCATTGATATGGCCAAGTCTACAATGCCACAAGAAGGATTCGTTCATTTCTGAACTTTTCCTTTTGTGTGTGTTTTGTATATTGAGGACTGTATTTTGATTTAGAATAATATGCCATTATGTAACGAGCCTGATGCAATCAACTTTTGATCTAGGAATATATTCATAACATTATCCTTTACTACAAAATTATATCCTTCTTTACTTAATAAAGAAACTGATATAATGTTGCACATCATGTTCGGTATATAATAGCACTCATTTAGAATCAGTGTATTACGACTTGGTAATACTAGGTGATATTCGCCAACTGCTTTGGCTGAAATACTTGCACCGTTCCCTACTTGAACGGAATGATCACCTTTTCCCAGTTCTCTACCTTTACGTAGTCCATGTAACAATTTACATATGTGGGATCCTGATCCGGTATCTAATACCCAGGACGTAGGGTGAACTGAGAAACAGTTCTTAATAACTAACACACCTGAAGAAGATGCATCAACATGCATGTTCTTTTGGGCGGCGTGAGAATCCAGATATTCTCCTGATTCCTGTTCAGTCTTATAACTCTTATAAGAAAGAACGGGTCCAACGTTCTCCTGCTCAGTATAATAAGCGGGTTCAGTCAATACATCCATATTATTATCTTGATTATGGCCTGACATGGTCGCTACCTAGAGAGAGAGAGAAGAAAACACTTTAGCGTATGCTCTTGCAAAATTAGATTGGTTATTATCTTATCTAATCAGGATGTTTCCCATTGTTTTTATCAAATCTACCTTCAAACTCTAAAAGGTAAGATTAGCCGGGATTAATTACACCCTACAATTTCGTTAATCTTTCAGCCAGATCAGTGTCGGTACTTGAGGGAGGTTCCCTATGCTTTCGCACGGACCTAATTAAAGTAAACCTCATTTTCCCAGAGGCGAAACCCCGTTAACACTTTTCTAGACACCTACTTGATCGGCTAATTGTCCTGTGTAAAACTCTCCTAGGAGTAACTCTTACTCGCAGTGAGTATCGGGATCCAACTATCTCATAGGAGGTATGCAATCTCATTGCAAATTTCAACACTTGAAATTCCCGATAATATTTTGCCTCTAGCGATCTATGACCTTGACCAAGTCAACAAACCATAAATCGCAAGTCAAGTTCAACCCGTACATTTCCCGATTGAATTAAACCCACCCGTACGACCCTTGACTGAGTCATCAAGGCCGTGCGAATACTCTAATCTAATCACATCTCATGTTTTAGCAGATAAACACTACTCAGCTATCGTACACTACGCCTTGACTAAGTCAACAAACATAGCACGTATACTAAATAATATCTATGTGAAATGACGGAGGGCTACGCAGGTTTTTCAGAAAACCATGAGCGTAATGAACTTGATATCGTCGTAGAATCATGTGAAATTTTGAAATGGAGTGTTTTTGAGGCTTTCATTAGTTTTGCTAAAGAGGTCACTCCCGGTGAAGGGATCTCGGCTCTTTCCTCATCGAATAAGGTGCAGGGTATATCATATATACCACTATGCAAAGAAAAACTCTAAAAGCAATCAAAAGACAAACCGAGTTTTGTAGCATCTGCCAGTTTCGCTAAAGAGGTCATTCCCGGTGAAGGGATCTCGGCTCTTTCCTCATCGAATAAGGTGCAGGGTATATCATATATACCGCTATGCAAAGCAAAACTGTAGCTACCCTTTTTATAAAGTTTTGATTCTACAATATCTTTTAGGTTTCTTTTCCTTTTATTAATCTCATTAATAAAAATCCCATCAGCTTATACTTCCTAAGCATCACAGAAGAAACGAAAGCAGTAATGTTTATATATCAGCATATGTATGTATATATATATATATATATATATATATATATATATATATATATATATATAGTATAAGCATTCGTCTCAGGCAGTAATATGATCTCATCACAGAACATTGCAGCAGAAGAACATATATGAAATATTAGATATACTAGGACGTCCGTATTTTCAATACGAGCCTGTATAAAACACGGATTCCACGGTCGCGATGAATAGCCAAACCCACATCCCTAGACCCCTACGAGAGCGACAAGTAACACTGCCAATTCTAGGGTTAGGAGACCCGGTCTCGACTCCTCGAGATGGCCTCCCACTGGACCCTAGAACCCGGTTACTTGTGCTCCCCTCATTGGGTCTACCTAATGCGGAAAAGTAAATAATATACAAAGGTGACATCAACCTCATCCCGGAGGTGCCCCAATAAAAGAATATTACATACAAATGAATTTTACATGAATGAAAATAAAAACCCTCATCTCACATAAAACCCCCGGCTATTCACAACACGACGATCCAATATAACATATCACAACAACACATAATATCACATATCATCAACGTAAGTAAGTATGCATACACCGATCGTCGTTGTCGTATAGCAACGAAAACCGGCAATACAACTACATACTACACTTACGGTCACAGAAAAGAAATTGTAAAACTACAATATTTGGAATCCACAATCACTTTAGACATCGTAAATCCGAAATATCACATACTTCGCATTTCATGCCTAACTCTATGAATTCCACATATTGTATCACATTCCAGATAAATAAACAGTATTAAACATTCCGATCGAATAATCAAATACCCAAGATTTCCTAAATAGCTCAACACTTGAGCGGAGTTCAAAAGTTCCAGAATACATCACAGTAGCAACGGTCCAGCCGTAGAAGGGTCAAGCCAACGCCTCACATGTGGCACGCCGTACTGCCCCAAACCCGAAGGTTCAAAAGGCAGTTCAAGATGGTCACATAATCGAGTTAAGGTTTGTTGTCTTCTAGAGGGTCCATCGCGTCACATGCACGTTTTACCGAAAGATTTAAACCCGAGAAAAATTCAACACTTGAATGTTTTTCGTGCCAGGAAAAATTGAGTTAATGATATCCGTTCGAACATTTTAACAGTTTCTAAATATCCGAAAATAATAACGAATTTAAATATTCCGATCGAATCTACGATTACAAAATAAACCCCAGAATATTCAACACTTCAGTCAGAATAAAAAATACCCTGAAAATATACAAGCAGCAAAAAGAATTATTGTGAAAACAGAAGTGACTTTTCAAACAGTAGTGCCGCGGATCCACGGCCCAAGCAAGGTACGGCCTCGGTTCCGCGGCGCTCTGTAGGGATGACGTCATCGTTTTTCACACATATTCTTGAATTTACCTGCTGATATTTTTAGGTATTTTTAATTCAGAAAAATCTCAGTTTTTAGAAAAAGTCCAGAGAGGGGTTCAAATCGTCGTATCGGAGTTCGTTCGGAGTTTTAACTTCGTAAACACATCGCCTAATGCTCTAGCTTGGCTCTGATACCACTGTAGGGTTCCTAGGCACTCTTGTGAGGGTTCATAAGGCATCAAACATGCCCAAATAAAATTTTAGACATGCCGAACAACCCAAAGCCGGGATCTTTGCTAGATTATTAGGGTTTAACATGCATGTAAACATCTTTACTGCTATGTGTGAGCGATTACAACCTTTGTAGTCCGTTCCTTCGCTTCACAACCTCCGAGTAGAAGTCCCTTCGCCGCGATCCATGATCTCCCGGACTCAAGAGAGGCTCCACGACTCGAACGATCCATGAAAGCTTGTCGTATTCCTTTTCTCCGATGATCTACGTCGAAGTTGCAATAGCTCAAGCTCTCTCACTCTAATGAGGTGCACACCCTAATCTAATGGGCTAGATTAGATGAGGATGATGGAGTAGTCTTTATGCTTTCTTTTTATATCATTTTCTCACAAGAAATCATCACAAAAGAAATCACAAGTGAGCTCTCTCAAAAACTCAAGAGAGAAGAAGATGAAGAATAATGAGATAATTCCTTTTGTGATGAATAGTAGATAAGAATATATGATTGATATGGAACCATGGTCAAGGATGATAGGCTTAACCTTTGTAGAGAATAAACTAGAGCTAGGGTTTAGTTAGGTTAAGAATGAGTCAAGGATAAGTATCAACCATAATATCTTAACCAAGACAAAAGGAAATCCTTCTAGAATAATCAAGAAGGAGCTAACCCTAATCAAACCCTAATCTCTTTTTATCATCCCTAAACATGTTTCATAATAAATCATATCATGTCACAATAATATATATCACATATATATTATATATTTGCAACAAAAGAAAATAATACAATTAACATATATCACATATATATCAATATATTAATCCGGTGAGAAAATGAAATAATAAAGCGAGCCAATATTAGATAATGTAATACAATATATCATATATATCATTATACATTAAATCATCGAATCAACACTTGATCCGACGATCCGGCTATATCGAATATAACCGACTAATATCTCATGTACCGATTCATCGAATCAACACTTGATCCGATGACCCGGTTCATATCTAAATATCGCGAGAATAAAGTACGGTATAACATATCACATTATCCTCGGTCCTGCACATATCACATATGTGCCTCTACTCCGTTTTGCCTGAGCCAAGAAACCTCTGTGTAGGACTCTAAAGAATCGTCAATATGCCGGTAGCAGGTGATGATCATATCAAACACCCACAAGCTGCAAGCGGTCAGCTAAACGTAACAGCCACCCAGGTATTTAGCGATCAGAAGATCAACAAGCTAGCCTGTCCGTTCTCCTGTGAATCCAAACAGTAACACTCCCGTACAGTCCGGTCTGTTCGTCTGATATGTCGCATATCAAGTCTAGAGGTGGTATACGTCAGACCCCAGTAACCGATAAGTCGTGTCGATGTGAGGCTCATAACAGGTCGAGAAACTACTGGTAACACTTACCAGTATATCTTTATATCATCCCTGGCCAGGGACTTCCAGTTATAGCCAATCGAACACAGCACAACATCAACTCCCTATACCGGGAGAGACGAATCCCCTCCTATCGCTCATTGCCTCCATGTGATTCGGGATTGTACCCAAAAGCCACCGTTTTGCACGCCCTCTTGGACGTGGTAAGGTGGAAATCAAAGCACAGTGGGAATCACACAAGACTCTATGACGATCTCGGGTCTACAGACTACGCTGTACCAGTGTCACCGGAGAACTGCCATCTGACGTGTGGTATATCACCATCTGGGAGTTCTCGGTGAGTCCGTCCTGTGTACCCAGTCTCCACTGAGCACCCGTACACCATCCTTGATGTCAAACACCAATGGATATGGGATCATCCATCTCCCATCATATGGGTCATGATGCGTATACGCTAGTCTATTCTGGTGTATCGATGCCCCGTCTCGATATACCCTCGACTATGAACATTTATAGGATGTACTCATCGACTACCGTGGCCTCACTAGTATGATCTCATCATAATCCCAGTAGTCGAGTACAGATCCTAAGGGTTTTATCAACATGTGAGAGAACGACAGTAAACCAATACAAGTCAACATGTTAAGATAAAGTGAAACCAAATAGCATACTATCATGACGAGCAAGAAAGTCCTCTCTGTATATATTCAAGCATCCATCATAATATACATCATATGTACAACAATGGCCTCTAGGGCATATACATAACTAACACGAGTTGCTTCGGTTTTTAAAGCGGGAGCCCGTATAAAGAATCTTCGACGTGGAGCCTCTTCGACAAGCGAGATCGGAGAGCGAACTTCGTCTGAGCATCCGCGAGGAGCTTGGCGCAGAGATTGAAGACCGAAGGACACGGATCGATCGGTATAATCTCTCCAAACTCTTTTCTGTATTACTAGTATAGGGTTAATGGCATGATCCAGCTTTTAGGGTTACGATAGCGCCGGTTTATGAAAAGTTTTTGTTCCGCATTTGGCCTCGGATTGACTGCCGGGGCGCTGGCGTAGCCTTACATGGTATCAGAGCCAACCAATTAACCCTACTAACTAGTTTGCACAAGGTTAAAATCTTGATTGACATATTTTTCTGAATCACGAATCTATGTTCATGTGTTTGCTGTCGATTTTCAAAGTTGTTCTAAAATTTTTTTTAGGTATCTTAGAATTTTGTGTAGGCAAAACTAGAGCTACAGAAAAAATTTGGAGACCTAACTCTAAAATTCCGCCGCGAAACTAAAATGTCGCATTTAACGGCCCTTTCGCCGCGCTTTTTAGGCTACAGTACTCCAAAATTTTTCTGGTGCTCTAGATCATGAAAATATGATTTTTGTGATATATAGTTTTGACCTAGATTTGTTTGAGTGCTGGATTTGCATTTGGGGCCTATTTGGAAAGGTTTAGTCGATCGAAATTTTAAATGTGTATTTTTCAGTACTTGCATTACTATCAGCGACCGTGAATGTCATTTGATCGGTACAACTTGTCTAATCGCTATAGTCCTTTTAGACGAGTTTGCGAACGTGACATTCACGTTGATGTTCTGTGTTGTGCTGTGATGTTGCGGATTTATCGTGGTGGATAGCTTGCGTGCAATGGTAGTGTAGTTTGGATATATTTATACATTTGATATCGCGGGGCGAGCGTCCGACTTGTGGACTGCCGTCACTGCCTGTTTGTATATTATTCTTTTGGGGCACGACCGGGTTGAAGTCGATGTACCCGTTGTACATATTTTCTTTTCTATACTGGGATTACCCCGCGGTGGAGTTCACGGATAGCCGGGTTCTAGAGGACAACGGGCCCGCATCTCATGGCTTTGAGACGGAGGGGGCTTCACTCTAGAATTGGCGGGCTATTCGCCGCACTCGTAGGGGGTACAGGGTGACCCAAGAAGGGGTGCTCAAGTTACCGGATTTCATGAAGTGCTGGGTGGTCCATTCACTTTGCTGAAGGGGGCTGCCTCGCTTCTGGTTTTGGTGGGTAACTTGTCGCACTCGTAGGGGTCTAGTTTTTCATTGCACGGGCCATCCACATGACCAGGGGAACGCGGGTTTCAGTTGCGGCTCAAAGGAAACCCGGGGCTCCCAGATTATCTGTATTGTTCTGTGATGCTTATTACTTATCTATGATGTTGCATTTATCACGCCTGGAGCGATTATTATTTATTGATATATATACTAGTAGATGTTGTATATGTTTTACACCCGCGTTAGTCCAGTCCCCGCTCTGTCGTTAGTTAAGTAACCTAACGGATGATGACGGGACCCAGTGGCGAATGCGGATGGCATATACGTACATTATATTTTCGTTCTTTTGTGGTGTGATTAATTGATGGGACTGCGTTGATTCATATCAATGCAAGGAAAACAGACCTATTCGATGTTGTTGGAACATTTTTCAAAAAGTTGTTATTATAAGGATGTTTTCTTTTGTTTTGCAAAGCGGTATTCGGTTATGAATACCCAGTACCTCATTCGACGAGGCAAGGGCCGAGATCCCTTCATCGGGAGTGACCCTTTGGGCAGAAGTTTGTGTCAGGGTAATAACTTCATTATAGTCGATTACTTTTTGCTTTGCATCGCGGTATTCGGTTGGAATATCCTGCACCTCATTCTACGGGGAAAGAGCCGAGATCCCTTCACCGGGAGTGACCTCTTTAGCAAAGGTTTTCGCTAGTATATATTTGTAAAAAGCTATACAGTTCCTTCAACAATATCAAGTTCAACGTTAAAGGTTTTTCGCCAAAAACCATTCGTAGCCCTCCGTCATTTCAGACGGGTAGCATTTAGTATTCATGCTATGTATGTTGGCCTTCGTCAAAGCATAATGTATGGTGGCTATTTGTTACTTTTCTGTTGCATAGATAGATGCGTTGGTTTGGGATAGTCGTACTACTATTTTGGCCTTCGTCAAGGGTATGTACGAGTGGGTTCAAATTAACTTGGACAATGATGGGTAGAACTTGATATGTGACTTATGATATGTTGGCCTTCGTCAAGATCATAAAAGCATGGGGTAAAAATCACATCGGAAGTTTCTAAGAAAACTGAAACTTTCCAGGCATGCACATACCTTCTGAAGTGTGATAACGTGAGTGGATTCCATTACGTTATCATGTAATGATAGTTGGATCCCGATTCCTACCGATGAGCTGGTTTACTCCTCGGGTGATCCCAACTGATTCTTCTTTCAGGTTTAGAGGAGAATTTGAGGTTACAGTGGGAGACATCCTGATTAGATAAAGTGATTAACCATTCTGATCTAGGTTAGAGTGCACGCATAGTGTTTCTTTTATCTCTCTTTGGCAGCGACCATGGCCCGACCCTAGACTATAACTCAGTGACCAAGTTAACCGAACTTTTTTAAAATAATGGCTTTTGGATTGTCTGAGTTGCATAGATCATTGCCACTCCATATTTTACCCTTTGCATTTCTCCAGAACACCCCGTATCACTACGAATATCCACTTCCATTGGATAAATCCATCGTATAGTTTCATATGAACTCGAAGGAACTTGTTCCAGATTCGAGGATAGACTCTGGTTCTGGAGAGATTGAATAGGACTATTCAGTTGTCTTTTCCTTTTACCTTCTATCAAGTTATGAGGGCTCCTAGGATTAGGAGAGAGTACACCTATTACGCTTATTGGATAATCTTCTTCCAAACCAAAGGCAGGTGCCGAAAGGTAGGGAATGAAGAAAACCAATTAGCCTAAGTGTGGTGTATAGAAGGTAATAAGTAAAGACAAATAAAGGGATTAGAAAGAGAGCAAAGTAAATTGCGACTGTTATCATTCACGACCAAACCACATATTTCATCGCCACTCCTACTCTACCTTTGTATTTCTCCAGAACACCTCGTATCACTATGAACATCCACTTCCATTGGATAAATCCATCGTATGGTTATATACGAACTCAAAGAAACTTGTTCCAGTTTGAGGACGGATTCTGGTTCAAGAGAAATAGGAATAAGGTTTATTCAGTTGTCTTTTATCTTTACCTTCTCTCAGGTTGCGAGTGCTCCTAGGATTAGGACAATACACCTATTACGCTTATTGGATAGTCTTCTTCCAAACCATAGGCTGATGCTGAACGGTAAGGAAGGAAGAAAACCATTTAGCCTAACGATGGTGTACAGAAGGTAATGAGTAAAGACAAATAAAGGGATTTAGAAAGATGGCAAAGAAATATACGGTTACAGTCATGAATCTGGATAATGGAAGAGGCATTACTAGGAATACTCGAATACCCCTTCGAAACATATTCATGTTTCAGTTTCACTATGCGGTGTTAATAGAAAACTGATTTCCCAATTAGATCCTTACTCTAGGGTATGTATTTACCAGGTATGATTCTCACATCTGTATGGTTTTACAGATGATGAGTGGGAGTAAATTTTTGGGAATTAGGTGATCATCCTCATTATATCGGGATTCGTTGTAATTGGTGATATTTGAGGAAATCGCCTGGGTTTTTGCCGGACGACAAATATTTGGTTTTGAATATCCATTGTTATGCACCAATTTCAAACTGATATATCTGTACATTTATTTTATAAAGTGAGATATATTTTTTTTGAAATTATGTCCATGACATTTACCTATATCAGTTGATGGTAGATAAGGAGCATTAAACAGCGGTGTAATTCTTCTTAACCATAAGTACAGTTTTCAACCTACGACGCACAGGGTTTGAGTTATTAAACTCAGGGGACTTATACAAAATATTGTATGTTGTCCATTGTCCATTAGGACAGAGGGGTTAGTCCTCGTACTATATTCTGTTTACTTATGACTTCTCAAGTTTTAGACACGTATTTCGTAGAAATACAAGGTCCAAGTTTTGAGAAGTTATAGGTACAAGAATAAAGTAGAGAACCACGTGTCGCAAGTATTGGGATTCTGTTAGTTGTATGTATGCCCTAGAGGCCAGTATTGTACAGATGATGTATATTATATTGGATGCTTGGACATATATAGAGATGACTTTCTTGCTCGATATGATAGTATGCTATCTGGTTGCTCTTTATCTTAACATGTACACTTGTCTCTTTAAACTGTCTTATGGTTATATGTTGGTAAAGCCCTTAGGATGTGTACTTGACTACCTGGACTATAATACAGATCATACTAGTGGGGACATGGTAGTCCATAGGTACATCCTTCAAGGTCCCTAGTCGTGGGTGTATCGAGACGGGGCATCGATATACCAGTGTAGACTAGCGTATACGCTTCTCGACCCATGAGATGGGCGATGGATGATCCCATATCCATTGGTGTTTGACATCAGAGATGGTATACGGGTGCTCAGTGGAGACTGGGTACACTGGACGAACTCGCTGAGAACTCCCAGATGGTATTATACCTCACGTCAGATGGCAGTTCTCAGGTGACACTTGTGCAGGTTAGTCTGTAGACCCGAGATCGTCATAGAGTCTTGTGTGATTCCCACTGTGCTTTGATCTCCACCTTACCACGTCCACGAGGGTGTGCAAAACAGTGGTTTTTGGGTATAGTCCCGAGTCACATGGAGGCAATGAGCGATAGGAGGGGTTTCGTCTTTCCCGGTATTGAGGGTAGATGTTGCGCTTTGCTCGATTGGCCGTAACAGGGAAGTCCCTGGCCAGGGCTGATCAGAGATTTGCTGGTAAGTGTTACCAGTAGTTTCTCGACCCGTTATGAGCCTCACATTGGCACGACTTATCGGTTATTGGGGTCTGACGTTTACCACCCCTAGACTTGATATGCGACATATCAGACGAACAGACCGGACTGTACGGTAAGTGTTACTGGTTGGATTCACAGGAGTGTGAGCGGGCTTGCTCGTCGATCTTCTGATCGATCAATACCCGGGTGGCCGTTACGTTTAGCAGACCGCTTGCGGCTTGTGGGTGTTTGATATGATCATCACCTGCTGCCGGCGTATTGACGAGTCTTTAGAGTCCTACACAGAGGTTTCCTGGCTCAAGCGAAACGAAATAGGAGCGCATATGAGATATGTGCGGGACCGAGAATAATGCGTGTATGTGATACCGTATTTCATTCTCGTGATGAATGTTTCGAATGGTTGTATGCGATATAACCTAGTTATCGAATCGAAGATTGATTCGATAAGTCGATACATTGTATACTAGTTGGTTATGTGCGACATGACCGGATCATTGAATCAAGTGTTGATTTAATGATTTAATGTATAATTATATATTTGATATATTAAGTTGCATTAACTAGTATTGGTTCACTTTAAAAGGATTTTTCTCACTTGATGCGCACATTGTATATGTGATATATTTTTGTGTACACTTAATTGTATCATGTTTGATGATACATGTTAACTTGTGCATGTGTAAAGACTAAACCATGGTTATATGAATGGTTAGGGTTTTGTTTACTTATTCATTTATTTATTTTGTTTTGTTTATTTATTTTGGAAAGGCAAAAAGGAAATGGTGGCTTTTCTTGTTTCTTTCATGAAGCTTCATGAAGAGTTGAAAGCTTGACCATTTTGTTTGCTTCTCTTGACCTAACCATTCACCTAACCCTAGTTTACTCTCTACACTTGACTATGGTTAGTATATGATAAGTATTCATATTTGTTTCTTTTTTAAAATGAGACACTTATCATATTCTATCATCATCATCTTCTTCTTCTTCAAGAAGAAAGCTTGACTCCTTTAATGGCATCTTGAGTAAAAGAGTGAGAAACCCAATTCTAAAGTGAACCCACCTCCTATTTCTTCATTCTCTACCTCTTGCCAAGTAGTATAGGGTGTTTTCTTCACAAGTTTCATTGCTTAGTGAAGTTGGAGCTTGATCTTGTGTTGCCTCGACGTAGATCATCTTCGGCATCGAAGCCGACGACCTAGCCCGCCCATTTCTCCGATGAAACCGATGCCAGAGTCCGGGATCCGATATGGACAGCGAGAGGACATCTACGTGGAGCTAAGGAAGTGGAGAACCGGATCTACAAAGGTTGTAGCCTTTTTCTTTTAGTTAAGATGTTAACTAGTTTCTCTTTTCGCCTAAACTCTAGTCAATGAATCCGTATTAGGGTTTCTCAGCACTTGTAAAATTTGAAATTGGCATGGTTGATGCCTTGTGAGACCTCATTAGTGTGCCTAGGAACCCTACAGATTCTTCAAGGTGATCGAAGATGTAGATACTTGTGTGAGGTATTCAGTTGATAGTAATGGTTTTGAGAACTTTCTTCTCTTTCAGGTTACTCATAATTGGATGCACTCCTAAATTGAGTAATGCTGATAGGCCTCTCTCCATTTAGTTGACATGCACTGGAGACAGCTGCATGATTTGAATCTGGTTCTAATTACATCAATGCCTCTGTTTCTATATTGTATATAGAATGGATCATATCTTAACAATGTTAAGGTATATGGAGTTGTCCGGCTTATGCTTAAAACCAGACTCTGGATAACTCAAGGCATGTTTCTGTAATGACTGTTTGTGGGTTAACCTGGGCTATGACGAGGGTTAACTTTCTACCATCTGTAAGATCAATAGTGATATTGTTCCTGACTCACCACAGTTTTAGTAAAATGGGTTTTTTCAGAAAACAGTAGTGGGAGTATGGTAGAATTGGAAGTGATTCTAGAACCTCAAACGATTACTGAAAATTTAATAGGACCTAAAGATTCAATCAGGATTGACATTCCATTAGCCACTCCGCAGATATGGTGGGTAACCTCAGGCACCCGAGAGGTACTTCGGTAGCCTCAAGGACGGTGACAGGGAGGTTCTTGTTTACCCAGACTTTCTATTTCTGCTATTCCAGACTATGAGACCTGGGAGGAGGATGAGTATAGCGTCGTTCTAAACTAGCTTTAGAAGCGCACATATATATGGCTCTGCCAGAGGGTTGTTGTGGTCAGTGGGAACAGCGGAAGCATAGTGGACAAGTAGCTTGTGTCTATTTATAGACTAAAGCAAATATAGCAGAGATAGATAATCTATTTTTGATGCCACAGTCATAGGTTTTGACTTCATCAGAACAGGGGATGGATCTGTTAAGAAGGTAGTAGGGTATGATGTCCTGGTATTTGAGTGACATACACATAGTAGGAAGTGAAATTCCTATACTACGATCGGTTATACTGTGGTTGTCACACAATGGTTTCTCCATATAGGTTATGGATATAATATCAGGCACTCTGGTTACTAGATCTATGGTTTTAGATCTAGATTTGGGTATTTTCCCATTCTGGGTACTCAGACAGTATTCTAAAGGTGTTTTAGAATGGACGACTCCCGGCATGGTGGTAAACCTGCAGGTGATGGAGTCACCCTCTCTAAAGGTGTCTTACAGACCAAAGGGGAGAGGGGTGTGAATGATTGGCATGCCACTTGCTTAGGCAATTGAGTCAATCATGAGATGTCAAGTACCACACCAGATGTTGTTTTTATACTAGATACAATAATTTTATATTAATCCAATCTTGGAGAAACGTTCGGAAGCAGTTTTGAACATAAGTATATATGTTCTAGGGATTTGATAACGACAGCCTCTTTCGGGAAACAGTTATCATCCAGGCTTCCAAGGTGACCTGGATGACAGAGTGACTGTCAGAGTTATAGTTTTCCCTCTTGACAAGGGGCAGTAGTTTGGACAGGTGGTCCAAGCGGATACTGAGGGAGGCATGGTGCAGGATACTGATTAAATTCAGTTGACGATACAGTCTAAGAAGTTTGTTGGATTTGGAGTTCATTTGTGAACTAGGTCCCATCAGATATCCAGACATATTCTAAGACAGGTATTGCTCATTTCGGGAGATGGCTTTCTCCGCGAACTTGAGATAAAGAGAGACATAGAAAGAAATATCAGAGCGGATCCACTCACTGAGGCTATTTCTCGAACGCAAGAGTTTCACAAACAGGCTTTGTGAGACTGATCAGTAAAGAAGTTGGGTGTTCAGTATTACACGAGCTGTGAGTATGTGACATCGCAATAATTAGCCTTAAGTGCAAGTGGGAGATTGTTGGCTATAGTGCCCTCAAAGTCAATTATTGGATCCCAGGCACGTAATTGCAATGATTGAGGGAGGACCTATACCGGTAGGACAGTCTTGCTCGAGATGATAGTATGCTATCTGGTTTGTCTTTAATATCATGTATCTGCTTTAGGTAACATTACAGATCACTATTACACGTTGATAGAGCCCATAGGATTCTTGCTTGACTACCAGCAGTATGATGGAGATCATATACGTGAGAGTTGGGTAGTCTATAAGCACATCGTTAAAGTGTCCTTAGTCGTGGGAGTTTCGAGACTGGGCATCGATACTCCGAGAGTAGACTAGTGTATACGGATCGAGACCCCGACGAGGGGCGGTGGCCGGTCTCACAAGCCATTGGTGTAAGTTGGTTCACCTAAGATAGTATACAGGAGCTCATTGGGTTATGAGTACACATGACAGACTCGCTGGGAACATACTGGTTGGTATTATACCTATATAGCAGTTCTCTGGTGACATGTGTACAGGTTAGTCTATCGAACTGAGATCGTCATTTGTCTCGTGTGAGTTCCCACTGTGCTTTGATTACTACCCTACCACGGCTCAAAGGAGTCGTGCAAACAGGTTTTAGTTGGGTACAGTCCCGAGCCACATGGAGGCAGTGAGCGGATCGGTAGGGGATTCGCCTCTCCCGGTATTGGGGGTGAGATCGCGCTGTGTTTAGGAGAGCCATTACACAAATTCCCTGGCCAGGGCAAGCGAGATTTACTGGTAGGTATTCCAGTAGTTTCTCAGTATGTTCTGGGCTACACTCCGGCACGACTTATATCGCTATTGGGGGTCTGACGTTTACCAGCCCCCTAGGCCCGATATGCAATACTCATAGACGAACGGACTGGACTGTACGGATATTGTAACTGACAGGCTCAGTAGGGTTTCAGGATGAGTTCGCTCATCGGCCTCCCTTTTGCTTAATACCTAGGCAGCCGTTACGTACAGCTAGTACCACTGACGTGCTTGTGGTTAAACCCACTGCTATTATTGACGAGTCTTTAGATTCCCCCACAGAAAGTTTCCCAAGTTCGGGCGAAACGTTGTAGAGGCCGTATGGTTTTATGGCAGGGTTCGATCATATACGTGCACTTGTGCACGGATCATGATCGGACGGATCATACTAGTGAGCTCTGGTTTAAGCCGGATCCTAGTATTAGATTGTTGGATTATTTTCGTCTCGAAGTATTCGTATTCAGTCAGAATACGGATGCAGGTATGTATATACAGATGAGGGGTATTCTTGTGATTCGTCACGAGTTTACTTTAGAAAATGACATTCTATTTATTGTTTTAAACATTTGGATTAATGTTTATTATGTGGAAATTGTGAGTGCAAGTTTTTTTCAAGAGCATTAAATATGGCATGTGCAATTTTGGTGACTCATGGTGTGTTTTCTTGTGCCATGTCTATTCTCTTGATTGATTATTGTGTGGGATTAAGATGTAGAGAGAGAGGGCAGCCACAAGGGGTGGGGTTTGGTTTTGAGATTTTATTAGACCTCTCACATTTTATCTCACATGATTGATCGTTTCTCGATGTGTATGGAAAATTGTCATCACAATCAAAGAATTTATAGCCGCAATCAATAACGGTGTCGATGTAGCTTGTTAATGAGAATGGGTCGTCCACTGAGATTCGTGTATTTATTCGTTCGTGCTTTAGTTGAGTTGAAATAAAATAGTAAAGAAAATTCAACAAAATGATTCAAGATTTAATAGATGAAATATTTTCAAGAAATATCAAGAAAGAGTTCAAGAATTAGTAATCGAGAAAGTGTCCAAAATCAATTTTAGTTATCAAGAATATGAAGAATAGCTTGTAGGATTCGATAGGAATTAGTATTAATGATGAATACTAAAAATTACTTATCTTATCTATTGATGAATTATAGCTTAGGGAACTTTTGAAGAAACGGGGTTTCTCCTTCACTATCCCTTATCTTTTTATTGATCACCATTCAAATCTAGCCTTTAGCAAAGAAAATCATCAATTATTTAATCCCAAATTGCAACGAAATTATCAAGAATGGCGATTTCGCTCCCAATTTGGTCATTGACGATTCTTTTTCCTAAAGTTCATAATTCTCATAAGACTTAAGATTAGTTTAGGATTTTATCACCATTTATTCTTCCGAATTCCTTCGAATCCTTAACATGCGGAGATTTTACTCACACATCATAAAAATAGAAGAATCAAGAATGAGAAATTTCATAATACGAGGATTTAAAGAAAGCGAGAATTAAAAAATTATCACCTTTATTAAATCGACGTCTAATTACACTTTTCCTCAATCCGAGGTTATAAGAATTGCTCTCGATCACTCCCTTGAAGAGGTAATTATTCCGTTGAAATTCACTTTACTCGATCTCCGTGAGACTTGGACCTGTCGAGGATCTCGCACTCTTGATGATGATCGTCTTCGCATAAAGGATCTTCGATGTCTCGCCTGATGTTGTTCTCAACGAATCTTGATTTGGATCTTGATTAGGAATTGAATTGGATTTGGTTTTGGTTTGTGTTCTTTGTCACTTGATGAACAACCTTTACAATGTAGCCCTAGGCCCCTTTATATAGATCTTCACCAATCTTCCACAAGAAACTAGGTCAATCATCCACAAGAAGCTAGGTAGTTGTAGGGAAACTTCTAGAATAAGGTAGTTATCAAGTTTCCTCAAGAAGCTAGGCTGTTGTAGAGAAGTTCCAGAACAAGGTTGTTACAATGAAGCGTCTTCAACAAGCTAAGAGGTTGCAATGGTGCTTCTGGAGAAGTGTCATTGCCCGATGCTCTAACTCGGCCGCGAATCCGCGGCGGATCGGCGTGAATCGGCCGTGATTCCACGGCCTATTGGTGGAATTGATGCTTCAATTTTCTGTGGTAGTTTTGTGTTGGCTAATTGGTGCACAGGTGATATCTGGAATCTTTTTTATCTCTTCTGAATCTCTGTCAGATTTTAACTCTTTAATTTGCTGTATTTTATCGGCGAGTTTACGATTTCGATATCTGTCCTGAAATAATTTTCTGCACAAAATCTCAATAAAGAATGTTGAGATATACAATATCATGCATGACATAATAAACACACAATTTCCTTTAAAGAATGTTGATTATATATATAACACGTGATAATTGATATTTTCCAGACGAACTTGTAATATGTGATATATTTATAACAAACGTCCTTAGATGATTAGAAAAGTGAGAAAATTGTTATGTTCAAGATTGCAATATTTTCGACTGAACAAATTCCCCCAAACTTGATTTTGATCGTCTCGAGCAAACTTCTTTTATTCAGAAGAAGGAGAAATTTATTAAAAAATAAAAACTAACTAGCACATTTCGTAGGCAAACACGATTGCACTGAGCAGGTGCAACAAGCCTTTAAACATCTAGGTGTCCCTAGTAGGAGGAGTGTTTTCTCCTGAGGGTTTTCAGCGGATTGTACCCTCAAAATCCTATAATAAAAGGAAGACTGTGAAAGTTACATATAAAGATAATAATTATAAAAGAAAGAACTTGAAAATCAGAGTTTCCAACTACACTAGCTTTTGGTTTTCATGAGCCCTATTTTAATAGTTATGAAAAAATGTTAGAAATCACATCATCCCTCAATAAAACATCGTCTTTATTCTTCATTTCTACCTTTCTTCCAAACACCAATCATATACCCCTACATGTGTGTAAAGGGCATCCTACACTCGGAGAATTTAATTCAAGCTATCATACTCTTGTCCATCTACCTCAGTATTGTTTTAGTCGGTGAATATTTAGATGGAATTACTCACACATTCTTCATGCGACCGTTAATACTTTTTGAGGTACTAACCGAACGATTATTAAATGTGCTCACATATTAGGCATAATTAACAATTTTCTCGTCTTGCAACACTTAAGGCTTAGCAGTGACTTCCAAACCAGTTGGTCTAAGGCACTAGGTGATGAAGCATCCTTGCTATATTTTTTTTATGCTGCCTTAGTGATTACAAAACCAGTGTTCATTTTTCTTCACCATTTTATATTTTTATGCTTCATTTATTATTTTTTTCTTACTTTGGCTTTTAGACAAGAGCATTTCAAGGTATCCTCTACTATCCCGAGTTTCAAGACGTGTGTAAGTGCATATAGTAGGGTATCAACATTCAAATATTTGGCTTCCAGAATATGAACTATTTTTCAAACTTATTTTTATCCTCGGATTAGTGACTTCCTTCATCTTACTAACCCTTAGGACAACGGCTCATAACTACTTATTACTAGTTTCGTTTAAGAAAACATCTAACTTTCTTGGTTTTCTTAAACTTTTCCAATCTTTTAAATGTAATTTTTCACTTTCCAATCTTTTATTATAAAAGAAAATTTTTGAAAATTTTGTGCTTATTCAAAGTGAAATGCAAAGTGATGCGTAAATAAGCACAAACCTCCCCCAAATCTGTTTACAGCAGTGTCCTCACTGTTGTCGTCTTTTAAATCTCAAAAACCTGTAGGCTTGGGAGGAAAAGTTATTAACGGGGACAAGAATAAATGAAAGTGAAAATCATCCCCCAAACTTATTTTTTATTTATTTATAATTTTTCATCATTTTTTTATATATGTATAATTTGACTCACCTCCATTCTAAAGATGATACAATATTACCGAGACATGGAGGTGGGGTGGAGGAAAATTAGTCATTATAAGGCGTCTCCTGTAAAAACAGGAGCTCCTCCGAGGGGTCAATGGAAAAATATAGTTTTAATCTATGTCCATTCATTTTGAAAATTGTACCATTTTTTCTATCTTCGACTTCAACTGCCCCGTGCGGGTAGACATACCGCACAACAAAAGGTCCATTCCAACGAGATCGTAGCTTACCCGCATGAAGATAGAGACATGAATCGTAAAGAAAGACTTGTTGACCTGGGGTAATAGTTTTTCTCAAAATATTTTTATCGTGAAATACCTTAGTCCGGTTCTTTACTATCACAACATTATCGTAAGCTTCATCACGGAGTTCGCTTAGCTCTTTTAATTGCAGCTTCCGAAAGTTGTAGGCTTGATTTAAATTGAAGTTAAGTTCTTTAATGGCCCACATTGCTTTGTGTTCAATCTCGACCGGAAGGTGGCAAGCCTTTCCAAACACTAGGCGATAAGGAGACATACCAAGATCGGTCTTATAAGCGGTATGAAATGCTCAAAGAGCATCCGTCAATTTGGTTGACCAATCTTTTCGGTTCTTAGAAACTGTTTTCTCCAAAATTTGTTTGATCTGCCTATTAGAAATCTCAGCTTGTCCGCTCGTTTGGGGATGATAGGGCATGGAAAGTTTGTGGTTGATTGCATATTTCCGCATCAAAGTCTCGAAAGACCGATTACAGAAATGCGTCCTGTTGTCGCTAATGATAGTGCGAGGGTGTCCAGATCGCGAAAAGATATTTTCTTTAAGGAACTTAATGACAAGTTTGTTGTCATTAGTGCGACATGGAATAGCTTCCACCCATTTCGATACGTAATCAACCGCTAACAAGATGTACAAATTCCCAAAAGAGTTGGGAAAATGACCCATAAAATCAATACTCCAAACATCGAAAATTTCCACAACCAAGATCGGTTGAAGTGGTATCTCATTTCTATTAGAAATCCGACCCGTGTGTTGACATTGTGGACAGGTTTTGCAATGATCATAAGCATCTTTGAATAAAGTTGGCCAGTAAAAACCGCATTGCAAAACCTTTTCCGCCATCTTACGTGGACCAAAGTGACCTCCACATGCCTGATCATGACAGAAAGACAAAACACTCTTGAATTCATCATTGGGGAAACATTTGCGAATGATTTGGTCAGGACAATACTTAAACAAATAAGGTTCATCCCAGTAAAAATGCTTTACTTAGGATAGAAATCGATAATTGTCTTGTTTAGACCATTCGCTGGGAATAAGTCCCGTTGCAAGATAATTCACAATATCCACGAACCAAGGTTCGCTGGATATGGTCAAGAGCTGTTCGTCCGGGAAAGAGTCATTTATTGGCAAGGTCACAGGTGAAGAAGAGATGATGGTCGGCTACTACGTTTTCACATCCTTTCTTATCTCGAATGACAAGATCAAATTCTTATAATAATAATAGGATCCAACGTATTAACCTGCCCTTAGCATCCTTCTTCGATAAAAGATGTTTTAGGGCGTAGTGATCAGTGTAAACCACAATCGGTGAGCCAATGAAGTAAGGCCTGAATTTTTCTAATGCAAATACAACTGCCAAGAGTTCTTTCTCGATAGTTGTATAATTAATTTGGGTATCATTCAAGGTCTTACTTGCATTATAAATCACATGTGGCATCTTTTCAATGTGTTGTCCTAAGACTGCACCAACAACAAAATCTGATGCATCACACATAAGCTCAAACAGATGGTTCCAATCTGGGGATGATAGAACGGGGGCTGTAGTGAGAGAATTTTTAAGCGATTCAAAAACAGCCACACAGTCTGAGTCGAAGTGAAACGTGGTATCCTTGGCCAAGAGAAGAGTTAAGGGTCTAGCAATTTTGCTAAAATCCTTAATGAATCTCCTATAAAACCCTGCATGACCAAGGAAAGATCGTATATTTTTGACGCATTTGAGATGAGGAAGGTTATGAATGACATCTATTTTAGCTCTGTCGACCTCAATGCCTTTCCGTGAAATGACATATCCAAGCACAATACCCTCTTAGACCATGAAATGACATTTTCCCAATTCAAAGTTAAGTTCTTAACTTTACAGCGAGTAAGAACGTTGTCAAGATGAGATAGGAAATCATCAAAAGAATCCCCGAATATCGAGAAATCGTCCATGAAAATCTCCAGAAAATTCTCGACCATGTCCGAGAATATCCCCATCATACACCGCTGAAATATAGCGGGAGCATTACATAACCCAAAGAGCATGCGTCTATAAGCAAAGGTACCGAAAGGACAAGTAAATGTGGTTTTATCTTGATCCTTTTCGGCAATAGGGACCTGGTTATAGCCAGAGTTTCCGTCCATGAAACAATAATATTCACGTCCAGCTAATCGTTCCAACATTTGGTCAATGAAAGTTAGAGGGAAATGATCTTTCCTCGTTGCGGCATTGAGTTTTCTGTAATCAATACATACACGCCACCCAGTTTGAGCGCGTGTCTGGATCAAATCATTAGCCTCATTAGATATGACCGTGATGCCAGACTTTTTAAGGACTACATGAATAGGACTTACCCATTGGCTATCAGAGATTGCGTAAATGATACCACTATCAAGGCAGTTGACGATTTCTTTCTTTACCGTCTCCTTCATGACGTGATTCAACCGTCTTTGTGGTTCTCGGGTTGGCTTGGCTTCATCCATCAAATGTATATAATGTTCAGCAATCAAGGAATTAATCCCTTTGATGTCAGCCATTGTCTAACCAAAGGCTTGCCTATTAGATCTTAAAACCATCAAAAGAGCATTCTCTTGCTCTAAGACTAGAGAAGCGGATATGATTACAGGCAAAGACTCATTCTCACCTAAATATGCATATTTAAGGTGAGAAGGTAACAATTTGAGATCTAATGTCGGTGGAGAGACAAGAGAAGGTGGAGTAAGTGAATGACATTCGGATTTTCGAAGAAGTTCATAGCCTGCAAAGGATACAGACTCAGAAAGTGTGTCTGACTTTTGTGATGAGTCATAAGATTCAAACTCAGGTGTGGACTCGACAAAAGTGTCCTCACTATTGTGTGCAAGATGAAAAAATGTTGTGCTAATGTCGTCGAGATCATCAAAGCAAAGTTCATCAACCTCGCAGCTTTCGGGAGCTATCTCGTGGACAGAACAAACATCAAGCAAATGAGCAGTGGGTTCAGATGGCTGACTTCCAATCTTACAAATGTTAAGCTCAATTGTCATTTTCCCAAAGGATAAGTTTATAGAACCGTTTCGACAATTAATGACAACATTGGAAGTGGCTAGGAAGGGTCGACCAAGAATCACCGGAATTTGGTTCCGTGGGTTCGCTACAGGCTGTTTATTTAAAACAATAAAGTCCACAGGGAATATAAATTCCCCGACTTTTATCAACACATGCTCAAGTTCACCCCTAGGTTTGGTAATTGATCGATCTGCCTTTTGGAGAGTGCAATGAGAAGGTTTCAACTCTCCAATCCCTAACTGCTCGTAGACAGAGTATGGAAGCAGGTTAACATTAGCGCCAAAGTCGAGTAAAGCACGGTTAATGTTTTTACCCCCATTAGAAATAGAGATTGTAGGACATCCAGGGTTCTTACGTTTTTTTGGTAATTGTGGGGTAAAAGTTGTGCTAATATTATTTGTCATGAATAGCTTTTTGGGCACTTGAGTCTTCCTCTTCCTAGTGCACAGGTCCTTAAGAATTTTCGCATAAGCCGGAACTTGTTGTATATCATCTAGGAGAGAGATATTGATGTTAACCTATTTAAACATTTCCATAATCTTCTCCATATGTGGACTTGGTTTATTTCTCCTTAACCGATTCGGATAAGGAACTTTAGCAAAAAGAGCTGGATCCAACATTGGAGAAGGTGGTGTGGGTGGAACAGATCCCAGAATAGGAGTGGGGATCGTCTTTGGTTGACTAGAAGAAGTGGGCTGAGGGTTCGAGCCTTGAGGAAGACGGAGAATAGGTTCGGAAGAAGATGAACTGGGGTCAGAAGTGGAAGTGGAAGTGGAAGTCGGGGTGTCATTGATTATTTCATCATTATCAATCTATTCACCGACTTGATTATTCAGCACTCTTCCAGATCTCAACGTTGTAATGACACTCACATTGTAGTGTTGTGAATGCCCAGGATTCGGTAGGGGTTGAGATGGAAGTTTCCCTTTCTCTCTAGCACTCATTTCGGCATTCAATCGTGCAATTTGTGCTTCTATCGATTTAATACTCTCACCGTGGGAGGCGGAGTCCTTCTTTATATTATCGACAGAAAACTTTATCTCAGCCGACACTTGCATGAAATTTTTCAGAAACAAATTCATAGCTTGTTCGAGTGAAGAGGAATTATCTGTACCGGCCAATTGAAAAGAATTATTATACGGTGCAGAAGTGTTGGACGGAATTTGAAAATTTTGTGGTTGAAAGGGGTGCTAACTCAGTTGTAGTGGTTGCTGTTGTTGTGGAGGGACCCTTTGAAAGTTATTTTGGCTTAGAACCGTATTTTGAGTTTGGTGTTGGTTCTAAGCAAAATTAAGGTGGTTCCTCCAACCCTGATTATATGTGGAAGAATAAGGATCGTTTCTAGGTCGTTGCTGAAAAACAACATTAGTGTGCTCTTGACCTTGAAATAGAGAATTCAAAGGACATTCTTCCGTCAGATGCGATGGAGCAGAACAGAATCCACACACAGTTTTAGGGAGTGTGACCTGGTTTAGGGAAGCTAATAAAAATTTATGTTCCATAGCTTTAAGTTTCTTTTGCATTGCTGTCATTTCAGCTTTGACAGCTATGGAAACATCAAGTTGATGGATACCACCCCTAGATGATGGTTAGCTAACACTCTCCCATTGCAAAGTTTTTTCAGCAAAATCTTCTAAAAATTTCCAAGCTTCACCATTGTCTTTAGACATGAAATTGCCTTGACACATGGATTCAAGCATCTGCTTCGTTGTTGGATTAATGCCCTCATATATGATTCGGCACAGATCCCATCGGTGGATTCCGTGATGAGGACATTGAACTAGCAGATCCTTGAATCATTCAAAACACTTCCAAAATTGTTCATTGGGAAGCTGGGTAAATTGATTGATTTTGCTCCGGACATGGACGGTCTTTTGATTGGGTTAAAATTTCTTAAGGAATGGTATGACTGTTCTCGGCCGAATACGGGATACGGAACCGCGTAGGTTTGTCTTGCCTGAATTTGGGGGTAGATGCTATTTGGTTTTATCCATCCACCTCTTCGAAGATGTCAAGTTGATTTATGATACCATGTATCGAAGGTTTAGACGGATGCGGCCGATGTAGCAGACTTCGTCAGATTCCCCCTCATTGTGAGGTGTTTTTGATTGGGAGGATACCTTTCCCTGTAGGCGCAAGCCCCTGCAGTTAATTACGCTACCGCATCGCGGTAACCACTTTCTTCTTCTCCAGATGGTCACTTCGTGTCGTGTATGTTTGTTTTATTTTTGGTTGCCCGTGGATTGTATATGGAGACTAATTTATGTTGTCGCCCGTAGGGCGTGGATTAGTCCAAATCCGTATTTTCTTAGATTTGGTTTTGGGTTGGGTTTAAGGATCGTTAATCTTATTTGAGACTAAGATCAACTTAAACGTTTGTTAAGGATACGTTAGTCTAATTTTAGACTAAAATCTACTTAACATGATCATTTAGATCCAACAAAAGAGCATTTGGGCTCTATTGCTTTAGTTTAGGGACATTGCAGTCCAGTGGGTTTAAGGACATCATAGTCCGTAACAGTTTAAAGACGTCATAGTATATAAAGTTTAAAGACATCATAGTCTATGAGTTTAAGGACCTCACAGTCCATACAGTTTAAGGACATCATAGTCCATGAGTTTAAGGACCCCACAGTCCGTAAAGTTTAAGGACATCATAGTCCAGTTTAAAGACGTCATAGTCTGTGTGGTTTTGGTTCAACCGTTTGGGGATGCACCAAAAGTTATTGGTTATTGGGACCCTCCATCTCTTTGAAGACGTTGAGGGATTACAACGACATGTATCAGAGGTATGAAGAGATGTACCCTTGAAACAATATCCCGATTTGGGGAATGGGATGAACATCGGTTTAGATGTTATCTGTTAGGAGAACACTAGTCATCTTTGGGACTAGGATTTGGGGAGACCAGAACATAGGGGCTCGGTTGATTGGTGACAAAAAGGGTCTTGGCTTCGGAAGACTTGGCTAATTTGAGCTAAGGTTGATTTCCCTTAGTCACCCCATAGTGCTAAGCACTGAATCAGTGTTAAACACTGGACTTTGGAGGAGCTCACGTGTGAACACGTGAGGGGCCCCGAAGTGGGCATTGTTCCTTGAGTTTATTCCTTCATATATATATATATATATATATATATATATATATATATATATAAGTGCTGAGCACTTGGCTCACGTGTGAGCACGTGAGGCGTCCAAGGTGAGAACTGTTCTCTGGATTTTATTCCACTTTCATTTATAAGTGCTAAGAACTTGGTTCATCAAACAGTTACGTGCAGACACATGAGGTGCCTCAAAATGCGAGCACTGTCTTTGGAATTTCTCCCTCTTTTATACACAACTGTTTGGGGGTCACGTGGGAACACGTGAGCTGCCCCCAAAATGGGAGCTATCTTGGGTTTATTCCCTTTTTCCTTTTCCGAGTGATAATCACTATTGGGTCACGTGAGATCACGTGAGGCTCTCTGAAGAATAAAAATTGCCTTTTTATTTATTCCTTTTCTTATTTATAAAAGTTAAGCACTTCTCAGGAGTCACGTGAGGCGCTCCAAAAATAGGGTTTATTCCCTTTTCTCTTTTATAAGTGTTGAGCACTTCTCAGTGGTCACGTGGGGTCACGTGAGGCGCTCCAAAATAGGGATTATTCCCTTTTCTTTTTTATAAGTGCTGAGCACTTCTCAGGGGTCACGTGGGAGCACGTGAGATGCCAGAAAATGAACTGCCTCGGCTTTACTCCCTTTTTATTTTAGGAAGCTTCTTCAAGGGTCACGTGGGAGCACGTGACCTAAACTTATTCATTCTCTTTTGATCTTTGAGGGGGCTCACGTGGACACACGTGATCATGTTGGGTAATGATCTCTTTTACGTGCATGGAGAGTTAAATCCCTTGTTTAAGAATTAAATTCTTTTATAGGGTTAAACCCCAATTTTATTTAGAGGAATTAAATTCCCCTGTGTCTGAAAGAATTAAATTCTTTAAACCCAATTCTCCCTCTAAGTTTTGGATCTGCATGGCAGAATCTCCCCGATGAGAATTAAATTCTCAACTTATGGGGAGATCTGCTTCTGCAGATCTTCAACCAGAGGAAGAACTAAGTTCTTATTTAGAAGAGTTAAACTTTTGGTTTTAGAATTAAATTCTCTTTTATTTTGTGGGAGCTTATAGAATGATCTCCTTCCTTCTCTTACCTAGAGTTTCTTTCTTCTCTGAAAAGATCTTCATCTCTCTGGAGAATCTTTTTCTTTTGTTTTTATAGAGAGGTTTTTTCTCTGTTCAATCCTCTCTTTTTTTTGTCTTCCTATTTTTGTCTTCCTTCTTGGCTCCTATTTATAGGAGAAAGAAAAGAATCAGTTTATTCAGTCAATCTCTCACCGAGAGATTTTGTTTGATTTTATAACCAACATGATCTTTTAGACCACTCGATGAATTTTATTCACCATTGGATTTTTAATCCAACGATTACAAGATATTTCATTTTTTGTTCCTGGAAAATTTTAGGAAAATATTTCCTTGTACAGAATCTTTCTATAGATTGGTGATTTTTTAATCACCATTGGATTTTTAATCCAACGGTGCTCCTTTTTACAGAGTGCAATCTTTTTTGTTTGGAAAGATATAGGGAAATATTTTTCCAATTAGGGTTTTTGATTCCTATAGTTCAGAGGGTTCAAGAGGTTTTTGATTCCTATAGTTCAGAGCTCAGCTCCGAAAATTTTCTTGGAATTTAATTCCTATGTTCAAAAGGAATTTAATTCCCTCAGAGAACTTAGTTCTAACAAGAAGACCTCTTGGGATTTTTATCCTCAGTTGTTCTTGACAAAAATTTTTAGGAGAGATTCTGTTTGATTTGCATAGAGTTCATGATGGGATTTTCCTTGGGGGAATGTACAGAGATGTTTGAACTCCACTTATTCATCTATTGAGAATCTTCCTTTTGTTCTCATAATGATTACCCTGCCTCATCATTAGTGAGCCGCCACATTGATTTTGTGGGGCCCATGTATTTTGCAACCAATAGTCCCATGAAATAAGCTGCTTGTCGTTTTCTTTCATTATCTTTTTATACACACACACACAAACACACACACGTGTGGGTTTCATTAACAGTTTTCCCATCCCTTATTTCGGGAACAATGGCTTCTCTTCCATACTTTCCTTTTACCCGCTCGGAGGTTGCTTTTCCTCAATCACCGTCTGATGAAGAAGTGATGGAAATGATTAGGGATCATGACCCAAATTGCAACAACCTGCTTTTGTGGGGAACCTGGTATGGGCATATCATTCGGGGCCGCCGCAGCTTTCTTTGCGAGGTGCCAACAGAGCTTCTCCACCCATTCTTGCCGATGGAGCGTCCATAGACTTCCTTTGCCGTGGAGGTGCTGGATTGGACTCCTACGGGCCGACTTGAGCCGTCGACAGCTGGGATACGGGCTTTATTAGGCGGTGTACGCGTCTCTCTTTCATTATCAGTCTCCCCATGTCTGGTGGGTTAAAACTTTCCTAAATCAATGGAATCTTCCTACCAACACTTTCTTGTTAGGGGATCGTGAAGTTTCGATTTCTTTGGAAGAGTTTCGCGAGATCTCCGGATTGTCGATCAGAGGAGCGCCCTATGAAGAATTGCTGCCTTCTGACGAGTATGCATTCGCAACTGTGCCTGCTACGCTTGACGGCTTGTCGACCGAAAATGCCATCCGTCACAAGTATCCACGTCTAATCAAGACTCTGGATATTTTCGAGAAGCTGTTCGCAGAGTCAGAGGAACAGGGCATCACTTTTAAGAATTTTATCGCCTTCTTCCTTCGTGGAGATGTCCTATCAAAGGAGGCTCCGAAATTCGCGAATATTAACGACCCCTTCGGGTTTGGGCTAAATAAGCTACCGGCCAGAGAAGAAGATTTGCTACAGTTTTACATCCCAATCTTGTCGGCCGTACCTTTTGAGTCGATTGCAGATCCCGGTATGGATGAAGAAACTTTCTTCATCGGTTTTATCAGCCTTCGGCTCAGTTGGTTTGTCGTTCCAACGCATCGTCGCTTTATGAGAGCCTCAGTCATTTATCCTGTTCATCGCATTGCCGAAGGGACACGACTAGCCGTGGGCATTGCAGGGTTATCGCCCTTGTACCATGGGCTGAGTACTGCGGCCAATACCTCGACCCCGAGTGTGGATGTGGTGAGTTTCTCTCTTCATTATTTTACATCGTGGATTGAGATGCACGTGTTAGAGGCATTCGCTGCGCACCAGAGACCGGGTTTTTATGATGCTTATACTTTCCCACGGCTCATGAGGTTGATGGACGCTTCTGCACCTGACCCGACTCGGTTAGGGGCTCTTCGTGTGCTGCTTAATCTTCATGCCAACGAAGGCGGGATGGTATTCAATGATCGAGTCCTCTCTGCTCTTTCGGGACCTATTCAGCAGCTGTTTGATTTATCTAAAGAGGGCGCACCATCTTTGAAGCCTAGGGAAGCCATGCACTTGTATTCGATCAGACCGGGTTATTTGGTGTTCCGTCAAAACGATGCGGTTCTTTTTATGCGATATAATCCACACCGCTTTGCCAGGCAATTGGGTTATAACCAGGGTGTTCCCTTCGAGGCATTCATAGTGGAGCCCAGCTCGTCTTTGGAAGTTGTTTGTGACGCCACTCATCACTTCATGCGGTAGAACACTGGCTCTCACTTCATGATCCCTGAGGCCGACTACATTCCAAGGTATGCTGGGGCTTTTACGGGTTAGTACCGCTACCGAGTTGGTCCCATCATTGCCGATGAGAAGAGGATACTTTTTGGATATAGTGCTCCTGCCCCGATCCAGGCTATGGGAGTCCCGCCGCGACCGTGGACAATGGTTCACCCTCCCTTGAGGGGTACTGGTGCCTTATTTATTCCTGAGGCGGTGGATGCGAGCCTGACTCCACCAACAGTTGGTATGCTGATGCATAGTAAAGCTCAGGCAAGGGCTTCTGATGAGGCATCGGTAGCAGTTCTATCAGTTGCGGTGTCATCGATGGAAGTGTCATCATCGGTAGCACCGCCAAAAGAGGACACTGGAGGCGAGGTTGGGAAACGTCGCACCAAAGCGCCGAAGGGAAGGAAGCGATCATCTTCCAGCGCTAGTTTCGGATCGAAGCGGAGGAAGAAGACAGTCACCGGTCTGCTTGACTTTTTAATGGAATCCGAGCCTATCGTTCAAGACGAACCAATATCTATGCAAGAGCTGGATGATGGTCTTCTTTTTCCAGGTTCATCTGCCGAGAAAGCCGCACAATTGGCTGAGGCTATAAGGCGTTCCCAGGATGAGACCGAGACGTGCGCGTCTCGAAAAGTTCCTATCCTGCCGTAATAGTCTACGAAGATCCTCCATCTATACGGCGAGTATTTATAGGTCCTCTGGAGCAGGGGAGAGATAGCCCTCAAAAAGCTTATCTCAGCAGCTTCTGAAGATGAGTTATCGTTGTGGACCGGCGGCCATGAATCTACCCTAGAACCCCGGTGAGCATACCTTCTTAGGAAGGAACGTCAGCTTGAAAAAGCTATACTCGAGGCATCTTGGCGTATCGGTATGCACGTTTTCTGTATTTTCCTTTGGCAAGTATTTTTTTTTTGCTTTCTATGTCTTCTTATTTTCATAAAACTTTGCAGGGACTTCGGCCATTGCAGAGAATCTGAGCCCGAGTAGCGTCTTGACCGTGGACTCTATAAATATCCCCGATGAGACACCAGTAGGTGTGGAGGGGGTTGCTATAGTTGCTATTCCTGCTGTAGAGCTTCCATTGGCGGCTTCTATTCCCCCTGTGCTCGTTCACCCTGAGGAGGTGTCCCTTCCGGCCATGGATTTAATAGACCTTTCTGGTGATGGCCTGGAGATAGTGGAACAGGTAACTGAGATTGTCGTCTCTGAAGTGGTGGCCACTGCCCCTCGAATGATGTCCGTCACACCAGCAAATGTCTCCGATGATGTGCTTGAGGGTATGGAGGAGGCTGCCGAAGCTACTATCCCTCCTGTTCAAAGTGGGAGGAGTATCGAAGGTATTCTTCTATCTTTTGTTTTAATGATCTCTTCATTATCTGAATCCTTCCGTCTTTTTAGAATTACGCGGATTGGCGGCGTCTGTTCCCCTCCGAATGATGGCCAAGATGACGTAGAGGGACTTCTTGCCTGAGATTCGGGGCAGATACTATTTGGTTTTATCCGTCCACCTCTCCGAAGATGCCAAGTTGATTTATGGCACCATGTATCGGAGGTTTAGACGGATGCGGCCGATGTAGAAGACTTCGTCAGATTCCCCCTCGTTTGAGGGGGTTTTGATTGTGGGGACGCTCTTCCCTGTAGGCGCAAGCTCCTGCAGTTAATTACGCTACAGTATCGCGGTAGCCACTTTCTCCTTCTCCAGAATTTCATTTCGTGTCGTGTGTGTTTTTTTTGTTTGTGGATGCCCGTGGATTGTATACGGAGACTAATTTATGTCGTCGCCCGTAGGACGTGGATTATTCCAAATCCGTATTTTCTTAGATTTGGGTTTGGGGTTTTTGTTTAAGGATACGTTAGCCGTATTTGAGGCTAAGATCAACTTAAACGTTTGTTAAGGATACGTTAGTCCAGTTTGAGACTAAGATCAACTTAACGGGATCGTTTAGATCCGACAAAAGAGCGTTTGAGCTCTATTGTTCCAGTTTAGGGACATAGTGGTCCATTGCATGTATGGCCATCGGGACCCATCACCTCTCTGACATCGTTGAAGGATTACAACGACAGGTGTCAGAGGAGTTTAGAGATGTACCCTTGAACCAAAGTTGATTGGGGGTCTTATAGTCCAATTTGGGACTAAAGTCTGTTTGAATGTTTAAGGATACGTTAGCCAGATTTGAGGCTAAGATCAACTTAAACGGGATCGTTTAGATCCGGCAAAAGAGTGTTTGGAGGCTCTATTGTTCCAGTTTAGGGACGTAGTGGTCCATAGGTAGTTTAAGGACATTGCGGTCCATTACCAGTTTAGGGACATGGGGGTCCATATTCCAGTTTAGGGACATGGTGGTCCAATAACAGTTTAAGGACGTAGTGGTCCAATACCAGTTTAAGGACATAGTGGTCCATTGTATGTATGGCCGTCGGGACCCGTCACCTCTCTGACGTCGTTGAAGAATTACAACGATAGGTGTCAGAAGAGTTCAGAGATGTACCCTTGGACCAAAGTTGATTGATTTAAAAGAGCAGCCGTGCTCAGTCGATTTAATTTGAGGACTTACGGCCATGATTGGGCTAAGTCCAGTTGAAGATGTTCAACATTTTTATTTGTAGTTGGCCTATTAGACCTTGGCTTAGGCTTTGCCCTTTGTTTGATAATACAGTGCATTTTTGTCTGGCCTATTAGCCCCCCTTTCAATTAGGCTCTGCCCTTTTTAAATGCACATCATCTGTTTTGAGCTTGACAGGCCTTTGTTTGGGCTTTATTCCTTTTGATAGTGCATAGCACTTTGTTTGGTCTGATAGACCTTTCTTTATTGAGCTCTACCCTTGATAATGCATTGCATTAATTAGTCTAACAGAGTACCACATGGCTTGTCAGGCGCTTTGCGCTGATTGAGGAGCGCAAGACGCAAGTCCATATGGAGGTGACACGTGTCACGCTCTGGTGAGCGCAAGCGCAGTGCGCTGCGCCAGTGCGCTTCTGACACGTGGCACGCTCTGGTGGGTTGCGCCAATTCATGAGAGCAGTGCTCTATTTTAACAGCGCATAGCGCAGATCATTCTAGAGCTGACACGTGGCGCTCCCTGGTGGCTTGCGCCAACCCAGGAGCGCAACATTGCAGATTTACAAGTGCAGGGCACTGTTTTATTATTTTGATCAATTTTAGATCAACGAAAACAAATTTTATTGTTTTCAAAGAACCAGTGGTTCATAAAAAGTTCAAGGCACTATTATTATTTGTTTTTTTATTGAAGATCATTGATCTTGTTCTCAGATCAATGATCTGTTCATAAGAGAATTTTCTCTTTTTTCTAAAGGTTTTTACCTTTTTTTGTTCTTGAGGAATTCTCTCCAATTCTTCAGAGTTCTTAATGATGATCCTCCTCCTTTTGAATTGAGGTCTGGGGGCCTTTATTTAATGCCCATAAATTTATTAAAGAGATCTTTCTCTGAGTGATTTGGGGAATTTTCCCCACCGTTGGATCTTTGATTCAAGGGCTTCTGTTTTACAGAAGGCAATCTTTTTGTTTTAACAAGAACAGAAAAATCTTGCTAGAATTTAATTCTGTTTGGCGCAAACGCCCCAGTGTATGACACGTGTCAAGCAGCGGAGAGCGCAGCGCAACTGCGCTGACACGTGTCGCGTAGCACAACTGCGCTGACACGTGTCGCGTAGCGCATAGCGCAGCGCGTCTACGCTGACACGTTTCGCGCAGCGCTGCGCTTGCGCAACTGAAGCGTTGCTTCCTTTAATGTTGTTTTAAATAGAGCTTTGCTCTGATTGGGCGCACTGCCTTGGGCGGTGCGCTGGCGTATCAGCTTTCGACACGTGGCGCGTTACGCGCAGCGCAGAGAATTTGAAGCGTTGCTTCGAATTTGAATTTTTGAAATTTAAACGGAGCCTTGCTCTCATTGGGGGAAACAAATGCCCCCCCGTTGTTGTGCTCACGTGGCGCACACGTGAGTACGACGGTGGCAAGATCCCTACCGTTGGATCAAAGGGTGATCTGAAGGGGCGCATGCGCCTATAAATAGGACCCTTGGTCCTTGGTAATTTTTTACCACTTTCAAGAATCTTGATTTTCAGAGCCTTGCTCTTGCTTAAGAATTTTAGAGTCTTGCTCTTGCTTTTTCCCAAGAACTCCATAGTTCAGAACTTAAAACCATCTTAGGTAAAATTAAATTAAATTAAAGTTGATTAATAGAGCCTTTCTCTCATAGATCTTTGATCTAAAACCCTTTTGGGGTTTCATCAACAGAGCCTTGCTCTCAAAAGTTCATAGATCTACAGAGATCTTGTTCATGGGTTTTAACCCATGAACAGAGCTTTGCTCATGGATCAAATGTAGATCTTTTTTTATCTGAAAATGAAGAACTCCTAAAAGTTTTCATGGATTTTTAAGATCCCAAAATTTTATATTCAGGAGTTAAAATTTCTTTTTGATGGATTTTTCCTTCATTATTATAGAGCTAGGCTCTTTTTAAAGAAATTTTATTCCCTTGAGACCAGAGTTTGATAAATGTCATTCTGTGACAGAGCTTTGCTCTAAAAGAGGAGATTTTCTCCTTGTCTCTAGGGATTTCCCATCAATGAGAATATTCTCTTGGGGATCTTTTCATTAATTGACAGTCTCACTCAATGATGGGGCTGTTTATTAAATGATGTACTGTCATCCAGATTTTGTGGGTCCCCATTTGGTCCCCCTACCTACTGCATTGCAGTGTGGTGTAAAAATTTAAAATGTTGAGCGTTGAAATTATAACACTGACGGCTACTTTCTGTCTCTTCGCAGGAAACATGTCTGCCAACTCGTCTTTTCCGTTTGTCCGCTCGGAGGGAGGGTTTCCCCAGGCACCGGTGGACCGCGTGGTGCTCGCTCTCATCAAGGATCATGATCCCGAGCATAAGAGCCTTCACTTGTGGGGTAGGTGGTACAATGAGATCATCCAGGGTCGCCGAAGTTTCGGTTCCGCCACTCCATCTGAGCCAATATTTTCACTCCCCTACGCAGATGAACCCCCGGTGAAGTATGCCGTGGAGGTCAAAAATTGGAATTTGGATGACCTCCTCCAGCCTGTGATTGGTGCTATCTCCGTGCAGCCGCCGCAAGCGATAGATATTTAGGGAGGCGAATTTGTCAGGGTGAAGCACACCCTTGGGGACAGGCCTACAATATTGGATTGATCCCACGACCGCCTGCCGGATATTTGCAATGGGCCCGGTACATCCTATCAGCGAAGAGGACTCATCTGATGAGGATTGGTTTGTACTCGGCCATTTACGTATCGCTCTTTGAGTATCCTTCTCCTCCAACGTGGTGGGTTAAGGCTTTTATCGAGCAATGGAACATCCCCTGAAAGGTTCCTAGGCACTCTTGTGAAGGTTCATAAGGCATCAAACATGCCCGGATAAAAATTTAGACGTGCCGAACAACCCAAAGCCGGGATCTTTGCTAGATTATTAGAGTTTAACATGCAAGATGATAAATTTTATCTAAGTGTGAGGGATTACAACCTTTGTAGTCCGCTCCTTCGCTTCACAAGCTCCGAGTAGAAGTACCTTTGCCGCGATCCACGATCTCCCGGACTCATGAGAGGCTCCACGACTCGAACGATCCATGCTAGCTTGAAGTGTTCCAATTCTCCGATGATCTACGTCGAAGTTGCAAAGACTCAAGCTTTCTCACTCTAAAGAGATGAACACACTAATCTCATGGGCTAGATGAAATGAGGATGAGAGAGTAGTATTTTTTCTTTCTTTTTAAATCATTTTCTCATATTTATTCATCACATAAAGAAAATCAAGTAAGCTTTTTCAAGAGAGAAGAAGATGATAATGGAAATGATAAAAAGATTAATCCTTTTGTGATGAATAGAAAGAAATGTATATGATTGATATATAAACCATGGTCAAGGATGAGTGGCTAAGATTGTGTAGAGAATAAACTAGAGTTAGGGTTTGGTTTGGTTAAAAATGTGTCATCCAAAAATATCTTAACAATGACAAAAGAAAATGCTTCTAGAAGGTGCATGAAGCATCTAACCCTAATCAAACCCTAACCTCAATTAATCATCCTTAAACATGTTTAACAATTAATCATATCATGTCACAATAATATATATCACATATATATTATATATTTGCAACAAAAGAAAATAATACAATTAACATATATCGCATATATATCAATGTATCATCCAGTGAGAAAATGAAATAATAAAGCGAGCCAATATTAGATAATGTAATACAATATATCATATATATTATTATACATTAAATCATCGAATCAACACTTGATTTGATGATCCGGCTATATCGAATATTACCGACTAATATATCATGTACCGATTCATCGAATCAACACTTGATCCGATGTCCCGGTTCATATCTAAATATCGCGAGAATATAATACGGTATCTCATATCACATTATTCTCAGTCCTGCACATATCACATATGTGCCTCTACTCCGTTTCGCCTGAGCCAAGAAACCTCTGTGTAGGACTCTAAAGAATCGTCAGTACGCCGGTAGCAGGTGATGATCATATCAAACACCCACAAGCTGCAAGCGGTCAGCTAAACGTAACAGCCACCCAGGTATTGAGCGATCAGAAGATCAACAAGCTAGCCTGTGCGTTCTCTTGTGAATCCAATCAATAACACTCCCGTACAGTCCGGTCTGTTCGTCTGATATGTCGCATATCAAGTCTAGGGGTGGTAAACGTCAGACCCCAGTAACCGATAAGTCGTGTCGATGTGTGGCTCATAACGGGTCAAGAAACTACTGGTAACACTTACCAGTAAATCTCTATATCAGCCTTGGCCAGGGACTTCCAGTTATAGCCAATCGAACACAGCACAACATCAACTCCCTATACCGGGAGAGACGAATCCCCTCCTATCGCTCATTGCCTCCATGTGATTCGGGACTGTACCCAAAAGCCACCGTTTTGCACGCCCTATTGGACGTGGTAAGGTGGAAATCAAAGCACAGTGGGAATCACACAAGACTCCATGACGATCTCGGGTCTACAGACTACCCTGTACCAGTGTTACCGGAGAACTGCCATCTGACGTGCGGTATATCACCATCTGGGAGTTCTCGGCGAGTCCGTCCAGTGTACCCAGTCTCCACTGAGCACCTGTACACCATCTCTGATGTCAAACACCGATGGATATGGGATCATCCATCACCCATCATATGGGTCAAGATGCGTATACGCTAGTCTACTCTGGTGTATCGATGCCCTGTCTCGATATACCCTCGACTAGGAATAGTTATAGGATGTACTCATCGACTACCGTGGCCCCACTAGTATGATCTCATCATAGTCCCAGTAGTCGAGTACAGATCTTAAGGGCTTTATCAACATGTGAGAGTAAAACAGTAAACCAATACAAGTCAACATGTTAAGATAAAGTGAAACCAAATAGCATACTATCATGATGAACAAGAAAGTCATCTCTATATATATCCAAGCATCCATTATAATATACATCATATGTACAACAATGGCCTCTAGGGCATATACATAACTAACAATCTCCCACTTGCACTAAGGCCAGCTGCTGTAGTATCTCATACCTAGCATCCCGAATAATCTCTCAAACTGTATCTGGGGAATAGCCTTCATGAATGGATCCGCAGTGTTGTCCTTCGTATCTACTCTCCTGACCTCGATCTCCCGGCGATCAACTATCTCCCTGATCAGGTGATACCGCCTCAGAATATGTCTGGACTTTTGATGGGATATGGGTTCCTTGGCCAAAGCCACAGCTCCATTGTTATCGCAATACAGAGGTATTGGATGCTCAATGGATGGAACCACACCAAGTTCACTAATGAACTTCTTGATCCAGACAGCCTCTTTGGTAGCATCGTTGGCAGCGATGTATTCAGCCTCCATCGTCGAGTCTGCAACGGTATCCTGTTTGGAACTTTTCCAACATACCGCCCCTCCATTGAGGGTAAAGACAAAACCCGAATGCGACTTAGAGTCGTCCTTATCACTTTGGAAGCTGGAATCGGTAAAGGACTCCACCTGGAGTTCTCCGTTACCATACACCAAGAACATCTCCTTAGTCCTTCGTAAGTACTTGAGAATGTTCTTCACAGCTGTCCAGTGACTCTCTCCAGGATCTGCTTGATACCGACTCGCTACACTTAGTGAGTATGCTACATCGGGTCTGGTACATAGCATCGCATACATGGTAGAGCCTACTGATGAAGCATAGGGTATCCCTTGCATGCGAGCTCTCTCCAAATCAGTCTTGGGAGACATCTCTTTGGAGAGAGTGAGTCCAGAGATCGTGGGTTGGTTCCCACGCTTGGATTCTTCCATACTAAACCTCTTTAGTATGGTGTCAATGTACCTGGATTGGGACAATCCCAGTATCCGTTTAGATCTATCTCTATAGATCATGATTCCCAATACGCAGGAGGCATCACCTAGATCTTTCATTGAGAATCTCTGTGATAAGAAGAGCTTGACTGATTGCAGCATAGGAATATCATTTCCTATCAAGAGTATGTCATCCACGTACAATACGAGAAAGACAACCTTACCCTCTGCTACCTTCTTATAGATACAAGGTTCATCTATATTTTTGATGAAGTCAAACTCTTTGACTACAACATCAAAACAGATGTTCCAACTCCGCGATGCTTGCTTTAACCCATGAATGGATTTAAGCAGCTTGCACACCTTTCCGCTGCTCCCACTATCTACGAAGCCCTCTGGCTGAGTCATGTACACTCTCTCTTCTAAATCACCGTTTAGAAAGGCGGTCTTAATATCCATTTGCCAGATTTCGTAGTCATGGTATGCAGCAATAGCAAGTAAGATCCGGATGGACTTAAGCATAGCTACTGGAGAAAAGGTTTCGTCATAATCCACACCTGGTCGTTGACGAAAACCCTTTGCTACAAGTCTAGCTTTGAAAGTCTCAACTTTTCCATCTACACCAAATTTCCTTTTAAAAATCCACTTGCTCCCTATGGGTTTTACCCCTTCAGGAGCATTTTCCAAAATCCATACTTTATTGGTGTATATGGATTCCATCTCAGATCGCATTGCATCCAGCCATTTTACTGAGTCACCACTCGTGATGGCCTGCTCGAAACTAGTCGGGTCATCATCATCCATGATGCAATCCTCGATTCCACCATCAATGAGAAAACCGTAGTATCTCTCAGGCGTACGAGAAACCCTGCTAGATCGGCGGAGAGGCTGGGGTTCGTCGGGTACTACTGAATCCTCTGGTTCCATTAAATCATCTGCCGTAGTTTGTGTTGCTGGAACCTCTTCCAGTTCTACCTCATTGCTATCAATTTCTTTCATAAGAAAACCCTTTTCTAAAAAGGTGGCATGTCGAGAAACAAACACTTTTTGTTCCTCGGAGTGGTAGAAGATATACCCTCGCGAATGTTTGGGATATCCAATAAACTTATATAAGACAGATCTTGCCTTGAGCTTGACCGGATTTTGTCTTTTGACATAGGCTGGACAACCCCATATCTTAATATACATAAGAGATGGTCTCTTCCCTTTCCATATCTCATATGGAGTGGTGGGCACTGATTTGGTAGGAACCATATTCAATAGATGTATGGCTGTCTCAAGCGCATACCCCCAGAAGGAAATAGGTAACTCAGCCTCGCTCATCATAGAGCGCACCATATCTAATAGGGTGCGATTCCTCCGCTCAGATACACCGTTGTGCTGTGGTGTATAAGGAGGAGTAAGCTGAGAGAGAATCCCATTCTCTTTTAGATGATCTAAAAACTCACCGCTTAAGTATTCATCTCCTCGATCAGATCGAAGAATCTTAATACTTTTGCCCGTTTGGTTCTCTACTTCGTGCTTATATTCTCTGAATTTTTCAAAAGCTTCAGACTTGTATTTCATCAGAAACACATGTCCGTATCTAGAGAGTGTTAGTTATATGTATGCCCTAGAGGCCATTACTGTACATTGGATGTATATTGTAGTGGATGCTGGGACGTATATAGGGAGGACTTTCTTGCTCGACATGATAGTATGCTATCTGGTTGCTCTTTACCTTAACGTGTACACTGATTGTCTCTCCGTTACATGTTGGTAAAGCCCTTAGGGTGTGTACTTGACTACCTAGACTATGATGCGGATCATACTAGTGGGGACATGGTAGTCCATAAGTACATCCTTCAAAGTCCCTAGTCGTGGGTGTATCGAGATGGGGCATCGATATACCAGAGTAGACTAGCGTGTACCTTCTCGACCCATACAGATGGGCGATGGATGATCCCATATCCATCGGTGTTTGACATCAGAGATGATATACGGGTGCTCAGTAGAGACTGGGTACACTGGACGGACTCGCCGAGAACTCCCAGATGGTATTATACCTCATGTCAGATGGCAGTTCTCTGGTGACACTGGTACAGAGTAGTCTGTTGACCCGAGATCGTCATAGAGTCTTGTGTGGTTCCCACTGTGCTTTGATTTCCATCTTACCACGTCCAAGAGGGTGTGCAAAACGGTGGTTTTTGGGTACAGTCCCGAGTCACATGGAGGCAATGAGCGATAGGAGGGGATTCGTCTCTCCCGGTATAGGGAGTTGATGTTGCGCTGTGTTCGATTGGCTATAACAGGAAATCCCTGGCCAGGGTTGCTGAGATTTACTGGTAAGTGTTACCAGTAGTTTCTCGAACAGTTATAGACCTCATATCGACACGACTTATCGAGCTATTGGGGTCTGACGTTTACCACCCCTAGGCAAGATATGCGACATATCAGACGATCAGACCGGACTGTACGGTAGTGTTACTGGTTGGATTCACAGGAGTATGAGCGGGCTTGCTCGTCGATCTTCTGATCGCTCAATACCCGGGTGGCCGTTACGTTTAGCAGACCGCTTGCGGCTTGTGGGTGCTTGATATGATCATCACCTGCTGCCGGCGTATTGACGAGTCTTTAGAGTCCTACACAGAGGTTTCCTGGCTCAAGCGAAACGAAATAGGAGCGCATATGAGATATGTGCGGGACCGAGAATAATGCGTGTATGTGATACCGTATTTCATTCTCGCGATCAATGTGTCGAATGGTTGTATGCGATATAACCTAGTTATCGATTCAAGCGTTGATTCGATAAGCCGATACATTGTGTACTAGTCGGTTGTGTGCGACATGACCGGATCATTAATCAAGTGTTGATTTAATGATTTAATGCATAAATATATATTTGATATATTACTTTGCACTAACTAGTATTGGTTCACTTTAAATGGATTTTCTCACTCGGGATGTGCGCATTATATATGTGATATGATTTTGTGCACTTGCTTCTATCATGTTTGATGATACATGCTTTTTGGTTAAGTGTAAAGTATTAAACCTTGGTTAATAAAATGGTTAGGGTTTATTATTTGTTATTCATTTATCTTACTTAGTTATCCATTTATTTTTGATAAATGAATAAAATAAAGAGAAAAGAATGGTGGCTTCTTTTGTTGTTTAGTTAAAGCTTCATGAAGCTTTGACTTAGTCCACCATTCTTATCTCATCCTTAACCCTAACCATACCACTCAACCATGATTAATTCTCTACACTAAACCATGGTTCTAAGATGATAAGAATGATTTATTCTTTTCATTTTTAAAAAAACTTATATATCATATTCTATTCCATCTTCTTCTTCACTTCAACAAGTGAAGAAAGCAAGGTCCATCAATGGTGATTGATGGAAATGAGTGAGAAATTCAAATCTAAAGTCTACCCACTTTCTATTTCTTCATCCTCTACCTCTTGCCAAGTAGTAGAGTGTGTTTACTTCACAAGTTTCTTGACTTGGTGAAGTCGGAGCTTGATTTAGCGATGCCTCGACGTAGATCATCTTCGGCATGGACATCGACGACCTAGCTTGCCCATTCTTCAACGAAGCCGACGCTAGAGCCCGGGAGTTCACTTAGACAGCGAAGGCACTTCGTTGCGGAGCTATGGAGGTGGACAAACGGATCTACAAAGGTTGTATTTCCGTATTCCCATAGTTAAGTGTTAACTAGTTAGTGTTTCGCCTAGAAATCTAGCAAACGATCCGTACATTAGGGTTTCTCGGCACCGAATTTTTGAAATTGGCATGGTAGATGCCTTTAGAGACCTCACTAGAGTGCCTAGGAACCCTACACTGGTATCAGAGCCTAGCTAGAGCCTTAGGCGAAGTCCAGACGGAATTTGAAGTCCGAACGAACCCGAAACCCGATCACAATCATGCTCTCTGGACATTTTGTAAAATCTGGGATTTTTCCATATTAAAAAGTGCTAAAAAATTCAGCAGGGATTTTTATGAATTACTGTGAAAAACGGAGATCTAACTCCGTCATAACGGCGCGGAACCACGGCCTAAGCCCACGTGGCGCGGCGGTTGCGCGGCGCTACTGTTGAGTCTTTGACTCCCTTTTGCACAGTAATTCCTTTTTTAATATGTTGAGTTTTCTGGGATTTTTTAATAATTTTTCAAGAGTTGAATTTTTCAGATGTGGTTTTGGGGATTCGGAGTTTCGATCGGAATATCAAATTTTGTCTGTGTGGCTTTCCGGATAAATTTTAGACTATGTTAAAAAGTTCGACCGGATATAAATACCCAATTTTTCCCCTGTCGGGAAATTTCCAAGTGTTGGATTTTTCCGTAGTTTAACGACGTTCTAAGTAGTGCAAGTAACGCGATGGACCCTCTAGAAGACAACAAACCTTAACTCGATTATGTGACCGTCTTGAACTGCCCTTTGAACCTTCGGGTTTGGGGCAGTACGGCGTGCCACATGTGAGGCGTTGGCTTGACCCTTCTACGGCTGGACCGTTGGTACTGAGGCACGAACTGAATGTTGTTAGACTTATTTCATGTGTTGATCTGTATCGGGAAAACTTGGGTGTTAGATTGTTCGATCGAAAAGTTTAGCATTTTCTATTTATCTGGAATGGGATACAATAATTGGAATTCACAATAAGTTATGAGATAACTGAATGAATGTTATAAACATAGCAGTTTAGTCTCACTTGATCGGTTGCCACGGAATTTTGATGTGATCAAAAGTCCGTCGCAATCACGTAGCGTACGCGGATACTCGCCGGGTAAACTTAATAGACAGCCTCACTCCATAGCCCCGACCAAGTGACTGTAGGAGAACCCCGTCGCCGAAAGCATCCGTTCGGGTGCTCGCGGTAGCGGTGTTCCGCCTTGGTGCACTTCGTCGACGGTATTGGGGGTGCGGCCGCCTACTGGAGTTTGCGACGAGCATTTGATCAGGATGTCGGGAATCCTGTTGAATTACCCGACTTGATATTGAAAAGAGTTTTCGATAATGAGACTAAAATGCGGGGTTTATAATTGTTAGGCATGCGATGTCTAAGTAATTCATTTGGTCAGGCATGCGATGTCTGAGGTGGTTGCGGATTCCAACTGTTGTAGTTTTACACTTTCTTTTCTGTGACCGTAAGTGTAATATGTGATATCGCCGGTTTCGTTGCTATATGTCAACGACAGTTGGGATGCGCATATTTACTTACGTTGATGACATGTGATGTTATGTGTTGCTGGATATGTTATATTGGATCGTCGTGTTTGAATAGCTGGGGGTTTTTATGTGAGATGAGTGTTTTTCATTTTCATTCATGTAAAAACTTGTATGTAATATTCTTTTATTGGGGCACTTCCAGGTTGCGGAAGTTGTCACCCTTTGTATATTATTTACTTTTCTGCACTAGAATAGACCCAAGGAGGGGAGCACAAGTAACCGGGTTCTGGAGTCCAGTGGGAGACCAACTCGAGGAGTCGAGTCCGGGTCTCCTAACTCTAGAATTGGTAGGGTTGCTTGCCGCTCTCGTAGGGGTCTAGGGGTGTGGGTTTGGCTATTCATCACGACCGTGGAATCCGTGTTTTATACTGGCTCGTATTCAAAACACGGACGTCCTAGTATATCCAATATTTCATATGATTCTTCTGCTGCGATATCTGTGATGTGATCATGTGATGTTCTGTGATAGATACAGTATATAGTATATATGATATATTATATAGACGTTACTTATGTTTTACACCCGTGCTAGCCCTGCCCCGCTCTGCCGTTAGTTACCTAACCTAACGGTGCACGAGGGGACATCGAGGCGAATGCGGATGGCATAAGTGTACGTCGTATTTATCTGTGATGTTTAGGTACTTAAATGATGGGACTTCATTAATGAGATTAATGAAATAAAAGAAACCTAAGATGTTGTAGAATCGAATTTCAAAATAAAACAGGTAGCTACAGTTCTTGCTTTGCACAGCGGTATATATGATATATCCCGCACCTTATTCGATAAGGAAAGGACCGAGATCCCTTCACCGGGAGTGACTCCTTTAGCAATAACTCGCAGATGCTACACCCTCGGTTTGTCTTTTGATTGCTTTTAACTGTTTTTGCTTTGCACAGTGATATATATGATATATCCAGCACCTCATTTGACGAGGAAAGGACCGACGATCCCTTCACCGGGAGTGACTCCTTTAGCAAAACTAGAAAAGCCTCAAAGACACTCCATTTCAAAATCATTTGATTCTACAACGATATCAAGTTCATTACGCAAAAGGTTTTCAGAAAAACCTGACGTAGCCCTCCGTCATTTCAAATAAGTAGTAGTTAGTATTCGTGCTACGTTTGTTGGCCTTTGTCAAGGCGCAGTGTGCGGTAGCTAACTCGTGCTTATCTGCTTATGCATATGATGCAGATTGGGTTAGGGTAGTCGTGCGACCTTGTTGGCCTTTGTCAAGGGCCGTGCGGGTGGGTTTAATTCAATCAGGAAATGACGGGTTGAACTTGACTAGCATCCTATGGTTTGTTGGCCTTTGTCAAGGTCATAGGAGGTTAGGGGCAAAATATTATCGGGAATTTCAAGTGTTGAAATTTGCAATGAGATTGCATACCTTCTATGAGATAGTTGGATCCCGATACCCGCTGCGAGTAAGAGTTACTCCTGGGAGAGTTTTATACATTACAATTATCCGATCAAGTAGGTGTCTAGAAAGGTGTCAATGGGGTTACGCCTCTGGGAAAATGAGGTTTACATTAATTAGGTTCGTGCGAAAGCACGGGGGACCTCCCTCAAAGTATCGACACTGGCCTGGCTGAAAGATTGGCGAACTTGTAGTGTGTAATTAATCCCGGCTAGTCTTTCCTTTTAGGGTTTGAAGGAAGATTTGATAAAAAGCAGTGGGAGCCATCCTGATTAGATAAAATAATAACCAATCTATTCTTGCAAGAGCGCACGCTGAGTGTTTTCTTCTCTCTCTCTCCTGGTAGCGACCATATCACGCCTTAATCAAGATAATAATACGGATTATTGACCGAACCCGCTTGTTATACTGAGCTGGGGAACGTTGGTCCCGCTCCAACTTATAATTGTTATAAGACAGAGCAGGAAATTGGGGAATACCAAGATTCCCGTGCCGCCCAAACGAAGAGAGTGCATGCTGATGCATCATCTTCGGGTGTGTTCTTTATACAGAACTGTTTCTCAGTATCCTCCGCATCCTGGGTATATGATACCGGATCAGGATCCCAGATATGTAATCTGTTACATAGGGCTACAAAAGGGTAGAAAAACTGAGAACGGGTGATAAGTTTCATGAGGCAGAAAACGGGGCAAGTGTTGCAGCCAAGTCTGTTGGTCACTGTCACCCTGTATTGTAATACATTGATTCTGAACGAATGTTATTAGATACCGAACCTGATATACAAAATCATATCTGTCTCTTTATTAGTAAAGAAACGATAAAATTTCGTATTGTTGGATAATGTTTTGAACATTTCCTATATCAAAAGTTGATCGGTTCAGGCACCTTATCTAAAAGCATTGATGTTCTAAATCAAACTACAGTTCTTAGTGTACGGAACACACACAAGAGGAAGAGTTCAGAAATGAACGAATCCTTCTTGAGGCATTGTAGACTAGGTCATATCAATGCGACCCGACTAGCTGGAGTTACATTTAGATGCATATTTAAATTAGTTTGAATTTACATCTTGTGAAACTCGCCAGTCATGTCACAAAGATAAGATGACCATAGCTTTGTTTACTGGAAACAGAGAAAGAGTTAGTGAACTCTTGGGATGATACATGTTGATATATGTAAGGTCTCCTGTCTACACATACCAAGACCGGTTCTTTGTACTTCATTACGTTCTCTGATGATCTCTTTAGATTCAGACATATGTTCCTGTTGAAACATAAGTCCGAACCTTTTGAGATATTCACAGAATATAAGTTAGAAGTAGAGAACCAATACGGGTATAAGTATTATGTCCTTTGATGTGATCGAGGAGGAGAATACTTGTGCATGGAATTCCTGGACTATTCTAAAGGAGAATGAGATTCTCTCTTAGCATTACTCCTCTGTATACACCATAGCACGATGGTATATCGGGGCGGAGCAATCACATCCTATATGATAAGGTGTGCTCTATGATGAGTACCACTGAGTTACCTTTTTCCTTAAGGGAGTTGTGCACTTGAGAAGCTGCATACCTATTGAATAGGGTTCCAATCAAATCAATTGCCTACCACTTCATATGTGATATGGAAGGGGAAGAGCCCATATCTTAAATTAGTTAAGATTTGGGGTTGTCCGGCCTATGTCTAAAAGCAAAATCCGGACAAGCTCGAGGCAAGGTCTGTTATGTAGAACTGGAAATGTTCCAGCCATACAAATTGCAGCTGATGATTTGATAGAACCAAAGGATTCAGTAGATTCCAACGAACCTCAGCCTCTCCGCCGATCTAGTAGGGTTCCTCATCCACCTGAGAGATACTTCTGTTTCTCTATGACAGTGGGAGCGAGGATTGCATCATGAGATGATGACCCAACTAGTTTCGAGCTGGCCATCAGGAGTAAGACTCTGTAAGAATGGCTGGATGCTTAGCGATCTGAGATGGAATCCTTATACACCAACAAAGTATGGACTTTGGTTGCTATATCTGAAGGGTTAAATCCCCATCAGGAGCAAGTATATCTTGAGAAGATTACTTGGTGTATATGGAAAAGTTGAGACTTTCAAAGCTAGACTTGTTAAAGGTTTTCGTCATCAACCAGGCGTGGATAATGATGAAACCTTTTCCAATACCTATGCTTAAGTCCATCCAGATCCAACTTGCCACGGCTACATACCATGACTACGATATCTGGTGGTTGGGTGTCATGACTGCTTTTCTAAATGATGTTTTAGAAGAGTGCGTCTATAAGTACACAGCCAGAGGGCTTCGTAGACAGTGGGAGCAGCGGAAACGTGAACAAGATGCTTTGTAGGATAAAGCAGGCATCGCGGAGTTGGAACATCTATTTTGATGGATTAGTCAAAGAAGTTGACATTATCAAAATGGTAGATGAACCTTGTATAAACAAAAAGGTAGTAGGGAGTATGGTGGTGATCCTCGTAGAGTACGTGGATGACATACTCTTGATAAGAAAGGAGTTTCCTATGCTACGCTCGATCAATCTCCGTTTATCACCAAGGTTCTCCGTGTAGGATCAATATGATACCTACTAAATCCTGGTTTTGGATCTATGAGATAAATCTAATTGGATGTTAGGAATCTCACTAGTAGTAGTGAGATGGTATCAATCGATCCTGGGGAGAATCACTGGAAGTGTTCCAGAGTGATAAAGATGACTGAATGTCAGTCGCAGGCATTGTCTTTACCCTCAGTAAATGGACGGTATGATGGAAGAGTTCCAAGCTAGATACCGTGACATACTAGACGATAAAGGCTGGATACATCGCTACTAAAGAGGATGTTTGGATGTATAATGGTTCATGAGATGAACTATATTCCTACCATTGTGAGACAATGGAGTTGTGGCTTATGCCAAGGAATGCCGGTCCCATCAGTGATCCAGACTTATTCTAAGGCAGTATCACCCGATCATGGAGATGGTTGATCTCCAGGTTGATCGAGGCAAGGAGAGCAGACTCAGAGGACAACACGGCGGATCCACTCACAAAGGCCTATTCCCAGAGAGAGGCTTTTATGGGATGGTTGAGTATGAGATACTTCGACCACTGCTACAGATGGCCCTAGTGCAAGTGGGAGATTGTTAGTTATATGTATGCCCTAGAGGTCATTACTGTACATTGGATGTATATTGTAGTGGATGCTGGGACGTATATAGGGAGGACTTTCTTGCTCGACATGATAGTATGCTATCTGGTTGCTCTTTACCTTAACGTGTACACTGATTGTCTCTCTGTTACATGTTGGTAAAGCCCTTAGGGTGTGTACTTGACTACCTGGACTATGATGCAGATCATACTAGTGGGGACATGGTAGTCCATAAGTACATCCTTCAAAGTCCCTAGTCGTGGGTGTATCGAGATGGGGCATCGATATACCAGAGTAGACTAGCGTGTACCTTCTCGACCCATACAGATGGGCGATGGATGATCCCATATCCATCGGTGTTTGACATCAGAGATGATATACGGGTGCTCAGTAGAGACTGGGTACACTGGACGGACTCGCCGAGAACTCCCAGATGGTATTATACCTCACGTCAGATGGCAGTTCTCTGGTGACACTGGTACAGAGTAGTCTGTTGACCCGAGATCGTCATAGAGTCTTGTGTGGTTCCCACTGTGCTTTGATTTCCATCTTACCACATCCAAGAGGGCGTGCAAAACGGTGGTTTTTGGGTACAGTCCCGAGTCACATGGAGGCAATGAGCGATAGGAGGGGATTCGTCTCTCCCAGTATAGGGAGTTGATGTTGCGCTGTGTTCGATTGGCTATAACAGGAAATCCCTGGCCAGGGTTGCTGAGATTTACTGGTAAGTGTTACCAGTAGTTTCTCGAACAGTTATAGACCACATATCGACACGACTTATCGAGCTATTGGGGTCTGACGTTTACCACCCCTAGGCAAGATATGCGACATATCAGACGATCAGACCGGACTGTACGGTAGTGTTACTGGTTGGATTCACAGGAGTATGAGCGGGCTTTCTCGTCGATCTTCTGATCGCTCAATACCCGGGTGGCCGTTACGTTTAGCAGACCGCTTGCGGCTTGTGGGTGCTTGATATGATCATCACCTGCTGCCGGCGTATTGACGAGTCTTTAGAGTCCTACACAGAGGTTTCCTGGCTCAAGCGAAACGAAATAGGAGCGCATATGAGATATGTGCGGGACCGAGAATAATGCGTGTATGTGATACCGTATTTCATTCTCGCGATCAATGTGTCGAATGGTTGTATGCGATATAACCTAGTTATCGATTCAAGCATTGATTCGATAAGCCGATACATTGTGTACTAGTCGGTTGTGTGCGACATGACCGGATCATTGAATCAAGTGTTGATTTAATGATTTAATGCATAAATATATATTTGATATATTACTTTGCACTAACTAGTATTGGTTCACTTTAAATGGATTTTCTCACTCGGGATGAGCGCATTATATATGTTATATGATTTTGTGCACTTGCTTGTATCATGTTTGATGATACATGCTTTTTGGTTAAGTGTAAAGTATTAAACCTTGGTTAATAAAATGGTTAGGGTTTATTATTTGTTATTCATTTATCTTATTTAGTTATCCATTTATTTTTGATAAATGAATAAAAGAAAGAGAAAAGAATGGTGGCTTCTTTTGTTGTTTAGTTAAAGCTTCATGAAGCTTTGACTTAGTCCACCATTCTTATCTCATCCTTAACCCTAACCATACCACTCAACCATGATTAATTCTCTACACTAAACCATGGTTCTAAGATGATAAGAATGATTTATTCTTTTCATTTTTAAAAAAAACTTATATATCATATTCTATTCCATCTTCTTCTTCACTTCAACAAGTGAAGAAAGCAAGGTCCATCAATGGTGATTGATGGAAATGAGTGAGAAATCCAAATCTAAATTCTACCCACTTCCTATTTCTTCATCCTCTACCTCTTGCCAAGTAGTAGAGTGTGTTTACTTCACAAGTTTCTTGACTTGGTGAAGTCGGAGCTTGATTTAGCGATGCCTCGACGTAGATCATCTTCGGCATGGACATCGACGACCTAGCTTGCCCATTCTTCAACGAAGCCGACGCTAGAGCCTGGGAGTTCACTTGGACAGCGAAGGCACTTCGTTGCGGAGCTATGGAGGTGGACAAACGGATCTACAAAGGTTGTATTTCCGTATTCCCATAGTTAAGAGTTAACTAGTTAGTGTTTCGCCTAGAAATCTAGCAAACGATCCGTACATTAGGGTTTCTCGGCACCGAATTTTTGAAATTGGCATGGTAGATGCCTTTAGAGACCTCACTAGAGTGCCTAGGAACCCTACAGAGAGATCGTCGGTGAATGTAATGAAGTAGGAAGAACCGTTCCTGGCATGCGTAGACATGGGACCGCATACATCACTATGTATTAGTCCTAAGAGTTCAGTAACTCTTTCTCCGTGTCCACTAAATGGAGCTTTGGTCATTTTTCCTTTGAGACATGAATGGCAAGTATCATAAGATGATAATTCGAACGGATTCAAATAACCATCTTTATATAACTTAGCCAGTCGTGTCGCATTGATATGACCAAGTCTACAATGCCACAAGTAGGATTCGTTCATATCTGAACTTTTCCTCTTGTGTGTGTTTTGTATATTGAGGACTGTATTCTGATTTAGAATGAATATGCCATTATGTAACGAGCCTGATGCAATCAACTTTTGATCTAGGAATATGTTCATAACATTATCCTTTACTACAAAATTATATCCTTCTTTACTTAATAAAGAAACAGATATAATGTTGCACATCATGTTCGGTATATAATAGCACTCATTTAGAATCAGTGTATTACGACTTGGTAATACTAGGTGATATTCGCCAACTGCTTTGGCTGCAACATTTGCACCGTTCCCTACTTGAACGGAATGATCACCTTTTCCCAGTTCTCTACCTTTACGTAGCCCATGTAACTGTTTACATATATGGGATCCTGATCCGGTATCTAATACCCAGGACGTAGGGTGAACTGAGAAACAGTTCTCAATAACTAACACACCCGAAGAAGATGCATCAACATGCATGTTCTTTTGGGCGGCTTGAGAATCCAGATATTCTCCTGTTTCCTGTTCAGTCTTATAACTCTTATAAGAAAGAACGGGTCCAACATTCCGTAGCTCAGTACAATAATTGGGTTCAGTCAATACATCCATATTATTATCTTGATTATGGCCTGACAAGGTCGCTACCTGGAGAGAGAGAGAAGAAAACACTTTAGCGTATGCTCTTGCAAGATTAGATTGGTTATTATCTTATCTAATCAGGATGTCTCCCACTGTTTTTATCAAATCTACCTTAAAACCCTAAAAGGTAAGATTAGCCGGGATTAATTACACCCTACAATTTCGTCAATCTTTCAGCCAGATCGGTGTCGGTACTTTGAGGGAGGTTCCCCGTGCTTTCGCACGGACCTAATTAAAGTAAACCTCGTTTTCCCAGAGTCGAAACCCCGTTAACACTTTTCTAGACACCTACTTGAATGACTAATTGTCCTGTGTAAAACTCTCCCAGGAATAACACTTACTCGCAGTGGGTATCGGGATCCAACTATCTCATAGGAGGTATGCAATCTCATTGCAAATTTCAACACTTGAAATTCCCGATAATATTTTGCCTCCAGCGTCCCATGACCTTGACGAAGGCCAAACTACTCATAGGGCGCTAGTCAAGTTCAACCCGTTCATTTCTTGATTGAATTAAACCCACCCGTACAACCCTTGACGAAGGCCAAACTACGCCGTACGAATACCCTAATCCAATCGCATCGTATGCTAACAGATAAGTACTAGTTAGCTACCGTACACTACGCCTTGACGAAGGCCAAACTACCGTAGCACGAATACTAAGTAGTATTTATCTGAAATGACGGAGGGCTACGCAGGTTTTTCAGAAAACACTGAGCGTAATGAACTTGATATCGTTGTAGAATCATGTAGTTTTTGAAAAGGAGTGTTTTTTTAGGCTTTTCTTAGTTTCGCTAAAGGGGTCACTCCCGGTGAAGGGATCGTCGACCCTTTCCTCATCGAATAAGGTGCAGGATATATCATATATACCGTTGTGCAAAGCAAAACTTTAAAAGCAATCAAAAGACAAACCGAGTTTTGTAGCATCTACCAGTTTTGCTAAAGAGGTCACTCCCGGTGAAGGGATCGTCGGCTCTTTCCCCATCGAATAAGGTGCAGAATATATCATATATATCACTGTGCAAAGCAAAACTGTAGCTACCCTTTTTATAAAGTTTTTGATTCTATAATTAGGTTTATTTTCCTTTTATTAATCTCATTAATAAATATCCCATCAGCTTATGCTTCCTAAGCATCACAGAAGAAACGAAAGCAGTAATATTTATATATCAGCATATATATATATAGTATAAGCATTCGTCTCAGGCAGTAATATGATCTCATCACAGAACATTGCAGCAGAAGAACATATATGAAATATTGGATATACTAGGACGTCCGTGTTTTCAATACGAGCCTGTATAAAACACGGATTCCACGGTCGCGACGAATAGCCAAACCCACATCCCAAGACCCCTACGAGAGCGGCAAGTAACACTGCCAATTCTAGGGTTAGGAGACCAGGTCTCGACTCCTCGAGATGGCCTCCCACTGGACCCTAGAACCCGGTTACTTGTGCTCCCCTCCTTGGGTCTACCTAATGCGGAAAAGTAAATAATATACACTGGTGACATCAACCGCAACCTGGAATTGCCCCAAATAAAAGAATATTACATTACAAATGAATTTTACATGAATGAAAATAAAAACCCTCATCTCACATAAAACCCCCGGCTATTCTGAACGCGACGATCCAATATAACATATCACAGCAACACATAATATCTCATATCATCAACGTAAGTAAATATGCGCATCCCAATTGTCGTTGACATATAGCAACGAAACCGGCGATATCACATATATTACGGTCACAGAAAAGAAAGTGTAAAACTACAATATTTGGAATTCACAATCACTTTAGACATCACAAATCCGAAATATCACATACTCCGCATTTCATGCCTAACTCTATGAATTCCACATATTGTATCACATTCCAGATAAATAGACAGTATTAAACTTTTCGAACAGATAATCAAATACCCAAAATTTCCTAAAGTGCTCAACACTTGAGCGGAGTTCAAATAATCCCAGAATATGTCACAGTACCGGTGATCCAGCCGTAGAAGGGTCAAGCCAACGCCTCACATGTGGCACGCCGTACTCCCCCAAACCCGAAGGTTCAAAAGGCAGTTCAAGACGGTCACATAATCGAGTTAAGGTTTGTTGTCTTCTAGAGGGTCCACCATTTAACATGTACAATTTTTCCGAAAGATTTAAACCCGATAAAAATTCAACACTTGAAAGTTTTACGTGCCGGGAAAAAGTGGGTTAATGATATCCGTTCAACTAGTTTAACAGTTTCTAAATATCCGGAAAGAAATACGAATTTAAAATTTTCGATCGAGTCTACTATTACAAAACAAACCCCAGAATTTTCAACACTTGAAACAGATTAAAAATACCCAGAAGCATCAACAAGCACCTACGGTTATTACCATGAAAGACACGTGTCACAACTCCATGATTCCGCCGCGGAACAGCCGCGCAAGCATGCTTGCGCCGCGGTTCCGCCGCCGTTTAGACGAATTGTGGGCCCGGGTTTTATGGTAATCCTTAGAATTCCCTGCTGATTTTTTTACGTATTTTTAATTCAGAAAAATCCCAAATTTTAAAAAAATTCCAGAGAGGGGGTATATTTTGTCGGTTCGGGTTCGATCGGAGTTTTAACTTCGTAAACACATCGCATAATGCTCTAGCTAGGCTCTGATACCACTGAAAGGTTCCTAGGCACTCTTGTGAAGGTTCATAAGGCATCAAACATGCCCAGATAAAAATTTAGACGTGCCGAACAACCCAAAGCCGGGATCTTTGCTAGATTATTAGGGTTTAACATGTAAGATGATAACTTTTATCTAAGTGTGAGGTATTACAACCTTTGTAGTCCTCTCCTTCGCTTCACAAGCTCCGAGTAGAAGTCCCTTTGCCGCGATCCATGATCTCCCGGACTCATGAGAGGCTCCACGACTCGAACGATCCATGCTAGCTTGAAGTGTTCCAATTCTCCGATGATCTACGTCGAAGTTGCAAAGACTCAAGCTTTCTCACTCTAAAGAGATGAACACACTAATCTCATGGGCTAGATGAAATGAGGATGAGAGAGTAGTATTTTTGCTTTCTTTTTAAATCATTTTCTCATATTTATTCATCACATAAAGAAAATCAAATAAGCTTTTTCAAGAGAGAAGAAGATGATAATGGAAATGATAAAAAGATTAATCCTTTTGTGATGAATAGAAAGAAATGTATATGATTGATATATAAACCATGGTCAAGGATGAGTGGCTAAGATTGTGTAGAGAATAAACTAGAGTTAGGGTTTGGTTGGGTTAAAAATGTGTCATCCAAAAATATCTTAACAATGACAAAAGAAAATGCTTCTAGAAGGTGCATGAAGCATCTAACCCTAATCAAACCCTAACCTCAATTAATCATCCTTAAATATGTTTAACAATTAATCATATCATGTCACAATAATATATATCATATATATATTATATATTTGCAACAAAAGAAAATAATACAATTAACATATATCGCATATATATCAATGTATCATCCAGTCAGAAAATGAAATAATAAAGCGATCCAATATTAGATAATGTAATACAATATATCATATATATTATTATACATTAAATCATCGAATCAACACTTGATTTGATGATCTGGCTATATCGAATATTACCGACTAATATATCATGTACCGATTCATCGAATCAACACTTGATCCGATGTCCCGGTTCATATCTAAATATCGCGAGAATATAATACGGTTTCTCATATCGCATTATTCTCGGTTATGCACATATCATATATGTGCCTCTACTCCGTTTCGCCTGAGCCAAGAAACTTCTGTGTAGGACTCTAAAGAATCGTCAGTACGCCGGTAGCAGGTGATGATCATATCAAACACCCACAAGCTGCAAGCGGTCAGCTAAACGTAACAGCCACCCAGGTATTGAGCGATCAGAAGATCAACAAGCTAGCCTGTGCGTTCTCCTGTGAATCCAATCAGTAACACTCCCGTACAGTCCGGTCTGTTCGTTTGATATGTCGCATATCAAGTCTAGGGGTGGTAAACGTCAGACCCCAGTAACCGATAAGTCGTGTCGATGTGTGGCTCATAACGGGTCGAGAAACTACTAGTAACACTTACCAGTAAATATCTATATCAGCCCTGGCCAGGGACTTCCAGTTATAGCCAATCGAACACAGCACAACATCAACCCCCTATACCGGGAGAGACGAATCCCCTCCTATCGCTCATTGCCTCCATGTGATTCGGGACTGTACCCAAAAGCCACCGTTTTGCACGCCCTCTTGGACGTGGTAAGGTGGAAATCAAAGCACAGTGGGAATCACACAAGACTCCATGACGATCTCGGGTCTACAGACTACCCTGTACCAGTGTCACCGGAGAACTGCCATCTGACGTGTGGTATATCACCATCTGGGAGTTCTCGGCGAGTCCGTCCAGTGTACCCAGTCTCCACTGAGCACCCGTACACCATCTCTAATGTCAAACACCGATGGATATGGGATCATCCATCACCCATCATATGGGTCAAGATGCGTATACGCTAGTCTACTCTGGTGTATCGTTGCCCTGTCTCGATATACCCTCGACTAAGAACAGTTATAGGATGTACTCATCGACTACCGTGGCCCCACTAGTATGATCTCATCATAGTCCCAGTAGTCGAGTACAGATCCTAAGGGCTTTATCAACATGTGAGAGTAAAACAGTAAACTAATACAAGTCAACATGTTAAGATAAAGTGAAACCAAATAGCATACTATCATGACGAGCAAGAAAGTCATCTCTATATATATCCAACCATCCATTATAATATACATCATATGTACAACAATGGCCTCTAGGGCATATACATAACTAACATCCCTACCCACACCTTCCTGATGACGGACCGGGAAGTCTTTATCTCCTTGGAGGAGTTTGCTGAAATCTCGGGTTTGCCGATGAGGGGAGAGCTTTACGAGGAGCTGCTTCCTCCCGATGAATATGTCTTTGCCACCAAGCCGCTGGTGTTCGACCTGACGCCGGAGAACGCTATTCAGCACCAGTACCCGGGCTTGGTTAAGGTGTTGGAGATCTATGAAGGACTCTATTTGGAATCGGGCGTCCGGGGCGTCAGTTTTGCAGATTTTATTGCCCGTTTTATTCGACCGGAGTTCTTATCGGAGCAGAGCGAGAAGTTCGCCCAGCTCGACGAACCTTTTGGATTCGGTTTGGATCGCCGACCCACATCGGAGGATGACCACAAAGACTTTTACCTCCTCAGTGCCGCCGTCGTCCCTTTTTCAGAAATTGCCATCCCGGGCATGGATGAGGAGACTTTTTTTGTAGGGTTCCTGGGCTTGTGGCTGTGCAGCTTTGCGCTCCTCATGCACCCGCGCCACATGCGGCCATCTGTTTTCTACCTAGCACATCGGATGGTGGCTGGTTTGCAGTTGTCAGTAGGAATCGCCGGGCTGGCTTACCTTTATAACGGACTTAGCGTAGCGGCGGACGCTAGTGAGCCTGGGGTGCAACCCGCTAACTTCCCAATGTACTATTTTACCTCTTGGATGGAAATACACGTGCATGGGGTGTTCGGTGCTCATAAGATTCCTCCTTTTTTAAAGAGATGCAGACTCCCGAGGGTCATACGGTTGGTCGGGGCTTCGATCGTAGTTGCACCTCCACGGGAGGCTAGGGAACTGCTCCTTCGACCATGCCTGGTCGGAGCGAAGACTTCTTCTTGGATAAGGTCATAACAATAGGCTCAGAGACCACCAAGTCGGTAGTGTCGCTACGCGATGATTTTAAAGACGAGGCTTCCATATTGAAGGCTCGGGAAATCCTCCATCTCTACTCCATTCGGCCGGGCTACTTGGTGTTCAGGCAGAATGAGACTGCACTCTTTATGAGGTATAACCTGCACCGGTTTGCTCAGCAATCGAGCTACAACCAAGGGATCCCGATGGAAGCTTTCTTGGAAAAGCCCGTGGTTAGCCGAGAGGGGATAAAGAACGCGATGCACCACTTCATGCGGCTTAACACGGGTTCCTATTTCTTCATCAGCGAGCCAAGCTGCATCCCCAAGGTCCTCAACGCGTACGTGTCTTGGTATGCGCATGCTATGGGTCCAGTTATCCAAATGGAAAAGCGCATGCTGGTCGACCGCAAGGGTGCGCCTCCCGGCGGCGATCGCAAGGCTCCCCTGAAGCCGAGGACCTTGGTCATTCCTCCATTGAAAGGTGCTGGAATTGGACTTCCGCGCGTGTTGAACCCTCCGTGTGGATTGCCGCTTCGCGATATTGTGGATGCGCCACCAGCCCCCCGTGCTCCAGCGGAGGTGGTAAAGGTGGTATCGCCGGAGTCCGGCGCAGGCGCGGATATCGGGACCCGCCGCCCCAAGGTGTCTGCCAAGCGCAAATCAGCCCCGGGTGCATCCAAAGCTGGCGGGAAAAAGAAGAAGAAGTCACTCCTCTCCCTCGATGCGATCCTCGGTTTAGAGCCTGAGGCCCCTCTTACCGAAAGAATAAGCGAATATGGCAGCAATAAGAGCTTCTCGGTAGACCCCGCAGACACCGATTTGGCGGCTGCTATTGCAGCTTCTGAGTGATCAGCGAGGCTCGAAGCGATGTTGAGTAAACTCGCCGAGTCAGGTAACCATTAGTTGCTTTCTTCGTCATTTTATCGCATTTTTTTATCATTATTTTTTTTGACTAATGCTTTCTTCTTTTTTAAACAGGGGTCACTACCGAAGAAGCCATCGCTGCTTCTTTGAAAACCTTCTAGGCGGAAGAGAATAAGCGTGCTTTAATGGGCGTTGGTACGTATCGCCTGATCAGAAATTTTTGTCTTCTTTTCTGATGGCCAATTTAACCTTCTTTCTTTGTTTCTTTGCAGGGGCTGCGCCAGCTGATGTGGGGACTATCCCCGGATCCTCTACTGAAGTCCCAGCTTCCTCGGGGCTGCCGCGGGAGCCTCAACTTGACAAAACGACGAGGGATGCCTTGAAAAATTTGGAGGCATCCCTGTTCACGGACGAAGACGCCTCAATGGAAGAGGCTCTGGTGAGGTCCGTCTCAACGACTCGGGAAGAGAGGAAGCGGCTGAGGCTTGAGGCGAAGGCGCGCAGGGCTGCTTTGGCCACGGGAGCGGGCCCAAGCACCATTACTCTCTTTGCTTCTCCTTCTGAAGAGCTCCCGGCCGGTTTATCTACCGCACGCAGACAGGTAGCGCGTGCGGTTCGGGAAGCTAATGATAAGTCCACTTCAGGTAATATTTTCTTTCGGAATCTTGTTGTAAGAATTATAAAGCCGTCGGTTCTTATATATTCTATCCTGCAGGGCCAAGTCCGACCGAGGGGGAGGCGGAGACCGTCGAACCCAAGGAAACAGAGGAGGAGGCACCGGCCGAACCTGAGCCGACGGTGGGCAACGTCGCCAGGGTTATCGAGCCGGAGTTGGGGGCTGGGGGAGCCGCACCCGAAGAGGTCGTTGATGCCGAGCCTGAGGTGACGGCAAATGAGATGACCACTATTACTGAGCCTGGGGTGGCGGCGGACGAGGCGCTTAAGACCGGCGACCTCATGGCGGCGGCAGATGAGACGACGGCGACCGCCGAGCCCGAAGAAGTAGCGGGTGAGATAGGCACGACTCTTGGGGAAGAGCCAGCCGCTCTTTCTCAAGAGTCCGGCAATGCTTCGATTATTGCCCTCCCCGTCTACGGTCTTCCGCCGTCTCCTGGCCACGCGAGTACGACGACGGCCCCCATTGAGTCGGGTGATGAGGCCACGGGCGGTGGCCTCATGTCGGTGGAGGAAGGAGTCGCCTCTATTTCGGCCGGCAGCTCATCAGGTAAATCCCAAGTTACTGTCCTTTTTATCTTACAATCCTTTCTGACAAGTTTACCTTTGTTTTTAACGCAGGTGCGGCCAGTGCCGATGCTCCACTGCTCAAGGGAGCGCCGTCAACTACTGCCTTGGCGGTGGTCACTTCTCAGCCCTCTCTTATACCATCGAAGATGTTGGAAGGTATGGGTTTGCAACTTATTGATCTTATCTTTCAGCGTATAATTTGCGTACTAAAGTCATACTGTTGTGTCTTTCAGGAATGCTTTTCGACCATCTCTATCAGGTGTTGCTCCACACTTCTCCTTCCCATCTGAATTCGATTCTCCATCTGGTGGCGCTGGTGAGTATGGTCTCCAATTGATATCTTTCTTTTTTAGTGATGGAATTATTTCTAATTTTTTCTCGCCCTGACTGCTGTGCTACGAATTGAAGGAGGGGATAAAAGATTGGCCGCGCCACCGGCCCTTCCGGCCTTGCCATCTGCCGTAGCTGGTATAGCAAACTATCACATTGATAACTCCCCTCTTTTTTTATTTCTTGAAATGTTGTCTGATCATATCTTGTTTTTTTTAGTTGTCGTTCCGGTCTCAGCACCCTTCAAGCCTCGGATCATAATGCCGGCGGACCCTTTCCTGAGACGTCCGTCCTCGAAAGGCGCCGCGAATAGTCTGCGCATGTTGAGCGACTACGTCGAAGAACTCGACGTCGAGACTCCTACATCTGCTGCAGACTTTGCTACGGCGGTTAACCCGATGCTGGTGATACTCGTAAATTTCCATAACGAGGGCATCATCACGTCTTGGGTTAACCACTGTAGAGAGATCGAGGCTCGTCTACATCAACTGGAGTTAATGCGCCCTGCTCCCGAGACCTTAGCCTGAAGCAACGAAAGAGCAACGTGGATTGAGCAAAGCACTTCTTACGTCCACCACTTGGAATAAGAGGCGGCTTTAAAGCTGAAGGAGCGTCAGGAGTCTTCAAGCGAAACTGCTCGCTTACGTGCTGAAGTTGAGGCGAACGCTGCCGAGGTGAAGGCTGTCTTCGAGG